>CM031239.1:94927383-95645200 GCA_018340775.1 Taxus wallichiana var. yunnanensis | reverse complement strand
GAGGCATCACCTACAAAGGATTACACCAAAATGATAGTTGCTATATTTTATGGGAGAACATAATCAGTAGGTATGGTTGTCCTTTAAGATTAACAAGTGATAGAGGTACACATTTTCTCAATGAAATAGTTGGGATTTTGTTAGCAAAATTTATGGTGGCCCATCACAAGACTACCCCTATCACACTCAAGAAAATTGAATCTGCCAAAGTATTTAACAAGATACTAAGTCACACATTGACTAAGATCTATGACGTTGAAAGAAAATATTGGGATGAAAAAGTATCATCCATTTTATGGGCATCAAGAAAACCTCTGAGAGGTTGAACAAGCCCACACCATTTGATTGGTGTTTGGCACATAGACTATTTTTCTAGTTGAATTCATGTTACCATCGCTGCGTATAACACACGGAGGGTTAGGCGATGACCAAGTGCTAGAAGAGAGGATTTATAAGTTGATGCGAGTTAGATGAAAGGAGATGACTTGTTAGATGGAGTTAGAAGATAAAAAATAAATAAAAAAGGCACACCATGATTGTCATATCAAGAATAAGAAGTTTTAGGTTGGGCAGATGGTTTTTTGTATGATTCCAAGTATTTGTGCCATCCTGGGAAGTTGAAAATCCATTGGTTGGGACCCTACATCATCTTGTACATTCTTGATTTAGGATCTTGCCTATTGATTCGGGAGCTTTCCTATTACAAGTGCTAGTTGGGACGAGATTACCAGGTCAATTCAATGGGAGTAGCATGAAGCCCTAATATAAATAAGTCTTCTTGGTGTTTGTAATAAGGCATTATTGCCAATTAGATTAGAATTTCCCTTTACTCTTTTATTTTCTTGTGTTTCCCTTTCTTGTTGCCTTTTATTTTCTTTTTGTTTTATTTTACACCTTGTACGTTTATAACCACGATTTTTTCCAAGGTTGTGTATGTGTAGAGGATGTGCATTTGTTTTAGTATGGGGTGGAGTAATGAAAAACAAAGTATAGGCTGTAACACAATTTTAGTGTCCTAGTACAAGGAAGTGTGTAAGGATAAGAAAGTGTGTGGGAAATGGTGGATAACGAATTATGGTGTCAAGAAGGTTGTAAAAACACCACGTACAAATGATGAAGTGCATAAAAACAACATGAGTTAGGTGAGGCAAAAAATTAGGTAAAGGACGAAGTTCCTTTGTCACTATAGACATGTGCGTAAGAGTCTTCGGTCAGATTGGATTTTTGCACACGAGAAGGTTTTCAAGAATTTTTGTGTAGGATATGGCAAGTGGGTAAGGGCACTTAAATTTGGTTAAGTGGAAAAATCCACATTTAATGTTCGAGTACGTTAGTATGTGGCCTAGCATTTATTTCTAGAGGGAAGAAAAAAATACAAATATAAGTTCGGCTAACTCATTATTCTACCTTGTTATTGTGAAGTTGAAGCACTCTTGTGAACTAGGGCATCGAGAGAGAAATTTGTGCAAATGAAGAAGAATCCTAATAATTTAAGTGTGTGACTAGAGTGGATCTATAAACTAGGAGGAAAGAGTACATGGGATTGAGAAAAGGTTATTTGTGATGCACCATCTTGTGGAATATTTTCCTAGTTAGGGTTTGGCAACTAGGTCGCGAAGATTAAAGGATTTCTTCCAGAGTTGAGCTTTGGAGTTGAGTTTGGATTTAAGTAAAGTAATAGAGTGGAGTAAGGATTTCTTAGTTTATCCTAACATTAATCATGACACTTAAGAAAGAAACCATTTCATTGAAGAAACCGAAGGGCAAGGAAAAAGGAAAGCTAACCACTACCGTTGCGAGCTTCAATGAAGAATGGTATGTAGAAATGCAATACCCACATGGAGTATTGCTAGGAAAGGATTGGGTTTCGCATCTAACCCAAATGACCATGACAGATTATAACCATCACACAAGAATAATGAGAAGGAAATTGCATTAGATTTGGTTCGACTAGCTAACAAAAGGACACCATATAGGATGCCTATATACAACGATGTGAGGTGAAAGTTAAAGCTGGAGAAGGTAGGGTTATCACAACCAGATGAGTTGCCTTATTTTGGAAATCCTGAGTGCCTTTATCAATGGTTGATGTCACATGTGCATGAGGATCACTTCTATTTTGCATGACATAAGATGCACATAACACCATAATTGATATCCAAGTTCGAAGACCTTATTTTTAAGGAGAACACATAGATTACAATCTGAGTGATAAGGAGGTTATCAAGGAGACAATAATAGTGTATGACTATAATAAGGGTTCAAGATAATTTGACATCATAGAGATTTCAGACCCTGTTATGAGGATGGTCACACACTTGGTGACCAAGCTTAATGATCGAAATGATGGACACAAGTGAACAAGGCATGGCTAAATGTATGCTGGAAGATATTAGAGGGAACTATCTAGAACTTGTCCACTTTCATTGTGGATGAGATCATAAGAAACACGCAGAAGGGAGAGAAGATACTATTCGGTAACCTCATCCTCACCATTGTCTTTTTAGAGATTGGAGTGCCAGATGGGCTGGAATTTTTTTATTGGGATTACCTAAACAGAACTCCGCCCTCGCAAAAAGTTTTGAAAAGTACACTTGTGAAACAATGACGGTTGCTCACAAGGTGCACCTAGAGAAGTGGTTTAAACAAATGTGTGACACATTTGAGGTAGAGTGGAGGATCCCAGAGTAATTTCCTATGCTCGTGAATGTAGAAGAATATTTTTTAGTATACCAACATTTCTGCATTGGCATATTTACTTTAAGAAATGGAACTAAGGGTCCATGGTCTAAGCTTCCCTTCTTCACAAAGGTCTGAATACATCTAAGTAGGGTTCAACACGTTCAAAGAAGCCAAAATATTAAGGTTTGACCTCAGTGAGGTGGGCCAAGACCACTTGCAAGTTGTGTCAAAATATTGTGTACCCTAAAAAGTGTGTTTAGATGGAGAAGTATGTCTCGAAATTTCAAATGATGAAGTCAATAACACTTCCAATCGTTGGAAGGGTTACAACAATGATATACCTTTACATAAAACCTAAGTTTGAGAAAGGAACATATCTATAGAATGATGTCTCCATTCTAGAAGACCCCACAAGAAGAAAGAAGGCCACACCAAAGAAGAGAGAAAGAGAAGAGAGGAAGGAGAAAAAGGCACTAAGTGTGAAGACCGCACAATCGGTGGGCACACAGAGTAGTCGTGAAGACTAGCACTTACACACGCATGAAGAGGTCTCATGTCAAGGAGAATAACCCATAAGAAGAGGCGTTGAAACGTGAAGATCCCTTCACCCATGAGGAATCACTAAGGAAGAAAAGGAAAAAGAAGAATCTCTTGTAATAGAATCCCCAGTAAGGAAGAAGCAGAAGGTGACAGGATGAGGTATTATCGGAAGAGATGGAAATTTTAGATGCCTAAATTAGTGATAAGGATGATGAAAAGGCTCAGGAGGTGAATACCATTTAGTACATGATGTGCATGATTCTAAGGAAGAAGGAGATGAAAATTAGTATAACAAGGAAGATGAGGAGAAGAATGACGAGGAATAAGATGAGGCTCAAGGAAAGGGGGTGAGCAAATAAGTAAGCACCAAGAAGAAAAGAACCAAAAGCCTCACCAAGGAGGAAGTAGAGTAAGATGCGAGAGAGATAAGTGGTAGGCATCATGAAAAATTTTGTGGAAAAGGAGTTAGAGCAGAGCGTGGATGAAATTATAAAGGAGATAGAAAAGAGAGTGTTGGGAAGGAGTATGGCAGCATGGGTGGGGATCCCAAATTTGGCAAAGTAAGCTTCAAAAAAAGCTATGCGAGATAGGTGGGAAAGGTGTAGTGGTGGAACAAGGGAAAAGAATGGGATATATTCATTATCCTAACAAGGTGCTACATGTGTGCTTCTAGTGCACCATACCAACAGAGAAAATCCTCGATATGTCATCATTTGATGAAGAAGGTGAATACCCATGGACAAGAAAAATGTTATCTTGGGCATTTGAGTCCCATGTGGATGAACCATAATTTGAGGTAAACTAGAGAGTGCTGATGAAGGTGTCAAAAAAAGGGATAAATCCATTGGTGAACACTCAACAGCTATCAGATGAATAGGTTTGTAATGCACTTAACAAGGTTTCAATTGAAAATGAGGCCAGATAGTTTGGGAGAAATGATAGAGTGATATTCTTGGAGGAGGAATTGGAGAGGAAGAATAAGGAGCTCATGGAGAAGAGTAAGGACATAAAGCAGGAGGATCGATCGGTGCTCATTTGAGACGTGAGTTGAAAGAAGAAAAAGCTATGGTGTGTGAAGTCTCCAAGAAGGTGGAGATGATTATAGATGAAATTATCCTGAAGCACCCCGATTTATCGCCACCCAAGCATAAATAGGAATCAGCCTTGTAGTTTCTCGAGGATTTGAATCATGTTCTCACAATGGAAAGGCAACCACTCGCCTTAGTGTCAGTAGAAGAGGCATAGGTAAGCCAAGATAAAGAAAACAAAATAAAGGTTGTCAAGATTGTGGGTTGATACACTAAACTCCTTGAAGAGGTAAAGGACATCATGTAAGTTGTTGAAGTCGATTATGAAAAGAAGAACCGATAGGGATAGAGTTGTAAGCATCTTGGTTTCCACTCATGAGACGAAACTAAAGGAGTTCTAAGAGAAAAATAAGGGGAATAGAGCGGGAAGAGATAAGATCCTAGCCGAGGTGGAGAAAAAGTCATAAGCAATCGAGACCCTATGAGGCTTGATCAAAATTGGTTTCAAGTAATTATACCCCCAGATCACCCGCATGATGGATGCCCTTGAAGACTTGGGGAAGGAATTGGAGAGTATTGGCCGACACCATGAGAAAAAAAGGAGAGGAGGCTGAGTTTTGAGGAAGTAAGAGCCCTTACGGGTGACCTTTTTCAAAGCAAGCTTAGAATGAGGTTGATGCTTGGGAGAAGTTAGAGGTAGAATTAGGAAGTATTTCCTCTTCTCCTCTAAAGAATAAAAAATTTCCCCATTCTTTCATTCTTTCTCTCAATTCTTCATTCCTTTATTCTTTCTTTCCAACCATTGTAAGAGCCCACCATTCTTTATTTTTTGAAGAGTGTTTCTGAGGATGGAGAATAAGTGTAGTGTGGGGTGATGTTGGGCCCCAGAATATTGGCCAAGTACAAGAAGGTGCATGGGCACGTGGGACCTAGTTGAAGAAGGGCACGCGGGGTGAAGGTGCGTAGGGAAGGGTTTAAGAAGGGTTTTGTAGAACACACAGCGTGTGAACACAAGTCAATAAAAGTGTTTGGACTTAGCCATATTCAGCATCCCAGGAAGCACACAAGAAAATCTCAACCCATCTAGTATGTGGAGTGGATAAGGTGCCAACCTGGAAATTGTAGGATCAAAAGGGAATATTCCATGTATGCGATGGAAGGTTCCAGAAGAATATCATTTCATAGAGTGGAGATCTTGGATCAAAGGAGGTATTATCCATTGGATGACCACTTGGACACTTGGTATCTGATGTGTTTACCTCAAAATTCATGTCGGTGAAGGCAAAAAGCTATATATTGAGGGCGTGAAAGTAGAAAGAAGGATAAGGGTCTTTAAGAGAAGAGATGCAGAGAGAATAGTGTGCTAGAAAAGAGGCAAAGCTCTGTAGAAATACCATGGAGGATTCTATGGGTTGGGATTAGGAAAATATAGGAGTGATGACATACTTAGAGGGATGGGTCTGTATTCATCCTTGCAATGTGAAGAACATAGTGTAGTCTGATTCATGACGGTTCTTCACAATGTTTATAAGGGTCTATTATGACCTCAAGGATTGTAATGTCATTATTAAACATGTTAACATAAATGGAAGGATTTTTTCTAAGGCATATTTGTGTTCATAGAATATTCCTTTTGCATTTTCT
This sequence comes from Taxus wallichiana var. yunnanensis, assembly GCA_018340775.1. Classification (NCBI taxonomy): domain Eukaryota; kingdom Viridiplantae; phylum Streptophyta; class Pinopsida; order Cupressales; family Taxaceae; genus Taxus; species Taxus wallichiana. The sequence goes on along the minus strand of CM031239.1, from coordinate 95,639,306 downwards.
TTGTGTATGAATCAATTCTATATATTTTTTGTTATTTCTCTCTTCTATGGATGTGTTAATGTGATAACTCGTCATAGGTTCTTAGAATGATGCACGGTTCTTTTCTATTAATTTTCACTTCAGTATCTATTATAAGATGATGTATTATCACAAGACTCACATAAAGGAGAGGCTCTATGCCTACGCGTACCTCAGGTGAGAGCCCAATGCCGAGTGGGTGATAGGCAAGTGCACACGAGGATTAGACTATTGGTCTAAGGGTATAAAAATGTCTACACCGAGACAGAGAAATAATTTCATCGATAAAGGGAAATCATTTTACATTGCTTCCTATCTTCTCAATGTTGTGTTTTGTTTTCTTGAATTTCTGAATTTCTATCAAATATGGCATCCTTTGAGCCATTTGAAGGTAAATGAGCAATATTCCGACTTGTATGCCCATAGTTTCGATCACGGAGTTCAAGATATATATAATTATTTGTATCCTACTCTCTACCAACAATTACATGAAATGATGACACCAATAACATTTGATGCCATCTTAACTTCCATAAGGATGATGGGTTTCGTATTCTTCTATCCAGAATATATAGTTATCATGATCGAGGGGCTCCTTACACATCCTTTTCAGTTTCGATATTATGTGCTAGACAAATTGGTAGAACAAGAGATTGCATATAATAATTGCAATGATATTACTTTAAAGTGTAAGGAGAATAAGCTTAAAACACATCCCTCAATCCCATTATTTTTAGGATGCGAGAATGTTTAAAAGGTGGCACAATTTTAAGGCTTCCTTGTCCCATAGAAATTCATTTCATCTCTCTGAACACCCTTTAAGGCAATATGACAAAAGGAAAAGGGTTTCCTAGTACCTTAATTCACTTAAAGGATAGTTAAATATAATGTATGCTCCCGTGTTTGATGATAATGACTGTGTATGGATTACCCAAACACAAGATAGCCTCATTCAACAAATTATGAAGGAGACATGAGCAATTCCATCTTTGATAGAAATTATTAAAAATTAGGCTATGAAGATAAAGAAATATTTGTATTCAAAACATTCACAAGAACATTGTGCTCCCTTATCTCCACTAAATGAATCTCAATATGAGTTTCTAGAAGTTTTTTCCAAACCAAATAAAGCTCCAAATTTGGTTGCATGTGACTTAAATTCATCAAGTGAAGAAGAGGATACTATGAAATCTAAAATTCTAGCCAGTGAATCCCTAGTGCAACCCTCTCAATCTTTTTGCTCCACTTCACAACAAGTGACAAATGATTGGGTAGAGAAATTCATAAGTGCCTATAAAGAACATCCAAATTATAAGGCATAAGAGGATCCCTTAGTGAAAATTGAATTCAATCTAAGGATGGGAACTTGGAAAAGGGTAACCAAAAATAAGATCCCTTAGTGAACATTGAATTCAATTGAAGGATGAGAACCTTGAAAAGGGTAACCAAAAAGAAGATGTCAACACAACAAGCCATTGTTTGGCATGAAAATTTAGAAGACATCTTCACTCTTACAAAGAAAAGGAAAGACAAAGGATCCCAAGTGGTGCAATATGAGGAAGATCTAGAATCCTTGATAAGGGATACAATAGAAGCAGCCATAGAAGTAGTCGGGAGAGTACATACTACAAATAAAGAGGTCAAAGCTCAATTAAAGGCCACAATTCCTCCCATCACGTTTCTGATGTAGAAGAGGCATTGCATGGATTTTATAATAATATAAAGAATTACATCTATGCAAAGGATCAGGAAGAATAATTTTTGGAAAAAATGGAAAACTCATTACAGGAATGGAATCGTCATAGAAAACATTAACACATATGGGGTAGGTCATTGAAAAAGGAATTTGTAAAGACCCTACAATTGTGACCATGGATGATATTGGTATATTCCATACATATGATAATTATATAAAGAAAAGACTAAAGGAATGGAATGAATAGGTAAAACAAAAAAATTCCAGTTTGATGACACTATTTCTAGAGGAAATCATGTTTTCATAGAAGCTTCGGTCATGGAAATATTTAAAGGAAACCATGCATTGGTTTTGATGAAGAGTTCACGACATCCCTTCAAAAATTCATGGTTAATTTTTAAAGGAGAATAGTTGAGGTGAAAGAAGGAGAAACTTCTCATGTCATTTAGATTGTTTCTAAAACAAGGGGAAAATATAAAAAATAGAGACTCTGAAGGAAATTACCAAAAAAACATGTGGTATTCAATTAGATTTGCTTGACAAGTCTGTTGTGCTATATAGAAGCATGATTATGGATATGGAAAAGATAAAAATACATTCTCAAATTTGTAAAAATTATTTTGAGAAGGCATAGCAATGAGATGATAAAATAGGTCTCAAGCGAGAGAAACAAACCCGGAAGGAACCGTGCCTATGGTATTACATCCACAACTCCCCATAGTTAAGGAAGAACCAAAATGAATCATAAATTGTAGTATTTGAGATAGGTGGGAAAACACTATAATATGTATGACATGTTAATAGATGAATATTTATAATTGATACAATGATTGTGTATATATTCCAAATGCTATACTTATCTAAACAGGCATTTGGTGTTTTGATACGCTAAGCTCCAAATTTGTCATTGTGGCATAAACTACAAATAATATGTTGTGGTAATACCTATCACATGGTAATATGGAAATATTTTTCTCTATTTTGTTAAATCCTGAATATTGTTATGTTCCAATTGTTATGATGTGATAGTGTCTTAATAGCCTAAGAGTTCACAATATCCTAAGAACAACATATCTTCAAATAATATGTTGCAAAATAGCTTACAAATGCCAATCTTAAAATGTCACTATCTACAAATCGGTAGAGCCTCCTAGAATGGCACGAGGTAAGAATTGTATTCTCTATAAGTTTCTCTGAAGCAACACACCCACTATCATACAAGAGTACCATGGGAAAGATACTGACTCATTACATATCCAACCATGTGAGAAGGCTTGGATAGGAAGCATAGAAGCATTCTGCCTTTGTTATGGATGCATAAGTTGTATTACGCCTTACAAGGTTGTGCACACACATGGTATATTCATTCAGAGATGCCTCATCAAATAAGAAATGGGTAGGAGTTGGTGGCTGATCTCATTCAAGAATTTGAGTATCAGATTACCAAGCCATCGGTGGATAAGGTTTTTCAAGTAATCAAGTACCTTACGATGGGAGATAGTGTTATGATAGAGGATAGGCTATTAGAGTTGTTAGGTGAGTCTTATTTAGAGATGTGCCTTAATGAAGAAGAGTTAGAGGAAGTACAGCTTGAGTGCTCGTGTATGGAAAAATTAAAAGGAAAGATGTTCTATGTAGTAGACAATGAAGAGATGGAAACTTTGGATGCTAACCATTCACGAAGGTATGCATGAATTCATACACAATGTTGATGAGTGATCACACACCTACCATGATCCCTTGAGAACAAAGGAGGTTAACATTGGGACAAAGAGATAACCTAAGGAAGCTATCATCGGGGACTATTGGTCGAGAAAATAAGTTTCAAAGGTCATTGATATGTTGCGTGAGTTCCAGGGATTTTTCCCTCACGGGTAAAATGAAATCAAAGGAATCCACCATTCCTTGGGGGAGATGAAGATCAAATTGAAGGAATGTTCCCACCCAATTCAGAAGAGGCCTTATCAGATGAATCTAAATTTGTGCATACGTGTCAAGGAAGAAATAGAAAAGATGATAGCATATGGTATCATTGAGGCACTGGAAGAATCCGAATGGATAATTCCAATGGTCATCAGTATCAAGAAGGATGTAAGGATAAGGATATGTGTGTACTATAGGGACCTAAATGTAGTATGTGTCATTGATCCTTTCCCAACCCCCTTTACTGAAGAAATTTTTGAGGGAGTAGGGCGTGAAGTCTACTCTTTCACGGATGGGTTCTCAGGGTACCACCAAGTTAGGATTGCGAAAGGAAGACCAGAGAAATACAACTTTCTACACCGAATGGGGAAGTTTTTCCAACATGGTTATGCCTTTTGGATTGAATAATGTTCCATTTGTGTTCCCATGCATCCTAGTACAAGAATTTCAGGAATTCATCCATAAATTTCTTCAAGTGTACCTAGATGACTGGATTGTTTATGGATTGGTGAGAGACCATTATGATAATTTGAAGTTGATGTTTTAGAAATGTCAACAATTAAGGATATCCTTCAACATTAAGAAATGTATCTTTCTTTACTCCATTTGGAACCATTTTAGGGAATATTATATGCAAAGAGGTCTTAGTATTGGATCCCACAAAAGTTCTGAGTTATTATGCGATTAGGGAAGCCCACTAGTCAAAGCGTATTGTGTGGATTCCTTGGGAATACTGAGGTACTACAGGAAATTCATCAAGGGATATGACAAGATCATTGCACCCTTGGTGGAGTTTCTAAAACACAAGAGTGTCTTTCATTGGGGAGATTTGTAGAAGAGGGTGTTTGACACTTTGAAGAATAGGCTTGTCATAGCACCCACATTACGTTTTCATTCTTGGGATAAACCTTTCCATGTGCATGTTGATGCCTCAGGGACAACTATAGGAGCAATAATAGCACAACCTGACGATGAGGGAATTTTTGATCATCCCTTGTGTTTTGCAAGTAGAAAGTTGACACCAATAGAACATAATTACACAACTACTTAGTGTAAAGCATTATCTATGATCTACTTGTTAGGATAAATTTTATTATCCTAAATATTAATTATGCATAGTTGAATTATTTAATTAATTTTATTAATTAAATAATAAATGGTTATATTGTTATATGGTTAATCAACCATATTTGTCTGTATGCACACTGTTATATTGTTTTAAACAATATATTTGTTTTTATGTAATTGTTGTTTCTTGGGTGATTTAGAAGCTTGTTTATTCTGGTTTTGGTTGCACACTGCGGCTCATTTTCCGGATGTATTTGGGTCATGCAATATCTATAAATATTGCAGCCTATTCACTGTAATTTTTTAGTTGATTGAGATTAATAAAACTACACAGGCTTCCGTCCCTGTTTCTCAATCTACATTTGGTACCAGAGCAAATTTCTGGCCCTGTGAAGGAGTGGAAAAAGAATGCAGCAAAAATAGAGAAGATTGGAGAAGAGTATGCAGTAATAGAGAGCCTGTGCAGCCTCCTGCAACCTCCCAGCCTCATCTCTACCTTTCCACATCCCCCAGTTCATTCTAGGTGTTTGGAACGTAAATTTTTTTGCAGACTTTGCGCACTTTCAAGCACTGGAAAAAAATTGCTCAGTATAGAGTCAGGAATGACATTAAACGTGTTCACAGCCGTGTACGAGTATTCCTCTGTTTTGTAACAGTAAATGTTGTTAAGCTGGTTGAAGTCGAGCCAGAAATAGGACCTGATGTGGTAGCTCAAGGCATGCACACGCTTGTGGATCCGTATTTGGAGCAATAAAACACAGCGACAACAGAAAAATGTGCCCAAGCAAATAACAGCGAGAAAAACGTGCCATTCTCTGTCTCCCATGGACCTGCACAAAAGAAACAAAAAGGGAGGAACAACAGCAAAAAATACAGTGACCAAGGGCACTAAAACACGCGGCCAGGCACTAAAACACGCGGCCAGGCATTAAAACACGTAGCCAAGGAAAAAAATACAGCAAAAATACGTGCATGTACAGTGCGTCCAAAGGAAAAAAACGTGGCCCGGGAGGAAACTCAGCGCCCAAACACCAAAAATGCGGCCAAAGGAAGGAGAAAATGTCGCTGAGCAAGGAAATAAAGCTTCAGATCCATTTTTTTAGGCAAATACAACCCTAAAAATGCCTCTTCACCAGCATGCGCCACGTGGCATCCATTTTCCAAGAGGTAAGTCCATTTCCTTGTCAATAAATACAAATTCCTTCCTTTCATAGTCCAAGCGCCCCAAGTGGGCAAGTTGGTTAGTGCATGCGCCTTGGGAGTGAGAGGTTTGAGGATCAAATCCCACAAAAAACACTCAAAAACTCTCCTTTTGCATCTAGCGGAAATTTTGGCGGAACTACTAAATTTAGCAGGCTTTTTTGAATTTAGTTACAACTAACTAAATTTAGCGAGAAAATCCCTAATTTAGGGTAAAAAAATTTCTCCCATCTGGTCTTGTTTTATCATTCCGACATTTTTTTGCAAAGGAGACCCATCTAAAAATTGCATTTTCAGCTATTTTTTGCAATTTTTAGCATTTTGGGATCGGGAGGTCACGGGACCTCGAAATTGAATTTTTTTACTGTTATTCAAATTGTACTGCATATTGTACTAATTTACACAGTTGCCATATGTCAAGCTGTAAAACTTTATATTCTCGAAACGGGTAGAATTGTGATAAAAAACAGTAAAATTGGTTCGGTAACACTCACGAGATCCTAGATCTCATTCGCGGTGTTCGGTATATACGCCTGCCTGCAGGAAGCGCTTACGGGTAAAGCCATCGCGACTACTACTTTGCACTTAACGCCTAATATAGCTGCAAAACGTTGTCTGCAGGCATCGTCCCTATAAATCGGCGAGGAGTAATAAGGTCACAGTGCACACACTATGAACCATCCCATCCATCTGTGAACGATTGCAAGACATAAATCCGGACTGAGAAATTATCCGAGTATATAGCGAAGTTACGCTCGCGTATGAGGATATTTCTTTGAGCCGTGTCGATAATCACAGGACCCCATCAATCTTGTCTTGGTACCACGTATCGAATTCTTTCACGTACGTTAACGCCTCTTTCACGTACCACCGGGTATATAGAAAGGGTGAGCTTCTTCCACGTATCGACGGGTATATCGGAAGGGCGTATATAGAAAGGTTCGGTATATCGGTGATGGTATATAGATTGGGAGACCTAATACAGGTGATAAGAGCCAAAACTCATCGGTGATCTCTGTAAAATGGGCACCAATGCCCCCAAATTTTTTCTTCCGATTCACAATTGCTCAGAGGAAGCAACTATGCTGCTTGGAAGACAAAAATAAAAACACAACTTGAGTTTGAAGAAATCTAGCCTGTTGTGACTTGTACTCTAACCAGATCACCAATGGATGTAACACAACAACGACAATTTGATAGAGCAGATCAGAAAGAAAAACTCATCATCTTGTTTGGAGTGTCCGACTGATGTGCAAGCCCACATTCGAGATGCCACATCAGCAAAAGAAGCGTGGGATAAGCTGAGCACAATATATGAGGCCAAGAACAAGAATGTCAAACTCAATTTGCGAGTCGATTACATACATTGAAATTCAAACAGAATGAGAAAATTGAAGCCTTCTAAGAGAGTTGCGAGTTGAGGGCTTCACTTCTAGCCCTAGGAGAAGAAGTCAAAGATGAATCTCTCGTTCCCATTGTTCGAGAGCTCTCCTTCTTCTTACCACATTTTGTCACAACTCTAAACTTGTCGAGATCGACAATTAGTTTTGACAAGCTAGTAAACTCTACTTTGCAACAAGAGGAAGCATTGCACAACGAGGATGATGAAGAGGAGCAGCGAGCCTTTGTCTTCACATCAAAAATGGAAAGGAAAAGGTAAAGGAAAACCTAAATCCTATCAGAAATCCACACATCGTAATCGGTATCATGGGGACAATCAAGAAAGAAGCGATGTCCAATTTGCAAAAGAGGACATGACTTGCAAGAATGTTGGTTTAACACATATAAGAAAGGTTCATCAAGCAATTCTAGACCACAAAAACAACAAACTTACAAGGGACATTCAAACAACTATCACGGGTAAAAAAGGGGCTGGAAAGAAGACCCCACCAAAGAAAGGTAATATTGCTTTGAGCAACAGATCATCAGACAATGAAGACTTCTTGTTCCTTTGCTCGATCAAGTGAACCATCCACATCATCTAGTGACATCTCTGGTATGTTGATTTAGGAGCCACTCGACACATGACCGGCCACAGAGACTTGTTTATTTCAATGAGGACACGCCATCGAAAAATCATGTTTCGTTGGGAGATGATTCTTCATATACTGATTCGGGGATTGAAACATTTCTCTACCCCTTGGTTCACGCAAATGCAAACTATCGGATGTTCTATATGTCCACAGGTTGTGAAAGAATCTTCTTTAGTCAGTCAACTCCTAGATCACAACTGAAAATTGACTTTGATAGTCAATCCGGCAAAAAATGTGTTTGATTCGAGATAAATCCGAGAGGCTCAAAAATAATTGCAAAAGCCTCAAATGTGGGGCGAATGTTTCAACTTGATTTCATTCACAAAAATGATCAAGCACTTGTAGCTAAAAACTCCACCTCATTCGGTTGTGGCATCGGAGATTTGGTCATGTAAGTTTCAAATATCTCAAAACACTTCGCGGTGTAATATGGTACATGGGCTACCATCTCTTGAAGGATACGAGACAAGTGTCCTCACTACTTAGCTGATAAAACAACACAGAGTTTCATTCCAAACGAGTACTTTTCGAGCTCATGGTAAACTTGACTGGTTCATACCGATCTGTGTGGTCCAATGCGCCAAGTCATTCGGGTTCAGTACTTCATGCTCTGTGTTGACTATTCACGAAAAATGTGGATTTTTGTCTTATGAAAAAGTGAAGCCTTTGAAACATTCAAAAAGTTTAAAGTGGCGGTTGAGAAAAAAGCGGTCGTCACATCGAACTCTCCGCTCGGATCGAGGGGGAAATTCACCGTGATGAGTTCGAGACTATTTACAAACTCACGGGATTCATCGACAAATGCCTCCTCCACACACACACCAGCAAAATGGTGTTGTTGAGAGAAGAAATCGTACTTATCATGGAAATGGTGTGATGCGTGATCGATGATTCCGAACTTGCAAAGACATTTTGGGCGACGGTAAAAACAACAAGTGTATTTGTTAAACAGGCACCCTGTTGCTCTTGATGGAATTACACCACAAGAAGCATGGTCAAAAAGGAAACCATCCATTTCACACCTCGGAGTGTTGGGTGCAAAGCCAACATGCACATACCCAAGCAGACGAGAAGAAATTGGACATGAAGTCACAAAATCTCATCTTCATTGGATACGGTGAAGAGACTCTTGGAGTATGATTGATGGATCCTAAGACCAGAAAAGTCTACACAAGCAAAGATGTTGAGTTTTTTAGAAGAAGGAAGCGAGACTCCTCCTCCTGGACTCGCATGAGATGTAGATTTTTACCGGTTGTAAAAATTGAAGCTAATGTTCCCTCAGAAGATGAAAGTGATGATGGGGATGATGGTTGTGATCAGATAGAACCACAACCCATGGGAACAGGTCAACGTATGCCTAAATGGTGTACAAGTACATTACGAGATGTAAGATTGGATGCTCCACTGGATACATCCACCCCTGGACCACGGACTCGCAGTAAAGAAAGAGAAGAAGTTAACTTTGCTTTGATGAGTAGAGTTATTGAATCAGACGAGCCCTCTACAGTCCAGGAAGCCCTACAGTCAAAATCTTGGAAAGATGCCATGGATTTTGAATATCAATCAGTGATGAAGAATAACACTTGGCAACTTGTTGATCTTCCACCAGGGAAGAAACCCATTGGATGCAGATGGATATTCAAAACTAAGTACAAAGCAGATGGGACAGTGGACAAGTGTAAAGCAAGACTTGTAGCAAAGGGGTATGCACAGAAAGAAGGTATTGACTATGAGGAGACATTTGCTCCCACAGCTAAGATCAAAACGATCAGGATGATCTTTGCTCTAGCTGCTCAGTTTGGATGGAAAGTTCACCAAATGGATGTAAAAAGTGCTTTCCTGAATGGAGATTTGCAAGAAGAAGTCTACATGACTCAACCTGAGGGATATGTAGTACCTGGTCAAGAAGAAAAGGTATGCAGACTCAGGAAATCTCTGTATGGCCTCAAACAGGCACCCCGGGCATGGTACATCAAGATTGATGAGCATCTCGTACAACATGGATTCGTCAGAAATCCATACAATCCCAATCTCTACCTCAAAAAGCAAGGGGGGGAGATGGTGATTGTTGTAGTTTATGTCGATGATCTAGTCATCACTGGCAGTTTAGTGAAGATGATTGATGAAACAAAGAAAGATCTTAAGTGATCATTTGACATGACAGATCTCGGGCTTATGCACTACTGTCTTGGACTAGAAGTATGGCAGAAAGAGAATCATATCTTTGTTTCTCAGATGAAATATACCAATACAATGCTCGAGAAGTTTAGGATGATGGATTGCACACCAATTGCTACACCTATGGAGAACAAATTACAATTATCTCGTTCAGATCCATCTCCTGAGGTAAGTTCCACTCTCTATCGGTAGCTGATTGGGAGTCTCATTTACCTGACCTACACTAGACCAGATATTAGCTTTGCAGTGAGCTATCTATCCAGGTTCATGCAGGAACCCAAAGTTTGTCATTGGAAAGCAACAAAGCGCATTTTGAGATATCTCAAAGGATCAGTGGATCTTGGTCTAGAATACAAGAAGAACGAAAACTTCTTCTTGACTGGATATTCGGATTCAGATCATGCAGGTAACATTGATGATAGAAAATCCACTTCTGGATTTGTATTCTTTATGGGATCTAGACCAATATCATGGGGAAGTAAGAAACAACACTTTGTTTCTCGCTCTTCCACAGAAGCTGAGTATCGTTCTACAGGAGAAGCTTTCTGTGAAGCGATTTGGCTACGTCGCATACTGGAAGGACTTGGAATACCACAGGACAAACCGACCACCATGTATGTTGACAATGAAGGTGTTCTCAAACTTGTTCGCAATCCATTTTTTCACGAGAGAACAAAGCACATTGAAGTTTAGGTTCATTTCATACGCAAACATGTGTTGAAGCACAACATCCAGCTTCAGTTTTGTCCAACGGCTGAACAACGAGCAGATATTTTCACAAAGTCACTTGCACGTGACAAGTTCGAGTTGTTCAGAGCATTTCTCTCCTCATCTCTTCAGACAATGCACAATTAAGGGGGGGAATGTTAGGATAAATTTTATTATCCTAAATATTAATTATGCATAGTTGAATTATTTAATTAATTTTATTAATTAAATAATAAATGGTTATATTGTTATATGGTTAATCAACCATATTTGTCTGTATGCACATTGTTATATTGTTTTAAACAATATATTTGTTTTTATGTAATTGTTGCTTCCCGGGTGATTTGGAAGCTTGTTTATTCTGGTTTTTGGTTGCACCTGTGCAACTCATTTTCCCGGATGTATTTGGCTGTGCAATATCTATAAATATTGCAGCCTATTCACTGTAATTTTTTAGTTGATTGAGATTAATAAAACTACACAGGCTTCCGTCCCTGTTTCTCAATCTACACTACTCGCTACACAATTCATGCGATTCATTGGCAACACCATTTATATTCTACACGGACCACATGGAATTTAAATACTTAGTCCATAAGCCCATTATGCAAGGGGACATATGTCATTGGGTCCAATTATTTCAATATTTTTGTTCACAACGGTCGTAAAACCCTGGAAAAGCACTTCAAGACTTGACCACTTATTAAGGATTAACTCGGGGAGGTTGCACGAAGCATTGAGGATACTATGCTAGATGTGCAACTATTTAGATTGCAGCGTGTGCCCTCGGACCTAGAAGATATCGTAGTGTTCTTCAAAACATGTGTGACATCGGAAGGGATGAAGGCTCTATAGAGGAAGTAGCTAGAATATGCTTCACACCCTATATGTTGACTAGTGGAGACAGTATAAATTAGGTCGTGATGAGGTTACTCGTGTCGATGCGTATGGGAACATGAATGTGTGGAAATTATGGAGGAAGTCCATGGTGGGATTGCAGGAGGAAACTATGTAGGAAATGCTATCGTGTGGAAGATTCTACTTGTAGGACTTTGGTGGGAAACCATCTACTAGGATTGTATTGATTTTTGCAAGGCCATGACCATTGCCAACACCTTGGAGAACTTGGGAAGAGGGATGAAATTCCCTTGTGACTAATAACTAGTACTAAACCATTTTTAAAAAGGGCAATCAACTTTGTAGGGACAATTTTTCTAGCTACGCGAAGGATTGAGTTCATGGTATATCATTACTTGTACTGAATACTTGACATGATGGGCGAGGGCATCACCTACAAAGGATTACACCATAATGACAGTTCTGCTAGATTTTATTGGAGAACATAATTAGTAGGTATGGTTGTCCTTTAAGATTAACAAGTGATAGAGGTACACATTTTCTCAATGAAATAGTTGGGATTTTGTTAACAAAATTTATGGTGGCCCATCACAAGAATACCCCTATAACCCTAAATCAAATGGAACTGCGAAGTATTTAATAAGATACTAAGTCACACATTGACTAAGATCTATGACATTGAAAGAAAATATTGGGATGACAAAGGATCATTCATTTTATGGGCATACAAGACAACCTACGGAGGTTAAACAAGGCCACACCATTTCAATTGGTGTTTGTCACATAGACTATTTTTCTAGTTGAATTCATGTTACCATCACTGGGTATAACACACACGGGGGTTAGCTGATGACTAAGTCTTTGGAAGAGAGGATTGATAAGTTGATGCGGTTAGACGAAAGGATATGACTTGCTAGATGGAGTCGAAGATAAAAAATAAATAAAAAAGGCACACCATGATTGTCATATCAAGAACAAGCGCTTTAGGTTGGGCAGATGTTTTTTTGTATGATTCCAAGTATTTGTGCCATCCTGGGAAGTTGAAAATCCATTGGTTGGGACCTTACATCATCTTGTACATTCTTGATTCAGAGCTTTCCTATTACAAGTACTAGATGGGATGAGATCACCAGTCAATTCAATGGGAGTAGCATGAAGCCCTACTATAAATAAGTCTTCTTGGTGTTTGTAATACAACATTATTGCCAATTAGATTAGAATTTCCCTTTATTCTTTTATTTTCTTGTGTTTCCCTTTCTTGTTGCTTTTTGTTTTCTTTTTGTTTTATTTTGCACCTTGTATGTTTATAAAAATTTTTTTCCAAGGTTGTGTATGTGCAGAGGACTACGCATTTGTTTTAGTATGGGGTGGAGTAATGAAAAGAAAATTATAGGCCTGTAATACATTTTTAGTGTCCTAGTACAAGGAAGTGTGTAAGGATAAGAAAGTGTGTGGGGAAGTCGTGGATAATGAATTATGGTGTCAAAAAGGTTGTAAAAAGTACCACGTACAAAGGATGAAGAGCGTAGAAACAACATGAGATAGGTGAGGGAAAAACTTAGGTAAAGGATAGAAGTTCCTTTGGCACTATAGACATGTGCATACGAGTCTTCGGTTAGATTGGATTTTTCCACACCGGAAGGTTTTCAAGAATTTTTCGTGTAGGATGTGGCATGTGGGTAAGGGCACTTAAATTTGGTTAAGTGGAAAAATCCACATTTAATGTTAGAGTACGTTAGTATGTGGCATAGCGTTTATTCTTTGGAGGGAAGAAAAATACAAATATAAGTTCGGCTAACTCATTATTCTACCTTATTATTGTGAAGTTTAAGTGCTCTTGTGAACCGGGGCATCGAGAGATAAATTTGTGCAAATTAAGAAGAATCCTATTAATTTAAGTGTGTGACTAGAGTGGATCTCGTAAACTAGGAGGAAAGAGTGCATGGGCTTGAGAAAAGGTTATTTTTGATGCAACATCTTGTGGAATATTTTCTTAGTTAGGGTTTGGCAACTAGGTCACGGAGATAGAAAGATTTCTTCTAGGAGTTGAGCTTTGGAGTTGTGTTTGGATTTAAGTACAAGTAATAGAGTGGAGTAAGGATTTCTTTGTTTATCCTAACATTAATCATGACACTTAAGAAAGAAACCATTTCATCGAAGAAACTGAAGGGCAAGGGGAAAGGAAAGCTAACCACTACCATTACGAGCTTCAATGAAGAATGGTATGTAGAAATGCAATACCCACATGGATTATTTCTAGGAAAGGATTGGGTGTCGCATCTAACCCAAATGACCATGACAAATTATAACCATCACACAAGCACAATTAGAAGGAAATGGCATTATAGACACCAAATTCGTGTCTTACGACCCCTTGTGACCCGCATCCCATTTCGCAACCTAACCTCATTACCTAAACTTTACACAATTATTTATTAATTACCTTGTAATTGATAAATCCACATCACCTTACCCACCACCTCACTTTGCCACCTCATCATGACCTAGCCCTAACCCTAAACTAACCTAATTAAGACCCATGACTTGGTCTAGAATCACATCCATAACTAATGCCTCCTTACTCGCACCCAAAGCCGGCCTTCTAGCCACTTGACCAAGCCCGCAACTGATCTCTCGGGAGAAAAGCAGGGAAGGTGGGCTATTTTACTAAAAATAGCCTACTTTTTCCTTACCGATGCCGGTTCCTACTCGACCGCCGTCGGTTACGCAACCGCCATCGGTTCCCTGTAAATGGGCTCCCCAAACCAAAACAACGGATCGGAATTTCATTTTTAAAGATCGGTCAAAGATTTCGGATCAACAGAGAGGCATTGCGAGCGAGGCAGTCCGATCTTCACTTGACAGAGCAGAGACGAGTAAAGAAACCAGAAGTGTTTACAACCAAGGAGATCAACTTGCATCTTGGTCAAAACCAGTAGTCCTTCCAAGACAAAAGGAGTTCTCCGCATCGGCTGATCTTTCTCTACGGTACGCGCACACCATCTCGACATTCAACAGGTATTCCTCCTAACCCTAACCTCATCTATTTCTAAAAGGAATGAAAGGATAGAAGCAACTCTATTCCCGTAGAGCCGAAACATTTCGAAATTAAACATTTTGGCACTACTTTAGGTGGGACCCATTTTGGGTTTCTTTCTCTTGCTTATTTTCATTTTAGGAAGCATATTTGCTGTTGCTTTTGTTATATATTTCGTAAAGAATTTGTCTTGCTTTCCTAGTTTCGCATTAGTGAAAGTCATCTCTCTTGCTTCATCGAATATAATTTTCGATTTGGGTTTAAAACACGTGCATTGCATTCCTGCTTGTTCTTCAATTCTAGTGAACATAGATTAAGTAACAGTCGTACACGTGGGGGTGATATCCACGGTATTGACAGGAAATTAACCTTAGTTTCACTGCACAACACATACCGAATCACTTCACAATTAACACAACAGCTCAAACATCCCCCCTTTTCCGCGGTATTCCTCCACCCGATTGAGGTAACCTTATAAGCCAAAACAAACTTGACATTTCCCCTAGGTCTTGTTGTTTAGGATTCTGACATCATCTTACGTCTAAAGGCATAAGCCCACGATAACTAAAATTAACCCTAGGATTAGTCTCTAGATTTGCGTGTGCCTCTTGCTTGTTTCAAATTCTGTTTTCTCTGTCATACTTTGTCTTCTGTGATCAATAAGTTGATAAATATACTCAACGTTGCTAAAAATCAAATTAGCAGCCTTTTATATCTTCTTATCCTAGACTTTTGACACCGGCATCGGTTAAGGGACCGACGCGTTTGCTTTGCTCTGTGACCGACACCGTTACTAAACCGATATATCGATTCTTGTCTTCATCACCCCGACAAACCAAAGAACTTGCCAAATTCATCATTCTGAGGTTGTTTTTGTTCTTGATAGATTGAAACTTTCCTGTGTGTTCTTGTCTATGGTTGTCATCACTCGGAAGCAAGCCACCGCCATGGTTTCACATGCCTGCTCTGTGTCTTTGCCTGAATCACCCCCTTCACATTCTATAGGGAACCCTACGGACACCAAAGGTGAGATCCCCCAAATTCCTCGTAGGAGAAAGGACTTTGCCAAATTTCTGGATGCTAATCCCAGTCTTTGTACAATACTATTTGTCTCATGCCCCGACCGTCGCCCGATGGTCAGCCTCTTATTGCATGCCTATTAGTATAGCTGCTCATTTAGCTCCCACTCTCCCGATAACACTGCCTTACTTCCTGCATCTCTAGCCCCGTCTCCCAATCCGACAGCTTCAGAGGTTCATACGACCCCGATTAGCTTTCCTTTGGTTAACCTTGGACCCCACGTATCGTTACCACCAACTGCCCCTATCTCATCTCTCTTTCAGACCACTCCATTCATGACTTACTCTCTTCACCTATTCACACGAGCTTTCCTTCTCAAGCTCCGCCTACCTTTTCATTCCCATACACGTATCCAGTAACCTCAACACCTTATATGGGACATCCCTATTCTGTGGCACCATCATCTCATCCAACCACAGATTTCATCAAACAAATGATGGACAAAATGCAAAACCTGGAGGCTTCCATTTCAGGAAGTCGTAGCGCCTTGACATACAAGCAAGTTTGTCGGGAGCCCATTCACCCTTCTATCCCCTTCATTCATATCCTCCTCAATGGGAGTTGCCAAAGTTTACTCGTTTTAACAAGAAAGAGGATCCTCAACAACACTTGCGATCATTTAGACATGCTTGTTATTTGATTGCCCATGATGACGCCTTGTACTCCGCACCTTCCCATGTCCTTATCAGGACCCGCCTGAGTGGTACAAAGTGCTTTAACCCAAAGACTCGATCTTCTCTTTTAACCAACTAGCCCAATCTTTCTTGGATCATTTCTCCATTAACATTGCCAAGAAAGTATCATCACATCGACCTCTATGCCATCCGACAATTTGAAGACGAATCTATCGCAGATTTCGTTGGACGATGGCGGGGCCTTATCAACCAACTTACGTATGCCTTGCCTCAAACCGAACTCATCGAACTATTTACGCGGGCCTGCGCTAAGCACATCTCCCCTACCCTCCAAATTCAAACTTTCCGCACATTCGACGAGGCCTTTACCATGGCTCGGAAACTTGAAATTCGAGCCTTAGAAGAAGAGAAATTGCGGTTGCGTAACAAAAACCCCAATTTCCGAACTCCTGATTCTACCAACAAGCCAAACACCACCACTCCTCACGCGTCCACTTCTTCTAAATCAAAAGGAGCTGTCCACGCGGTAATGGTCAAATCTCAAACACCGTCCAATACTCCGCCGAAAACCACTTATAAGTACAAAGCCGAGCCCACCAATTACACTCCCTTGGGAGAAACTTATGGCGTCATCCTGGAGAAATTGCTCAAAGCTGGGGCTATCACCTTGCCCCCTGTTAAACCTCACTCTGGGTTTGACTCCACCCACGCAATACCTTCCTGGTACAAAGAAAATGACTTTTGTAACTTTCACCGCGTAAAAGGACATAGTCATGAAAACTGCAAGATGTTGAAAAACATAGTGCAGGAAATGGTTGACGCAGGGGATATAACCCTCGATAATCCTAACGCCCCTGCTAACCGAAATCTAAAAATTTTCAACAAGCCATTCCCGAATCACTCGTCCAACAGTAACGTGAACCAAGATATCTTAGCCGAGGAGAGTGTTCATGAGATCCATGCAGTCTTCGATTCTCAGCCAAAAGCCTCTATTGAAAAAATTTTAAATCAAGCCTCTCCACCAACACAGGAGTTTGAACCTCCTTCACCACCATCAAGCCAAAGTGAAATCATTCCTTTACCCATAGAAGAGTTAACTGCCCGGACTTCTCTTCTCATCGACGAGTCTTCTTACACCACATCCCTACAAGACTGTGAGCGGATGCTATCTAATTTATCTATTTCCCAAACGTCCCCTTCTACCACTCTTGCTACACAAGAGGAAGGCTCACCACTCCTTTTGACATCCTTAGATGAGAAATCTCTTACACTAACATCACCACATTCTTTAAACGTGATAGATCCCCTCGAACACGCCCTCCTACCTATTAGTCCCTCATCGCCTAAATCTTTTCAACGACCGGTTGACCTCTTAACATCTATTGATACAGTGCCTCATCTACCTCCTGTGTCACACCCGCAGTGGACTGGAATTACAACCCACCTTTCTTCCGTACAAAAATTACAAATCACACCTAGAGACTGTCATTCCACAGAAGATAGACAGGCCCTATGGGAACGTTTGAGTACCCCTTTTTCTACTCAAATGCAAATGACTGATCCTGATGTCTCCACCATATACCCGAAGTGCTTACAGAAGCTTAAAATGCCCCTGTTCTCACCTTCACCCCCCTCACCTCTACCAAATGCCCCGTCCACTTCTATCAACTTAACCAGATCTTCCCCTACGCTTGGGACCTCACCAATGCCCAGTCTAACACACCCGCCTAAGTGACTCGATCTATCCAAAAATAAATCCACTCCGCCACCTAGGAGACAAACTCAATCCGTGCCCCTATCACAATCAAAACCATCATCGTCATACCTACCTTCCATATTGGGACCCCATCCCTCTACCTTACATCAATATATCATACCTCCTACATTTTCTTCAAAACAACCTACGCCTTCCGCACCTATACAGAAATTCCAGGTATAAGAACACCGCTACCCGCGTATCCTCGTCCACCTATCAACCCTAAACAAATTCCATCATCAAAAGATTTGTTTTCGGGCCACTCCTATTTCCCGTGGTTGTTTTCGATACCACATCATCTCGCGGCCTCATCATCCAACATAGCTTCACGCCAAAGAAAGCACGTTTAGTAAAAACCATGTATCAACACCCTCGCTAAACCACCACGAACAAACCATACCCAAACATTACCAAAACCCGCACAACCAATACCCTCATCCTCTTCCGATTTTGACCCACTCAAAGGATCTTACGCCAAAATCCTTGCTATGTTGGTGGAGAATGCAACCATTTCCCTACCTCCACTTAGACCTTATGACCCGTCTAAACCCCGACCTATGGGTTACGATGAGTCTAAAATCTGCGCTTATCACCGCACACCAGGACATGATGTGGAGGGATGCAAAGCTCTAAAAACCATCCTTCGCCAGTCACCTCTCCCGGATAGAAAGATTAAGAAAGACAACTTATGAAGGGAGAGACCTTTAGTTTCCATTCCCTCTCCTATACCATCTGTCCCCGCCTCACCAAGATCTATCATTATTACAACCCCACCTCTTGAAGACCATGAGTTATCCCAACCATCTTCCTCATCTCAGGTCTACGAGATTAATATGATTAGTGTCGCTACTCGAGGGCAGAAAAACAATGGGAAAGCAAAAGAAAACACACCTGCGGCATCTCTTTCTCCGTCAAACATCCCGATTGCACCACCACCTAAAGTGGTCATTCGCGACCCGCCTATCCCGCCTCTAATGGCATTGCCCACCGAAATATGATTAAACAGCTTTCACCAATCGCCCGTAAAAATGACATCAGTATGATCTCATTCGACTTCGAATCTCATCGACAAGCTCTCATTGAGATCCTTCAAGGGATAGAGGTTTTACCTAATGAAACCCCGCTGCGCCTCCATTCTAACACCCAATCACGTTGCTTCTCTCACCAAACAACCCATCGCCCCAACCACTTGTCTCTCGTACAACAAGGCTGCTGCATCAGTTTCTCTGAAGATGAAATTGTTGACTTTGGTACATGAAGACCCCGACCTCGCCCTTTTCATCTCCGCTTACGCCCGGGACATTCGAGTACGCCGGGTTATGATTGACGGGCGCTAGCCTAAACATCATCTCTTCAAAAGCCTTCCAACAAATGAACATCCCTTCTAGTTGCATGTGTGCCCAACCTCATCATGTCATGGGTCATTCAATGACGCTATTACTTCTACCTTAGGCACCGTGATCCTCAACATTCGCGTAGACCACGTACTTTACCCGAACTCTTCTATGTCTTGAGGGAGAGTTCCAATATAATATATTGCTTGGTCGCCCTTGATCCGAGCCATGGGATGCGTTCCCTCAACATTACATAGATGCATAAAATTTGAGTACGAGGGGAAGTCCTACACCGTAAAAGCTGACCCTCCCCCCTTTAAAACCTGCAATATGTTATACCGCCCTAACGATGTGCTTATACCAATCAAGACACCCATACATTCAACCCAACCATCCTCTTCAAATGTACCTCAACCATCCACCTCAACCGCGCCTACGCCTTCAACTGATGAAACCACCATCGCAAAAACCACTTCCCTTCCCGCAGCTAACATTCCAACCTCCGACCCCTTAGTAGATGTTTTTCAGCGCCTTACGCTGGGGGAGTACCGCCTATATAACGTTAGTTCTTTCCCTACCCCGCAGGAGTACGGACAATTACATGCACATCCCACCTACGACCGTCGCGTGGGGGAGATAATCTCTTACGGACCACCCCATTGCCGCACTAACCTAACGTATGGGGTGTTGACGCATCCTCCATTACCCCTGAACCTCCTCTTGGTGTGGTTCCTTTCCAATCCGATTTTCAATACTTGACAAATCGTCGTTTCGCCCTCACCTTCTTGACTCGTTGTGCGTGGAAAGGCTTTGGTTTTGGCCTTTACGAACAAGGCCGACATACACTCATTCCCGTGACTACCCGTAAACACAATGATCGCAGTGGTCTCGGTTTTCCCGAAACACCTACACAGGAGACACCTCCTGTCAGCTGTATCCTGGAAGAAGAAGACGCCGCCCCTACCAAACCATCATCACCCACTTTGCCATCATCACCCGCAGAATCTATAGACCCTGAATCCATCCCTCCTAACTTTTTTTTTTCATAAATGCTATCTTCATAGGTCCTCTCACTTATCAACGCGATAATGACGACCCATCTTCTTTTCCCCTCTTTATCCGCATACATGATCGAAGAGGATTCGCCTTTGATTAATGTTGTTGAATGCCGTGATGACGACTCCATCCTCACTTACCTCGCGCGGATGATTCTTATATTCAACGAGCCTTACCATCTCAAACCCAAACTATGCCGAACTAATCTACCATAGAAATCAACATCCACACGGAGGAGGATCCTCACATTGTGAAGATTGGACAATCCCTTAACACATCAGAACAAGCCGCCTTTACTACCTTTCTCCGTGCTCGCAACCAAGCTTTCGCATGGTCTTACGCTGACATGCCAGGAATTGATCCTACCATCGCTGTCCATAACATCACCCTAAACCCCGATTCCAAACTACCAAACAGAAATTGAGAAAATGCATCCACGCATTGCTCTCTTGGTCAAAGAGGAGCTCCAACGACTCCTTTCTGTTTCCTTCATCTTGCCTATTGACTATCCTCAATGGATTTCTAACATCGTACCTGTCACTAAAGCGACAGGGGGACTTCGGATATGCATAGATTTCCGGGATCTTAACCTCGCTTGCCCTAAGGATGACTTCCCTTACCTAGCATTGACCAACTTGTTGATCTAATCGCAGGTCATGAGATGCTCTCTCTCATGGATGGCTTTTCGAGATACAACCAAATTTTGGTTGCCCCCGCCGATCAACACAAAACGCCTTCATAACTCCTCGGGAACCTTCATTATCGTGTCATGCCATTTGGCCTTAAGAATGCCGGTGCTACTCTATCGGCGGGCTATGACCTACATTTTTCATGACATTATGCACACTATCCTTGAAAACTATGTCGACGATCTTCTCGGCAAGTCTAAACATCGTAGTGAACATCTCGATGTTTTAACCATTATTTTTGATCGCCTGCTATACAATATTCTCATTCCACCTCCTTCAACCGAATAAATGTGTCTTTGTGTTCTTTCGGAAAACTTCTTGGCTTTATCGTCTCTTTGCGTGGCATTGAGGTCGATCCATCTAAAGTCAAAGCTATCCTAGAAATGCCCCCACCCAAAAATCTCAAACAATTGCGTAGTTTACAAGGTAAGCTTCAATCTATCCGACGTTTCATCTCCCAACTCTCGGATCGGTGTCAACCTTTCCATCACCTCCTTAAAAAGGATATTGCATTCCAATGGAGCGAAGAATGTCACCAAGCCTTCGAAGCTCTCAAATCCTATCTCTTGCAGCCACCCGTGCTTATCCCACCCCAAGACGACCGCCCTTTCTACCTTTACCTTTCCGCCACCGACCACGCTGTAGGAGCCATGCTTGCACATCGTGACTCTGAGAATCGCGAACAAGCCGTTTATTATATAAGTCGTACTTTGGTGGACTATGAGACTAGGTACACACATGTAGAAAAATTGTGCCTTGCCCTATCATTCGTGGCCACCAAACTCCGACACTACCTTCTAAATCACAAGACTTTCGTCATCACCAATACAGACCCCATCCATTACATGTATGCCAAACCTCATCTGAACCAACGCATTGCTAGATGGCTCATGCTTCTCGCCGACCTCGACCTTGAGTTTGTCCACCAGAAATCAATCAAAGGACAAACCATCGCAGACCAACTTGCGGAAGCTCCTTTACCTGGGGAACAATTTACCAATTTCACATTTCCCGACGAACTCATCGCTACTCTTTCCCTCACGGAGGAGTCGTACCCAATGACCCTCTTCTTCGATGGATCTAAATGCCAGCGCGGCGGAGGAGCCGGCGTTGTTCTCATTCCTCTCAACGCTGAACCTATGCCTCTTTCATTCCGACTTGATTTCCCTTGCACTAATAATACAGCGGAATACGAGGCCCTTGTTCTGGGTCTCCAAGTTGCGTTACACTTAGGTATCAAATCTATCAACATTTTTGGCGACTCTCAATTGGTAGTCAATCAAGTTATGGGCGTCTACCAATGCAAAAACGAGGAACTTCAAAAATACAAACACTACGTGGATTCACTTCTAGCCTTATTTACCCACTATTCTATACAAACCATTCCCCGCTCCACTAACAAATTTGCGGATACTATGGCTTGCTTAGCCTCGCAAATTCCCGCCGCGCCAACTGACTCTGAATTATTCGTCGTGGTCCAACAACTTTTTTCCCCATCCTATTCAACCCCGGTAGTTTGTATGATAAATACTGTGTCTACTAATTCACAGGATACCTGGTACCACCAATTTCACGACTACCTTACAATCTCTGTCCTCCCACCTGACCTTACTAGTAACGGAAAACGTGCTTTTCTTAAAAGTGTTTCACATTATGTTGTCATGGGGGACTCCTCTATAAACGTGGGCTTTGATGGCATCCTCCTTCGCCGCCTAATCAAGCGCGAGGCCACTCATACCATCCAACAGTCCATGACGGTATTTGTGCTGGACATTTTAGCGGCCTTTCCGTGGCCAAATGAATCCTTCGCCTTGGTTATTATTGGCCTACTCTCAATAACGACTGCTACGAATATGTTAAGCGTTGTGTTATGTGTCAGCAACATGCCAACCTTCAACATACTCCTAGCCACCCGCTCCAGATCGCTCGAGATCTTTGGCCCTTCTCACAATGGGGTTTAGACCTTATTGGTGAGATTCACCCAACCTCTTCACAACGTCACCGTTGGATAATCACAGCGACCGAATATTACACAAAATGGGTGGAGGCTATTCCACTCATTTCAATCAAAAAAGAAAAAATTGTCGAGTTCATTAACCACCACATTATCTGTCGTTTTGGTGTTCCTCATCGCCTGATAACAGATAATGGAAAATCTTTCAAAAACAAGTTGTTGCAAGACCTTTGTGACAACTTTGGTATCAAACTTAGTTTCTCATCACCTTACTATCCACAAGCCAATGGGCAAGCCGAGTCCTCTAATAAAACACTAACCAAAATCCTCATGAAAGTTGTCAATGAATCCGAAGAAATTGGCACGATCACATTCCCTTTGCCCTTTGGGCTTATCGTACTAGCATTCGTACTCTACTAATGCCACACCTTTTCTTTTCGTATACGGTACGGAAAGAGGCTGTTTTGCCTCTCGAAATACAAATACCTCTCCTTAGAATATCTCTTCGATATTCTCACCAACGATGATTTCCGCCAAGAGCGGTTAGCCTAATTGAGCTTCTTGACGAACGCCGTCTTACAGCTCTTGATCACCTTCAAATCTATCAAAAACGCATTAAACGTGCTTATGATAAGCGACTTCATGAGCGTACCTTTAAGGTTGGTGATCTTGTTCTCAAAGAGAATCAACATGTAACCAAACTAGAAAAGAGCAAACGTGGAAAATTTTCTCCCAATTAGATTGGGCCTTATATAATCACTCATACCTATGGATCTGGTACTTATCGTTTAGCTTCGCTTAATGGTAAACCTGAGCCTGAACCCCTTAATGCCTTGCATCTTCGACCATTCTACTGTTGAAATTAGTGTTATATCACTTCTTATCTACCTGCCGCTCGTCCCTTGAGCTCACTTACCACTACATACACTCTGTTTCCTACACTTCATAATAACAATCAAGCTCACATAGTTTGATCCTTACCTCCCTCGATGATGCCTTCCCCTTTTTAGTCTAGTCCATGACTTCAAAGTATTAAAATAAGCCGTATTCTTATGGGATTTTCTTGAGTCAAACTTCCTACTAAACTAGATGCTTCACGCCAAATGAACATCTAGTCATCTAAATTAAATATAGACTGCTCCCTCGAAGGACAACTATATGCCGAACTATTGCTGCTATTATATATAGACTGCTCCCCCGAAGGACAGCTATGCATTACAATCATATTCGCTACTATAAATAGATCGCTTCCTCGAAGGACAAATTTATACACAGCTGGGCCAAATTTTATCGAAGCTTCTCGCATTGATCGCCTTCGTGAAGACCTCAAGAATAATACAATCAATATCCTCAGTAGACTTCCCGCATCGATCGGGTTACATTCAATAAAAGAAAAGCCTCATTCAAAAGGACTTTTGAGTCATGGACTTGTCTATTTAGGGTAGGTTCTCTTTCGTCAGAACACTCACTTTGTAATAAGTTCTCCGTACCTCAGCTATATCATCCACCTCACCTCACCATTTGTTTCAACTCAAGGGACGTAATGTACGCTCGATATATTGTGATCACACAACTCTTTTCACCTATTGACTTCTCGTCTATGCACGGTACCTAGGGCTCCAAGCTCGTTCTACGTGGTGTGGTTTGTTTAGCTTTCTTCATCTACGAGCACTCTTTTCGCTTTGCCTCGCATCTAGGATTGTGTGTTGACCTTAATCAGACCCGATTCCCTACTACTTGGGTAGGCTAACTTTCGCTTCCTCATACCTTTACAAAGATCACCAATTCATTACCAACACCATCCACCTTACCTTTACTAATCTTAATATTTTTACCAACCAACCAATTACCTAAATCGTACTCCAATTGCTCGAATTCGCCTCTCCCCGATCCTAAGGGAGAACTACATCGGCCGAGGCCCCTCCTTGCTTTGTGCAATGGGCTATGTAGGCAAAGACTTCTGAGACATGGGGTCTCCCAAGGTTAGCTCGACCATCCCCTACCATAACCTATCTCGTGTGGTGAATATAAATATTTTTGTGTATTTCTATTTAATCACAAATCCTCTTTATCCTTTTTCAAAACACCGAAAATCAAAACACAAACAATCTTATTATTATCGTAACTCAAATCAACATACATATTCAGTTTTATTTAGATGTTAAACAAATACATCTTCTCTATCATCGACACGCAGGTCGGCATCCTTATTTATTCTTATACCTTGCTAACATTTACTCGCACCCTCACGCCTCATCCCGAACTAGGTGATGATCGTGATCGCCGACCCTCTCGCCGGGCCTCTCTCTGTCCTCAAAGGTACCACGGCTATTGGTACCGCCCACTGATCTGCCAATCTCTCTTGTAACATATGAATACGCCCTCTCGCATGGAGGACTCCAGCCTCTAGTCTCCCCGCCCGTGACTCCGCAACCACTAACAATCCTCTTGTCTCATTCACTCGCGTTTGAGCTCTTTGAACCAAACGCTGCAGCATTTATCCTCTCTCGCTGTAATCACCGCTATGTCGTGGTGCTCACGTACACCTCGCAGCTTCGCTACCCACCATAATCTATAGGCCTCTCGCTGCTCCCGCATCCATTACCCTCGCGATCGGCCGCTACTCTCTTCAGGCCCTTTCTCGAGGTGTTGGCCGGGGAGGTGAGAATGCTGCCTCGGCGTCGATCCTCATATATGGTCTATAAGCCAGGGGTATATCCTGCACAAATCCAAATTGTCGCCGCACGCGATCTATAGGAATCCTCTCATACTCACCCGGCCTGTGCCCTGCGATCCACCTCAATCGCTCTACACCCCTCAACTCCTCAGCTATGTTCTCTGTTACCATATAGTTTCCGTATGGCCTCCAACAGATATCCGCAACCGTCACTCTCTCCCATACCTGCCTGTAATACTCAATATCACCCGTCACGGCCTGGGATCTGGCCTCTTGTTCTGTCTGGACCCATCGTCAATCCCAACCTCGCACTCCGGTTTCCCTGATCGATGGGTCGGCCTATTGGTCACACACAAACAATGTGCTCATAGGCCCAACAGTGTAATAAGTATGAACTATCCAGTGTCGTCCTGTGATTTCACCTACAAGCCCATAAACCCCTGTATAGCTCCGCCAAATATGCAGGTGCCCATGCAAAAGTCACGTTCCTTTCTATCATCTCCCAAATAACACACATCAATGCCTTTGGAAATCTTCCCCCTTCCGCCCTCGGTAACGCATAATACCCTACCGCTATCATTAATATCACTGCTAACCTTGTCTCCTCAGGGTGTGCTGCATACATTACCCCATATGTAAAAGATAAACCTCGCTGTGTCAAATCTCGTGCGTATGGACCAAATACTGCTGTTATCGCTCCCCGTGCCGCGCTAGGTAGTGCCTGATATACTGGTTCTCCTGTAATAGGGAGTCTCAAAATCTGAAACACATCTTCCAATGTTACTGTCATCTCCCCTGTTGGCAGATAAAAGGTATTTGTCTCGGGATTCCATCTCTCAATCAATGCCTGCAACATAGCATGATTACGTGTGATTCGTGAATAATAGCAGATTCCACTTAACCCCAAATGATTTATCAATGTCCATTCAGCTGGTGTTACATCCGCTCGGATTCGTGACAACAGCGCTGGCACACTATCATTCATCCTCAATCCTGCCTCTGCCTGCATACACCAAAACAACAAACAACCATTCAATCCGTCAGGGTTTTTCAAACATTCTGGAAATTCCTCCAGTAACCGGTATCGGTTATACATAACCGATATCGGTTGAGTAACCGATACCGGTTCTTTCTAACCGCTACCGGTCACTGTCAATTACATACATCTTGCCTAAAACAACCACCTACGACAATAAATTGCTCGTTTATTCCTCTCTGTATACACAGACATACCCGAAACCCGTGATTACCTACCACGTAACACTTACCTCACTTATAACCCTTGCTATCATGTTTTCTTCTTCATATCTACCCACTTAATCTCTTATTCATAACACATGCAAAAATCAAATCACAACCAAAACATTTACCTCTGGGGTTGCAGTAGCTTGAGGTGGCCCTTGTCTTCCCTCTTGTCCCTGCCTGCTGGATGTTTCTCCTCGTCCTGCCATTATCACCACTCTTTTCAAATTCACCTTTCTACTTTCTGAATCTCCGATCGCATTCACCTTCCCAGTCTCTTTTCTTATCACCCAAATCTCTCATACAAATTCCTGTCTCTCTTCTCCTTATCACTCAAATCTCTCATGCAAATACCTGTCTCAGTCGTCAAAAAGCGTCGCGTTCGCGTATTTAACCTCTTGCATGGCTCTAAAATTAAAACTTAAGTTGCCACCCTAGCTTTTCTATTTTTAGAAAATCTCATACCTAAATAACCGGTATCGGTTACTTAACCGATATCGGTCTATCAGCTACCGATATCGGTTCCTTAACCGATATCGGTTACACACCTATCTTTTCTCAACAACGTTCTTTTCTTCATTTCTCACCTAAATTTTTGTCGCGCCCGCCTCTTTTCCTGCATAAACAACACAATTTACCACATTTGTTCATCCACCACACATAGCATTACAATTTCATTAACATCATTTATTTTATACAAATACACAAACCATCAACTACGGATATCAAGAAACTATCAATCTATACATCATTTGGATCCAACTCATCAGTTACATATATCACAATGTCACAAAACCACCAATTCATCACATAACCTGACATTCATATATACGTGCAAAAACAAAAACATTAACATCATCCATCTATCAACATGTCAACTAAAACTTATCATACATTACATATTACCAACCATTAACAAAATATTTAAACACATTTTGAACACTGCACGAGGATCAAAACATCGTCTCTATATATATACAAATTTTCAAAAATACAATGTGCCCTACATCGGGGCCTCTGTGATCTCATAATCCACCAAAGCCGGCACGCAGGCCGCAATAACTGTCAAAAAATCTCGACTCGGCTCGCAGGCCGGTATCCACTATACAACCCCTACTCGGCTCGCAGGCCGGTATACAATAAATGAATAAATGAATACATGAATAATACATAGGCACGCAGGCCTCTATCAATACACCCGGTTCGCAGACCGGTGCCCATCTCTAAATACAAAAGTCATGTCTGGGATCCCTCAGCTCTCCCCACCGCCCTCGGCACCTCTCCCCGCTGGTCCCTGTGGTGCCTCTCGCCTCCTACCTGTGACGGACCCACCAGCTGTGGCTGCACCTCCCTGAGACCTCTGGCTCCGAGAGGTCTCTGCTCTATGTGCCGCATAGGGCTGATAATCAGCCCCGGTACCATCAAGAATATCCTGATAGTATCGGGCCTCCGCTCTAGCCTCCATGTAGCGCTCTCGAGCCACCGTAGGTACTGGGCCGGTCTCGACACCTACTACCATGCCCCTCGTTCTGTCGTGGCCGATGCCGATGGTGGTGCTCGTGGGTGGTACCTGCACTGCACTGCACAGTGCTCGGGCCGTGGCTATACTTCTTGCAGTGGTGGTGCTGTACTGTGCTGCTTCTTTGCCTCGTACTGCACTTTGCGCACTGTGCTGTGGTGCCGTGGTGGTGCCGCTTGTGCTCGTGCTCAGCTCGCTACTGCCCTGTAAGACACCTATTCGTGCTCGCTGCAGCTAGCCGCCCTCCTCGTAAGAGCTGCACTCGACCCCCGAGCTGATCTCTCTCTATCACTACAGCCAAGTCTCACAGCAGCAGCGGTACTATCTCGGCTACTCTCCCCTTGCCCCACCACACCTCGTATGCTCCCGCACCCAAGATCATCTATACCCTCACCTTGGCCTCTCTCTCGCTACCCAATCTAGATCCAAAGGCCGTGGTGCAGGTGCAATGGGGCCTCTACATCATCTCTCCTGTGCGAGGAACGGAGGTGGCAAATCCCGCCGCAGCCCCATCTCGCTGCGTACCCTCTCCACGGGTATCCACTGCATTTCTCTCGCCTCGTCCCGCTATCCGTAATGTGTACTGGATTAGGCGCAATCGTAAGCGGCTCTCTCGCCAGATGGTGACCTCTCGTAGGGTCTCCATACAATGTCTCATGCTGTAAGGCCCTCTCGGCGATGTCTATAGTATGCCACATCCCGACTCGCCATAATCGCCGTGGTGGCCCACGACCCCAACCACCTCTCTCGAAAGCCATACCGGTATATGACCTGTGGCCCCGGCCGCTGGGTAACCCTATCTCTGATGCATACGATGTGCTCGTATGCCCAACAATGCAACAAAATGTAGAACAAATACCAAAATCACCTCCTCGCGATAGCCCCATAGCTCCTCGTATAATTGCACTGATATATACCGGTGCCCAGCGTAACAGTGTGTGCTCCTCCACCATCTCCAGCAGTACCCCTATCAATGCTCGTGGGAAGCGGCCTCCCTTTGAGTCCGGGAGGGCGGCGGTGATCCCAACCATCATTAACACAACAATCGTGTCTCGTGACGATGCGCACGCATACATGTCACCGTCCGATACTCACGCGCATGGTAGGTCGCAGGCGGCCGCATCCCCAAAACTCCGCAGATATCGCCCATCGCATTCTCTCGAATCTACTCGGAAGACTACCTCTCCTCGATAGGTAACCAAGGATGCGATACACATCCTCCATGTGACGGCCATCTCCCCCGTCGGAGATGGAACACATTGTCGCCGATCCCATCTCTCGATGAGGGCGACCATCGCGCTGATCTCTCTATCGCTTATACCTCTGACTCTGCCGAGTCCCACCTCACGCATGATGGCCCAATGAGCCGCAGATACGTGTGGCCTCATCCGCACTAACAACAGCTGGGGCATCCTATCCCACATCGTCAATCCGCTGACGTGTGCTCGCAAAACCAACCCACATCCTTAGACCTACTCTTTATTACAACATCTACTTTGTCATCTAAACACCCCTTTTATCCCCCACCATACCCCGACTCTCTACCCCCCTCTAACAACCTACCGACCCGTAACCCAACCCAAAAAACCCAAAACCTAACCCCACACCTAACCCTTCTCCACCCCTAACCCAACCCCCACTCCCACCCACAACCCAACCCAACAACCCAAAACAACCAACCCAACCCCACTCCCACTCCCACCCACAACCCAAAACAACCAACCCAACCCCACACCCACCCCCAACCCAACCCAACCCCTACATAAACCCACAACCGACGCCGGCCGATACATGACCGACGCCGGTCACCAACAACCCTCCCTTTCCCTAAAATTGTGCGCGACCGATGCGGCGCTTGGCCGCTTTCTAGTGACCGACATCGGTCACTAGTCCTCTCCCGGAGCCGAACCCCCGCGCGGCCCCAAAACCCATTTTTTTACCTATTTCTACCCATCTACCCACCCAAAAACCCTAAAAACTTACCCACCTACCCACCTTAGCCTATCTAACCTATCTACCCTCTCCCTTTCTCAAATCATTTCCATTTTCTCATTATTTCCTAAAAAAGGTTAATTCCTACCCAAACCCCCAATTTAGCATAATACAACCAAATCACCAAATTAAAGAGTTTCGAATCTACCCGAACGACGACACGTCGTCGTGGTGGGATGGGTGGTGGCGGTCCAGCTGGTCCAGCCCCTCCAGCTCCTCCTGCCTGTGCCATGGCTCCAATCCTGATCTGCTGGGTCCCCGGCCAATCAACTGCTGCCTCCTCCTTAATCGGGCCCACTATCAACTCTCTCCGCCAATACAATAGCTCCACCTCACTCAATCCAGCCTCTAATCCCAAGTCTCCACGTCAGACAAGTCGATTTGATTTGGATTGCAAATAACAAAAGTGACAATGACAAGCCGTATTTTTCTTTTTATAGGTTTTTCGCCTTTCACCGATATCGGTTTCATTTTGCCCTAAGGAACCGGTATCGGTCCCTTAACCGATATCGGTCATGCAGAATCGACATCGGTTCGCTACCCAACTTTCACCCCATTCTTTGCCCTTATTTACTCCTTGCCTCTTTTTCACCAATATCGCCTCTATCCACCTTTGCTGCACAACATTTGTTCACTTGTCCAGCCTGACCTACGGCCTCAACCTACCATTCGGCTCGACCTAAGGCCTCAACCTACCTATTCGGCCCGACCCAAGGCCTCACCCTACCTATTTGGCCCGACCCAAGGCCTCGCCCTACCTATTCGGCCCGACCCAAGGCCTCAACCTACCATTCGGCCCGACCTAAGGCCTCAACCTACCAATTGGCCCGACCCAAGGCCTCGCCCTAACCTATTTGGCCCGACCCAAGGCCTCGCCCTAACCTATTTGGCCCGACCTAAGGCCTCGCCCTACCTATTTGGCCCGACCCAAGGCCTCAACCTAACCATTAGGCCCGACCCAAGGCCTCAACCTACCTATCCGGCCCGACCCAAGGCCTCAACCTACCCATCCGGCCCGACCCAAGGCCTCGCCCTAACAATTTGACCTGACCCAAGGCCTCAACCTACCCATCTAACCTGACCCAGGGCCACCGCCCAACCACTTGGCCTGACCCAAGGCCGTATCACTTCAATACCATACCCACAATCAACGTTTTATTTTATCCATCCATCATGTACCTTGTGTTCAATCGAGCTCACCTGTTCGTGTTTTAGCATGATTAGGGTCCTTGACTTGATCTGTCGACCAACTTTGCCTGTGACCTAGACCATGACGTTTATCTCAACCAAACCAACCATTTGGCACGCCGAACATGCCTAAACATTCCCGTACCCCACCCGTTATATACCCCGAGCTACTTCCTATGCCTTGATACCGGATTATATCACCCTTGTTTGGATAAACTATCGACCTTTGCCTACACATTGCTGGTTTGCTTGTCAAATCATGTACCCTCGTCATACTATTGCATTTCAACATGCGTCTGCTTCCTTGGACCTACCCCACCACCTTACCATCCTCTCTACAACATATACCCTTTATCAACCCTATCCCTGATTTCCCGTTCACTCAATCTGTGATAGATTTGAGGGGGATTACCTATATCCTTAACATGAGAAACCACTTCATATTATTGTCTGCCATGCGAGCTTTACTGTAACAAGCTACACGATAATAAGGGGCTAATGTAGACACCAAATTCGTGTCTTACGACCCCTTGTGACCCGCATCCCATTTCGCAACCTAACCTCATTACCTAAACTTTACACAATTATTTATTAATTACCTTGTAATTGATAAATCCACATCACCTTACCCGCCACCTCACTTTGCCACCTCATCATGACCTAGCCCTAACCCTAAACTAACCTAATTAAGACCCATGACTTGGTCTAGACTCACATCCATAACTAATGCCTCCTTACTCGCACCCAAAGCCGACCTTCTAGCCACTTGACCAAGCCCGCAACTGATCTCTCAGGAGAAAAGCAGGGAAGGTGGGCTATTTTACTAAAAATAGCCTACTTTTTCCTTACCGATGCCTGGTTCCTACTCGACCGCCGTCGGTTACGCAACCGCCATCGGTTCCCTGTAAATGGGCTCCCCAAACCAAAACAATGGATCGGAATTTCATTTTTAAAGATCGGTCAAAGGATTTCTAGATCAACAGAGAGCATTGCGAGCGAGGAACAGAGTCCAGATCTTCACTTGACAGAGCAGAGACGAGTAAAGAAACCAGAAGTGTTTACAACCAAGGAGATCAACTTGCATCTTGGTCAAAACCAGTAGTCCTTCCAAGACAAAAAGGAGTTCTCCGCAGTCAGCCTGATCTTTCTCTACGGTACACGCACACCATCTCGACATTCAACAGGTATTCCTCCTAACCCTAACCTCATCTGTTTCTAAAAGGAATGAAAGGATAGAAGCAACTCTATTCCCGTGGCTTAAACATTCCGAGTGAAACAGGCATTATATTTGGTGTGACTAGCTAACAAAAGGAGACCATATGGGATGCCAATATACAACATGGTGAGGTGAAAGTTAAATTGGAGAAGGTAGGGTTATCAAACTCGTATGAGTTGCCTTATTTTGGAAATCCTGAGTACCTTTATCAACGGTTGATGTCACACATGCATGAGGATCACTTCTATTTTGCATGACATAGGATGCACATAACACCATAATTGATATCCAAGTTCACGGACCTTATTTTTTAAGGAGAACACATAGATTACAATCTAAGTGATACGGAGGTTATCAAGGAGATAATAATAGTGTATGACTATAATAAGGGTTCACAATACTTTGACATCATAGAGATTTCAGACCTGTTATGAAGATGGTCACACACTTGGTGACCAAGCTTAATGATTAGAAATGATGGACACAAGTGAACAAGTCATGGCTAAATGTATGCCAAAAGATATTAGAGGGAACCATCTAGAACTTGTCCACTTTCATTATGGATGAGATCATAAGAAATATGTAGAAGGGAGAGAAGATACTATTTGGTAACATCATCCTCACCTTTGTCTTTTTAGAGATTGGAGTGCCAGATGGGCTGGAATTTTTTATTGGGATCACCCTAAAGAGAACTCCGCCCTCGCAAAATGTTTTGAAAATTACACTTGTGAAACCATGAAGGACGCTCACAAGGTGTACCTAGAGAAGTGGTTTAAACAAATGTGTGACACATTCGAGGTAGAGTGGAGGATCCCGAGTAATTTCCCGTGGTCGTGAATGGAGAAGAAGAGTTTTTAGTATGCCAACATTTCTGCGGTGACATATTTACTTTAAGAAATGGTACTAAGGGTCCATGGTCTAAGCTTCCCTTCTTCTTCATAGTGCAATACATCTAAGTAGGGGTCAACATGTTCAAAGAATCCAAAAGAATAAGGTTTGACCTTAGTGAGGTGGGCCAAGACCACCGTGAGCTATGTGAAAATCTTGTGTACCCTAAAAAGTGTGTTTACAAGGGGAAGTATGTCTCCCACAAAGTTCAAATGATGAAGCCAATAATGCTTCCAATCATTGGAAGGGATACAATAAGGATATACCTTTGCATAAGACCTAAGTTTGAGAAAGGAACATATCTAGAGAATGATGTCTCCATTATAGAATACCCCACAAGAAGAAAGAATACCACACCAAAGAAGAGAGAAAGAGAAGAGAGGAAGGAGAAAAAGGCACCAAGTGTGAAGACCGCACAATCGGTGGGCGCACCTGAAGTATTCGTGAAGACTAGCACTTACACGCGCATGAAGAGGTCTCATGTCAAGGAGAATAACCCATAAGAAGAGGCGTTGAAACATGAAGATCCCCTCACCCATGAGGAATCACCAAGGAAGATGTCACCTAGGGAAGAAAAGGAAAAAAAGAATCTCTTGTAATAGAATCCCCAGTAAGGAAGAAGCAAAAGGTGATAGATGAGGTAGAATCAAAAGAGACAGAAATTTTAGATGCCTAAATTAGTGATAAGGATGATGACAAGCATCAAGGAGGTGAATACCATCTAGTATATGATGTGCATGATTCTAAGGAAGAAGGAGATGAAGATGAGTATAACAAGGAAGATGAGGAGAAGAATGATGAGGAAGAAGATGAGGCTCAAGGAAAGGGGGTGAGCAAATAAGTAAGCACAAAGAAACAAAGAACCCCAAGCCTCACCAAGGAGCAAGTAGAGTAAGATGCAGAGAGTAAGTGGTAGGCATCATGAAAAATTTTGTGGAATAGGAGTTGGAGCAGAGCGTGGATGAGATTATAAAGGAGATAGAAGAAGAGAGTGTTGGGAAGGAGTATGGCAGCATGGGTGGGGATCCCAAATTTGGCAAGATGAAGCTTCCCAAAAGCTACACGGATAGGTGGGAAAGGTGTAGTGGTGGCACAAGGGAAAGGAATGGGATACATTGATGATCCTAGCAAGGTGCTACATGTGCGCCTCTAGAGCACCATACCAACAGAGAAAATCCTCAATATGTCATCATTTGATGAAGGAGTATACCCATGGACAAGAAAAATGTTATCTTGGGAATTTGAGTCCCACGTGGATGAACCATAATTTGAGGTAAACTAGAGAGTGCTGATGAAGGTTTATAAAAAGGGATAAATCCATTGGTGAAAACTCAACGTGTATCGATGAATAGGTCTCGTAATGCACTTAACAAGGTTTCAATCGAAAATGAGGCTAGATAGTTTGGAAGATATGATAGAGTGAGATTCCTGGAGGAGGAATTGGAGAGGAAGAAGGAGCTCATGGAGAAGAGTAAGGACATAAAGCAAGAGGATCTTATCGGTGTTCATTTGATACATGAGTTGAAAGAAGAAAAAGCTATGGTGTGCGAAGTCTCCAAGAAGGTGGAGATGATTATAGATGTAATTATCCTGAAGCACTGATTTATCACCACACAAGCATAAATATGTATCATCCTTGTAGTGTCTTGAGGATATGTAGTGCCTTAGAGTCTGTAGAAGAGGCACATGTAAGCCAAGATAAAGAGAAAAAAAAAAGGTTGTCAAGATTGTGGCTTGATACACTAAAATCCTTGATGAGGTAAAGGAAACCATGTAAGTTGTTGAAGTCGCTTATGAAAAAAAAATGATAGGGATAGAGTTGTAAGCACTTGGTTTCCACTCATGAGACGAAAATAAAGGAGTTCCAAGAGAAAATAAGGGAAATAAAGTGGGAAGAGATAAGATCCTAGCCGAGGTGGAGAAAAAGTCAAAAGTAATCGAGACCCTATGAGGCTTGATCAAAATCTGATTCAAGGAATTATATCCCTTGATCACCCGCATGATGGATGCCCTTGAAGACTTGGGGAAGCAATTGGAGAGTATTGTTGACACCATGAGAAAAAAAGGAGAGGAACTGAGTTTTGAGGAAGTAAGAGCCCTTATGGATGACCTTTTTCAGCAAGCTTAGAATGAGGTCGATGCTTAGGAGAAGTTAGAGTTAGAATTAGGGAAGTATTTCCCTCTTCTCCTCCAATGAATAAAAAAGTTCCCCATTCTTTCATTCTTTCTCTTAATTCTTCATTCCTTTATTCTTTCTTTCCAACCATTGTAAGAGCCCACCATTCTTTATTTTTTGAAGAGTGTTTCTAAGGATGGAGAAAAAGTGTAGTGTGGGGTGATGTTGGGCCCCATAATATTTTCCAAGTACAAGAAGATGCGTGGACACATGGGACCTAGTTGAAGAAGGGCACGCGGGTGAAGTTGTGTAGGGAAGGGTTCTAGCAGGGTTTTGTAGAACATACGGTGTGCACACACAATTCAATAGAAGTGTTTGGACTTAGCCATATTCAACATCCTAGGAAGCACATGAGAAAATATCAACCCATCTAGTATGTGGAGTGGATAAGGTGCCAACCTCGGAAATTGTAGGATCAAAAAGGGAATATTCCATGCATGCGATGGAAGGCTCCGTAAGAATATCATTTCATAGAGTGGAGATATTGGATCAAAGGAGGTATTATCCATTAGATGACCACTTGGACACTTGGTATCTAATGTTATTACCTCAAAATTCATGTTGGTGAAGGTAGGAAAGCTATATATTGAGGGGCGTGAAAGTAAAAAGAAGGCTAAGGGTGCTAAGAGAAGAGATGCACAGAGAATAGTGTGCTAGAAAAAGAGTCGAAGCTCGTAGAAATACCATGGAGGATTCTATGGGTTGATATTAGGAAAATATAGTTGTGATGACATACTTAGAGGGATGGGTTTGTATTCATCCTTGTAATGCGAAGAAAATAGTGTAGTTTGGATTCATGACAATGTTTATAAGGGTCTATTATGACCTCAAGGATTGTAATGTCATTATTGAACATGCTAACATAAATGGAAGGATTTTTTCTAAGGCATATTTGTGTTCATAGAATATTACTTGTGAATTTTCTTTTTGTATGAATTAGTTCTATATATTTTTTGTTATTTCTCTCTTCTATGGATGTGTTAATGTGATAACTCGTCATAGGTTCTTAGAATGATGCATGGTTCTTTTCTATTAATTTCCACTTCAGTATCTATCATAAGATGATGTATTATCACAAGACTCACATAAAGGAGAGGTTCTATTCCTACACATGCCTTGGGTGAGAGCCCAATGCCGATTGGGAGATAGGCAAGTGCACACAAGATTAGACTATTGGTCTAAGGGTATAAAAATGAGTACACTGAGACAGAGAAATAATTTCATCAATAAAGAGAAATCATTTTACATTGCTTCATATCTTCTTAATGTTGTGTTTGGTGTTCTTGAATTTTTGAATTTCTATCAAATATGGCATCCTTTGAGCCATTTGAAGGTAAAAGAGCAATATTCCACTTATATGCCCACTGTTTCATATCACAGGTTCAACATATATATAATTATTTGTATCCTACTCTCTACCAACAATTACATGAAATGATGACACCAAGAACATCTGATGCCTTCTTAACTTCCATAAGGATAATGGGTGCCGTATTCTTCTATCTAGAATATATAGTTATCATGATCGAGGGGCTCCTTACACATACTTTTCAGTTTCGATATTATGTGTTAGACCAATTGGTAGAACAAGAGATCGCATATAATATTTGCAATGATATTACTTTAAGGTGTAAGGATAATAAGCTTAAAACACATCCCTCAATCCCATTATTTTTAGGATGCATAATGTTTAAAAGGTGGCACAATTTTAAGGCTTCCTCGTCCCATATAAATTCATTTCATCTCTCTAAACACCCTTTAAGGCAATATGACAAAAGGAAAAGGGTTTCCTAGTACCTTAATTCACTTAAATGATATTTAAATATAATGTATGCTCACGTGTTTGATGATAATGACTGGGTATGGATTACCCAAACACAATATAGCCTTATTCACCAAATTATGAAGGAGACATGTACAATTCCATCTCTCGAGAGAAATTATTAAAAATTAGGCTATGAAGATAAAGAAATCTTTGTATTTAGAACATTCACAAGAACCTTGTGCTCCCTTATCTCTACTAAATGAATCTCAATATGAGTTTCTAGAAGTCTTTTCAAAACCAAGTAAAGATCCAAAATTGGTCGCATGTGACTTAAATTCATCAAGTGAAGAAGAGGAGACTATGAAAACAAAAATTCTAGCCAAGTGAATCCCTAGTGCAACCCTCTCAATATTTTTCCTCCACTTCACAACAAGTGACAAACGATTGGGTAGAGAAATTCATAAGTGCCTATAAAGAACATCCAAATTATGAGGCATAAGAGGATCCTTAGTGAAAATTGAATTCAATCTAAGGATGTGTACTTGGAAAAGGCCAACCAAAAAGAAGATCCCTTAGTGAACATTGAATTCAATCGAAGGATGAGAACCTTGAAAAGGGTAACCAAAAAGAAGATGCCAACACAACAAGCCATTGTTCAAAGCATTAAAATTTAGAAGACATCATCACTCTTACAAAGAAAAGGAAAGCCAAAGGATCTAAAGTGGTGCAATATGAGGAAGATCTGGAATCCTTGATAAGGGCTACAACAGAAGCAGCCATAGAAGTAGTGAGGGGAGTACATACTAGAAATAAAGAGATTAAAACTCAATTAAAGGCCACAGTTCCTCCCGACATAGTTTCTGATGTAGAAGAGGCATTACATGGCTTGTACAATAATATAAAGAATTACATCTATGCAAAGGAGCAGGAAGAATAATTCTTGGAAAAAAATGGAAAACTCATTACAGGAATGGAATCATTACAGAAAACATTAACACATATGGGGTAGGTCATTGAAAAGGAATTTGTAAAGACCCTACAATTATGACCATGGATGATATTGGTATATGCCAAACATATGATAATTATACAAAGAAAATACTAAGGGAATGGAATGAATAGGTAAAAAAAAATATTTGCAGTTTGATGACATTATTTCTAGAGGAAATCATGTTTTCATAGAAGCTTCGGTCATGGAAATATTTAAAGGAAACCATGCATTGGTTTTTGATGAAGAGTTCATGTACATCCCTTCAAAATTCATGGTTAATTTTTAAAGGAGAATAGTTGAGGTGAAAGAAGGAGAAACTTCTCATGTCATTTA
Source organism: Taxus wallichiana var. yunnanensis (assembly GCA_018340775.1). Lineage (NCBI taxonomy): Eukaryota > Viridiplantae > Streptophyta > Pinopsida > Cupressales > Taxaceae > Taxus > Taxus wallichiana. The sequence goes on along the minus strand of CM031239.1, from coordinate 95,600,096 downwards.
GATTGTTTCTAAAACAAGGGGAAAAATATAAAAATAGAGACTCAAGGAAATTACCAAAAAAACATGTGGTAGTCAATTAGATTTGCTTTGACAAGTCTCATTGTGCTATATAGAAACATGATTATGGATATGGAAAAGATAAAAATAGATTCTCAAATTTGTAAAAAGTATTTTGAGAAGGTATAGCAATGAGATGATAAAATAGGTCTCGAATGAGGGAAAAAACCTAGGAAGGAACCGTGCCTATGGTATTACATCCACAACTCGCCATAGTTAAGGAAGAACCACAATGAATCATAAATTGTAGCATCTAAGATAGGTGGGAAAAAACTATAATATGTATGACATGTTAATAGATGAATATTTATAATTGATACAATGATTGTTTATATATTCAAAATGCTATACTTATCTAAACATGCATTTGGTGTTTTGATATGCTAAGCTCCAAATTTTTCATTGTTGCATAAACTAAAAATAATATGTTGTGGTAATACCTATCACACGGTAGAATGGAAATATATTTCTCTATTTTGTTAAATCCTCGAATATTGTTATGTTCCAACTGTTATGATGTGATAGTGTCTTAATAGCCTAAGAGTTCACAATATCCTAAGAACAACATATCTTCAAATAATATGTTGCAAAATAGCTTGCAGATGCCAATCTTAAAATTTCACTATATGTCTTGATAAATGTTTGAGACATCTAAGAATGAAATATTTTATTATGGAAGCACCTAGATGTTGTGTAGCTCAAAATTCCAGCCTCCTAGAATCTTAATGTAATGTGTTTAATCCTTTCAACCACTATGCTCCAAATTATGCGTTAAATCCTAACGAATGTTAAGCGTAACTTATTATGTTGAGGAAATATATAGAGGTCACTAATTTCATACTACCTTAATTAAATGTGTGAAATCCTAGCATCGCTAAGATCTAAATAATATTTTGTGAAAATACCTAACAAACTCTAATTTTAAAATATATTACTATATTTTGTTAAATCTTAGTGGCCGTTATGTTCCAAATATTATGATGTGGTAGTGTCTTAGTGGCATATCATTTCATGATATCAATTATTGAGAATGAAACAATAAGCTCAGAAATTTTGTTTGAGGCATAACCTACCTACTAGTAGCCTTGCAATATCTTACTTGTTTTTAGTTGAATCTTAGCGACAACATATCTTTAAATAACATGTTTCAATAAAAGATAGTGGACGCTAAGCTAAAAAAATGTACCTAAAAATTTAATAATTTGATTTGTTAAAGTATATCGCCAACAACTTGCAAACATTATGATGATGCATATTCTAGTGGATGCTAGCCTCCTGGAATCTTAATTTAATGTTTTAATATTCTTGTGATGGATATGCCCCAAATATTATGTTTGAAATGCTAATGAATGCTAACCTTAAATTATTACATCATTGTAAAGGCTAACAACCTATCAACTCAAATTAATTTCATCTAAAATGTTAAATCCTATAGAAATATATTTTTAAATATTATGTTGTTACAAAGACATAGACAATCGCTAATTTCATACTACCCGATTTTAATTTGTGAAATCCTAGCTGCATCGCTAAGGTACAAATAAAATGTTGTGGAAATACCTAATGCGGGAGTTAGACTCATAATATATGTTTTTATTTTGTTAAATCCTAGTGACCAATATGTTCCAAATAATATGTTGCGGAAGTGTCTTTGCAACATATAACTTCATGATATCGGTTGTTGAGTACTAATCTTTAATCTCGAAAATGTTTTCAAACATAACCTAGCGACCGCTAAGCTTGCAATATCTGACATGTTTTTACTTGAATCCTAGCGATGACATATCTTGAAATAATAAGTTGCAACATAAGATAGCAAATGCCAAGATAAAATATTCATACTTTCTCTTGTTAAATGCTTGATACATCCAAATCTCGAAATATTCTATTGTGGAAGCAACTTAATGCTATGTAGCTCAAAATTTGTAAATTTGATATGTAAAATCATGCCAAGTGATAACTTGAAAACATTATAAGCATGCATATTATAGTGGGTGCTAACCTCCTAGAATATTAATTTAATGTGTTAAATTCTTATGACCGATATTCCTTAATATTTTGTGTGTAGACAAAAATTATGCACTTTACACATAATTTGGCCTGGTCTTATACTACTATTTAGAAGGTTCTCAAGTGTACAAAGTACTAATTAATCCCACCTTTTGCCATCTTTATTTTATATTTTATTTCATAATTCCAATGTATTTTCTAGCACTTATCCACCCATTTCAAGAATCGCCCCAACATTCTAGCCCTAAATAGAGGCTCCCTTACATGTATTGGGCACCCCGGGGTGCCCACCTAACCTTGGGTGCCAAAATCTATGCAAACCCCATTTCACTCATTTTTGGGTGACTTCTAGCTATTGGTCATCTTTATCTTTTTCTGAGCCAACCTTGTCAGGATTAATTACAAAATTAAGTTTGGGATCCCTATAAATATAAAGTTATAAGACCATAATGAGGTTCCTTGGTCACATCATTACACACTATCAATCCATATAGGTTTTGTTGTCCACTCAAAATTCCCCGCTTCGATAAAAGTAAAATTTCAAAATTTTGAGTTATGAGTGTTTTCTCTAAAGTGCCTAAGCCGTGAAAATTGAGAAAATCTAAGTTTTGGGTCATTCTCAGTAAGTATTTCGGGCCTCAGTAGGACATTTTTGTACCGCTTTGTCCCAAGTACAAAAGTGCATTTTGTTCCCGATCTGCTGAAACCTCCGAATTTGTCCCATTTTCGGGCCCGTCGGAGGAAGTTTTTGTCCCAAGTGTCCCGGGTTACTTGTGTGAGATGTTCAAATTTCGCCGAACCGCCCGAACCGCGTACTTCACACTTTCTTCTCCCAAATGTCCCAATTTCAAAAGTGCACTCTGCTCCAATTCCACCCGAATCGGCCGAGTTGCTTACTCCTAACTTTGTCTCAAACTTCAAAGATCAACTTAAAGTGCACTCTGCTCCATTTTCGCCCGATTCACCCGATTTTGTCCCAACCGCCCCGAGTTCCGGTGCATTTTGTTCCCCGATCGGCCGATTCACCCGAACCACGTCCTTTGGAACTTTTTGTCCCGAATGTCCCAAAGTTAAAAAGTGCACGCCATCCCATTTTCGGCCGAAACTCCCGAGTCGCGTGATTTCGAGCTCTTTGTCCCAAATCAAAAATGCAAACTGCTTCCATTTTCGGCCGGTTCGCTCGGACCGCCCTTCACGCATTTTCATCCCAAATTTCCCAAAATGCATTTGTGCGTCTTCTCCTATTTCGCCCGAATCGGCCGAGCCTCGTGTTTCGCGCATTCGCGTCTCACATGTCCCAAGTGAACCTAATACAATTCATACTTAGTTTTTCCCGCTCAACCCGAATGTGCTAAATTTGAATTTAAGTTGCGAAGATCAAATTTCAAGGACACCGGCGTAAGGACGAAGCTTTAAAGATGTCGTTTACATCGGTTTTCAAATATATCCATTGTCATCTTCAAGATGAAACGTCTGGTGTGTCCCTCATGGCAAAGACATAGCTGAGACGTTAAAAAAATTCAAGAAGTGGTTTCTGAAGATGGTGGGTCCTTCTCAGTGACTGTCCACCTGTCTCCTTCTTCATTCTTTTCTCTTCTTCCTATTCCTTTCGTATTCCATGTAATTAGTTAAGAAATTACGTTTGGCATTCCTTAACTATTCTCTAGTTAAAAGAAACGGTTACGAGGAGTAACCGAATTGTAAGCTATATAATGGCCTTCTTTGTGCCATTTTAAGGAGGAGGAAGAACTTGGCATATTTTCTGAAAGTGTAAATAGATCAGAAAGAAATCAATACAAAAGGGCTTTCCGTTCATCGTCTATCTATCTCTGTTATCTCTGTGTTTTCTATTCAATATTGTGAAGATCATTTTGTCTCTAATTTGTTAGTCTCTCTGATTGCATACTGTCCGGTTTTGCAAATACAGCGATCTTGTATAACCAAGAAGGAACTTTGTGTCCTTGATTAATGAATTTGAAGAAGGTTATTTACAGAACTTTGTGTCTTTAAATTTAATCCTATTCAGCCAATGCAAGTGATCTTGTCTTAAATTCCTTGAAACTTCGCATACATAAAGAATTATTCTGCTATCTATAATTCTGAATGTTGCTATTCTGCTCATCCTCTTATTTCCTTTCCTCAGTCCTTTTGTAACTGATGATCCTTGTGGAAAACACTTTCGTAATATCCAAGTTCAACCATAAAATAATATTTTGTACATTTGTAAATACGTTCGTTTCTGAATAAGGGAACCTCTCCCATTAAAGAGGAGGGACTTCTTGTCCCCTGACTGTTGCTCTTCTAAAAAGTCCTATTTGAAAACCAACAGTTTTTGGCGACTCCGCTGGGGAAAATCGCATTCCAGTTCTGCAATTTTTGATCATCCTTTGATCTGGCGACTCCGCGTTTCACTCGAGGGAGAAGGGCCCTTGGTATCGAAGATTCTCAGTTTCAGCTTTTAGAACAACAAGGTTTTCCTTTCCCTTCAAATTCAACAAGAAATAGAAGGACCCGTTCGACAAGCACACCACCTATTCAAGAAAGAAGTCCTGCGGGTGGTATTCCTTCAGAGCCTGCTAGTCCCAATCTACGAGCTTTGATCCTTGCTGGTGTTACAGTTCCTCTCCAAGCCGTTTTTCCAAGAATGGCAGCGCCACTACCATGGGGTCATTGTGTCGGGCCTTTGGCCCTTGCTCAGCCTTTGCATGAGTTACCCAGAGGAAACTGGAAGAACTTCCCCAAATTCAAAGGCGATGGCAAAGTGCACCCTGACGAACACATCGCAGCCTTCGTTGTTGCATGTGGAGTTCTGGGAGTCGAATATGAAGACGTCTCCGTAAGGCTGTTTGTTGAGACGTTACAAGATAATGCTGCTGATTGGTTCTATCACCTTCCGGCCGGTGCTATAACCGACTGGGACACAATGAGAACTCAGTTCGAGAACCGTTTCAAGCCGGCAGAAGATGTGCATGCCTTGCTTGCCCAGGTCTCTCAGATAAAGAAAGATTCACAAGAGCCCATGAGGGAATTTGTGGCCCGGTTCAACAGGTTGGTAAATAAAATTCCAACGCCTACCCGACCTGTCGACCAAATTCAAAAGTGTTTCTTCCTAAATGCTCAATCGCCCAAAGTTAGTTATGCACTAAGAAGGGCTAATCTCGGAACACTAGCTCTGGATCAAGAACTGGCTGTTAGTATCGAAGATGACTTGATCATGTCAGGGAAGTTGAGAAGAGACCCTCCCAAATCTAAGTCTGCTGCTTCTTCCTCTTCCACCCCTGGACCTAGTACTGATCCATTAGTCCAGAAACTCGCAAATGATCTTGTCGCTATAAAGAAACAGTTGGCTCAGCATGCCCCGTATGCAGATGTTCCAAGAAGAAATTTTCAGCCCAGAAATCGTTTGCCTGCTCCTCACACAAGACTAGCACTTGAAGGACCTCCTGTTAAGGTTCCTGTGAACGCAACCTGTGAAGTTGAAGAGCCAGATGATGATGAAACTTGCGAGGAGTTTGTGGAGGAATTTGATGATGAAGCAGAGGAACTTGAGGGATCTCGAGTGAATTTCTTTACCACTGAGGGCATTGATGATTATGATGAAGTGGTAGCAGACATGAACAGTGAATCTTTTGCTGTCATGACTCGAGAACAGACAAAGCAGAGGGAGAAGGTGACCCAGCCACCTAAGAAATCCAAGGAGCAGTCGGCAACTATCCCTGTAATTGCAAGAAGAGGATCTCCTATCCCTACTTCGTCTACACAGAAGGTGAGTCCTATCAATCCCGCTACCAAAGTTGCTTCTTCTTTTTCTCCTAAAGTTGATAAGCCTAGAATTCCAAATGATGATGGCCCATCCACTTCTGGATCCTTTGATATTGTTGATCACCTGAAAAAGACCAAGGTACAAATCTCAGAAGCTGAGTACTATCAAACCCATCCCAAAGCCTTTGCCAAAATGATCCACTTTGTTAATTCCAACTCTAAGACCACTTCTAAAGGCCTTTTACCTACTCCTCCTTCTGCACCACAGCCAAGTCTGGTAGCTGCTGTCACCTCGCCTGGTGACAAAATTAAACCATTTTATGTAACACTTCTCATAGCTGGCCATAGGCTCAGTAATTGTGTCATTGACTCAGGAGCCTCAGATAATGTAATGCCTGCTAAAGTAGCTCATGCTTTAGGCCTGACCCTCACTCGCACTTATGGATCCTGTTACTCCATGGAAAGCAAAGAAGTGCCCCTGGTTGGAAGGATTAAAGATGCACAAGTGGCCTTTGCTGCTTTGCCTGAAAAGAAAGTCTTGGCTACCATCCTAGTAGCAGACATTCCTCCTTCTTATGGAATGTTGCTAAGTAGGAACTTCTGCAAAGATGTGGGTGGGGAAATCCAGATGGACTGGTCGCATGCACTCATACCTGTCAATGGACAAATGAAGAAACTGTTGCCTGAGAAACAATCTGAGTATATTGTGCAGAAAACGGATGATCCTAAGGCACAAATACTCTATGAAGATATAGGTCATGGCAATTACATGATTATGTCCCCTGATGAAATCCAACCCCCCAAAGTGTCTCCTAAAGATCCCAATGGTGTTTGGATTTTAGAATTTGATGGAAGTTGTTCCTCAGCTGGTTCTGGAGCTGGCGTCCTGCTAGTGTCACCTGAAGGATGCCTACATCCTTTTTCATTTAAGTTGCAGTTTGAAAACACTAATAATACAGCAGAGTATGAGGCTCTCATTCTTGGACTGCAAGTGGCCAAGGAACAAGGTGTGAAGAACCTTCTGGCTCGTGGTGATGCAGAGTTGATTGTGAAGCAGGTCAGAAACCTCTTTCAGGTAAAAAATGGGAGGCTGAAGCATTACCGGAATCAGGTTTGGGATTCCATTGAATTCCTTGATGCTTTCTCTATTGAAGCAATACCTAGAGAAAAGAACAGCAGGGCTGATTCACTAGCTGTCTCAGGGTCACTACTGATTCCCCATCCTGAATTCTCTCAGGATAAATTCACCATTGAAATGGTCCATCGGCCTAGTGTACCTGACAACACCAATAACTGGCAAGTTTTCAATAATGATCAGCATTTTCTTTCCTTCCTGGAACTCAAAGGTAATTTTGAACAACTGTATTTTGAGGGAAGTGACAACCTGCCTCGTGAAAGTGTGTCCTTTAGCCAAGCTGTCACCCGAGGAGAAGAAACAGATCAGGAAGGGTGCATTAAACTCAAAGGAAAAAGATTCCTAAAGGGCTGGTGAGTTTGGAGGAACTATTTGATATGCATGACAGGTATGTGAAATCTAGAGCTTTCACGGGCCTCAAAGAATCACCGAGTATGATAAGATTGATATTGGGAGTTCCAATGACCCTAAGTTCAGTAAATATTGGAAAATGTTGTATAGTAGAGATGAAAGGAGAAAAGCAATTGATCTTCTAAGAAGGTATAAGGACGTTCTCGCTTACTCTTATGAAGATTTGAAAGCTTTCAAACCAAAATATATGCAGCACTCTATTCCCCTCAAGCCTAGAATTAAGCCTTTCAAGCGTAAACAAAGGCAAGATAACCCCAAAATAGCTAACACCATCTTTCAGAGATTCCGAGTTGTTGAAGGCTAAAATTATTTTTCCTATTCAACATTCGACATGGATTGCAAATATTGTGCTGTCAGAAGAAAATGGTGAGATCTCATATCGTGTTGATTTCGGAACTCCAATCAGCTTCTCTGAAAGATAATTACCCTTTGCCTATGATGGATCAAATATTGCAAGCAGTAACAGGATCTGAAATGTTATCTATGCTTGATGGATTCTCTGGATACAATCAGGTAGAGGTTGATACTGCAGATCAACACAAGACAGCCTTCACCACTCCTTGGGGTACCTTTGCCTACAAGAGAATGCCTTTTGGGCTTATTAATGCTGGTGCCACTTTCCAGAGAGCTATGGATCTGGCTTTTGGAAGCTTGAAAGGGAAGTGTATTGTCATATACCTTGATGACCTGACAGTGTTTTCCAAGACAAGAGCGGATCATTTTGATCACCTGGAGACAGTTCTGCTGAGATGCAGAGAGCATGGAATCTCTCTGAACCCTAAAAAATCTGTCTTCTGTGTTACAGAGGGAAAACTATTAGGGCACATTGTTTCCAAGGATGGTATTAAGATTGATCCTGAACGAGTTCAAGCCATCCAGCAAATTCCTCTCCCAACCAGTAAAAAGGGCGTGCACTCCTTCTTCGGTAAGATCAATTTTTTAAGAAGATTCATCCCTGATTTTGCTGAATTAACTTTGAATATTTCTCAGATGATGAAAGGGAAGCAAACATTTGGTTGGTCTTCTGAAGGAAAGGAATCCTTTGAAGGTATCAAAAGAGCTATCGCTAAAACTCCAGTTTTGGCCTGTCCCGATTTCAGCAAAGATTTCATCATCTATTGCTATGCTACAGATAATACCCTGGCTGCTGTCTTAACCCAAGAAGACTCCGATAAACATGAGCTACCAATTGCCTTCATGAGCTATATCCTGAAGAATCATGAGCTAAAATACACCATGATGGAGAAGCATGCTTTTGCAGTAGTCAAAGCCGTAAGCAGAGTCCGGTTTCTATATCCTCAACTCTCACTCTATGGTGCTGGTTCCAGATACAACTGTTAAGTCAATTCTTACACAGCAAGAATTTGGATCCAAGAGAGGGAACTGGGTGGCTAAGGTCCAAGAGTATGACATTGATATCAAACCAACCAAGCTGGTTCGTGGAAAAGGTCTTTGTGAGCTCATTGCTGAAGGGGCCAAACATGAGTTGCTGGAGGAGAAAGCTGACCTTCCTACTGTTCTGTTCCTGAGTTCGGTTGATGAATGGTATGCTGACATCGCCCATTTTCTCACCTATGGGGAATGCCCCCCTCATTTAACTGCCAAAGAAAAGAGGACTGTTAAATTGAGGTCAGCACGCATATGTATTGTGGGAAAATGCCTTGTTCAAGCGTGGCTTAGATGGGAGATTTTTGAAGTGTGTGGACAAGGAACAACAGAGAAAATTGCTCTCAGCTTTTCATGATCAGGCATGTGGAGGGCACTATTCATCAACGGTCACTGCTCACAAGATACTCCGGGGAGGATATTATTGGCCTACCTTATTCAGAGATGCATCTAAGTGGGCGATCTCAAGTTGTTCAAGTCCTAGGTGATTAGGGAGTCCCTTGTATATTCTGTACAGTGTTTTTTCTTCTCTCCTTTTGGTGTGTTTCCCTTCTGTTGCTTTTGTGTGTTGCCCTCTTTGTTGGTCTGTTTTTGACTCCGTGGCCCAATGGATAAGGCACTGGTCTACTTTCCCCAGGTTTGTCTAAGTTCTTGCCTTGTCTCATTCCTTGAATTTATGCCAAGTCATCCCCAGAAGGAGCCAGCTGTTGTCCACTCAAAATTACCTACTCTGATAAAAGTAAAATTTCAAAATTTTGAGTTATGAGTGTTTTCTCTAAAGTGCCTAAGCCGTGAAAATTGAGAAAATCTAAGTTTTGGGTCATTCTGTAAGTATTTCGGGCCTGTCGGACATTTTTGTCCCGCCTGTCCCAAGTACGAAAGTGCATTTTGTTCCCCGATCGGCCGAAACCTCCGAATTTGTCCCATTTTCGGGCCCGTCGGAAGTTTTTGTCCCAAGTGTCCCGAAGTTACTGTGCGAGATGTTCCAATTTCGGCCGAACCGCCCGAACCGCGTACTTCGCACTTTCTTGTCCCAAATGTCCCAATTTCAAAAGTGCGCTCTGTTCCAATTTCACCCGAACCGGCCGAGTCGCTTACTCTGGAACTTTGTCTCAAACTTCAAAGCTCAACTTAAAGTGCACTCTATTCCATTTTCAGCCGATTCACCCGATTTCGTCCCAACCGTCCCGAGTTCCGTGCATTCTATTCCCGATCGGCCATTCGCCCGAACCGCATCCTTTGGAACTTTTTGTCCCGAATGTCCCAAAGTTAAAAAGTGCACGCCATCCCATTTTCGGCCGAAACTCCCGAGTCACGTACTTCAGAGCTCTTTGTCCCAAATCAAAAATGCAAATCGTCCATTTTCGGCCGGTTCGCCGACCGCCCTCTTCGCATTTTCATCCCAAATTTCCCAAAATGCATTTGTGCGCCTTCTCCCTATTTCGCCTCGAATCATCCGAGCCTCGTGTTTCACGCATTCGCGTCTCACATGTCCCAAGTGAACCTAATACAATTCATACTTAGTTTTTCCCGCTCGACCCGAATGTGGTAAATTTGAATTTAAGTTGCGAGGATCAAATTTCAAGGACAGCTGGCAGAAGGACGACGCTTTCAAGACGCCGTTTACATCAGTTTTCAAAGATATCCATTGTCATCTTCAAGATGAAACGTCTGATGTGTCCCTCGTGGCAAAGACATAGCTGAGACGTTAAATAAATTCAAGAAGCGGTTTCTGAAGACGGTGGGTCCTTCTCAGTGACTTTCAACCTGTCTTCTTCTTCATTCTTTTCTCTTCTTCCTATTCCTTTCGTATTCCATGTAATTAGTTAAGAAATTACGTTTGGCATTCCTTAACTATTCTCTAGTTAAAAGAAACGGTTACGAGGAGTAACCAAATTGTAAGCTATATAATGGCCTTCTTTGCACCATTTTAAGGAGGAGGAAGAACTTGGCATATTTTCTGAAAGTGTAAATAGATCAGAAAGAAATCAATACAAAAGGGCTTTCCGTTCATCGTCTATCTATCTCTGTTATCTCTGTGTTTTCTATTCAATATTGTGAAGATCATTTTGTCTCTAATTTGTTAGTCTCTCTGGTTGCATACTGTCCGGTTTTGCAAATACAACGATCTTGTATAACCAAGAAGGAACTTTGTGTCCTTGATTAATGAATTTGAAGAAGGTTATTTACAGAACTTTGTGTCTTTAAATTTAATCCTATTCAGCCAATGCAAGTGATCTTGTCTTAAATTCCTTGAAACTTCGCATACATAAAGAATTATTCTGCTATCTATAATTCTGAATGTTGCTATTCTGCTCATCCTCTCATTTCCTTTCCTCAGTCCTTTTGTAACTGATGATCCTTGTGGAAAACACTTTCGTAATATCCAAGTTCAACCATAAAATATTTTGTACATTTGTAAATACGTTCGTTTCTGAATAAGGGAACCTCTCCCATTAAAGAGGAGGGACTTCTTGTCCCCTGACTGTTGCTCTTCTAAAAAGTCCTATTTGAAAACCAACAGTTTATATCCATTACATTACTTACATCCAAAACCACCATGCATTAAAGCCGGGAGATCTCAGTATCACACACAATTCATAGGGGAAAGATTATATTCTATTCTATGTACACATTCTATTTACATTTTCTATAGTTAATATTGCTCGTTACTTCAAAAGTGTGACTGGAATGAGAGAACCTAGGGAACAACATGCACACAAACATGAGAACTACATCCGTGTCCAAAATGTAGTGTAGCACTCAGATCTAAAGTCCACTAGCCTTGTGGTTGATGTCACTAACCCATTCATTTTCATCTTTTATTTTTCTAGGGTTTGATACTTCTATTTGCATTACAAGTCATTTTTCTATTCATCCGATAGATCCAGCGTGAAAAATAGGCACGGTTTCAGACCAAGTTGTGACACTGCCAAACTTAGGTCTTGAGCATATACAATGTTAAGAGTTCCCATATTGCATACTAGGGCACCCCGGGGCACCCCAATACACTCCTAGACTCCCCATTCACTTCAGATCCTTTAGATATTTCCTTTATAGGGCTCCTGAATATTCATATACACTTCTGGATTCTCTGTTCAGACCTACAACACCCTGTAATAGTCTCTGTGAATCAGCTAAGATAACTCTCTTCCTTCTCTTACACATTTAGGGTTTCATTTCACTTAGAATAGTTTACTAGCATATTTATTTAGAGCTACTTTATTTTATTTACTACGTTTATACACCCTTTTATTCCTCCTAATTAGATTAACTAGGATTACACTTTCCTACTCCATAGTCTAATTTTAGTTAATCATTTTGGTGAACCCGACGTCTCTTTCTAGCACCTTCTAGGGATTTCAATTTTCCTCCCTATTGTCATTATGATTTTTCACTTTTATTTTTCCTTTTATATGCCACTTATTCACCATCATTTCCACCTTCTCCCTTTCTAGTAGTTATCACTACATTCAATGCACCATGAGCATATCTATTCACGCATACTTACAAAAATACCTGGATTTCCTCCTTCGCCTCCAAAAATACTTAGCTACCCATTATGTCTCTCCACACATATCGCCAGAATATGTTTACCATAAGTTTATTTCAGATTTATCCCTTAACGAAGATCAAATCACTTTCACATCTGATGACCTCCCGCCACCAGATTTCTTAGCCCATGACCCTCCCTTATATATCTAGGTTTGTGTTAACAAAGTAGGTGTTAAGCATGCCTTAGTAGACAATGGATCTGGCCTCAATATTTGTAATGTTACCTTTCTTCACCACTTAGGTATTTCAGAATCATCTCTAACTCCATCATCTATTTCCATCTGTGGCTTTGATAACATCCCTAAGTGTGTGTTAGGTATTGTAAACCTCCCTATTACCATTGGTCCAAAAATAGTTACTGATCCCATGCCATGTCATGCCCAATGATCTTAATTATAACATTCTTTTGGGCCGACCTTGGATCCATGCCATGCATGGGGTCCCTTCTACACTACATGCATGTTTTAAATTTTGACATCAAGGCACTGTCTACGATGTATTGGCTGACCCATATCCCTTCGAATATTGTAACTCAATTGAGAAATCTAGTGATCCTTCTTGCCAACAAGTCCCAGGATTTTTCTAAGTATGGGTCAGGGTATGACTATTTACAATGTTATGGATTTAATAATACTAGTACACAAGACCCTAAATTCATTTCCCTTGGGATCTTCCTACACAAACACATAAGCATGGGTTAGGCTATCCCTCTTTACTCTATACGATGTTTATACTACCTTCCATCCTCCTCCACCTAATCAACCCTTATTAGAATCAATTCATGCTATACATTTGTTGTTTCAAAAAAATTAAAGATATATAATTTGCTATTATATCTTTCAAATATGAAATCCAATAGCTTAAAGACACTTCTCAATCACATGTTTTTCCTCCTTTTACATCTCATATGCAATCTAGGTCCACTACATGTCATATTATTGAACCTCATGACATGCCATCACCTGAGCCTCTCATATTTGAACGTAATAATAATGTTACACCCCAATGGATTCCTAGCTCTGATTCATCACTACTTAATGATCAAACACCACCTCAGCAACCACTTCTCAAACACAGTCCACCCCCTTCTCCTACCAACACTTCTACAACATCACCAATCCCACATAAGCTCCAACCCATCATTGTTGTCAAAGAAACTACTCCTTATACTAATGGGCAGTCCACATTTCCAACTCCATCATCGTCACATGGTTCTAATATTGTTTTGCCTACCATTGTGTTGGCCCTCTCTCCTATCATGACACAGACAACACACTGTCTCAATGGCATGGAACCTCTCATGTTGTTGCATAGATCTCCATCATCATAGTGCATTTGGGGGACATAACACCTCATGCACCCCCCCAATGAATCGTGTATCTATAATATTTGAATTCTAACATAGGCATTTGAATTTCACATCCTATCCCCATCATTACCTAATGAAACACTCTTGTGCTTTGGTTCACACTCGACTATTGAGGGATTACCATTACACTGAACCCCACACATTTCACTATAGGTTCTACATATTTATATCCTATTACATACATCATGAATATTACATCATCCTTTCTATACATATCCAAAATCTTCGATCATCCTATACATAACTCATCTACTAGTAATTTGTATGTCACCTATCTCATACACACTACACTATTTGTCATTACTTATGAGTCTAGTTTTACAGTTCATCAATGTATTCTACATACTGCGCTAGGTTATAATATATATGGATTCATCTTTTCATTCTTATACTATGTCCCCTTTTTCTAATAACACCTATCATTTTATCTTACACATTACATATACATCTTAAACACCCACATTGCAACCTAACTATCCTACATTCTACACTAGATTTCTCTATACATGGGTCTAGGTTCATCTATCATCCTTACATATTACATTCCTATCCACACTTCCTATTGCAATTAACAAATTAAATATCCTCTACATTAGACATATTACATTATATTTCCCACACCACACCTTTGCATCATGTATTCAAAGCACTTGGTCATTTACACTACATTGTCTTCTACGTGCTAAACTCATCACCCTATGATGCGCTCTATTTCCTTGGTCCATACTCGAATGCTGAGGGTTTACCAATCAAATGGACCTTACCTACATGTGACATGTCATCATACCACATTCATCGACTAGTGACTGATACTCTACGCTATATAGTCACCCACATGCATCCTCACATATGATTGTGGTATACACCCTAGGTTAAATCAACACTTTTTGCATTCAATTATACATCCTTCTATTACATTCTATTATCTTCTATTATTTACTCCTCTTGCATTTTCCCAATTATAAATTATTTCATTGAATTATCACACCTTCAATCATCTTATAGTATTAGACACCTTAGGTTACATCACCACTCCCCTCATCGATGTCCCATTATCCTCTTACATTTGATCATCTCTTATTCTATTATCCTATTCTATTACATCATTAATTATCTTAGTCATCAGTTCCTGGTATAAGCTTTAGGCTAAATCACCACCTCGTTCTTGCTCATCACTTAGTGGTATATGCTTTAGGCTAAATCATCACCTTCTTCTACCATCATGTAGTGATATACTCTTAGGGATAAATCATCACTCCTCCATTCATCACGTCGTGTACATCCACTATACAATTATATACTTCATCACTTCCTACTTCTCATCCCATGGTGATATACTCGTAGGGCTAAATCATCACTGTCTATTCAAAAAGTTTTGCCATACACATACATTATAAGTTCTACACACATCTCCTCTCCATATCGTATTTCATCACCACTACACATACATATTCATCACAAGGTGTACTAGACACAACGAACCCTACTTTACCATTTCCCAATGAGGCACTATCATTTACTGAGTTCATTCTTGACTACCGAGGGTGAAAAAATAACCTCACTACATAAACTTCCATACACTCAAGGGGCACATTTCTCCTATCATTCCATCTTTCATTCCATTCCATCCATCCACGACATAGTGCATGGTCTTGGTAGCATTTAATTTTGCTTACTAGTGTTTTTCATGATCACATTACTTCATATGTTAGCTTTATTCATTATATGTCATTATCATACATACATGCGCGTTCATGCCTTTGTCTAGTGTGATCGTAGATACATGAATATTCATGTGGAATGTATTCTCACCTTCAACCCTTCCTATACTAATTTTTGGGGGCATCCACATTCGACTTATATGGGTGCTTTTGTTTCATTTTTTGATTAGCATATTTTACTACTTGTTCATACACTCTTTGACATATTGGTTATCACTCTAACATGCTAACGGATGTTTCATGTGAAGCACTTGTTTTGTAGGTTTACATGTTTCCATGACTACCTCTTTGTTTCTACTTATGCTGCTATGTTTTCTATTGTATGTGATATTTTCCCTTTGCTTGTGTGCACACTTGCCTACTGTTTGTAGCCATGATGGCTTTGCATGTATTAAAACATTGTGAGTGATGTCCCATGTTTTTAACCCACTTTGTGTGGTTCTTCTTGTTGTTTTCTCGCGTATTTACACTAGTTTTATTTGTATTTTTTTCCGCATTATCTACGTATTTTAAATTTATTGTATGCATGTGTTTTCGACTAACACTTATATTGGATAGCCATCCCATTTTTGCATGCCTAGGTATCTACCAAGAGTTTTCCTTTCCCCTACAGGGAAGAGTTATATAGGTTAGAATGTGGTTGGTCCTCTTTTGGGGCTGCATTCTCCTTTTAGGGTCAATGCGTGGGCTCCCAAAGAGGGGGACATCATTGAGGGTTTTCTACTAACACAATGTATTTACACCGGTTCAAACACATTAAGTGAGTTTAGACCAGTCTACAAACTCCATACACAATAGCCTTAACAGGACATGGTTTCCTTCGGTAATTCTCGTGGAGTGGTTATAGGATCGGGGGTTACATTGGATGTTCTTCTCTACACTTATCCATCCATTGGTGTTAGATTTCCCAAAAAACTAGGCCATTACAAATATCTCTTCAAAAAAATTCAGTGGAAGAAGTTAGAGTTGGAGGAAAAAGAGCATTTCCTCCCTACACTTCTTCATCTAGGGTGGCATGAGATCATCCAAAAACTCAAGATAGTACATGATATCCTTCTACACCCTTTTTATTGACATGGATCAGGTGCACATGTTCCATTTATTCTTTTTCTAGCATAGTTTACATTTGCATGCTTTACACATGTGTATTTTACAAAACATTATTATATACATACATCTTTTACTACTTGATTGTTTTCTCCTTACATGTCCTGTCGTATGAGAAACAAGAAGTAAAATTAGGGACAACAAAAACAAAAATAAAAAAATTTGTGAAAACACATCGCGATGGTACTTTCCATACTAACCACCTAGGTATACTACACACCGCAACAAATAACACACATTTCACCCTAGTTTCACTCTCATCACTTTTTATGTGAATTTTTCATCTTTATAATCCACATTGCTCCACATTTTTTTTTCTTATTCCATGCTTGAGTCTATTTCATTGACACGTCTTCTTATACACTCTACATGGATATCAGGTATGCATCTCTATCTAGTTTATGCTACCAAGGTTTCCACTCAACAACATAAAGTGGGGGAAAAATATAGACACAAAATTATGCACTTTACACATAATTTGGCTCTACTTATACTACTATTTAGAAGGTTCTCAAATGTACAAATAACTAATTAATCCCACCTTTTGGAAATCCTTATTTTATATTTTATTTCATAATTCCCATGTATTTTCAAGCACTTATCTGCCCATTTCACAACTTCCCGACATTCTAGCTTAAAATTGGGGTGCCCTGGGCCCCACCCTAGGTGCCCCGATCTATGCAAACCTCCTTTCTCTCCTTTTTGGGTCACTTCTTATTGTTGGTCATATTTATATTTTCTCGGTCATCCTTGTTAGGATTAATTATGAAATCAAGCTGAGATCCCTATAAATATAAATTTATAAGACCATAATGAGGGTCCTAAGTCACAAAAATTACATACTATTATGACTCTATCTATGGCTTCATCCATTATATCCACATAGCACCTTGCATCAAGGCTAGGATATCTCGCATCACACACACTTCATAGGGGGATTCTATTTTAATCCATGCTCACATTATATTTACATTTTCTATGGTTATTATTTCTCGCTACTTCATAAAGTACAACCGACATGAGAGCACCTAGGGCACAACATGCACACACACATGGGAACTACATCCAACTCTAGAATATAGTGCAAATATAAGTGATAAGTTCACTAGCTTGGTGATTGAGGTTAGTCCGACCAATTCATTTACATTTTTAATTTTTCTAGGGTTTGATACCTCTCTTTGCATCACAAGTCATTTTCTAGTTCATCCGATAGATCCAAAGGTGAAAAATAGGCATGGTTTTAGACCAAGTTGTGACACTATCAAACTTAGGTCTTGAGCATCTATAGTGTTCGAGCAGCGAGATTATAGACTAGGGTGCCCAGTCACTTTAGATCATTCAAATTTGTCCTTTGTAGGTCCCCTAAATATTTGTCTCCACTTCTATATTTTGTGTTTAGACTGCGACAACCTATGACATTCTCTATAAATCGATAAGCTATCTCTCTTCCTTATCTTACACATTTAGGGTTTCATTTCACTTAGAATATTTTACTAGCATATTTATTTACATCTACTTTATGTTATTTTCTTTTTTATACAACGTTTTAGTCCTCCTAATTAGATTAACGAAGATTACACTTTCCTACTCCTTAGTCTAATTTTAGTTAATCAATTTGTTAAATCCTAACAAATGTTAAGCTTAAATTATTACATCATCATAAAGGCTAGCGACCGCTCAAATCAAATCAATTTCATCTAAAGTATTAAATCCTTTAGAAAGATTTTTTTAAAAATATTATGTTGTTGCAGTACGTAGAGGTTGCTAATTTCATACTACCTTAATTTAATTTGTTAAATCCTAGTGATAGCTAAGGTATAAATGAAATTTTACGGAAATACCTAGTGAATGCTAGAATCACAATATCTTTCTTTCTTTTTTAAAATCCTAGTGACCGCTATGTTCTAAATAATATGTTGCGGAAGCATCTTAAGCAAATACAACTTGATGATATCCATTGTTGAGTACCAAAATCTAAGCTTAGAAAATGCTTTTGAGACATAACCTAGTGACCGTTAATATTGCAATATCTGACATGTTTTTAGTTGAATCCTAGCGACAACATATCTTCAAATAATATGTTACAACATAAGATAGCAAACACCAAGCTACAAACTTCATACTTCATCTTGTTATATTCTTAAGACATCTAAAGCTTGAAATATTCTATTATGGAAGCAATTAGATGCCATGTAGCTCAAAATTTGTTAATTTTATTTGTTAAAGCATACCATCGATAATTGTTATCCAAAATAAGCCCATGCTTATTTTTGGCTAACTCCTCCTTTTCCTTTGCTGGTACTTAAATGAATTTTTGGCATGCTTCAAGGACTCAAAATTTTCTAGGTATGATTTCATCAGATAGAGAATTTTTCCACCTTTCTAGAAAGGTAAATAAGTCCTCCTAACTCCTTGTATTTTTGAGTTATGGCTCGGTAGAGTTTGGAGGGGAAATTTTCCCAGGTGGGCCCATGGAGGTAAGGAGGAAAATTTTCCAGGGAGTCTCAGGCCGGTGGAGCAGAGTTGGAAAATTTGCCAAGGAAATTGGTGGGTCGGTGGAGATAGGGAGAAAAATTTGGCACTTAGCCCTTTTTGCGAAAAAGGGCACAAATGAAATATTTGGTCTATGGGCTTGACAAAGGGAAGAAGCACATTCGCGGGGCCAGGGAGAAAATTTTGCCACTTAGCCTTTATGGGAAAAAGGGTTAAAGATGAGTATTAACTCGAGGATCCGAAAAGGAAAATGGTCAAGGCTATGCTCTAATCAGAAGCCAACACGTGTCATGTGGGAGCGCGGGGATGCAAAGTTGTTTGGGAATTTTCACAAATTTTTAAAAAGGGGCAAAAGGTGAAGTTTGAGGCCACGGACCCGTGAAGGAAGAAGCGAAGCACACCTCCATGCCAATCAAAGGCCAACACATGTCATTTTTATGACACATCATCAATGCACCAGTAGGGTGCAAATTTTGTTTGGGATATTTTCCCAAGTTGAAATCAAAGGGAAAATTTTAAGGTTTGACCCCGCCGACCCCAATTTTGACCTATTTTCACCATTTTTGCCCTAATTTGCCCACAGAATTTTAAAAGGTCATATCTTTCGATCCAGTGGTCAAAACTCTTCAAATTCGGTACCATTGGAAAGCTATCAATGCCTTCTACACTATACAATCTTCAAATTTTATTTTTGGTCAATTTTGGTGGGAGAAAATTGAGAAAAGTCCCAAGCATAGGAAAAAATGCATAACAGACATCCAACCGCCAAAAATTAATGCAAAGATGGCAACCATTTTCTCCAAAGATGGTTGAATACATTGGAAAATGGATTTACAAAGGTTAGATTACTATTTTAATGGATCTTGTCAGGTGGTTAGAGATTAAAATCAATTTTCCAACATTTCTCTCTCCTTTGTTCTCTTGCTTCATTGATAAAATCCAATTTTGGCTCATTTTGTAATGGTTGGATGTTCTTTCTTCTACAAGCTCTTCTTTTCTCCTTAGTAGGTAGATTTGAAGGAGTTTTAGACCTCCCATGGATATTGTAACTTGTTTTTATCCTTTTGCTATTGCAACGTATTGTATCAAATCTTGGAAATGATAATGTATGTTTTGTGCTCGATTTTCAGTCCTCTCATGCATTATTATTGTCTTCTGATATTTCATTGCATTATGGTAATTTGTGCATGTTTTGATGCTGCATCTCCATGATCTGTGTCTATTTTACAAAACAAGAAGTTTAGCACTCCTTTGGTGTATCACCATTCTATTTTTGCTTAGTTTTGTTTCCATTTCCATGTTTTCTCTCAACCCTGTCTCCTTGGTAGTTTTAGAGTAGGAATTTTGAATTAGAACCTTTGCAAAAATTACATGTATACACCTAAACAAAGGAGTAAGAACTAACTTCGATATCGAGATTTTTCCCAGTTTGTAAGGTCCCACACTTAGGGAAAACTCCATGTTGTGCATTCACACCAAATTGACCATTTGTCTATAGTAGATCTGAGGGTCGATTTGGGGGTGCTGTGAATTTGTACTAACAATAACTTGAAAAAATTATGAGTATGCATATTCAAGTGCATGTTACCCTCCTAGAATCTTAATTTAATGTATTAAATTCTTACGACCGCTATGCCCAAAATATTGAGTTAAATCCTAACGAATGCTAAGCTTAAATTATTACATTGTTGTAAAGACTAGCAATGCTAAGCTCAAATCAATTTTATTTAAAATGTTAAATCCTATCGAAAGATTTTTTTAATTATTATATTGTGGAAGTACGTAGTGGATGCTAATTTCATACTACCTTAACATAATTTTTGAAATCCTAGTGACCGCTAAGCTCCAACTAATATGTTGCAGTAATACCTAGCTGACACTAGACTCAAAATATATTCCTTTATTTTTAAAAATCATAGCAACAAATATGTTACAAATATTATGATGTGGTAGTGTCTTAACGGTGTATAACATCCTGATATCTGTCATTGAGTACTGATCGCTAAGCTTAGAAAATAATTTTGAGGCATAACCTAGTGGCCACTAAGCTCACAATATATTACTTATTTTTCATTGAATCCTAGCGACAACATATATTCAAATAAAATGTTGCAACATAAGCTAGTGGACACAAAGCTAAAAATTTCATTCTTTGTCTTGTTAAATTCTCGAGACATCTAAGCTTGAAATATTCTATTGTGGAAGCACCTAGATGTCGTGTTGTTCAATTTTATTTTATTTTATTTATTAAAGCATACCAATGACAAGTTATAAACGTTATGAGTATTCATATTATAGTGGATGATAGCATCCAAAAATCTTAATTTAATGTGTTAAATTATTATGACCAATATGCCCCAAATATTATGTGTTAAATCCTAATAAGCACTAAGCTTAAATTATTACATCATTTTAAATTCTAGTAGTCACTAAGCTAAAATCAATTTCATTTAAAATTTTTAAACCTGTCAAAATCTTTGTTTTAAATATTGCATTGTGGAAGTACATAGCAGTAAACTAATTTCATACTACCTTAATTTAATTTTTGAAATCCTAGTGACCGCTAAGCTCCAAATAATATGTTGCATGGAAATACCTGGTGGGCACTAGACTCAAAATATCTTTCTTTATTTTGTTAAATCCTAGCGACAACTATGTTCCAAATATTATGATGTAGCAAGTTGTCTTAATGACATATAACATATATTTTATTCAAGACTTCGATCACTAAGATCAAATTTTTTGAGGCATAACCTAGTGGCCACTAATTTCATACTACCTTAATTTAAGTTGTGAAATCCTAGCGACTGCTAAGGTACAAGTAATATGTTTTCATAATATCTATTGAATGCTAGACTTATAATATATTTCTTTATTTTGTGAAACCCTAGTACTCGCTAAGATCCAAATAGTATGTTAAGGTAATACATAGCGGATGCTAGACTCGCAATATCTTTCTTTATTTTGTTAAATCCTAATGACTGCTAAGTTCCAAATGTTATGATGTGGCGTTGTCTTAGTGGTGTGTTGGGTTTCATATTTTCACTTGGAATGAAACCACAGTCGGGAACAAAAAATTCCCTCCTCTTTAATGGGAGAGGTTCCTTATTGAAAGCAAGGGAAAACCTATGCACAAATACACAATCTTTCATTCAATAGTGGTTTCACGATATCTTGAAATTTGTTTAATGTCTAAGAATTTATCAATACATGAGGATAGAAGACTTGAAGAGAGGAGGGAGGTATAAGAATACAATACTTTTAGGGAAAAGAGATGGCAGAGAAAATGCTTATATGTATTGAGAAAATGAGGTATAGAGTAGAACCATTCATGTTTATAATGGAACAATCCGCATACTCAAATTTATTGAGATTGTATAAACTAGAACACAAAGTTTCTAAAAATTCAAGGATTAAATGATTCACATATTAGAGAAATAAGGAAAGAGAAAATAGAGGAAAAAGGAAAACCCTTGTATTGATTTCTTCATATTCAAATTATAGTTAAAGAATATCAAACTTCTAACCCCACACGGTGGATTTGAAAGCCTATGAAATAGCTTACAAGAGACGGTTACAACTTCCTTCAGCAAGTAAGAAATGGTTACAAATTCCTTGAGCAAGCAAGAAATGGTTACAAATCATTCCAATCATTCGCGCCCTTTCAAATTCTTGATTCGTAAAGAAACGTTAATGGCGGAAAAACTAGATTTTCAAATATATGGCCATTACATTATTTCACTAGTTTAAATATGGGCCATTCGATTTTCTTTTACAACTTTAAATTTAGGTCACCCACGTGGAAGAAATTGATTGGAGTGCGCGGGGGAAAAACTTTACGCTTTATAACTTTTACAACAAAAAGGCATTTTGGAACATTTTCACCCACTCGCCCACTTCAAATTTTCAACTGTTAGACATGTGGTGCTATCTACTTGCGCGATGGGGTTGCGGATAATTATTTTACTTCTAACTCTTTTTATATAAAAATCTTAAAACTTCAAAATTCTCTGCTGATCCACATCCTCGCTTTGAATTTTCAACATGGCTATGTGGCACCATCTAATTGGTGGCAGCCTCGTGCATTATTTTTCTATCTCTCTACATGGGCTTTCCGGCCTACCATCACCAATTGTGCCCTTTGGAAAAAGGTGTTAAGTGCCAAAAACTCCCGTAGCCCTTCCAGGTCCATCTTGGGAAAATAATACCACCTCAGTGTCCTGCCGGGCTCGGCTATAACTTGAAAAATATGAAGATTTAGGAGGACTTCTTTACCTTTTCATAAATGGGAAAAAATTACCATCCGATGAAAATTTTTTCAAGAGACCACAAGCCCTTGGAAAGAACCATATTTCACAATTTTTGTTTTCAATATTTTCTAGAAGCACCAACTCAAAATTTTAAGTCTAGACTTGGAAAATGAGGGGAATTTTGAGGGTGACAATAGCTGGCTCTTTTTGGGGATGACTTGGCTTGGAAAAAGACACAAGGAAAGATCAAGAACTATAGATACTCTAGAAAGAGGAATAGTACCTTATCCATTGGGAAAAGGAGTAAAAAGAAAAGACAATAAAAGGCAACACACATAAGACATGAAAATAAACAAAACAAACAAAAATCTAAGACCCAAAAAGCACACCACGAGAAAATAATAAGAAAGGGAAACAAGCCAAAACCAAAACCAAACACAATGTAGAAAAGGACTTCCTAGCCACCTAGGACCTAGAAAACTTTAGGTACCGCCCACTATAAGGAAGTGGGAGAGGAGATCCATCCATGTAATCTCGATAAAAAGAGTTCTCTCTAGCAAAATTTTTGATTCTAAAAGGACCAAGCCAAAGAGAATCAAACTTGCCATGGCTTCGTCATGGCTCATGTCTTTTGTCCTAAAGCGGACAATGTATCCCACTTGAAAAACTCTAGGTTTGGCTTTCTTGTCAAATAAATCCTTCACTTTCAACGGATGAGTCCTAGGTGGCGAAGAAGTCCTTTTGTAAATTGTATTTGGTTTTTGGTTTTAGATTGTTTCCTTTTATTATTACTTTTTGTGTGGTGTGTTTTGTTTTGGGTCTTCCCTTTTGGTTTGTTTTGTTTCTTTTCTTGTCTTGTGTGTTGCCTTGTATTGGTTTTGCTTTTGACTCCTTTTCCCAATGGATAAGGCATTGGTCCTCTTTCCCAAAGTATCTGTAGTTCTTGATCTTGCCTTGTGTCTTTGTTCCAAGCCAATTCATCCCCAAAAAGAGCCAACTATTGTCACCCTCAAAATTCCCCTCATTTTCCAAGTCTAGACTTAAAATTTTGAGTTCGTGCCTCTAGAAAATATTGAAAACGAAAATTGTGAAATATGGTTCTTTCCAAGGATTATGGTCTCTTGAAAACTTTTTCATCAGATGGGAAATTTCTTCCCATTTCTGAAAATTTAAAGAAGTCCTCCTAACTCTTCATATTTTTTAGGTTATGGCCCAACGGACCTGAGGTGATATTATTTGCCCAAGGCGGGCTGGCGAGGATGCGAGAGTTTTTTGGCACTTAACACCTTTTGGAAAAGGGTACAGTTGGAGATGGTGGGCCTACAAGCCCACACAGAGAGATAGAAAAATAATTCCTAAGGCCCGCCACTAATTAGATGGTGCCATGTAGCCGCGTTGAAAAGTCAAAGCGGGGATGCGGGTCAATGAGAGAATTTTGAATTTTTAAGATTTTTTGATAAAAAAGAGTTAGAAGTAAAAAGTGATTTGTGACCTGATCACCAAGAAGATATCACCACATGTCTTACCATTGAAAATTCGAAGTGGGAAAGCAGGCCAAAATGTTCCAAAATGCCTTTTCATTGTAAAAATTATAAAGTATAAAGTTTTTCCCCGCACTCCGCTCCAATAAATTTCTTCCACGTGGGTGCCCCAAATTTAAAGTTGTAAAAGAAAATCAAATGGCCCATATTTAAAATGGTGAAATAATGTAACGAATTTATATTTGAAAATATGATTTTTCCACCATTAACATTTCTTTGCGAATCAAGAATTTTAAAGGGCGTGAATGATTGGAATGATTTGTAACCATTTCTTGATTCCAAAAACTAAACACAATGTACAAAAGGAATTCCTAGCCACCTAGGACTTGAAAAATTTAGGTACTCGCCCACTATAAGGAAGTGGGAGAGGAGATCCATCCATGTAATCCAGGATAAAAAGAGTTCTCTCCAATTAAATGTATGATTCTAAAAGGACCAAGCCAAAGAGAATCAAACTTACAATGGATTTCTCTTGGCTCATGTATTTTGTCCCAAAGTAGAGCAATGTCTCCCATTTGGAAAACTTTGGGTTTGGATTTCTTGTGAAACAAATCCTTCACTTTCAATTGATGAGCTATTATCCTGTCAACCACTTGTAATTTTTCCTCATCAAGCTTCTGAAGGTACAAAATTCTCTTGTCCAACGAGCTACTGAAACTTGAATCTTCAATGGTTTTCATCAGATGCAAGGCTGGTAATTCCATTGTGAGTGGCATTTGAGCTTCCACACCATACACCACTTGGAAAGGAGACATTCCAATTTCTCTCTTGGGTGTAATTATATCATCCCAAAGTGCATCATATAGCTTATTATGCCAATTCATCTAAGAATCATTTACAAGATTTCTAACTATGTTCACCAAGTTCTTGTTTGTTGATTTTACTTGTCCATTCGCTTGGGGGTAGTAATCTAATGAATGAGAAAGGGAGATCAATATGTTGGAAGTCCATCATCTTAGCAGAAGAAAAATTTGAAGCATTTTCAGTCACAATTTTGTTTGGGGTCCCAAACTTGATCAATATGTTCTCCTTAATGAAGTTGCAAACTACCTTGGAAGTAGTGCTCTTGACTGGGATGGCTTCCACCCACTTGGTGAAGTAATCTGTGGCATTCAACACATGGGTATTCCTAGCACTGAAGATGTATTGAGTGCTCTAATGAATTCTAAACCCCATTGTTGAAATGGATCTTCAATCACTACAGATTGAGAGGAAAAGTAGCCAACTTAGGTCTTCCAAAAATGTTTGGCATGCTTCACATTTACCAACCCATTTTGATGCATCTCTGAATAGAGTGGGAAAATAATAACCAGCACAAAGTATTTTATGAGTGGTTACAGCAGAGGAGAAATGACCTCCACAAGCATGGTCATGAAAAGCAGAGAACAACTTCTTTTGTTTCTCATTGTCTACACACTTCAAAAAACTTCCATCTATGCCTCGTTTGAACAAAGCATTCTCCCATAGCACATATTATGCAGACCTCAATTTGATGGATATTTTATCTTTGGCACTCAAGTGAGATGAACACTATCCATAGGTCGAAAGTGAGCAATGTCGGGGATACCATACATTTGTTGAGCTGAGGAACAAAACAACAGGGACATCAACTCCATCTTCGAGACAACTCCTTGGCAGCTCCCTCAAAGAATGAGTTCACACAGCCCTTAGCCCAAACCAACTTTGTTGTCCTAATGTCAAGATCATATTCTTTCACCTTTTCTACCAAATTACCTCTCTTGGTTCCAAATTCTTACCGAGTAAGAATAGATTTGATTTTTGTATCGGAAACAACACCACGAATGAGAATTAAGGATGTAAAACCTAAACTACTTGACATCTTTGACAACTGCAAAAGCATGTTTCTCCATCATGGTGTACTTCAGATCATGAATTTTCAAGACATAACTCATGAATGAAATTAGGAGCTCATGATCTTTAGCATTCTTCTGAGCTAACACACCAGCTAGGGTATTTTCAGTGGCATAACAATAGATAATGAAATATTTGCTAAAGTCAGGGCACACTAAGATTGGAGTCTTTGAAATAGCCTATTTAATTTTCTCAAATTATTTCTTCCCTTCAGAGGACCAACCAAAATTTTTCTTCCCTTGCATCATGTGACCAATACTCATAGTAAGTTCTGCAAATCAGGGTTGAATCTTCTTAAGAAATTGATCTTACCAAAGAAATAATGGACACCTTTCTTACTTGATGGAAGAGGAATTTTATTGATGGCCTGAACTCTATCCGGATCAATCTTGAACCATTCCTTTGAAACAATGTGTCCCAACAACTTTCCTTCTGTGACACAAAACACAAAAATTTTAGGGTTTAAAGAAATCCCATGCTCTCTACACTTCTGCAATATTGTTTCAAGCTATTGGAAGTGATCTATTCTTGCTTTAGAAAACACCGCAAGTCATACAAATACACAACAATGCATTTCCATTTCAAACTACCAAAAGCCAAGTCCATGGCCCTCTGGAAAGTAGCACTAGCATTAACGATACCAAATGGCATCCTCTTGTATGCAAAGGTGCCCCAAGGAGTAGTAAAGGCGCTTTATGTTGATCTGCAATATTCACCTCTACTTTATTGTACCCGAGAATCCATATAACATAGATAGCATCTCCAATCCTGTGATAGCTTGCAATACTTGGTCCATTGTGGGAAGAGGGTACTTATCCTTTAAAGAACCCCGATTTAGATTTAAAGTCCATAATGATCCGATCTCACCATTCTTCTTCCCGACAGAACTATATTATCAATCCACGTTG
The DNA here is from genome assembly GCA_018340775.1 of Taxus wallichiana var. yunnanensis. Lineage (NCBI taxonomy): Eukaryota > Viridiplantae > Streptophyta > Pinopsida > Cupressales > Taxaceae > Taxus > Taxus wallichiana. Next base: position 95,572,519 of record CM031239.1, on the reverse strand, counting down.
AATGATGGATGGGGAAGATGATCTTAGCCTTTAAAATCTTTTATATTTCTTGGAAAATTATATCAGCTATATTTGAATTATATTGTCTTTTCTTCTATTTGAAGGGTTTGATCACGAGCTTAAGAGGAATAAAATGTTACATTTCTTTAGATTGAAAAGCCTTAAGATCATCATAAGAGTAAGCCAGAACATCAACATACCTCTTTAACAGATTCACCACCTTCTTTTTCTCTTCCTGAGTGCAGCATTTTCCAATGTTGACCATTTTGGGATCATCAAGACTCCCAATATTCACTTTCTCAATCTCAGTAGATTGTTGGGATCCTTGGGAAACTTTAGAATTCATATAACTATCATTTTATCGAAAATATCCTCCAAACTCACTAGCCCTTTAGGTATTTTGTTACCTTTCAGTGTGATGCATCCATATTGATCCATCTCTTCTTTGACACCCTCTTCATTTGATGACACACACTCTCTAGGAATATTGTCACTTCCTTCAAAGTACATCTAATCAAAGTTGTCTATAAGCTCAAAGAAAGAAAGAAAATGTTGGTCATCATTGAAAAATTGCTAATTATTTGCATTGTCGAGAGCTGCACCGGGTCTATGGATCATCTTAATGGTGAATTTCTCTTGAGGGAAATCAGGATGAGGAATCAATACGGACCCCGAAACAACTAGAGAGTCATCCCTAGTGTTCCTTTCCCTTGACACAACTTTAATGGAAAAAGCATCAAGGAATTCAATGGAATCCTAGACCAGATTCCTATAGTGCTTCAACCTTTTGTTCTTTACTTGATAAAGGTCTCTAACTTGTTTTACAATTATCTCTGCATCTCCATAAGCACAAAGTTTCTTCACTCCCATTTCCTTCGCAGTGCTCAACCCAAGAATAAGGTCCTCATACTCGGTAGTATTGTTGGTATTTTAACACTAATATTTGAAGGAGAAAGGATGAACCTTACCCCCAGGAGAAATAAGCACTAAACCAGCTCCGAACCAGCTAAAGAGTAGCTTCCATCAAACTCAAAAGTCCACACACCATTAGGATCAAGCAACACTTCCTTTGGTAGAATTGTCTTCTCTTGTGACATGATCATTTAGTTCCCATGCCAAATATCTTCATATAGGATTTGTGCTTTAGGATCATCTATCATTTTTACAATATACCCTACTTGTTTCTTAGGCAACAACTTCTTCATCTTCCCATTGACAGAGGGATCAAAGCATGTGACCAATCCATTTGGATCTCACCTCCAACATCTTTGCAAAATTTCATACTTAGTAGTATGCCATAGGAAGGATGGATATCAGTAATCAAGATGGTATCCAAGACCTTCTTCTCTGCAGTAAAGCAACCAAAGGAACTTCTCTACTTTCCATAGAATACAAAGATCTATAAGTGCAAGGTGTTAGGGTTAGGACCAAAGTATGAGCTATGTTTACGGGCATTACATTAGCAGATGCACCGGAATCAATGACACAATTGCTAAGCTTGTGGCCAACTATAGGAGAGTCACATAGAAGGGTTTGATCTTATCATTGGGTGAAGTGACTGTAGCCACAAGTTTGGGTTTAGGAAGAGTAGAAGGAGTGGGAAAAAGGCCTTTAGAAGAATGGGTTGGGGTTTTAGATTTAGAATTTACAAAGTTAACCATTCCGACAAAGGCTTTAGGATGGGTTTGATATAACTCTACGTCAAAAATTTGATCTTGGTATTTTTAATATGGTCTATAATGTCGAAAGATCTAGATGTGGATGGGGAATAACTATTAGGAGTAAGAGGAGCTTTTGATATATCAGCTTTATCATTTGTTGAAAAAAATTATCGAAGTAGAAGTAAAGGAATAAGGACTAGAAAGCTTACCTTTTGGGTGGAAGTAGTAGGAATAGGAGCTCCTCTTCTTGCAATCACCAAGATGGTGATGGGGTAATCCTTGGATATTTTTACAAGTTGCACAACTTTTTTCATTTTTGTTGGTCTCGCTTCTAGGTCATAACAACATATGACTCAAGATTCATCTCAGCCACTACATCATCATAGTCATCTTCATCATCAACACCTTCAATAGTGAGGAAATGAACTCGAGAACTATCGGATCCTCTAGTTATTCATCAACTTCCTCTTCTTGTTCATCATAGAGCCCATTTTCTTCATCATCATTAGGCTCGAGAACCTCACAAGTAGCATTGACATGCACCTTAAGGGTGGACCTTTAATAACAAACCTAGTTTGAGAAGAGGGCAAGTGGTTCTTAGGCTGAAAGTTATTCCTTGGAACATCTTGATATGGAGCATGTCGAGCCAATTATTTCTTGATGGTAATGAGGTCATTAGCCAGATTTTACACCAAGTGATCTACATTGCCTCTAGGAGAAAAGGAAGAAGAAGATGATTTGGATTTAAAAGACTACCTTTTCAGCTTGCCGACAAGATCAAGTCATCTTCCACACTCGGCAACCAATCTCTCGATCAAGATCGAAAGTTGTAATATTTTCTCTCCTCAGGTCATATCTTACTTCTAGCAATTGAGCATTCAAGAAGAAACACTTTTGAATCTACTCAACAGGCCTAGTATTTTTTGGAATCCTATTAATCAAATTGTTGAACTTAGACACAAATTATCTCATAGGCTCATGTGGCTCCTTGATTTGAAAAATTTTAGCTAGCAAAGAATGAACATCTTTAGTAGGTTTGAAACATTCCTCAAATTAAGTCCTCATAGTAGTCCAATTGATGATGGTCCTAGTAGGAAGATGGTAAAACCAATCTGTAACATTGTCTTGTAAGGTCTCCACAAATAGCCTAACAAAGACATCCTCATGTTCAACTCCAAGGACCCCACATGCAACAATGAAGGCTGGAATGTGTTCATCAAGGTGTAATTTTCCATCACCTCTAAATTTGGGAAAAATCTTCTTGTTACCCCTAGGTAACTCATGCAATGGTTGAGGAAGAGCTAGAGGCCAAAATCTTTGTCCCCAAGGCACAGTGCTACCATCCTTGCAAATATTTCTTGAAGTGGAACCGAGACACCAACAAGAATTAGGGCATGGATATTAAGGCTAAGTTGTGCTTAAGGAATGCTACTACCGTAAGCTCTGTCTTTAATAGGAGGTGTGATTGTTGAATGAGCTCTTCTATTTCTTCTTGATGGAGGAAGTTGGAAACCTTATTAATCCAGAATTGAAATTGGGGATCTTTAATTCCAAGAGCCCTTCTACCACAATTTCATCTTAGAGCCACCGAGATCAAAGAAATGATAAAATTAGTTCTTTTTAGAAAGGAAATTTGTTGAAAAAAATTCCCCAGTGGAGTCACAAAAACTGTTGGGTTTCAGATTTACACTTGGAATGAAACCATAGTCAAGGGACAAGTAAGTCCCTCCTCTTTAATGGGAGAGGTTCCCTTATTGAAAGCAGGGGAAAAACCTATGTACAAATACACAATATTTCATTCAATGGTGGTTTCCCAATATCTTGAAATGTGTTTTATGCCTGGAAAGTTATCAATACATGAGGATAGAAGACTTGAAGAGAGGAGGGAGGTAGAAGAAGACAATACTTTCAAGGAAAAGAGATGGCAGAGAAAACCCTTATATGTATTGAGAAAATGAGATATAGAGTAGAACCATTCACATTTATAACGAGCACAATCCATGAGACTCAAAGTTCTTGAGATTGTATAAACTAGAACACAAAGTTTCTAAGCATGCAAGGATTAAATGATTCATAGATCAGAGCAAGAAGGAAAGAGAAAATAGAGGAAAAAGGGGAAAACCCTTGTATTGATTTCTTCAAATTCAAAATTACAGTTCCAGAATATCAAAATTCCAACCCCATATAATGGATTTGAAAGCCTATAAAATATCTTGCAAGAGACGGTTACAACTTCCTTGAGCAAGAAAGAAATAGTTACAAATCATTCTAATCATTCACGCCCTTTCAAATTCTTGATTCGCAAAGAAACGTTAATGGCGGAAAAACCATATTTTCAAATATACGGTCGTTACATTATTTCACTAGTTTAAATATGGGCCATTCGATTTGCTTTTACAACTTTAAATTTGGGCCGCCCACGTGGAAGAAATTGATTGGAGTGGGCATGGGGGAAAACTTTATGCTTTATAAATTTTATAACAAAAAGGCATTTTGGAACATTTTGGCCTGCTCACCCACTTTGACTTTTCAACAGTGAGACATGTGGTGCTATATACTTGGCGACGAGGTCATGGATCACTTTTTCAATTCTAACTCTTTTTGATAAAAAAGCTTAAAACTTCAAAATTCTCTCGCCGACCCGCATCCTTGCTTTGACTTTTCAATGCAACTACGTGGCACCATCTGATTGGTGGCGGACCATCTGATTGGTGGCGGACCTTATGCATTATTTTTCTATGTCTCTACACGAATTTTGGGCCCACCATTAGCAAATGTTCCCTTTGCCAAAAGGTGTAAAGTTCCAACAAAATCCCGTAGCCCCGCCAGCCCACTTTGGGCAAATAATATCACCTTAGGTCCGTCGGGCCATAACTTGAAAAATATGAAGAGTTGGGAGGAATTCTTTACCTTTTTGAAAATGGGAAGAAATTTCCCATCTGATGAAAAAGTTTTAGGAGACCAAAGCCTTGGAAAGAACCATATTTCACAATTTTTGTTTTTAATATTTTGTAGAGGCACTAACTCAAAATTTTAAGCCTAAACTTGGAAAATGAGGGGAATTTCGAGGATGAAAACATGGTGTATGACTTCATGATATGTGTTATTTAGTACCAATCACTAAGATACAAATATGGTAATCTTTTTTTATAGCCTAGCGGTCACTAAGCTTATACTAGCTTTATTTTTTGTTAAATCCTAGTGACCACTAATATCCAAATAATATTAGTTTGTGGCCTTCCAAAGAGACTAATAATATGTGGCATATTGATAATATTGTTTTAAAAGAATTATATTGTAATGACTAACATACATAGATACATAGTGATTAAAATATTTAATATATAATTTAAATGCATAATTTTAATAATATATATATATATATTATTTAGGTGTATATATAATATGTTTAACCTTCCACCGTACAAAAAATTAACTCATAATTAAAAACCTTATATGATTTTACAGTTTTAAGCCTTTTTGTTAACCTCGAATATCTTCTCACAAATTCAACGTGGAAACCATATAAACAATGTACAATTAAATATTTACCTCAAAGTTGTTTTCATCATCCTATTAAAATGAAAAAGGAAGACATAATGGATAAAAAAACCATATTTTGAGTCTCATTAAACATTACAATTCTAAAAGCTAGTGATTATGTGACTAGCCATCATGCATCGGAAAAAAAAATCCAAAGGGGGACATAGATCGGTGGAACCTTGAAAGCGTTCAAATGAAATAAAAACCATAGCTAAAAAGGGATTAAGTTTTCTTTGGTTGGAGCTCAATGATTCCTTTTTTTCTTTAAGAACAAGATGGTGTGATAAAATGATAAGTAAGAACCGGTAAGAAGATTCGGGCGGTAGATCACATTTTTATTGGGAAAAGTACAATTTGGTGATCTGATGCAAAAAGACAGAACTAGTAAGCACAAGTTTATTTGACAAAATGATCGAAGGAAGTGATAAGTAGAGCTAGGACACAAAGTGCATTTTTGTAGGGAAAAAAAGGGCTAGGCGAGGTTCAAAATAAATGATCTGGTTGAAGACAAAATAAATGAATAATCCCACAATAAAAAAAGGTACAAATTTAGTATAGCCCTCTTTGAGGCAATGACGCGCCCGGTTTATTGCTACTTCTACTAGCAGGAACCTATGCAAGTCTCACAGATTCTGCCTTCGGGGGTTGGGATCTCATCCCAGTAGAGTGTTCTGGGCTGCGAAGAGAAAGGAATAAAAGGAGAAGAGAAAGAACAGATCCGAAGGAAGAAAAGAAATGAGTTCCAAAGCGGAAGGGTCAGAAGATCTATGCTTTTAGTTTGGTAGTAAACAGAGCCAAACCTACTTGCATAAATAAACAAAGCAATACTGATAAACAAATGACGGAAAAGTAGATATGAATCCAACAGATTAAACACATACAGATCTAACGTAAGAAAGATCTAATGCATAACACAGCTATTGAGCACAAAGTCTGAATAATTGTATTACTGTTCTTTTCTGTTACAAGAAAGCTCAAAGTCTTTCTCTCCTCACTTCTATTTCTATCTGAAAAATGTTCACCCGAATACAACAAGTATTCTTGTATTTATAGAAGATGAGAGAGAGAGGCAAAATGGAGCCAACCACTTATCTACAAGATATTTACAAAATATCTAAAGTCATGTTGACTTTTACATTTTTGAGTGGATGACATCATCCCATGATGCAACATGGATGATGTCATCGTTGGCACCAACATACTTGAGATATTGCGAAAAGAAAGTCGGAGAATAGCGAGAGGAAGAAGAAGAAGAGGAAGAAGAAGAAGCTAGTCATCATCATCGTCCTGCGGCCGAAAAGGGGTCGCCTGCTTCTGATGCTGCTCAGGAGATGAGATGTGGAACTGAGCGCGGTATTCCAAGAACTTGCTGATCATTGACCCGAACTGATCCTGTGATGGATCCTTGTGCCGATCACTGATTACTTCGCAAGTTTCCCGCTCTTCTACAAGCTTTTCGGGAAGTTTGGAATAATCTTTCTCCGCCTCAATCAGGAAACCGATGAAGTCCTATGCAGGTTATTGATGGATTCGGTATCAAACGTGACTTCTGGCCCTGTTCCTTGAGAAGCTAACTCCTTGAAAATCCGGATAGTATCATCAGCCGTTCTTAAGGTGAGGGAAGGAGTGAGCAACCCTGGATTCATGGATAAAACAATTTTCTCCATTTGATACATCGCATCCAGGGCCTCTTCCTTCACCTTATCTATTTTTTCTAACACAAACTCAAGCTGATCTATCCGATAGTCCAGAGTGGACATAGTCTTGTTGAGGGTCCTTGGGTGACCGAATACTCCGAACTTGACCAAATCTTCGACTGAACAGTCGAACATCTGTTGGAAGGCCTCGTGTTGGAGTCTAGCGTTTTCTAACTCTTCTGATATCGGGACTGCTAATGCTTGGAGCTCCTTATTCGCCTTTTCAATGTTCAGGGATAAGTCTGATATATTCGGCGATTACCTTTTCGCTATCTTTGAGAATCTGACTTCTCCAAGCAGAAACAGCCATGCCCTGCTCACCGATCTTTGAATATTCATTGATCTTGTCTTGACTGAGCAGCTCAGGAGTCTCGGCGGCAGTTGTGGGAGGTGCACTTCCCATCTTCTGTAAGGCCTGAAGCAGGTATTTATTCTGTTCTTTCAGCAGCCTTTTCTCTTCTTTGGCTTCTTGAAGCTTTTCACAAAGTGCATCAATCGCGGAACGAGCTTCCCCCTGGAGACTTTCAGAGGACGTCCCCATCGTGACTTGGGTCACTGTGAAATCTGCTGGAGACAGATCTTCTTTCTCTTTGGTGGGATCGGGGTAAGCTATTTCCAGGACTCTCTCACCTGCAGCGCTCTTTGAGAAGCGTGTAACCGGCTTGTGCTTCTTTGCTCCTTTAGCCGGAATAACCGAAAAGTCCATCGGAGCGATGGGGACTTTCCTCTTTGGTAGCTCATTTCTTTGAGAGATCAGTGGTCCTATTGAAGAAGGACCAGAGACAGAGGGGGAGACAGCAACAGTAGAAGAGGGGAAGAACGTGGAGACACGCGGCGGTGGCATTGAAAGAATAGCCGCGGAGGTGTCCACGGGAGGAAGGGAAACCGGGGCTGCAGAAGACATAGGAAGGGAAGGGAGCCCGGAAAGGAGAGAAGAAATGGAAGGAGACAAATCAGCAAGAGAGGAGAAGATGGATGAAGAGGCAGGGGAAAGGGTAGAAGAAGGGGGAGAGGACACAACCAAAGGAGTGGTTGCTGACACCTGGGGAAGGAGAGGAAGAGAAGAAGAAGGGACAGAAGGAACCTCCGTAGTCGTAGCAACGCCGACATCCTGAGTGGATGGGCCTTCGGGAACGTCCTCCATGAACTCCTCTTCCAAAGTTATGACTTGTTCAGGCTCCGAGGGAAGAGGACTTTCAGGGGCTTCCTCCTGACTGGTGCTTGATTCACCTACTGCACCCTTGCCTTTTAGCTGCTTCTTTGATCTTGGAGGCGCATTACCCAAAGGAGAAGTTATAAAATCTACGCCGAGGTAGATCAATCCATTCATACGGCACCAGAGCTCCGTTCTCCGCATGGTTTCTTTGACCCTCTCCTCAATTGTCTGAGGAGCCTTGCTTCTATCAATAGCCGGGAAGGGCCAATTGTCCCCATCTGTGTTATTATACACCTTGTCTACTTCATCTTCCGAAGTTTGGAAGCCTTTGGGGACGATGGCCACTCCATACTGAATAATTTCTGCCAATGCTAAGCGGGAGTGATCCTGTCTCCTGAGTGCCACCTCATGGATGACGTCAATGTAAATGTCCTCAATTTGAGGGACATGGATAGGATCAAGCTTAGCCCTTGGCAAGCAGCCTCTTGGGTCGAATGTAGGCCTTGCTGGGAAATCATGCTTTAGATTGAGCAATTCTAGCTCGGCAAACATCTCCTTCGCCTTGTGATAGCTGGAACAAGTGTATCGGCCTACTGTGAGGGGGAAAGGAGTTCCACCCTTCTTTCTCTTCTGGCACTTCTCATGATATGTGACCAGCTGCCTTGACAATTCCAATAGAACCGACTTTGGTCCAGCATACCTTGGCAACCTAGTGGGCTCGCCCAAGAAGTTAACCGCCCTCAGATAGGTGAATGTGGGAAATTGGGTGAACAAGGCCCCCCACTTTTCCACAGCAGAAACAGTATTCTTAATTGTGCGGCCATGAGTCAACTTTGGTCGCAGCATGCATATAATATGGTAGAAGAAAGCATCATTGATTTTTGAAAAGTGTTGGATGCTATTCTCCAGCTTTAGCTCTGGGTAGTATTCATATATCTTGGCCTGAGGCCAAGTTCCACTTCGGTGCAGCCCTGGATAGTCCCTTTCAGACGCTGCAGCATACACTACGTAGGAGTTCATATGAAACACTCCTGTTGTGGCAAACTGTTGTAGCTGCTCAGAAATGGCGCTGCTTATTATTTCCCACCAGCAGAAGCGCTGATCGGGCAAATTTTTGTTCATCGTCTCCAGGTACCGCAGCATCCATTTATGGAAGTAGTGGGCGTCTGAAAGCCCGAAGACTCTGCTCAGGAAAGTGATGGTGTCACTGAGTTCTTCGGAGAAGTCGCTTCGGTGGATAGTGCAGGGGCCCTTAGGTCACTTTACCTTCTTATTTTTGAGGTAGACTTCATTCATTAATTGCATGCATAGGTCCTCATTGCCCTCCCAGGTCTTGACACATTCTTCTTGGGTAACGGCCACGAAGCTTCGGTGATGAGGGATGCCAAGAATCTTTTCAAAATGGCGAGTGGTGAGGTCAATGACCACTTCTCCCTTACTATTTTCGACACACCTGGTGTCCTTGTTGTAAGATTGGGCAACCACCATTATGAACTCATTATTAATAGCGCTGACTGGAATCCCACCGGCGAAATGTAGAGCACTACCCATCAATTTATCCATCCAGGGGCTTCTTGTTACTTTCTGAGTTCTCACCCAGAATTCGTCCATGTCAATGTGGCCCAGTTCAGAATCTCTGACATCCATATTGCATTCCGCCTGAGATTCGGGCATTCTAACCCTTTGGTACTTATACTTCATTTCTTCCTCTGTTAGCTTAGCTTTTCCTCTTGGTTTGGCGGGTCTCTTGCTTGAGGTAGACATGTGTTCTTCAAGGCTTATCTGATGATCTGCACGTAGGAGGAGTGAAACCCAATCCAAGAAGCTTGAATTAGTCATTTGATTTTCAATGGGAACGCTAGCAGAAGAAAGAGTTAGAACTTTTAAGGCTCGGGGCGCAGGGCGCATGGAAAATGTATATAACAGGCTGAAAAGACAAGGCGCACAGGAAAAGGACGCAACAGAGGTAAAATTGGCGCCAAAGGCGCATGGCGCATGGATGAAGCAGACTGCATTTTATAGAAGGGCGCACAGGAAATGCATGCTACATTGATATTTGGTGCGCCCTTTGGCGCATGGGCAGATTTTGCGACATGGGAAAAAGACGCGCCAAAGGGATGAAGGAGGCGCGGGTTTTGAGCGCGTTACGGAGCCGAAAAGTGCGCTAAGGCGCATGATTTTTAAGCTGCGACATCTTTTTTGGTAGGCCTTGTAGGCGCGCTGTCTTCATTGCAACATGACGCAACAGTGCGCCATGGAGAACACTTTAATCATTTAGTCGTTTTTCAACTCAATCTTCCACCCGAAAGGAGGCTTGGTATGACAAGGTTTTTATAAGGAGGATCTCAGATGGCGCTGATGCGAAACCACCCCCCTTTTTCCAACAAATCCGGAAAGAGGAAAGGAGTAGGAAAAGAAGAAACCGACAGGACAGGGGAGAAACAAGCCCAACAAGGCCGGCTAGCCATTAAAGAGACAGACCATGCAAGCAACAAACAGACCCGCTAAAGAAATAAGCTCGAACGAGAGAAAACACAGACCAAGAACGTGAAAGCTTTCAAAAACAAACCAGGAGAACCACCTACCTCGAATATATATCGAAAATTTGTGGCGAGTGGGTCCACAGAGCAATGACGGCGACAGGGCAGAGCTGACAAATCCAGAGCGATCACGTGCTTGTCAAAATGGAATGAAAATGACAGGGCGGGCACTGTTATATATAACAAAACTTTGTCATAAATGCGCCACCCACTATTTGAAAAGGCGCGCGAAAACGACTGTCGACAGAGGAAAGCATGCGCCCTTTGGCGCATGGAAGTAACTGACAACAGGAGAATGGGTGCGACTTTTGCGCATAAAACGAGTTGTCGACATGAATTTATGTGCGCCCTTGGGCGCACCAAAACGTGGTGTAACAAGGAAAATACATGCGCCTTTTGGCGCATGGAAAAGAGGCGCGACAAATGATATGTCAACATCGAGGCGCATGCGCCTCGGCGCACGCAAATAAGGCTTAACATGCTTTGGCGCACCGAAAGACGTGTTGACATGGGAAACCATGCGCCAAAGGCTTTTTAAAGGGGCGCACCAAAACGTGATGTTACAGTGCAAATCCATGCGCCCAGCCAAAAAGGCTCAAAAAGACTAAGTTCGAAAGCTAGATTTCCCGAGAAGGAATTTTAAATCGTTTCGAACGCGAGGGATCCCTATCGAGGGATCAAGACAAAAATTTTCGGTATGGTTATCGGTAAAATTGCCCTTGTCAATTTTACGGGATAACAGCTGGCTCCTCCTGGGGACTATCCTTGAGTAAACTCAGGGGTAGAGAATCCCAGATCACATGTGCCTATCCATTGGGTACGGAGTCAAAAACAAGGGGGACCGGAGGGAGAACAAAGGAAACACACAACAAACGAAAGCAAACACGCGACGAAAGCAAACACACAACCAAAATAAACTGTACAAAGAAGAGAGCAAGCTCTACTTCCTGAAGATCTTGAGATGTTGCCCGCTGTAGGGAAGCGGGAGTTCAGCTCCATCCAGATACGAGAGATAGAAACTATTCTCTCCATTGAGTTGTTTGATTTTGAAGGGCCCTCTCCACAAGGAGTCAAACTTTCCATGCATACCCTTTGGCTCTCTTCGCTTGTCCCAGAGAAGGACAAGATCTCCCACTTCAAAATCCCTCTGCTTGGCCTTCTTGTCGAAAAGCTTCTTCACGTGATTCTGATGTTCAGTGATCCTGTCGACCACCCTTACTCTCTTTTCTTCAAGTTCCGCAAGGTACATGATTCTCTTCTCTAGAGAACTTTGAAAAGTTTCATCTTCGATAGCTTGTGCCAAGCGAAGAGCAGGAAGTTCCGCTGAAATGGGAAGCTCGGCATCAGTGCCATATAACACTTGAAAAGGTGACATGCCGAGAGATCTCTTGGGAGTAATACGGTCTGCCCACAAAGCGTCGTACAAAGCCTTGTGCCACATTCGCTGGTTTGATTCCACCAACTTCCGTATAATGGTCACTAGGTTCTTATTGCTGGATTCCGCCTGACCATTTCCTTGCGGGTAGTAATCCGAAGCATGGGCTAAAGTTATTCCATATTCATAACAAAAACTAATAACTTCTCGGGAGGAGAAGTTAGAAGCATTATCAGCAACGATTTTGTTCGGGATGCCGAACCTGACAATGATATTTTCCTTGATAAAACTGCAAACCACCTCAGAAGTGGCATGCTTAACTGGTATGGCTTCCACCCACTTGGTGAAGTAATCAGTTGCTGTAAGGACATAGCTATGTCCGGCACTCGATTGGGGATTGAGTGCGCCAATAAAATCGATTCCCCACTGCTTGAATGGCTCATTGATAATAACCGGCCTTAGGGGAAAGGCAGCCAATTTGGGCTTACCAACAAACTGCTGGCAAGGCTCGCATTTCGCTACCCAGGTAGCTGCATCTTGAAAGAGCGTCGGCCAATAGTACCTGGCTCGAATGATCTTATGTGCCGTCACGGAAGAAGAAAAATGGCCTCCACAGGCTGAGTTGTGAAAACTTTCCAGCAGTTTTACTTGCTGGGGCTTGTCAACACATCGCAGAAAGATACCATCTATCCCACGCTTATATAAACCGTCATCCCAGATAACATACTTGGCCGCTCTGAGCTTTATAGCACGCTTCTCCTTTGCATTCAGGTGCACTGGGCATTCGCCGTAGGTGAGGAAGAAAGCGATGTCGGAGTACCATTCGTCACTAGTTGCCACAAACAGAACCAGAGGTAGAGAAACAGGCCCTTCCAGAAGGCTTTGCGCTTCGTTGGTACGATTTTCTCTTTCATCATGATTTTCTGAACCCTTGTTTCAGCCATTAGCTGACACAGGCCTTTGCCCCTCACCAGCTTGGTGGGTTTAATATCTAGGTCATATTCCTGGACCTTTGCGATCCAATTCCCTCTCACACTTCCCAACTCTTGTTGAGTTAGAATTGATTTCACCGCTGTGTCGGGGACCAGCACCACCGTATGCGAGTTCAGAATGTAATACCTGAAACTCTTCACCGCTTTAACGACGGCAAAGGCGTGCTTTTCCAATTGAGTCATTTTCAACTCGTGAGGCTTGAGAGGAGAACTCATGAATGCGATTGGAGATTCAATATCCTCCGAGTTCTTTTGCATCAGGATTGCAGAAACAGTATGTTCGGAGGCGTAACTATACATAATGAAGTCTTTGGAGAAATCCGGACATACCAGGACCGGTGCATGAGCAACAGAAGTTTTTATCTCCTCAAACGATCTTTTCCCTTCTTCACTCCATCTGAAAGTTGGTGTTCCCTTCATCATGTTCAAAATGTGGCGAGTCTTCTCAGCAAAGTCAGGGACAAAACGCCTAAGAAAATTCACCTTTCCGAAGAAAGAATGAACACCGGTCTTGCTTGTGGGCAGAGTAAGGCTCTGAATAGCCTTGACCCTTTCGGCATCAATCTTTGTTCCTTCTTTGCTAACCACATGGCCTAGCAATTTCCCTTCCGTGACCCCGAAAACAGACTTTTTTGGGTTAAGGGAAATTCCGTGTTCTCGGCATCTGGCCAATACCTGTTCCAAATGATCATAATGATCACTTCGTCGTTTGGAGAACACGGTTAAGTCATCTAGATAAACTACAATGACCTTTCCCATCATGCCTTTGAAAGCAAAGTCCATGGCTCGCTGAAAAGTGGCACCAGCGTTGGTTAGGCCGAAAGGCATCCTGCTATAGGCAAACGTACCCCACGGAGTAGTGAATGCTGTTTTGAATTGATCTTCAGGCGAGACTTCAATCTGATTATAGCCCGAAAAACCATCAAGCATAGACAGCATTTCTGATCCAGTCACCGCTTGCAGAACTTGATCCATTATGGGAAGAGGGTAGTTGTCTTTCAGCGAAGCTTGATTTAAGTTTCGAAATCTACGCAGATGCGTATTTCACCGTTTTTCTTGCGTACTGGCACAATGTTCGCCACCCAAGTGCTGTGATGGATAGGGAAGATGATTCTTGCGTCCAGCATCTTCTGAATTTCGGCTTGAATAGTGCCCGAAATCTTGGGATTATAATGCCTTTGCTTCTGACGGAAGGCTTTGGCATCTTCTTTTAGCGGTATATCATGCTGAACGTCCTTTGGCTTGAAGGACTTTAAATCGGCATAGGACCATGCCAATACATCCATATATTTCTTCAGCAACTTGACAAACTTTCGCTTTTCTCCAGGCGTGCAGCATTTGCCAATGTTCACGAATTGCGGATGTGCCTCTGAACCCATATTGACTGGTTCAGTCTCTGGAGATGAGCCAGGATCATCCCGCCTCTTCTTTTTTACAAAACGGTCGTGCCTGTCAAACAAGCGTTCCAGAGAAACCAAGCCCTTTGGAATTTTATTTCCTTTGAGCTGACATATGCCATCGTTCTCTTTTGATTCATGATTTTGGCCGTTGATTGATTCACGGCACGTAGAGGTGGATCCTTCAAAATACAACTCATCAAAGTTTTCTGCTTTTTCTAGAAAGGCAATGAGATGATTATCATCGTTGAATACTTGCCAATGCTGAGAGTTGTCTGGCACGCTTGGACGGAAAACCACTTCAATGGTGTATTTGTTCGTTTTCAAACCCGGGTGCGGGAGCATGAGAGATGCTGAAACAGCCAACGAATCAGCCATGTCATTTTGGGCCCTTGGAATGGCCTCTATTGAAAAAGCGTCAAATTCCTCAATGCTGTCCCATACCGCATTACGGTAGTGCCTGAGCCTTTCATTTTTCACTTGGTAAATCCTTTTGACCTGATTTACAACTAGCTCGGCATCACCTTGGACTTTCAGATTTTTTATTCCTCTTTCCTTTGCAGCTTGCATACCGAGTAACAGAGATTCGTACTCAGCAGTATTATTAGTGTTGAAAAACTGCAATTTGAAAGAAAGAGGAATTACCTCCTCCTCGGGAGATATCAGCACAACTCCAGCGCCACATCCACTAGTCGCGCAGCTGCCATCAAATTGCAAGGTCCAGATCTTATTACAATCCTTTTCCTGAACAAAAACGTCCTTTGTATCCGCCTCGGTGGATAAGAAGTAATTCCCAACCCCGATGATTCGAAAAGAATTTGGGCTTTTGGGTCTTCAGAGCTAGTGACCAAGTATTTCTTTTGGGATTCCGGCTCCAAAGTTTGCATTACGCCTTTGACTGGGATTCTAGCTTTGGACCAGTCCATGTGAATTTCTCCACCAACTTGATTGCAAAAGCTCCTTCCCAGCCAGAATTCCATAGGCTGCGGAATGTCGGCGACAGGGCGGTCATCTTTACTCTTTTATCCGGGAAGGCATGAAAGCATAAGTGCGCGTCTTTGATTTGGCCAATCAATGGCACTTGCTTGGTCTCCAATGAATAGCATCTGCCGAATGGTTTGGTAAGAGTGAGGCCCAAAGCATGGGCGACTTTTGCCGGCATGACGTTATCGGAAGCTCCGGAATCAATTATACAGTTGCTCAACTTATGGCCGTTGATTAGGAGAGAGAGATAGAAAGGTTCTATTTTGCCTGATGCGGATGTTGAAGCAACATTTATATGGGATTCAGGGGGAGTGGAAAGGATTCCTTTTGGGGAAACCTGTTTGGATGAAACAGCTTGACTCTGGAATGTATTTGGTCAATCTTACAAGTTGTTCGGGGTTTGACTGAAGGTACTCAGCTTCAGACATTTGGATCTTGGTCTTTTTTGCATGATCTATAATATCAAACACGGCCAAGGGTTGCGTTGGTGAGGGAATGAGTCCTTCACTTCGCGGTGGTGGAATGGGATTACTGATCTTAGTAGGAACTTGAGGGGGCTGACTTGGAGGAGAGATGGGCGGAAAAGACTTCTTAGCAAAAGACTTAACAGGGAATTGAGTAGGAAGAGGATTACCTCTTCTAGCAATGGTTGGAGGTGCGTTTGACGCGACCTTCTCCTTCTGTACGTGGGTAGACTTCCGCCTCTTTTCCTTGCGAGCGGGTGAAAACAGCATATGATTGTCCGCTTGCGTAGCCCTGAGTACTCTCTTCTTCGTCAGATTCATCCTCGTCAAACTCCATATATCCAATAGTAGAGTCGCCAGTCGGCTCACCGACATCTTGATCATCTTCGTCTTGAAACGAAGGTTCTTCATAATACTGCTCTTCTTCTTCAACTTCGGCCAAAGCATTGACCGGAGGAGCTTCAAGCGCCAACCGTGGAGCAGTCGCAGGTAGACGCGGCCTTTGTGAAGCATGGTTAGGAACAAAACTCCTTCTTGGAACATCCCGGTATGAGGAACTAGGAGCCTGGGCCAACTGCTTCTTCAATGCGAGCAAATCATTCGCCATTTTTTGGAATGCTGGGTCAGACGAAGTGGTGGGTGAAGGGCCCAAGGACTTAGGCTTTGATGATTCCTTTTTCAATTCGCCAGATATTATCAAATTGTCTTCTATCCGGATGGCAGCGGCCTGAGCGAGAGGTAGAGTAGCCACTCGCTCTTGAAGGAGCAAGAAGCTGACTTTTGAGCTCATGGCGTTCATGAAGAAACACTTCTGATTCTCCGGCGTTGGAAGCATGGCAGTAGGGACACGGTTGATTAGAGCATTGAACCGGGCGATAAAATCGCGCATGGTCTCGTTTGCCTCCTTCTTCAGATGAGTGATTCGTGATAATAAAGTGAACGCATCTTCTGAGGGCTTATACCTGTCTTCAAAAGCGTCCCGCAAAGTTGCCCAACTGGTGATAGATCCGGCCGGCAAATGCTGAAACCATTCAGCTGCAGGCCCTTGTAGGGTTTCCAGAAAAAGGCGAACTGACACATCTTCATGAGTCACGTCCAAAATACTGCATGACATAATGAAAGCAGATATGTGGGAATCCGTGCTTTGATTTCCGCTCCCGTCGAATTTAGGAAAATTCTTTCGATTTCCGTGAGGGAGTGCGTGAACTGGATGTGGCAGTGCGAGAGGGCCCATAGCATTTCCCCATGGTACCGCCATTTGAAAAGTTGGAAAAAGCACACACAGTGGAAGGGTGGTTCAGCGAAGCGTGAGGCACTTCTGAAAGGGATGTAGATGCTTACAGTAGCAGACCTTTTCTTTGTGAAGGTGAGACACTCTGGATGACCATTGGCAGCTGAGCTTAAGCGGCTGAAAAGCGTCGGTGTTACGCTGAAATTGTGCCTCTGAAGCAGATCGAAAGTAGGATCAGCTTCTCCTCGGGCTCTCCTGCTGCGCGTAAAAGGTTCACTCGCCAGTGTACCTTTCAGATCTGCAATATTACAGCGCAGATTTAAACTTTATTTTTGGGTGTACCTGCTGATTTTCTGGTTTTTCTGACAAAAACCAGCAGCATGCACTTTTCTGGATATTAAAAATTATCCTCTTCAGAAACCGATTGCGGTTAAATGACAGATGAAAATGAGGATAAGATGGTGGGGAAGATAGTAAGCTGATTTTCGGATCTGATTTGGACTTTTTCAGAGGGTTTCAAACTTTTTTAGAAAACAGTCAAAACTCAGATCTACGGAAAAATAATGATTTCTGTAAAAACTCAGCGAACTAAAGATATGTAAAAGCCCAGATCTATGACTCTCAGAAGAAAAATTTTCGATTCGGGCACTTTTGCAAATTTTTGGATTTTCAACAAAAGCTCAGTTGCAAGTAGCGTGACTGCTGATTTTTCTGATTTTTATCTTCTTTACCAGCATAGATCAGCGGATCATGTCATTTCGTTCCCAGTAGTCGCCAAAAGCTGTTGGTCGAAAATGCATCGCGCGGACAGATCTATGGATAAACGGGCCAACGGTGTTGCAGGGCTTAGCCCCTCTTTGAGGCAATGACAAAGCGGCCGGTTTATTGCTACTTCTACTAGCAGGAACCTATGCAAGTCTCACAGATTCTGCCTTCGGGGGTTGGGATCTCATCCCAGTAGAGTGTTCTGGGTTGCGAAGAGAAAGGAATAAAAGGAGAGAAAAGAAAGATCAGATCCGAAGGAAGAAAAGAAATGAGTTCCAAAGCGGAAGGGTCAGAAGATCTATGCTTTGGGCTTGGTAGTAAACAGAGCCAAACCTACTTGCATAAATAAACAAAACAATACTGATAAACAAATGACGGAAAAGTAGATGTGAATCTAACAGATTAAACACATACAAGATCTAACGTAAGAAAGATCTAATGCATAACACAGCTATTGAGCACAAAGTCTGAATAATTGTATTACTGTTCTTTTCTGTTACAAGAAAGCTCAAAGTCTTTCTCTCCTCACTTCTATTTCTATCTGAAAAATGTTCACCCAGAATACAACAAGTATTCTTGTATTTATAGAAGATGAGAGAGAGAAGGCAAAATGGAGCCAACCACTTATCTACAAGATATTTACAAAATATCTAAAGTCATGTTGACTTTTACATTTTTGAGTGGATGACATCATCCCATGATGCAACATGGATGATGTCATCGTTGGCACCAACATACTTGAGATATTGCGAAAAGAAAGTCGGAGAATAGCGAGAGGAAGAAGAAGAAGAGGAAAAAGAAGAAGCTAGTCATCATCATCGTCCTGCGGCCGAAAAGGGAGTCGCTTTACTTACGATCTTGCTCGGGAGATGAGATGTGGAGCGGCGCGCGTATTCCAAGAACTTGCGATCATTGACCCGGCCCGATCTGTGATGGATCCTTGTGCCGATCACCGATTACTTCGCAAGTTTCCGCTCTTCTACAAGCTTTTCGGGAAGTTTGGAATAATCTTTCTCCGCCTCAATCAGGAAACCGATGAAGTCCCTGCAAGCCAGCAGGTTATTGATGGATTCGGTATCAAACGTGACTTCTGGCCCTGTTCCTTGAGAAGCTAACTCCTTGAAAATCCGGATAGTATCATCAGCCGTTCTTAAGGTGAGGGAAGGAGTGAGCAACCCTGGATTCATGGATAAAACAATTTTCTCCATTTGATACATCGCATCCAGGGCCTCTTCCTTCACCTTATCTATTTTTTCTAACACAAACTCAAGCTGATCTATCCGATAGTCCAAAGTGGACATAGTCTTGTTGAGGGTCCTTGGGTGACCGAATACTCCGAACTTGACCAAATCTTCGACTGAACAGTCGAACATCTGTTGGAAGGCCTCGTGTTGGAGTCTAGCGTTTTCTAACTCTTCTGATATCGGGACTGCTAATGCTTGGAGCTCCTTATTCGCCTTTTCAATGTTCAGGGATAAGCTGATATATTCGGCGATTACCTTTTATTATCTTTGAGAATCTGACTTCTCCAAGCAGAAACAGCCATGCCCTGCTCACCGATCTTTGAATATTCATTGATCTTGTCTGGTTGGCAGCTCAGGAGTCTCGGCGGCAGTTGTGGGAGGTGCACTTCCCATCTTCTGTAAGGCCTGAAGCAGGTATTTATTCTGTTCTTTCAGCAGCCTTTTCTCTTCTTTGGCTTCTTGAAGCTTTTCACAAAGTGCATCAATCGCGGAACGAGCTTCCCCCTGGAGACTTTCAGAGGACGTCCCCATTGTGACTTGGGTCACTGTGAAATCTGCTGGAGACAGATCTTCTTTCTCTTTGGTGGGATCGGGGTAAGCTATTTCCAGGACTCTCTCACCTGCAGCGCTCTTTGAGAAGCGTGTAACCGGCTTGTGCTTCTTTGCTCCTTTAGCCGGAATAACCGAAAAGTCCATCGGAGCGATGGGGACTTTCCTCTTTGGCTGGCTCAGCTGCTGAGAGATCCAAGCTGGTCCTATTGAAGAAGGACCAGAGACAGAGGGGGAGGCAGCAACGGTAGAAGAGGGGAAGAACGTGGAGACACGCGGCGGTGGCATTGAAAGAATAGCCGCGGAGGTGTCCACGGGAGGAAGGGAAACCGGGGCTGCAGAAGACATAGGAAGGGAAGGGAGCCCGGAAAGGAGAGAAGAAATGGAAGGAGACAAATCAGCAAGAGAGGAGAAGATGGATGAAGAGGCAGGGGAAAGGGTAGAAGAAGGGGGAGAGGACACAACCAAAGGAGTGGTTGCTGACACCTGGGGAAGGAGAGGAAGAGAAGAAGAAGGGACAGAAGGAACCTCCGTAGTCGTAGCAACGCCGACATCCTGAGTGGATGGGCCTTCGGGAACGTCCTCCATGAACTCCTCTTCCAAAGTTATGACTTGTTCAGGCTCCGAGGGAAGAGGACTTTCAGGGGCTTCCTCCTGACTGGTGCTTGATTCACCTATTGCACCCTTGCCTTTTAGCTGCTTCTTTGATCTTGGAGGCGCATTACCCAAAGGAGAAGTTATAAAATCTACGCCGAGGTAGATCAATCCATTCATACGGCACCAGAGCTCCGTTCTCCGCATGGTTTCTTTGACCCTCTCCTCGGTTATCGAGGAGCCTTGCTTATCGATGGCGGGAAGGGCGGTTGTCCCCATCTGTGTTATTATACACCTTGTCTACTTCATCTTCCGAAGTTTGGAAGCCTTTGGGGACGATGGCCACTCCATACTGAATAATTTCTGCCAATGCTAAGCGGGAGTGATCTGTCTCCTGAGTGCCACCTCATGGATGACGTCAATGTAAATGTCCTCAATTTGAGGGACATGGATAGGATCAAGCTTAGCCCTTGGCAAGCAGCCTCTTGGGTCGAATGTAGGCCTTGCTGGGAAATCATGCTTTAGATTGAGCAATTCTAGCTCGGCAAACATCTCCTTCGCCTTGTGATAGCTGGAACAAGTGTATCGGCCTACTGTGAGGGGGAAAGGAGTTCCACCCTTCTTTCTCTTCTGGCACTTCTCATGATATGTGACCAGCTGCCTTGACAATTCCAATAGAACCAGCTTTGGTCCAGCATACCTTGGCAACCTAGTGGGCTCGCCCAAGAAGTTAACCGCCCTCAGATAGGTGAATGTGGGAAATTGGGTGAACAAGGCCCCCCACTTTTCCACAGCAGAAACAGTATTCTTAATTGTGCGGCCATGAGTCAACTTTGGTCGCAGCATGCATATAATATGGTAGAAGAAAGCATCATTGATTTTTGAAAAGTGTTGGATGCTATTCTCCAGCTTTAGCTCTGGGTAGTATTCATATATCTTGGCCTGAGGCCAAGTTCCACTTCGGTGCAGCCCTGGATAGTCCCTTTCAGACGCTGCAGCATACACTACGTAGGAGTTCATATGAAACACTCCTGTTGTGGCAAACTGTTGTAGCTGCTCAGAAATGGCGCTGCTTATTATTTCCCCCCAGCAGAAGCGCTGATCGGGCAAATTTTTGTTCATCGTCTCCAGGTACCGCAGCATCCATTTATGGAAGTAGTGGGCGTCTGAAAGCCCGAAGACTCTGCTCAGGAAAGTGATGGTGTCACTGAGTTCTTCGGAGAAGTCGCTTCGGTGGATAGTCTGGGGCCACCGGGTCACTACCTTCTTATTTTTGAGGTAGACTTCATTCATTAATTGCATGCATAGGTCCTCATTGCCCTCCCAGGTCTTGACACATTCTTCTTGGGTAACGGCCACGAAGCTTCGGTGATGAGGGATGCCAAGAATCTTTTCAAAATGGCGAGTGGTGAGGTCAATGACCACTTCTCCCTTACTATTTTCGACACACCTGGTGTCCTTGTTGTAAGATTGGGCAACCACCATTATGAACTCATTATTAATAGCGCTGACTGGAATCCCACCGGCGAAATGTAGAGCACTACCCATCAATTTATCCATCCAGGGGCTTCTTGTTACTTTCTGAGTTCTCACCCAGAATTCGTCCATGTCAATGTGGCCCAGTTCAGAATCTCTGACATCCATATTGCATTCCGCCTGAGATTCGGGCATTCTAACCCTTTGGTACTTATACTTCATTTCTTCCTCTGTTAGCTTAGCTTTTCCTCTTGGTTTGGCGGGTCTCTTGCTTGAGGTAGACATGTGTTCTTCAAGGCTTATCTGATGATCTGCACGTAGGAGGAGTGAAACCCAATCCAAGAAGCTTGAATTAGTCATTTGATTTTCAATGGGAACGCTAGCAGAAGAAAGAGTTAGAACTTTTAAGGCTCGGGGCGCAGGGCGCATGGAAAATGTATATAACAGGCTGAAAAGACAAGGCGCACAGGAAAAGGAGCGTAACAGAGGTAAAATTGGCGCCAAAGGCGCATGGCGCATGGATGAAGCAGACTGCATTTTATAGAAGGGCGCACAGGAAATGCATGCTACATTGATATTTGGTGCGCCCTTTGGCGCATGGGCAGATTTTGCGACATGGGAAAAAGACGCGCCAAAGGGATGAAGGAGGCGCGGGTTTTGAGCGCGTTACAGGCCGAAAGGGTGCGCCTAAGAGCGCATGATTTTTAACTGCAGCATGCTGGGTAGACGCGCCGAGGGGCGCGACTGTCTTCATTGCAACATGACGCAACAGTGCGCCATGGAGAACACTTTAATCATTTAGTCGTTTTTCAACTCAATCTTCCACCCGAAAGGAGGCTTGGTATGACAAGGTTTTTATAAGGAGGATCTCAGATGGCGCTGATGCGAAACCACCCCCCTTTTTCCAACAAATCCGGAAAGAGGAAAGGAGTAGGAAAAGAAGAAACCGACAGGACAGGGGAGAAACAAGCCCAACAAGGCCGGCTAGCCATTAAAGAGACAGACCATGCAAGCAACAAACAGACCCGCTAAAGAAATAAGCTCGAACGAGAGAAAACACAGACCAAGAACGTGAAAGCTTTCAAAAACAAACCAGGAGAACCACCTACCTCGAATATATATCGAAAATTTGTGGCGAGTGGGTCCACAGAGCAATGCGGCGACAGGGCAGAGCTGACAAATCCGGAGCGATCACGTGCTTGTCAAAATGGAATGAAAATGACAGGGCGGGCACTGTTATATATAACAAAACTTTGTCATAAATGCGCCACCCACTATTTGAAAAGCGCGCAGCATTGTCGGCGGCGAGAGGAAAGCATGCGCCCTTTGGCGCATGGAAGTAACTGACAACAGGAGAATGGGTGCGACTTTGCGCATAAAACGAGTTGTCGACATGAATTTATGTGCGCCCTTGGGCGCACCAAAACGTGGTGTAACAAGGAAAATACATGCGCCTTTTGGCGCATGGAAAAGAGGCGCGACAAATGATATGTCAACATCGAGGCGCATGCGCCTCGCGCACACAAATAAGGCTTAACATGCTTTGGCGCACCGAAAGACGTGTTGACATGGGAAACCATGCGCCAAAGGCTTTTTAAAGGGGCGCACCAAAACGTGGTGTTACAGTGCAAATCCATGCGCCCAGCCAAAAAGGCTCAAAAAGACTAAGTTCGAAAGCTAGATTTCCCGAGAAGGAATTTTAAATCGTTTCGAACGCGAGGGATCCCTATCGAGGATCGAAGGACAGTATAAAATGAAACCATGATATTATAATATAAATAACAACCAGTAAAATGGTGACACATGGCTATAACTTAAAATAGTTGAAATGTAATAAAAATATAATATTATAATAAAACAAATGAAATAAAGTGTATGAATGTATAGGCACATTTTTTTATTTTTATCAAAATCGACCTATACAATGTTAGATGTAGTGCACAAATGAAAAATAATTATCCAATTATATTGTGCCACATGGCATGTTTTGAACCTAATAGTTAGAAAACATTATAATTGACACATTTATTATGAAATTTAAATGTAAATAAGAGAATGTAAAATATTTTAAAACTATAAGAAATTACAATATTATAATATAACTAGTGACCAAAAATGACGACACATGGCATGAAAATGTTGAAATCCTAGAAGGTATTTTTGCATTAAAAGAAAGAAAACACTAGCACCTCCAAGTTGTAAAGATAGTTTTTATAATGACTAGAGGTATTGGTATATAACTAGCGATCGCTAGGCTATATAATTATTTTTATTCTATCTCTATTTTCAAATTAAGTAATTATTGTGCACAACTAACCATATGTCATTTCAATAAATAAATAAAGTATCTTAGTAGTCGCTATGCATTTTATTTTATAAGAACCGATGTTAATTATATGTTACAATGATTTATCTTATCAAAACTACAAAAAATATCACTTACTCTCAGGGTATATATGTATTTCAATTTAAAAAGATATATCTTGTATGAGATAAATATGTACATGCAGATTAGGGCTGCCATTTAAATTCCACCAAAAATGATACAATTACAATGACAAGTGATAATGATAAGAGGATAGCATCCGATAAAGTAGACCATTGTTTGTTATAATATAGCTATTCAAAAATTATAAATTGTTGAGCCTAGTGCCCGCTACATTATTCCTTTCAACTAGTAATTGAGCTTAGCGGTTGCTAAACCTTTTCTTTGATATGAACTAAATGTCTTGATCCTCTCGATAGAACATAGTGCAAGAATTATCTTCACCAAGAAATGTGTAGTTGATTTGAAAAAATATAATCATTGAAAATTGCAATCTATCTAAATCAGTAAAGATAGTGATTACTATGAAAAGAGGTAATGAAAGGATCCTAAGCGGCCTCTAAGCTATATTATGAGTTATTAATCAATAGCTACTTGGAAATTGAGAAATTTTTAAGCCTAGCAGCCACTAGGATTTTTCTTTGATACGAACGAATATGGATTATAATTTATAAAGCTATATCTTAGGATAAATAAATAAGTCTTGAATCTTCTTAAAATTAAAATTGTTGAGCCTAGCATCCGCTACGTTATTACTTTAAATGGTAATGAAGGATGGAGGTCACTACACTTTTTATTTTACAAGATTAGAAAGTCTTGATCCATCTAGATGGAAAGCATTGCAGAATTGGCTCCATAAGGTAACACGGGAAAATTTGTTAACATTATAATAATTTACAATTATAATCGACATAAATTTATACGAGATAGTGATTTCTATGATAAGAGGTAGTTATATGATTGAGCAAATCACTAATATATTTCATGATTTGTTATTCAACGACTATTTTGAAATTAAGTAATTCTTGAGCGTAGCGGTTGATACCATTTTTGTATGATAATAACAAATATGGATTACATATATCTTAAGAGAAATAAATAATACTAGATGCCTCTCGATGGATTGTAGTGAAGTAATTCTACCCGATATGTGACACTTACAATCAATGAAAAACACTAACCATTCAAATTTGAATATATGGTGATTATAATGGAAAATGGTAATGATAGGAGCCCAATGACCACTAAGTCGGACCATTGTTTATTACTATATATCTATTCTCAAATTTAGAAATTATTACCCCCATTGGCCTCAACATTATTCCTTTGATATGAAGAGAAAGTCTTGATCCCTCTCGATGGAAAGTAATGAAGCAATTGGATCCACCTAGTAACGTGCATGGATAATTTGATACGATTATAGTTATTAAAAATAACAATGGTTATAAATTTTTACTTCTAGTGATTATTATAACTAGATGTAATGATAAGTATCATACAATTCTTTGCTAATCTAGACCATGATTTGTTATTCAATAGTTATTTTGAAATTAATAAATTGTAGCGATCACTAGAAGTTTTCCTTGATACAAAATAATATGGCTTATAATTTACAAATATATATTTTAGGTAAAATATATAATTCTTTATCCATATTTTTGAAATGTAGTGTTGCAAATTGGGTCCAACATGTGAAGTCCAACCAATACAATATAATTACTATTAGTGAAAAAAATATCGGTCCACAAGCTTGAACATATACTTCTTACAATGAAAATTGGTAATTAGAGGAGCTTAGTGGCTGCTAATCTTGACCATTGTTTGTTATTATATAGCTATTTTCAAATAAATACATTCTTGAGCATAACAACCACTACGTTATTCTTTTCCAATAGTTATGGAGATTAAATCTTAATGGTCTTCAAGCTAGTCCATTCAATTGGTGTAATTTACCAACAAGTAATAATAAACACTGTTCATTCATATTTTGACTTAAATCCTCTCTCTCACTAACATCTATGTTTTCAAATGTTCATTTCATGTAATCTACACAATGTGGATGGTTGTTAGACAACAGATAATCCTTCCAAAATATGTTGCATGTTAATTGTCAAGAACAATTTTTGCATAGTTTCTAGTATTAATGATGTGATCCACAAAATACGATTTATAGTAACCAAATGAAGGCTATATATCATGTTCAGTTAAAGTCTAACAATATCTAACATTTACATTAATTACTCACCAATGATAAAATGTAATTTATCATAGAGATTGGTGATTGTAAAGGCTACTACTTACATTCATTAACATATGATGGGAACATTTTTGCTCCATATGTGAATTAATTTATAATATATTATACTCCAATTGTAGAGTACAATGTATTCCATTGGTCATAATCCATTCTTGGCCATTCCATTCATTGAATGTGTTGAGTGTTGGAAGAAAAGAGATGAAGAATGGTTTGTTGAAATCCATGGCCCTAACAAATACTACGACTGTGGTTGTTTTTTTATAGATGAAAAACATAAGGAATTCGGAATGGTTATATCCTCTGCATGTCGTTGATTTGAGTACAATGTTTGTTCAAGTCAAACATATTGAATATGAAAATAATAAGTATCTTATTCTAGATATGGAGTTAGATGTTTCTTTATTTAGGACACAAGAGATGAAATCCTCAAAAGACAAAACACAATGTTCTTGTTCAACATATAATTGGGATTTGGGGTTGTTAGTAGATAAAGACAAAACTAAATATTCAAATATAGAATACATTTACAGTGGCATGCATGCATTACTTAGAAAATTGTATAGAGGTGACACAACCTCTTTCGTTTGTCATTTTTAAATAGAAAAGGTTTTGTTTCACCGCCTAAACATGCCAAGTTGTTTACTATGTTGAGGAGAACATATTTAGCTAAATTGGAGCTTGATCCATCTAGATCAAAGTTGCATGGGATGAAAAAGAATATTAAATCAGTTGCATTGCTGAGGAAACCAACCACTATATTCATGAAAATAGAACCTTTAACTAAGAAGAAGTTTGATTACTTTTTTCAATGGTGAAGTATTTTTAATTGATATTTTTAGGTTCAATATAGCACCTCCAGAGTATCAGTATCATCTTGTAGATGATGAGAATGTTGACCTTATTATGCAATCCATGTTAATAAATGTTATTCCTACACGAGAGGGATGTAATTATTCTTCCCTTCTTAGAGTATATGGATAAGGTTGTGGTGCTCCAAGATCTGAAATAATTGGAAAGGGATAATGTTAAATTTTATATACTTGATGACCAACATGCAATATGTGCACAAAAAAATATTTTGGGCTCGATACTTACAAGTCTTTACTTAATAGGCTACGATTTCGAAGGGCTTGCATTCCTTCGAAAATGCATCTAATGAATCCATTACTAATATTTGAAAACAACGTAATGAAGTGAACAAAAATTGAATAGAAACCAAATTTATTGATTTGATGTACAAATCTAGATCAGTTTGAAATCGCTTGGATGTCCTTAACATCCTGATTGACAAAAAAACAAAATAGAGGAATGGAAGGTAATGTATTTTAATTTTATTACATTTGTTATTAACTTTTTCTTCCTTATATAAAAAGATAAAACATATAATTGTCCTTTGAATGCAAAACTTTGAGAATCAATGCCTTTTGATTTTCAAAATGGACATAAACAACAATATATACAACAAATGGAATTTTCTATTATCATTGGATGATATATGGACTAAATGGACTACAAAATTTTAGTTGTTTAGATTTGGTGGCCTTGCTTGTTCACCTATTAAATATAATCAGTATAACTTTCATCCTAATTCATTGGAAAGATTCACAACCAATTCATTCAAGGATACTAGAGGAATGAACAATGAAGAACTATTAGTACTAGCAGATAAAGTATAATTAGGGGATGTCTAGTTAACTGGCCCTATTTAGGTAGGCATAATAGAAGAGACATTTGATTCTTATTTTTGGAGGATAAAAGGGAGAAATTAAAATGAGATCAAAAGTTCTACAATATTTTAAAGGAAAACATCTAGATATTGATCTATTGACATCCTGTAGTGAATCAAATGTAATTGAAAAAATTAAATTACATGAATCACACTACCGCCGATTGTTTGTACTTATTTGGGTGAAGAGAGGAAAGGAAATAGAAAATTGGATTCCCGTAGGGGAAAAAAGATAAATGAAAAAGGAATAGGTGGCGGAAGAAGTTCTTCCCATCGAGGCTCATACAATATTAGAAAACTATGTGGTGTCAATGGAAGAAAATATACTAGAAAGGATAATGGACACATAAGAATTTACTTGTAAATGTGCATACCCGTTCTAGCTTTTTTCAACTCTAACAACTATTCCTACCACCAATCCTTTCAATATAGAATGTGTTATCACTGATTTTTTACAAATTTTCTAGCAATATTTATTCTAGAGAAATAATGGAGCTGCTAACATTTATTAGAATCAGTGCACTGGAATGTATTATTATTTTTCTCATACTAATTGAATATTCAAAAATGTTGAGAGAAATAGTAAAAAATACATGGAAAAGGTTAAAGACAGTGAATAATCAATTCTAGATGGATGCTACAGACTCTATGATAGTAACAGGAAATTTAAAAGTTTGTTTCTTATGTACACAATTATTAGAGTCCACAACTGCAATGATAACAATGGTGAAAGAGAAGAAGTCACTAGGTAATGGATGGAAAAAATGCCACAACAATTGATAATTGCAAGCTAAATTAGCCTAAAAGGAAATAAACATCCTTTTCCTTGTGAGCGGTCATATGAGTTCTAGTTTGAGATATTCACTCAATGTTGTTCCCATGATTCTATATTATTAGTGTTATATGGTAGCATTGTCTCAGTGTGTGCATTAGTTTAATCCAATCAATATTTTTTTATTGTTGAGACACATAGTTAGGAACTGTTTTTGAAACATTACTACTCTCATGTGAAGAAAGGTTCATACCGAATATAACTCAAACATGTGATTATGTTAAAAGTCTTTTATCTCGAAAAAGATATTTACACATTTCTTATTTACACGATAACCAAATAACAATAGGAATTTATGTACAAACGTCTCAACTTTATGTTACACAACCAACTCAACATGGTGATTGACCTTCAATCACTTCATAAATATGTTTAATGAGCTTTATTTTCAATTTCTATTTTTTTTCATTTTTTTTGACAATACTCAATGCTCACCACTTCTCGAACACATATGAGGAGAAATCAACCAACCACTTCTAAACCCCACAAATTTGTACAAAAATTAATGGTTTGTGAAGATGACCAAAACTTGGAGAAAGTAACAATGGAGTATGTGGAGGTAGTCAACACAAATATGTAGATAAAACTAGGTATGTTAGCTATGCATATTTTTAAACATAACCATTTCTAAGGCTCACAAAGTTATAGAAAACAATATCAACTAGTTCTAGAAGCATAACCATTTTCAAAGAAGGAATTACCAAATAACCTATTTTAAAAGTTCATGGTGGCATCCAAGGCTACATAGTTTATAGTTTCTAGGTTGTTGGTTGTTTGCATAAACCATTAGTATTGACATAATGATACAAACATTAAAATCCATGCTTATTCCAGCCAATGATGGCATATCATAACGGTCATTAATCCACATCAATATCTCAAAATTGTTTTCTACCAATGGGTGGTTCAATGGATATAAACGAACCCTAGTGGATGCTACAATTCATTCAAAATACATAGAACATTTTGATTTGTATGTACCATATTACCACGAGAGACTAGTATTCATTTCAATTACACTTTCATTTGCGATAACATGAAATCAATTTTGAATTGATTACTATTGTTTATAATACATCTTGCATAAAAAACCTTAGCCAAGAATGTCTATGCAATCCAATCTAGAAGCTTAGTTAGTAAGTGGTAGCTACCTAAAGTTCTAATATTAAATTTACCAGTTTATCACGTAGTTTCAAGATGTGTTTTTCAAATACGCTTTCATGTTCCATAACAATAGCTATAATAATAATATTAATATTGTTTGAAATAGATCTTTCATCAAAGGATCCAACTACAGGTAAAGAAGATGATATCCTACACACAAGGCCCACCAGTAAGTGGTTTCCGCAAGCTAAAATGTTGATTTGTTACATTGGTTACAAGTGATATGAGGTGATTAAAAAATATTATTCATTTCCCTATAGTTAGCCACAAGAAATACTAACTTATTTTAGATTTGGAAGGGCTTGCTGTATGAGAAAAAATAAATTCCTCTTGGGTAATCACATTCATGTTCCTCAGGGAGACGATCAACATGCGAGGTGGCCTAAAAGAGTTTATAAAGTCATTTTCAACAAAATTTAAAATGAGATTTTGTCGAGACAAACTCACTTCAGTTGATGTTGAAAATATGACAAAGGCCTTCAATAAAAAAATATTGAGTCAATTAAATCCAGTAATCACCTAGGGAAAATAAAATTGAAAAATAGTCAATAAAATTGCAATAAAAGATATAGAAAATGTTTCGATTATAAATGATGTCCCCTAATTTTTTTAAGACACAATGTGTATTACATTATGTACAAAGGAAATCCTCCAAAGAAAATTTTATGGTTGGGATGACAAGCGAGGAGAAAATTTCTCAAAAGATAGGTGGTTGATGATAAATTTGCACAAAGACTTATCACTAATAGTGTTAAAGGGATTGAATGTAGTAGAGGGAATTAAATATTTAGAGAGAGTAAATGTTAAATAAAAATTTAGCATTTCAAAATGTTATTGTGATGATACAACTTAACATTGTAAATAAAATACATTCATATGTTTTAGTGATGGTTATGTGTAAATATTTCAATTATGAATGTACGATTATAAGTTGGGAGAATTTAAATCTTCCTTGATTATAAGTTCGAGTGTGAGTGTATAAGTTACAAATGTGTTGTCGTGAAAATGTGCAACAGGGAAATTGGAAGTTTCCAAGCACGAAAACTATACCCCTATGGAAAAATTTTCATTCCTAGGTACCCCAGGTCAAGTCTGATCACCCCCTATTTGATGTAAAATTTTTCCCCTAGGTGATTTAGTAAAGTGCACTCATTCCACCTAGGTGATTTTAGGGAGTTCTAAAAAGACACTATCTCATGGTAGTATAGGGAAGGGCTATCGCTTTGGCCTTCCCAGGATCGGATCCCCCCTGGAGTGAAATGGAAGAGAAAATCAACATGGAGGAAAATGAAATACCTTGGAACATCATGGAAATTATTTTGGAAGGTCTGGGGAAGTTCTGCAAGACTTGGAGCAGTCTGAGTAAAAAACAAGGTTCACAAGCCTAGGCGGTACACAGGCCTAAAACAACTGTTGAGCTTCAGAAGAAGATTTTAAGAGCTCCAAATGGAGTTAGAAGTTAAAGAAACATATTCAGAAAGAGGATTCTAAGACCTACATGATGGTGAAAT
The DNA here is from genome assembly GCA_018340775.1 of Taxus wallichiana var. yunnanensis. Taxonomy (NCBI): domain Eukaryota; kingdom Viridiplantae; phylum Streptophyta; class Pinopsida; order Cupressales; family Taxaceae; genus Taxus; species Taxus wallichiana. The sequence goes on along the minus strand of CM031239.1, from coordinate 95,541,035 downwards.
AATATTTTTCACAACACCTTGGTGCAGATGATTGGGAGGCGGTTTTTCTCAGGCACAAGTGGAATCCTATATCAAAAATCCAATTTTTCAGGGATCATATGGTCGAATTAAGACGTGAGATCCACATTTTTGGATTCAAAATGCTATTTCAAGTCAGGATCATATAAAATTTCACCAATAAATTCCACCGGGAGCTCAAGTTATCTGCATTCCAAGTTACCCTCTCAAACGTAGTTCAAGACTTCATCATTTTTTCAAGAGGACACATGTCAGCACCAAGATCCTGGTGGGATTTCATGTCCCCAAAGTCCCTAAGTTCAGGTACATAAATCCTTGGAAAATTTTCCCAGCCCTCATGTTACCCTTGGGACCCTCATATGGCCTCCGGACTTGAAACATCACCCCAAGTGCTTATTTAGAGAATGCATTCCCTGCCGTCGGATTGGGCGCCACGTGTCATCTCCAGGACCACTGTGGAAACTAATGTCCCTTATTCACCTGAGGTGGGTGACATAAGACCTTGAAAAATGTTCCCATCCCCTATAGGGATTCATTTGGACACCCATGTGACCAATTTCCAAGCCACGAAGTTCTTTAAAGCAGCTTTTTCCACCTTCATTCCCTCTGTCAGATCGCTGCCACGTGTCGTCATATTAACCACCATGGAATTTGATCTCCCTCACATCCATGAGGTCAGATAAATAAAGTAATGAAAAATGCACCCAAGATTCTCCTTCCATGATTTCAAAAAATTCAAAAAATCTAACTGTCGCTCAGTGTTTCCACTCCCGTGCACAGACAATCTTCATCCTTCCTCTGCAACATTCTACCATCATTACGCCATTGCAAATGCTCAGACCTGCTCAACCCAAGAACTGAAACACATTCCCCACAGCTATGTGTAGGTCTCAAAAGGATTTTTCATCGAAACGAGAAGGAGAAATGAAGAACAAGAAGAAGAAAACAATGAAAATCTCCATAGCCTAAAAATGAAGATCTAAAGAAATATTGCAAGCCGGTGCATGAAACAAAAACCATTTTCTTCTGTTCATTCCTATGTCCAAGACCATAAAAATACACCTTCAAACTCCCCCCTCATGTGACAGAGCAGCCACAACAAAGAAATCTCCTTTCCAGCTCAACGAAGAAAGAAGTGAGATTTCCCGTCAAACCAGTTGTCGGATTGAAGTAAGATCGCACGTGAAGCATCAGAAGAAAAACCCACATAAAAAATATAACTTTATTTGAAAATAGAGGAGAAAACCAGACCTACAATTTTGAGGTCCATTAATGGTTATCGTACCTAGAAGCACTGCTAGGTCTGAAAATTAAAACTTTAAAATCTCCTGGATTATTAAGCGGGCGGGCCCAAAATTTCAGAGGGGTGATATTGGGTAAAAACCCATATCAAAAACTTCATTCCACATCAATCCAACTCCCAGAGGCTAAATTTCTAAAAATAATAGGTCTACTACATAGGAACTGCTATTTCAGGAAAGTCATTAATAGAAGAACCTGCGAAGGAGATGAAGATATCGAGGTGCACTATAGCTGAGAATTCACCAGAACGGAAATTTTTGGCACTTACTAAAAATAGTAAGTGGGCCCTCGAACACCAGTTAAAAATAGAAATTTTATCTAAAGAAGCAAGGAACGTAGGGAGAAAGGAGAATCAAGGTCACAACACTCAACTAAGGATAGAGGGAGTTATCTTGTTCTCACACTTACTAAAAATATTAAGTTACACTCAAAGAGAAGTTTTGGAACAATGGGATGTACAAGGATAATAATTCAGGGGGACATCATTGTTTGGGAGCATCCTAGCCATTTTTCACAGGGAATTCGAGATCCACCTTAGTTCATTCAACTAGGTGAGCATTTGGGAGCTAATTTGGAGGAGTTTCACAGTGTGTAAGGAGTTCGAAGATTCAAAGTTTCACTGCATTTAGAGCTTTCCATCAACGAGGATCAACGGACTTCATCGGGTGACATCTACTCTTTTTCTTCTCTCTCTCTTCTCTCTCTTCCCCAACTTTCTCTCACTTTCAAATGTTCTAATTCTTTGTTGGGGTTTGTACTTTTTGATATGCCTTTAAGTCACTTAAAAGTGACTTTAGAAACATAATGTAAATTAAGTTGCCTTGCTATTATAAAAGGGACTTAAATATTTAAAGTGGAATATGAACAGTCTTAAGTCATATTAAGGCATATGGAGGGTCATGAGGAAGACGATAAGTCACCTCTCATTCTATAAATTGTAACGTCATTCCCATTGCAAAGGGTTGGTAATTGATTTTGTAAACTCAAGAGTGTATTGAGAGAACAAAGGAGATAGCCAAATTCTTCTATTTCCCCCTTCTCAATTTCTTCCATTCCCACACTATGTACAAATTCTGCTTGAGCTTCAATAAAGGAAGAAGGAATTTTAGCCTCTTTGATTGAGGATTTTATTGGTACTTTGTGTTCATTAAGCTCTATTTGGTCTTGTTGTTGTTTTGTAGATTTGTTTTCTTCTAAAATTCAAGTGCATGTGATGAAACTTCTAACTGGTGTGTGCAAGCCTCTAATTTTCTACTTGCAACATTGGTTCTCCTACATCAATTCTCGCTCCCTTTCACACTTCCGAAAAAGTCTTCCTTAGTAAGATATTGCTAGCTTTTCCGCAAGGTCGTGGAGTACCCTGTTGGATCCCCTGGTCGAAACACCACCACATAAATCCAAACTTTCTCACGCATGCACATACAAAGAACTGCACCGGTTGAGTAGAGAGACTTAGATTCCTAGAGCATTGGCAAGAAATCCACAAGTGTGTCCACCTAAAAATTTTTCTTGCCAACTATTTTTGCACCCACCGTGGGGAAAATTTAGCAGCATCTGCACTCAATATATGACCACAAGGTTTGAAAATCATATAAAAAAATCAAAAAAGAGAGTTCATGAAATTCCATTGCCAACAAATACACTACTGATTTTTGCACATTGCCTTTTCGCATTCCACAAAGCCCTTTCATGTTCCAACTACAAGAGTTTTCAAAAGTTGGCTGAAAGAAGATATACCAAGTTGATCAGGTCGAGAGGTGTTGCTGATTCCAATTTTGAAGCTTTGAAAAATTAGCAAGAATGAATTAGAGATAATCCATACTTCTTCTCTCAAGCCTCCTCTCCACCGGGCACTTCGAGTAGTTCTCCTAGAAATCCTATCCAAACTCCTTCCAATTCTCTATTTTTTCAACCATCATTGAACATCGAGTTTGCGGAAGAAGAAGAATTTGAAGAAGCAAGAGCTGAAATAGAAGCAGAAGAAATGATGGCGGATGAAGAAGAAAGACCTCAACCCATTATTCCATGGGGAAGGAATATAGGCCCACTTGCTCTTGAACCCCCTCTTCATGATCTACCAATGGGTTCTCACAAGAAATTTCCAAAGTTCAAATGCGATAACTCACAACATCCTAAGAACACATCGTTGCTTTCATGACATCATGTGGAATTCTTGGTGTCCAGCATGAAGATGTTGCTGTAAGATTGTTCGTGGAGTCCCTCCAAGAAAAAGCAGCAGAATGGTTCTACCTCCTACCTTCCCGATCCATCACTGGTTAGGATGACATCAAGGCTACCTTCGAGGAAAGATTTAAATCAACTGAAGATTGTCAAGACCTCTTGGTGTAGTTGGCTCAAATGAGGAAAGGAGAAAGTGAAACCATGAGAGACTTCATGGCTCATTTTGAACGGTTGCTTCGCAGGATACCTGAAGAGGATTCACCATCTGAAAACAATGTCAAGAGATTCTTCATCAATTCTCAATCACCGGAGGTAGGATTTCTCCTATGAAGAGTTCAACCAAGGAATATTGTAGAAGCACAAAGATTGGCCATTGAACTTGATGACGATCTCATCCTATCTAGAAAGATCAAGAATCCCTCAAAGGGTAAATCTCAACATCCTGGAGATGAAAGAATCGATCCTTTAATGCATAAAATGGTGAATGAAATGGCATCATTGAGGAGGGAAATATCTGAATGAGTATCTTCTCAAAGAAGAAACAAAAATCAGATTGCAGGAGCACCCCAAAGGCTCACCTTGGAGGCCCCACCCATGAGCATAAATTGCAGATTTCAAGAAAGTGAAGAAGAGTTTGAACAAGAAAGTGAAGGTGGTGATTTCCTAGAAAGTGATGAGTTTGAGAATGATACACAAATCAGATTTTGTGAGTATTCTAGAGGTTATGAAGAAGACGATGAAGATGCACTAAATTTCTCATGCGTGGTATTCACTTGTTCTCAGTCCGAGAAAAGAGCATCTCCCTCCACTGCTGTAAAAGAAAAGAAGGTGTATGATCCTCCTGTGGTGACTCTGAAAAATAAAATAATCAGTCAAGGATCTCCACTTCCATCCTCCATGAAGTTTGTATTGTTGGATCTTGATCCCGTAGCAAGTAAGAAGACTCCCGTAATCCCAAGTAAGTCTTCTGATGTCTCTTCCAAGCCTAAATCTAAATCTACTCCTGTAAAATCTAATACCTTGAAAGCTTCTAGTGTACCTTTCAAAATACCCTCCATTCCCCAAAAATCTACTCTTGCTTCCAAACCTATCCTAAATCCAAAAGCACTCCCTTCACCCCCTTTGTCCGCATCTGCTCCCTTTGACTTCATAGAATATGCAAACAAAGCCAAAGTGTAGATTACTGAAACTAAATATTTGTGGACTCATCCTGAACAATTTGAGAGGTTTGTCTAGTATATCAAGAGTGGTAGTCTAACACCCAATGTTGTAACTTCTAGTTCCAAAGGCATGCTACCAAAATCACCTACACCTCCCTCACAAAACATGCTTTCTCTAAGCACATCAAATATTGATAAATTTGAACCTTTCTACGTCTCCCTACTTGTTGGAGAATATGTACTGAGCAATTTCATAATAGATTTTGGTGCCTCAGATAATGTGATGCCTTTGAAGCTCACTAAAGCTCTCAAACTTACCATGGCTCCACCCAGTGGCTCTTGTTACTTTTTGGAGTCGAAAAAGGTCCCACTTGTAGGGAAGGTTGAAGATGCACAAGTGTCTCTTGCCAAATTTCTAGACAAGAAAATTTCAGCAATGATTTTGGTAGCTGATGTCCTAGCCTCATTCGGAATGTTGTTGAGTAGAAGTTTCTATCAAGACTTGGGAGGTAAAATTCAGATGAATTGGTCATCCACAACCATACCAATGAAGGGAGACATGGAGAAATTACTTCCTGAGAAGAAGATGAGGTACACTGTGCAAAATTTTGGAAGCCCAGAAGCTAACATTTTGTACCAAAATACCAGGTGGATGAATCACTTGGTGACAACTAAGGAGGAAGAATATATTCCCATCTTGATAGGTCCATATATGCCTTCCCGAGAGAGATTTGGACTTTGAAGAAGCATTGAGGAGATTTGAGTTACAAGAGGGCAGCCTCAAATCACTAGATGATGCAAACCACAAGGAAGAGGAAATGGTTCTCGGTGATTTTCAAGAAGAAAAATTAGCCTCTACACTTTTCCAAGATGAGGAGTTATTCTCATTCCGATTTGGGGATGAAGATGATCTCGGTCAAGCAATCTATGTAGAGACAAAATTAGCTTGTGATGAGCCCGTGAAAGGTTTGAAAGAAATGTCTATACAAGGATTGCTAAGAGTGCATGGAAGAAACAAAAGACCCTGAGATCAGTCTGGAACTTTTAATGCAAGCCATGAATATGGAAGATAAGTGTGAAGCTGATTTGGAAGCCTTAACTAATGTGAAGGTCAGCCATATTGAGATAAGGAAAGATGAGAAATATGATGTCCCTCTCGAGCCAATGGTTGGTGGATACAATGATGAAGTTGAAGTATTTTCTTTCCCATTTGAAGATGAAGACTCTTTCCATGATGAAGAAAGTGAATCAAGGAGTTTCGAGACCTCTCGAGGATGAAGATATTTTTGATGAAGGATTGATAGAATGCAGCGATTCCCAAAATGATGAGGTAATCCCTCTAGGTAGTTGCCTTGAGCTGCAAAATAAATATTCTTCAAAGGCATACAAAGAGGAGCTATAGGAAATGATGAAGCATAACTTTGTGTAAGAAATATTGGATGTAGTAGAAGTGGTGGAAGACCCCAAGTTGATTCTTGATCTCTTCACTCCTATCATGAACATACAACACAAGTATGAGTTTTCCTCCATCCCTTCCTTCAGTACTCAAATGCCTCACAATGGAGTAGAGATAAAGGATGAATCAAATGTTTCTCATGGAGAAGATGTCAATGAGCATAGGCCTGGGAAAGAAAAGAATCAAGAATGTTCAAGTATTTTGAACAAAAAGTAGCCCTGGGGCAGCGATGAGATCCTCAATGGAAAATCAGCTATATGGATAAACATGGAAGGCAACTGGCACTATGAGACCAACTTCAAAGAACACGAAGGCAATGGAATTTCCAAGAAAGGACCAAAGCATCAAGAAGCTCACATGGAATCACTCCTACAAAGTAAAAGGAAAATCATGGAAGCACCTAGCTTCCATAAACAATTAAGGAAAGGAGGCTACTTTCTGGAACCCATCAACGGCTTCGCAGAACATCATCATTCGGTGTTTCCTCTTCAAGGGTAACTTTTGAGAAATGAAAAGTACTTCAATGAAAGAGGTTTTCCCCTACCTTTTACCATAGGTGATTGATAGGTTTTTTACCTTCTTGTTGTGTGTCGTGTGTTTCCTTTCCACTCATTTGTGTGTGTGTGTGTGTGTTCTTCCTTCTTCTAATATCTTTCTTTCTAGAAGTTGTACATGAATCCACAGGGCCCAATGGATAAGGCACTGGTCAACGAAATATATGGTCTAAAATTGAGATTCTAGATTCCCATGTCATGTCTTCACTATGCTCAGTCCATGTCATGTCCCCAAGCTAGAGCTAGTTGTTGTCGTGAAAATGTGCAACAGGGAAATTGGAAGTTTCCAAGCATGACAACTATACCCCTATGGAAAATTTTTCATTCCTAGGTACCCCAGGTCAAATCCATCAGTCTGATCACCCCCTATTTGATGTCAAATTTGTCCCCTAGGTGATTTAGTAAAGTGCACTCATTCCACCTAGGTGATTTTAGGGAGTTCTAAAAAGACACTATCTCATGGCAGTATAGGGAAGGGCTATCGTTGGCCTTCCCAGGATTGATCCCCCCCTGGAGTGAAACAAAAGAGAAAAATCAACATGGAGGAAAATGAAATACCTTGGAACATCATGGAAATGATTTTGGAAGGTCTGGGAAGTTCTGCAAGACTTGGAGCAGTCGAGTAAAAAACAAGGTTCACAAGCCTAGGCGGTACACAGGCCTAAAACAGCTGTTGAGCTTTAGAAGAAGATTCTAGGAGCTCTAGATGGAGTTGGAAGTAAAATAAAACATATTCAGAAATAGGATTCCAATACCTACATGATGGTGAAATAATATTTTTCACAACACCTTGGTGCATATGATTGGAAGGCAATTTTTCTCACGGACAAGTGGAGTCCCAGATCAAAACTCTATTTTTAGGGATCATATGGTCTAATTAAGACATGAGACATAAATCATGGGATTTAAAACTCCATTTCCAGTCAGGATCATATAAAATTTCACCAATAAATTCCACCGGAGCTCAAGTTATTTGCATTCCAAGTTACCCTCTCAAACGCAGCTTGATTCAGACTTCGTCATTTTTTCGAGAGGACATGTGTCGGCACCAGAGCCTAACGGGATTTCATTTCCCTAATGTCCCTAAGGTCAGGTACATCAACCCTTGGAAAATTTTTCCATCCCTCATTTACCCTTGGGACCCTCATATGGCCTCCAGACTTGTGAGATCAGCCCCAGTGTGCTTATTTGGAGCATGCACTCCTGCCGTCATCGATCGGGCACCACGTGTCAGCTCCATGACCACCATGGAAATTGATGTCCCTTATGAACCTGAGGTGGGGAAATCAGACCTTTAAAAATGTGCCCATCCCCCATAGGGAGTCATTTGGACACCCATGTGACCAATTTCCAGCACCAAGTGCTTTAAAGCAACTTTTTCCACCTTCATTCCCTGCCGTCGGATCGCCGCCACGTGTCGTCCTCTTGACCACCATGGAATTTGATGTCCCTCACATCCCTAAGGTCAGGACATCAAGTAATGAAAAATTTTCCCAAGCTTCTCCTTCCATGATTTCAAAAAATTCAAAAAATCTAACTGCCGCTTAGTGCTTCCAGCTGCTTCCACTCCCGTGCACAGACAATCTTCATCCTTCCTCTGCAACATTCTACCATCATTATGCCATTGCAAATGCTCAGACCTGATCAACCCAAGAACTAAAACACATTCCCCATAGCTATGTGCAGGTCTTAGAAGGATTTTTCATTGAAACGAGAAGGAGAAATGAAGAACAAGAAGAAGAAAATAGTGAAAATCTCCATAGCCTAAAAATGAAGATCTGAAGAAATATTGCAAGCCGGTGCATGAAACAAAAAACCATTTATTTCTATTCATTCCTATGTCCAAGAACATTAGAAAGACACCTTCAAACTCCCCCTCATGTGACAGAGCAGCCATAATGAAGAAATCTCATTTCAAGCTCAACGAAGAAAGAAGTGAGATTTCACGTCAAACTAGTTGCTGGATTGAAGTAAGATCACACGTGAAGCATCGGAAGAAAAAAACCCACATCAAAAATATAAATTTCTTCACAAACAGAGGAGAAAACTAGACCTGTAATTTTTAGGTCCATTAATGGCTACCGTACCCAGAAGCACTGCCAGGTCTGAAAATTAAAACTTTAAAATATCCTGGATTATTAAGCAGGTGGGCCTGAAATTTCACAAGGATGATATTGGGAAAAAACCCATATAAAAAAATTTAATTCCATGTCAATCCAACTCCCAGAGGCCAACTTTCTAAAAATAGTAGGTCTACTACATAAGAACTACTATTTTGGGAAAGTAATTAATAGAAGAACCTGCGAAGGAGATGAAGATATCAGAGGTGCACTATAGCTGAGAATTCACCAGAACATAATTTTTTGGTAGTTACTAAAAATAGTAAGTGGGCCCTCAAACACCTGCTAAAAATAGAAATTTGATCCAAAGAAGTGAGGAACACAGGGAGAAAGGAGAATCAAGGTCTCAACACTCAACTAAGGATCGAGGGAGTTAATGTTCTCACACTTACTAAAAATAGTAAGTTACACTCAAAGAGAATTTTTGGCACAATGGGATGTACAAGGCTAATCATTCAGGGGGAAATCATTTTTCGGGAGCATCCTAGCCATTTTTCATAAGGAATTCGAGATCCACCTTAGTTCATTCAACTGGGTGAGCGTTCGGGAGATAATTTGGAGGAGTTTCACAGTGTGCAAGGAGTTCGAAGATTCAGAGTTTCACTACATTTGCAGCTTTCCATCAAAGAGGATCAACAAAATTTATCGGGTGACATCTACTCTTTTTCTTCTCTCTCTCTCTCTTTCTCTCTCCTCATCCCCCTGAATTTCTCTCACTTTCAAATGTTCTAATTCTTTGTTGGGGTTTATACTTTTGATATGCCTTTAAGTCACTTAAAAGTGACTTTAGAAACATAATGTAAATTAAGTTGCCTTACTATTATAAAAGGGACTTAAATATTTAAAGTGGAATATGAATAGTCTTAAGTCATATTAAGGCATATGGAGGGTCATGAGGAAGACGATAAGTCACCTCTCATTCTATAAATTGTAATGCCATTCCCATTGCAAAGGGTTGGTAATTGATTTTGTAAACTCAAGAGTGTATTGAGAGAACAAAGGAGATAGCCAAATTCTTCTATTCCCCCCCTCTCTCAATTTCTTCCATTCCCACACTATGTACAAATTCTTCTTGAGCTTCAATAAAGGAAGAAGGAATTTTAGCCTCTTTGATTGAGGATTTTATTGGTACTTTGTGTTCATTAAGCTCTATTTGGTCTTGTTGTTGTTTTGCATATTTGTTTTCTTCTGAAATTCAAGTGCATGTGATGAAACTTCTGACTGGTGTGTGCAAGCCTCTAATTTTCTACTTGCAACATTGGTTCTCCTACATCAATTCTCACTCCCTTTCCCACTTCCAGACAAAGTCTTCCCTAGCAAGAGATTTCTAGCTTTTCCGCAGGGTCAGTGGAGTGCCCTTGTTGGATCCCTAGTCAAAAGACCACCACAGAAATCCACACTTTCTTGTGCATGCACATACGGACAGCTACACCGGTTAAGTAGAGGGACTTAGATTCCTAGAGTGTTGGCAAGAAATCCACAAGTTTGTCCACCGAAAAATTTTCTCGCCAAAAAAATGTGAATTAACAAAAAAATTAATGTAACAAATCTTTGAGAAGTTTTTATAAATAAAATATGCATTCATAAATTAATTCCAAGCATGCTTAAATACTAGTTTTTGATTCGATATTAGAAAACATATACCACTTTCCAATGTAATTTAATAACTACAATATGATATGTAAAGAATTGTCACGCTAAACATTACATTCTATTCAAATAAATTCTTCACAAAAGATTATCCTAGTTTAACAATAAGAAATGAGGAACACCCTTAGATTTTACCTTTGTCACCACCTACAACCATTTGATTTTTTATATAACAATATCGAAAGGGACTTGTTTTTTATTTTTTAATTGATTCACTGCCCTCAACCATTTTATTTTGTTTTTTTCATTTGCAGATATGAACACATGCAACATGAAACTGATCATATTTGATATAAATGGTTTTTTGGAACACACCCTCCACAAGGCATCTTCGACATTTAAACAGTTAAAAAATTGGTGGCATCGAGCTAGAATTTTTTTTATTTTCTCATACCTAATTTGAAATATTTATTGTAACGATGCAAAAAATGTTTCAACATAGCAATATTTACATCGGTGAGAAATTAAAATGTTTATGACATGATGCCTTCATTCCTTCAAAACATCGGCTTAGAGGTTGCAAATTTCAAGTTCATATTTACACAGGTAGATTTCATCGAGACCAAACACTCTGATTATGAAGGTTATGAGAATCCCAAATTATATCTCAATAATATTAACTCCATTTGGTGGCGGTTTAATGCATTATATAATTGTAAAAATATAGTACTTGTAGATGACTCTTTAGAGAAAAACAAGTTCAATGATGTTGCAAAATATATAATTGCTAAAATATTTAACATAGATTCTAAGTCAAAAGACACATACTTTTAGATGTTTTGTGGCCCTTTTTTCAACATTGAAGGACATCAAAGATGTTTGGGATTATATTAGATCTTATAGGGAGCTTTTTTATTGGAGCTTTACTATGTTTTGTATTGTTGATTTAGAATCCCATCTTCGAGGATAGTGTTATATTATAAATTCAAATTATTCATCAAATGTTTTACTATAATTTTTCCTACCTTTAGTAAAGGAATTTCAATTTATTTCATAGCTATATTTGAATGCTAAAATATATATGGGATAGTTTTACGCTTAATTTTAAACAAGTTCATATCCATATTTGAATATGAAATTTTTATGCCATGTCTCTTACAGTTGATTTTATATCTAAATTTAAATATGAAAATATATATGGTATGGTTTTACAATTAATTACATTCTCCTACACTGGATTGTTGCCCTCTACTAATTTCTTCATAACATCTTCATAAATTCTCTGGTTGCATTGAGGTTTAATAACACCATAATAAATGAAGTAAATATGAGATCTAACTTTAAATATGAATATATATATCTAGAATGGTTTTACAATTAATTACATTCTCCTAAATTGAATTGTTTCCCTCTTTAAGTTTCTTCATAACATCTTCATAATTCTCTTGCGCCTCATGGTTCAATAGAACCATAGTAATTAAATACGGAAGTGTATCACATCTCTTGAATGTCATTATCCTAGCAGCCAATTTCTCAATGGCATTTGAAATATTCAATTTTTCATAGTTTATTCTTAAAAACATCTAAAAACTTATAATAAAATTATTCCAAAGCAATCATTTATCCTAATGAAAAATGTTAGCCCTTATAAAAGCAGTAACATATATCCGTCTATATGGGTTAGGAGTCATCAGCATTATTTATTATATCAATGTTGGATTTCTTCAAATCATTAAACATTTTTATAAAGATTCATAATTTTAAATTGTGACCAGATATATTAGACTTGAAAGGAGAAATAACGAATCCCAATATTTTGATTTTTGGATACCAATATATGTGATTTTGGAGTACAATTAATTTTAATATAGGTGATTTTGGATTCCAATATATGTGATTCTAGATTCTAATATATGTGATTTTGGAATCCAATATGTGTGATTTTGGAATCCAATATGTCTAAATTTGGAGTGCAAATAATTCCAATATTTGACATTTTGGAATCCAAAAATAGTAATATTGGATTCCAATATTGGCTATATTTTTAGTGTTTGGACTGGAATAAGTCTCGATTTAGTGAAATAAGTGGTATGGGGAAACCAAATATTTCAACACCTAATTTATTTATGTACATTCCTACATCTATCATTTTCCCCACATGCAACCACCATAGTGGGTAGCATATTTCTTCTTATAGCATGCAAGATATCAAAACCATTGATCATTCTTTATAAGCTCAAATATTACAAAAAGGTACAATTATTGCTTCTCATACTATGGATTCTACTTAATTTCTACATAACCCATTGCACATGAAGTGGTTTCTTATCCCTTGCATCTTATTTTCACTATTCTCAAGCTTCTTAACTATGATGGAAAGAGTGATCTTGCACAATACCTTTAATAATTACATGTGGCATGATTTCACTATACATATAATGATATCATTCTTCAAATATATTCCCTTGAATCCTCATGGATTTTGTGTTACAATCATTCTATTATTTCCCCACACACTCTATGCGATATTTCACTACTTTGGCCAATTTTAGTGACCCCTTGATGGGTGACCAAAAAATACACCAATGTTTTTACTAGAATTCTCAATCACCCTCATCGCTAGGGATGGAAATTGATGCCTCCCAATTTCCTAGTCCTAAACATAACATTCAACATACGCATGCATGCAGGAATAATATAAATAACAATTTAAAATAAAATTGTAATTTCATTATTTTGTATCATGCATTCTACTTCTTAGTATAAAGATGGAATTAAATATACGATATCAAGAGTATAAGTACCTATGTGTTTTTTTATTTTAATCATTCACCAAATTAATGAAGAATTGTAGATTTATTACTTAATCATGTGATTCGAATAATCATATCTATTATAAAAAGAGTAATGCATGAATACAAAAGTGATAATGAGTTCCTTATTCATTGTTTATTATACATCTTATTATTCGTTCATAATTAATGATTGCATTTGTATTCTTTTCCCATTAATTTTATTCCATTAAACAAGTAACAATTTTAACTATGGTTTATATCAGCTTCATCCATTATGTTAACCAATAATAACCACTCTAAAATTACAAGTTTACATTGTAATTTAATTACACTAATCCATTGTACTTAATGAATTTTCATAGTTCTCATTAAAGTATGAAAAGGTATTATTTATCTTTCCTTATTAAAAATGAGTCTTAAATTTTATAGTTTAAGAGTTATATTTTGATTAAATCAATTTACAATAATTTCAAGTATATAAGGTTTACATGTAATTATCTTCTATTAAAAATACATATATAAAGAATACAAAAAACATCTATTTTTTTATAAGAGGTAAAAAAGGGTTGAGGGGACCCTACCCCATACAAAATATGAAGATCCAACAAAAAAAGAGGCCAAGGGTATACCCATTGGAGCCCCTCAAGACCAAAAACAAAACTACATGCTAGTGATCATAATATCCATACTAATAGACCAACTGTACCAAACTAATAACAAGATCTAGAGAAATAACACAAAAGGGGGTCATTGCCACAAAAATAGCACAAACCATTCATTCTTTTATCAAATCTCCCAATGTAAGCATGCATCCATTCCATTCATTGACCAAGCTAGAAATGGTGGACTTCCAGTATTGATAATCAGGTTCAACAATCTCCACTTTAGGCCCAGTTCCATCCTTTTCCATTTTCTTGGCTATTTCCATGGAGTGTATCATCTCTGCCAAGAGTTTAAGATGGTGAATGGTGCTCTTAACATTGAGAATGTGGACATCCCTAATCTACAGAATGATCTCCTTCATCTTCAACATTTCTTGCTCCATAGAAAGACATCTCTCATTAGCATTCTTTAATTGGTCGTTGAGGACTATGGTCATGTTTTTTTCAACATTCTCCTGAAGCTCCCTAAAATAAATGTAAACCATGATAATTTTTGTTTGTTGATATCTATATCCAATCTAAAATTTTCAAACTCTTTCAAAAAAGCATTAGATTTGACCACTAAGTCTAGAAATTTAACCAGATTCTTTTGTGATACTTTTAGATCCTATAGGTTTTCTATAGATTCTTTCATATTCTAGGAATTTTATCTGTCATAGTTTCCATGAACCTCTTTCCCATCCTCTTTCCCAACTCCACTGCTAAACTAGTTTGTATTATCATCCTTCTAGCCTCAAGCTTGACTCTCCTTGCTCTATTTATTAACATTTTCTTTAGCCAAACTTGACCTAGTCCTTTTGGCCACTGATTTCCCCACTTCCTCCATGCATGTGATATCAATTTTAGTTTTAGAAATCATATTTTCCCCAAATATTCTTGACCAAGGTTCACCAAATTAGCCCCAAATTTTTCATTTTTCCCAATGAGAGGGGTACCCAACTTCAACATTGCTTTAATTATCCCTTGGTGCAATGGATGGGTAAAAGTTCCTTTTCCAACCTTGTGTAATAGATTTGGCTAGAGAAATATACAGATAATTTGGAAATTTGTAGAGCTTTTCATTCCTAACATGATTAAACATTGGGAAATGATACCCATAGACAACCTTGTAACACCCTTCCAGGGTTATGTACGACATCAATAATAGATCTATTTCATCATATGGTGAAGGAAAATCCTCCCTAGCATAACCATTATGAAGTTGTTTAAGAGCACCCTTACCTTGCATGAAGCTGTCAATCTCCAAGCTATAATCAGACTTAGGTTTGAAAATACATCTTCCTTCCAGGGAAAGCCCTGTCACTCTAGCAATAAACTTTAGAGATATAGTGAAGGAGAAATTCTAGACACAAACATGGCCTTCATTCCAAGTTTTAGCCATTTCCTCACTAATATATTCATCAAAACCATTGAATTTTTATAGAATTTCATCAAACCTGCCTTATCCAATAGTTTAGAAGCTTCCTTTGACAATAACACATCTATGATCACAACACCATGTCATCATTTTCTATAGATCCATCCTAAATTAAACTTTTCCATTTGGGAGAAAGAGTATCATCATAATGCTTTACATCCAACAATAAGATTTTTGGTTCCCTGCATAGCTCTTAAAAGGTGAGAGTGGTTATACCCTCCATGAGAAGGAATATGTGAAAAATCAATATGGAAAGAGAGATAGTACCATGTGTAAATACATTCAACCAAAATGGGAAAATTATGAACATTATATAAGTAACTATATCCTAAAATCATAATTCTTAATGATAATGCATTTGGCCCAAAGACTTAAGATAATCATTAGACTAACCTTCTTAAGGAAATATAATAACAAATAGGGGTATGTTTAGTCCTAATTTAACCTACATGAGGGAATACCATAGTCCAACCATACCCCCTAGATCTTGTCATTTATGAACCAATGAGTTTTGTTATCTAACCCTCTCATACAATTCACTCCCTAATTCATATACACATCTTTCAAGTTACAACCGCTTTTCCCATAAGCAATTTAGAACAAGACATATTTATCTCCATGACTAATCAACTTTAGAAAAATAGTATAGAAAAAAAAACATTAACCTTTCTGGATGTCCCCTACCATCTATTTACATTACTACTATAAGGATCATGATCCTAGTTTGAATCCCTGAACAATACAAACAAACCTTAAATAGAAATCAAGTAATCCCGACCTTTATGTACACCCCATATCATCCAATGATATCATTATTGTAGGAATCCAAAGCTATGTTTGCAATCACATACATATGACTATAAATAGTTGTAATTTTTTTCATGTACATGAATTTAAGTTTTAAGTGTTTTTGGATAACATTACTTTATGTAGTGTTTGTAGTAACAAAAAACAATATATAATTATGTAAAATTGATAAAGCATAAAATCATAATTTTTCATAATTTCAGATACCTAGATCTAATCTTAATTTTTATGGAAAGAAAAGTTTATTTCATACATTTAATTCATAACATATATAATTTCTCATCATAAAATTGTCATACTAGGCGTATAAATCACATGTATAGCCTTATGATCTTACTTTTATTCAAGTTTATAAGTCTACCCGAGTTGATATTTTTAGTCTTTAACAAGACAATAATCTAATTTTATGAATCTACAAATTGACATAAGGTATATGGCCTCTCCATGAACATTATTTTCCTTTTAACTAGATAAGATACAATTAATACTTTTTCTACAATTGTAATAAGTCATTTCCTATGTTTAGTAATCAGAATCCATCATAATGTTTTTTATTCCCTTATATATTAAACTACCATTTATCTATTATCTTTATAAGATCCATTGTAATGATTAAAGAGAACATATAACAATCATAAATATCTCTAGTTATTATATCTCTCATAAGGTTTAATGTGTATCATAATAAGTAACTTACAATCATGTAACCGGGATAATATTTTTTCCTATGAAAAGTTATATTTTTATCCTCTATGGTTGATATATGACCAGAACGACATCTAACTATTTTCCTTTTTCTCTTTGAAATTTTTTACCATTGATCTCTTTAAGGTTCAACAATTTGATTTTAATCATCATGAATCTAATTTTAACCCATTTATTATTTTTATAAGTTAATCATTATCTATATTATTCCATTATATAATTTTATAAGCTATCTCAATTTATTATTGACTAAGTTTATCCTTCATTTCCTAAGGATCAATCATAGGACTTACTAGGTAACTATTTCCACTAGTTACTATATGGACTAAGATAGCCATTAATATTTTATGGTTTATTGAGAAACTAATGTTATTTATTATCTGGTTTAACAAATATTCCTCAAAAAGTACCATAGACAAACTATTGACATAAAGTAAAATTCCTAATCCTCTTCCCAAAATTATACATATAGTATTCCATTTATCCTAATCTAAGTAACATATAACCTTTACCGGCTAGTATGTTGGTTCTAAAAACCAAATTATTCTTTTTATTTCATAATACAACAGGAGCCTAAAAATCTTATGTCTCAACACATATAAAAAGATAGATAAAAAGTATTGATAATGAGAGGGTTTAAGGATACGCCTATATAAGTGTTTCACCATTTTCTTTAAGGATTCAAAGAGAGTTAAATAGTATACCTGCTATGATGGTGGGTTTAAAGGTCATTGTGTGTGTTCTAACTTCTTGATCCAATGCCGTATGAGAGCTTCCTTTTCTAGAGGAACTACCTAAAATACAAAACAAGACCACAAAAGAGAGTTAAATAGTATATGTGGATTTCCTAGTGTATGCTAGATCTAAGAAGTGTGATACTTCATCAATCCACTGTTTATAAATCAATATAAAATAACTTAAACATGTAAATAAAAGAATCTAGTGCTAGCATTCTAATTTGGGTGCCTCAGATTACTATCAATGTCAATCTGATTAAATACTAAGGTGTTGTGTAGGTAAAGGTTTTAGGTTGGGTTGTGGGTAACGCAGGTGGTCTGTGGGTCATAGAAGGTCTTGGTAAAGTTGGGTAAGGTTTTTGGGTTGTTTTAGGTGGGTAGGTTGGTTACTGGTCTAAAGTAGTTTTATCGAACACGAGAGACCGACACGCCGGAGTGACCAATGTTGGTTTAGGTATGTCCGATACTGGTTTAGGTGACCAATATTGGTCACTGTGGAAAGTGATAGGGAGTTAGGTGGAGGGTGTTTGGGCTCTCTTCTATCTTGGAATAGAGAGTTGGAAAGGTCTCTAGTGGGGGGGGTGAGGTGATAGGTCCAAGATAGGTGTGGTAAGGTTTTGAGTGAGTTTGGGGTAGGCTAAGGGTTGAGTTATTAGGTTAGGTTGACATTCATAGTGGACTGATATCGGATTAAGGAGACCGATGTCGGTATAAGGCAAACCCAACACAACTTAGGGTTAACTAGTGTCGTGACTATGTGGGGAAGTGGAAGATGTTGTAGAATGAGTTTTGGGTCCTCTTTGTGATTTCACAAAGAGTTTGGAGGGTGTTTGTGAGGTCTATGTGAGGGAGGTAGTTTTGGGATAGGTTTTGTGAAGTTTATGTTGGGTGTGAGTGGGTGGTTGATAGAGAGAGAGCTAAAGGATAGATCTAGGTAAGAAAAATGAATGGATGAAGGTAAAGAGAGAATACAACTACAAGTGATATAGAGAAACCAACTTACTTGGAGTTCAGAAGGGTTCTAAATGCCTATAGTGGTGGAGAGGTGGTTGAAGATGCTGGTGAAGGTTGATCTATGGAATGGTGCTCATTACTATAGTGTAGTGCTTCCTAGAATGCTACCATGAATGCAAATACCTTCATATCAGTCTTGGTGTTGGCTATGGTTGTCTAGATGTGTGAAAGGGCTTTGGTTCTTGCTTGTATGCAGATATCCTTCATTCCAAAACTTGAGAATGTGGCCAACCTCTCAAAAAGGTTACTCAAAATGAATATAAGGTAACCGACAATGGTTTAGGGTGATTCGGCTAGTTTAGGGTTGACCGACGCATCGATTAAGGTGCAGAAATCCTAGGTTTACTAAAAATGCCAAATCTTGAAATCTTTTTGGGCCAGCTCTTTCTATTCTCATGGATCAAAATGGAATGTTACATTTTAATGAGAGGGAATGTGGTTAGAGGGAGAATAGGCATGTGATTTTAGGGTTTCACTAAGTCTTAGTTCATTAAGGTAGGTAGGACTAAGTCTTAGTTAGTTATGGTGAGTGAATATTGAGTCCTAGTAAAAGGGAAACATGCTAAGAATAGGTTTTGATGAGGTGTCTAGGTGAGGTGGTGGGGTGAGGTGTCTAGGTGAGGTGGAAATTATTTTAATTAGGGTAATTAAATAATGAATATTGTGAGGATGAGTATCACTTTAATTATAAATAATTAAACTAATATTAATGTGGGGTAAAAGGGTCATGGTTAGGTGAATATGTTTGAGTTGGCTATTCAAAAATGGGACCAAGGGGAGTGTGACCCAATTTTGGTGTCTACATTTTTACCCTTTTTATTGCAGCTTGTATTGGTAAGCGATGCTGAAAAAATAGGAAGTGATTGCCCCATGTGTGGGTGAAGGTGATCCCCCTCAAACCAAGCATGATGAGGTGTAATACGGAATCAATGAGTGGTTTGATAAATGTGTAGGTGGTGAAGATAGGTGGGGAAAGGGTATGAGTACTATGGGAAAGGGTGATGGTCAACTTAGGTAATAGGTAATAGGCTAGGGTCAAAATCAGGTCATGGGTAATGGAAATCAAACACACACACACACACACACACACACACATAGATTGCAATACAATAGTTGAAGAGATTACAAACTCTACATCATCTAAGGTCAATAGGTTTATCCAAACAAGTGTGAGGTGATTCAGGTATCCAAGGTATAGGATATGGTCTAGAAACACAACGTAGGTCAGGTGCATGAACATTTAGGTATGTTTTGGTACACCAAAGGTTTGTTGGGATAAATGGCACTTGGTTTAGGAAAGGTATGGTTGTTAGGATAAAATCATGGCAATATCACAAGGTATAGTGAGTACAAGGTAAGGTATAGTTGTTAGGATAAAACAACATAGGTAACATCAACATAAGGTATAACGAGTACATAAGGTCAATGGTCACACCAAGTTGGTCTAGTAAGGTAAATAGGTAAAATAACAAGGTATGGTTCAAAAGGTGGCAGGATGATGAGGTATAGCTTACAGGTATGGTTCATGGGTGCATGATGGATTCAAGTCAATGATGGATATCATAGCATGGTTGGGATGTAATGAGATACGAGAGTTTTCTCAACGTAGAAAATTTACATTGTCCAAGGTCGCTAGCTTCATCTAAACAAGGGTTGTTGAGGTCTTACAGTATCGAGGGTAGAGGATATGGTCTACACACACAAACTAGGTAAGATGTAGGAACATGTGGGTATGTTATGGTACACCCCAAAAAGTCAAAGGTCAAGGTTGGTTTGGATAAGCATCACGAAATTGAGGCAAGGTAAGGTCACTAGGTGAACAACACATGTATCATCATTACAAGATGTAATGAGCAAGTGAATTGGAGTGTCCACATGATCAACAATTGGGTAGGTATGTGTAGGGTAGGTTGTAGGTAAGGCCACGTGAGGGGCATAAACATGCCCTAATTGATGGTGAGGTTGGGTGATAAGTAATAAGGTCATGGGGGTGAGGTGTAAGGTTAGGGTCAACTTTGGGTTAGGTGGGAAAAGGTTTTGGGCAAGTAGATGTGGTGTAATGTGGAGTGAGGGGGTCAAAAAAGGATAACCGACACCGTTATGGAAAATTGATGCCGGTCTAGAGAAACCAACTGTGGTAGATTAGGGCACATGATTGATGTCGGTCAAGTTAAATCGATGTTGGTCAGGTTGGGGGTAGGGTAAAAAAGTAAAAATCCATATGTTACAGATTCATTTCAACCTATCCACTTTATAGAAAATGATATAGTGAATTGTTTTTAGCATTTTCCATGAAGAAAAGGATGAGGTATTATAGAACGAGTTGAGTTAGAGGTATCTGAGTGGTTGGAGGAGGTAGGTGGATGGGGCCACAAGATCATTAAGAGTGATTAGATTGGTTGGAGGACCAGAACTATGATTGGAGGCATGATAGCAATAGGGGTGGAGGTGTGGGAGATCCAAGTAGGGAGATTGGACATCCCGGTGAGGAGGTTCACTGAATGTAGAGGTAGGATTCATCCATTTGTAGTTTTGGATTAAAATTTTTAGGGAAAAATGAAAAGAATGGGGGGTTTCAAAATTTTGAAAATGTGGTAAAATGAATGGATTTGGGTATGGGAGAGGCCATAGAGGTTTTAGGTAATAAAACTAATTTTGGTTGGATTGGGTGGGTGTTTTGGGTAGGTTTTAGGTTGTATTTTTTTGAATTTTGGAAAAATTGGGGGAGTGGGGTTTCGGATGTGGATCCGAAACAGAGACCAACGTTAGTCGAGGGTGACCGACATCAGTTGGATTAAGCTAGAATTGGTCATGGTTAGGTGACCAATGTTGGTCATGTGTGACCGATATCGGTCACTCGAATCGTTAAATAAATGGGGTGAGGCTAGATTGGGAGAGAAAGATTGGTGGAAATAGAGATGGGTATAAATTGGGTAGAAGATGGATAGGAAGTGAGGTAGGAGGAAGGGGGTTAGGTAAGTGATGTTTAAAGTAAGGTAATATGGGGTTGGGGTAAATGGGCATAGGGTAGATGATAGGTTAGGGAAGTAGGTATGGAATAGATAGGTGTGTGTCATTTTTGACATGGTTGAGTTGTATGGGTGCAGACATGACATTAGTTGATGATGTGGGACAAATTCCCACCATTTCTTATGAGATACGACCATGTATCGGCGTGGAGGAGTGGGGGCACATTCGAGTGGTTGGCCTAGTTGGCATCAGGTGGTATAGGTGGATCCGATGGGATCATAGCCTCATGGTCATGCTCATCGATAGATGGGATGCCATGACCAACACTTTCCACTTACCCACCGGTGAGATGATGATCACGCTGGAGGATGTCTACTAGATATTGTGATTGTTGATTGTTGGTGAGCCGGTGTATATAGTGTTGGTCGATGTGGCTTTCGAGGAGATGATTACAATGTTCGGGGAGATGGTGACTTGAGTTTAGCATAAGCACATAGCCCTTGTATATGGGGTGATGTACGTAGCACACCCAGAGGAGATGTGATTTTACTTGATGATGGTTGTAGTGGGGTGCTATGCTCTACCTAATTCAGAGGGTGGCTGGTTTCCCGAGGTTTGATGGGGGTTTTAGGAGATGGTGGAGGATCAGGTCCACTTTGCTTGGGCACCTACCTATTTGGTGTAGTTGTACAGAGAGCTTTGGGGTTATCAGAGGATGTGCCATTATGGCCTATGTTATACCTTCATGTTGCATTTTGGGCATGTGAGAACATTGTGATAGTAAAGTGCAAAATTTCCCGTAGTAACATATTGGCATAGAGGTGGACAGAGAGCAGGCTACAAGAGGTGGGTGAAACTAGGGATCATCGATGAGGTGAGGAGGTGACCTATGATGTCATGCACTATAGAAAGAGGTTGGAGGGGATTTATGCGATGGATATCGTATGGTGGCCATATGTGGGCTATCCAACATTTAGAGGTATGAGGTAAGAGCTATGGGGGTTGCAGCTATTACGGTGGATACATGGTAGACATGTCATCGAGCATGAGATGATTCAGTGGATAGAGTTTGAAAATAGTTTAAAATAGTCCAGGATGTTCCCCACTTATTGTATAGTATTTCTAAGAGGATGTGAAGAGGCCTTTGGCTTTACCACACCCACATATCCAATATCCAGGTCGAGAGAGATGTTAATGGATGGCTAGATTGATGATACAAGGGGTGACTGATGGGTATAGATGGTGGTGGGTGGAGGAGTTACAGGAAACAACTCCATGGTTTGCGGGGATAGCTAAATTTGGTGAAAGTGATAGTGTAGAGAGATGAACTATAGGGATAAGTGATAACATTAGGAGTGAAGTTAGACACTAGCCAGCATAGGTAGTTACCTTGACAAGGTAGGTGAATATTTTATAGGGATAGTTGGCACATGTACATGCACTGCAGGGGTCGAGATATGATGGGGCATATATTTCCACTCTATAGGTACACAGTCACGGGTTTGCAGAGCCAACTAGTAGCATCACAAGCACAGGTAGCCACCTTACAGGCCAGTGACTACATTACGGGGTAGTTAGCTATTGCTACCCAGGGATAGGTGGTGGTACATGTACCCACACAGGGTCAGGGACATGATTTACAAGCATAGGGGCCAAGGCCAGCATCGATAGCAGTCCTAGTAGACATGTGGTAGTGAGGCCCATGGAACCTCCACGATAAAATATTAATGACACGGTTTAGAGATTCCTTGAATGTGGTGTGTATTATCAATATCATTTGAAGGATACCAGGATAGATGTCCCATCCTATGCAGAGCACATGGTTCAACAGGCATCAAGTAAGAGGATGAGATCCCACATGCATAATGCAGAGTACGGGGGCCGACAAGTGCATAGACAAGCTCAGGGTGAGGCCACTAGTTCGTGAGGCATGACCCAGCTATAGGTCTAGTGGAGGTGAGACCTATACCTATGATAGGGGGAGAGATGTTGGAAGGTTTCCATATAGGAGGAGAGAGGAGATAGGTGAGATGAAACTAGAGATCAGAGGGGCCGATGATTGATGTTGGCATTTTGATTATGATTTTTGATAGATACCAGCCTACGTGCCAAAGATAGTGAGGTTGTATATGAGAGTTTTGAGATTTTTGATCATATACCGTCCTGTGTGTGCCAAGATGGTGAGGCTATATATGAGAGTTTTGAGATATTTATATTATTTTGTATCAGTGTATATTGGATGGATACACATACTTTTATGATGAGATCGATGATTGTGGATGATGTACTTGTGTTGGAAAAATTTGATTGTTATTTGTATATGGATGGAAACTAGGTTTTTAGGCATGGTTGAGTTAGGTTGGTTAGGCATGGTGGAGTTAGGTCCTAGCCATGGTTGAGTTAGGTTTGTTAGGCATGGTGAAGTCTGGTATAGGCATGATGTAGTTAGGTCATAGGCATTGTTGAGTCATGGTTTATGATTTTGGTTTAATGTCCAAGTTATTGGTAACATTGGAAATAAATGATGAGTTATATGTATGTTATGGTGTAAATTTCCAAAATCTTTTATATTATGGAAATGTGAAATGATTGATTGGATGTTTTTATGATGTGATAACATGGTAGATATGTATGTTTGTATTAATTTACAAGTGTTCTATAAAATGGAAAGAATATATAATATTTATAGGAAAATGGGGAGAAAATAGGTTAGGGTAAAGAGTGGCCGAGCTAACCTCCAAGGGACCCATGCCTTAGGAGTGTTGCCTACATAGCCTCGGTGAAAAGGGGCCTCAGGCCAATGTAGTTCTCCCATAAGCTAGGAAATAATATGATGAGGTAGAGGAATGGGTTGGTAGGTTTTAGGTATGAATGATTGTAGGTCATTCGCATGATTGAGTCTTAGGAAATAGGCATGGTTGAGAGGTGAACATGTAGGTGTTGATGATATGGTCTTGTATAGGATAATCAATAAGTAATGAGGAAGGTGAATGGTAAGAGGTGGTAAAAGAGACACTTAATTGATAAGAACCCTAATGAGTCAACCATACCCAAGATGGGATTATGAACGTAAGACCCTAAAAGGCATTTTATAATGGACTATTCTAAGGATGAATAAAGTCACATGATCACGAAATGTCTAAGTTGTGGAAATTCCCTTAAGAAGAGAGAAAATTAGGGTGAAAAAGCAATGAGTTGAAAGTGGGTGGGTTAGCATAACTCAGTGTATGAAAACATGTTTACTTGGCGAGAAACCCATGATCAAAATAGGAAAGTCTATGATGAAAAGTTATCATTTTCTACATTTTCTTGTTTTTAATAGATTGGTCGATGCGGGAAGTATATATGGGATGATTTTATTATCTCTTTGAGGTATTTGTGAAGCTAATCAATGAGGGAAGATTCTAAACATTTTATTGTATTTTGTTTAATGACTTTATATAGATGTCCTTCAAGGGAGAAGTCTATTTATAGCCACAAGATAGAGAGAAGAGATGTCCCTATTGAGGGAGTCATCTTTTGCTGGAATTTTGACTCAAGGAGTTGAATCTGTTTTGTTTTTGGATGTTTAAGTTATGGATAAGACTATAGAGAAAGATTAGGTTCTTGTTTAGAAGACAAAACCATAGCACACAAAGGTTAACTATGAAATATATGGTTTCAAGTGATGAACAACCATGTGATTCCATATTTAAAAAGATTAAAATTATCCATGAGAATCATGTTGTGAGTAGAGCCGTGGTACTCATATTGAAGATAAGGCTGAAAGGTGATGGGTAATCACATAATTCTTGTTTAGTTGTTGATCCTAAAAATGGGTAACATGGAGGGTGAATGACATTCAAGGGATGAGTGGTCAATTGATGAGAGGTGATATAGGACTTGATGTCAATAATAAAAAGGTCAAATATGCAAGGAATTGAGGATTAAGTTTGGGTTTACCTTTAAGTGAAGACAAATGATAAGCACCTAAACCATATGCTTCCCCATTTGGTTTTCTTTCTTTGGTTACATGTTGATTTTCCTTGAGGACGAGGTCACCAACCCGAAAGGTTTGCTCATGGACATGTTTTTCATAAGCATGTTTGATACATTTTTGGTAGATTTGTATATGGTCAAGAGCATTGAGACAAAATTCATCTAATAACTCAAATTGTGCCAAATGATCCTGGCAAAATTCATCAGTGTTGAGCATGTCTTGTAGTGAGATGTGGAGAGGTAGAATTTGGACTTCAAGATATAAGACACCTCGGTACCATATACCATATAAAATTATGTGGTGGCAGTTAAAGTACAAATACTAGTGCGGTAGGCCTATAAGGTGAAGGGGATGTGTGTATGTCAATCCTTCCCAAGATATCATCAACTACTTTTATAAGAAGTTTGTTCAAGGTTTTACTTATTGATTTTGCTTGGTCATTTTTTTGTGGGTAATAAGGTGATGAGAAATTGATTTGAATGCCAAAAGCATCACAAAGTTTTTGTAGGGTTTTGTTTTTGAGTTTCTAGCCATTATCAGTGATGAGGTGGTGAGGAACACCAAAGCAAAAAATGATGTGATGGTTGATGAACTCACATATTTTCTCAAATTTTGTAGAAATGAGGGGAATGGCTTCTACCCATTTAGTGTAATATTCAATAGTGGTTATAATCCATTGATGGCATTATGAAGAATGAGGATTGATCTCTCTGAAAAGATCCAAACCCCATTGAGGGAAAGGCCAAAGGTCTCGTGTGAGATATAAGGCATGACTAGGTGTGTGATTAAGATTAACATGTTGCTTTGGCATTTCACATAGTCACAACAATTGTGGTTTAGGGTTGGCCAAGAATAGCCAAGGTAAAGAATGTGTTTAGTGACATCTAAACCACTAAAGTGACCTCCAAATTCCATCGTGGACTTCCTTAATGGTGTCGAAATTTTAGAACTTGTAAGGAATCGTAAGAGAATACCATCAAAGCTACACTTATAAAGGAGACCACCCATGATGACATAACAAGAGAATATTTTAATAAAGGCACGTTGTTCATTACGAGTGAGATCGGAAGAAGAATGGAAAGGGAAAGATAGTTTGCAAACTACCTATACCAAAGGTCACTAGGGTCGGGTGCAACGGTTCCGATGGAGTAGACATCACAACGTAAATAAGAGGGTGATTGTAACCTTTCTATTGTGACAAATATTTTAGAGTTGGCATGCGAAGAGGGTATCTAAGAAGCCGGGTGCAGGCCATGGTATCCACAAATTTATTGGTAGAATGGGGGTGGTTTGACGTCTATAACGGTCAAAGGTAGTCAAAAGTATGTCTATATGATGTTTATACTTTTGAAGTATTTCATTATGACACCGGTATATACCATTGACTTAGTTTACAACCAAATGAGAATCACCAAATATATTGATTGACTTAGAATCTAAGGCATAAGTATCTCAGAGAGCCAATATGAATGCTTCATATTCGGTGATATTGTTTGTATAATCAAAATAAAGTTTGAAAGATAAAGGCATAGGTTCACCATAAGGAGGAATGAGGATAACACCATCCCCACCCCCATGTTGACACTTAGAGCCATCGAAGAAGAGTTTCATTTGATAAGTGGTATCATTCAAGGAGAGGGTAGATATGGATATCGTTATCCAATTTCACCCCCGTGGTTGAATTGATAACATACATCAGGATTCCCAAGTCCCAGGCTGAAAAAGAACGAGCTCTGAGAGAATGCGAGAAGTTGCAGAAAATAAGCCTGGGCCAAAAAAAATTGTGAAAATCGGCTAAGTCCTTGTCCTAGAAATATTTGGGACATGCGGGACACCAAGGTGCGGTTCAGCCGAAACGCCTCTAGGCGGCCCGTGAAGCAAAGGGACATCTGGGACAAATGGACACAAAATGCCCAAATCGGCCAAAAGAAAGAAAATTTGTCCAAGTCCTTCACCGAGAGCAAGCGGGACAAGAGTACGCGGAAGACCCGAACCGGCCGGTTCGGCCGAAATAGGAAACTTTCACACTGGGACATCCGGGACAAAAAGACGTGGTGGACGTGAAAATCCGGCAGGCCCGTGGACGAATCATAGCATGACACGTGTCGTCAAGGAAAAAGGTCCAAAAAGTCAAAGGGGCGAGTTTTCGAGCACTGATCCAAACCAATGAAATAGTGCCACGTGTCCAAGTTTAAGGGGCCCACAAGAAAAACCCATGAAAAGGTGGAGAGAGGGAATTGCTCAGCGGACCAGAGCCTGCCACGTGTTGTCCAGATGGCAGAATGTGGGAAAAGAAATTTAAAAATCCGTTTTCACCTGTTTTGTGCCCTAAATCTTAAGACCTTCATATCTTTCGATCCAGAGCTCAGATTTGTACGTTCTTTATATCAACGGAAATATTTTGAAATTCTCTACATGATTCTGGGGTCAATCTTGCATTTTGGTGTAGTTTGGAGGGATAAAATTAAGAAAACGTCTCTGACGTGTGTAATGCTTCAACAACCAACTTTAATACAGCAGACAGCTCGCCGCTCCTGATAGACAGCCCGCCGTTTTGCCAGGATCCACCGCTTGGATCATAATGAGATGATTTAAATGCTACCAAGAAGTGGTTGGAGTAGATTCTGAATTTCCCCTCTCTCCTCTCTCATTTCTTGATATATATTGTAAAGAGGAGCCCTTTTTAGAGGTCGGACATTCTTGTTTTGCATCCTCCCTTCTTCCCTGCTTGCAAGAGAATTTGTGGAGCTTTTCAAACCTCCCATATGGATTGTAATGCCAGTTTTTGCCTCTTGGCCACTGCAATGTACTGTATCGACTCTTGAGCAATATATATATGTTTGTGATTGATTCTCAACCCTCTCATGTATTCATTGCTGTTATTTTGATCTCTTATTGCAGTTTGGTTACCTGTGCATAGTGTTTGTATTGCATCTATGTGGTCTGTGTTAGATTTACAACACGAGTGTCTAACATTCCTTGGTGCATCACCTCTGTAGTTTAGGTTTTATTCTATGCATTTTCTCACCCTGTCTCCTTGACAAGTTAGATTAGGTTTTAGTAAACCCTCTGCATTTTTGTGTGCATCTGAACAGAGGAATAGGAACCAGCCTTCTCTGGAGAATCCTTTCTCATCTTTACAAGTCCCACACTTGGAGAAAGGATTCCATGTTGTGCAATCACACTGGATGCCTGAACATCAACCTAGAAGCCTGATCTGCATCCAGGGGTGCTGTGAGTCTGCAACAACAGTTTTGGCACGCCCGGTGGGACACTAGAGGTCTCATTTTTATTGCAGCAAAGTTGATATGCATCTGCTGCAATTTTCTTGCTTATAAGAGCTATTGTTTGCATATCTGGCGAATCCAAGGGGAAGAATCAACGGGTTTCAGCAGTGCAGGCCTGAAAACTCATGAGAAGAATCACCACAAGGTCAAGAGTCAGAGAAGAAGAGGTGCTATTTGAATACCTGCAGTTATCTCTCGAGAAGAAGGCAAAGAGGAAGAAGGATTCAAAGGTCTCCATCTCCACCAAACAGAACTCTCTCAACTCCTCCACCTGACAGGCCTTTCTTTCAATATACAAGGGTTTTAAGACCAATCAGAATGGCTCAGAACAACCCCTACGTCAACTTCACAGGCAGCAGCCCACTTGCTCTCAATGCACAACATCCAGTTCCTATTGCAGCCTTGAAGAACATTCCCTACTTCACTGGAGAAAATCAGACTACTCCAGGTGATCATGTTAAAGATATTGCTAACCTTTGTGCAATCCATGAAATCAATGAAATGCAAGTGGCTGTCAAATTACTGGCATCTTCATTCAAGGGTAAAGCATTACAATGGTTTAGGAGCCTTGGGGCTGGTTCTATTACAAACTGGAATCAGCTGTGCATTGCACTTCATGAGCAATTTGGACAGAAGGGAGACAACTTGTCTCTTTTGGAGCAGTTGACAACTATCAAGAGAGCCCCCAATGAGCAGCTGATTGACTTCAACTTCAGATTTCAAAGGTCTTGGGATAGGATTCCAGTGGCAGTCAGGCCAACAGCAGGAGGTGCTTTTCTATATTACCTTAAAGCTTTGAATTCTGATATTTCTATGTTAATTCAGTCCATGGGAGGCACAACAATCCCTATGGCTTATAGCATTGCCATTAGAGCCGAAAACTATCTTATTCAAGCTGGTAAACTGGCTCCTAGGCCTCCTATGCCCTTGTATCCAAACTTAGAAAATCCAAGCACTAGTCAAGCACCCACTTTGGCTCCTGTTCCCACTCCTAGAAATCAGAGTTCGAATGAAGCTTCCACTTCATCTCCAAGTGCTTCAAATGAACTCCAAGAGGTCATGAAACAGTTGCAAAATTTGGGAAATGAGCTGGTTACTATTAAGAGGCAGCAAGCCCAAGGTTTCAGACCTTCTTATCAACCTCAAGCTAAGCCTAATAGGTAGCCATACCAGCCACAAAGACCACCTAATCCAACTGCAAATATGAATCAAAATCAAAGCCAAGTAAGGCCTCCTGCCAATACACCATTCCAGCCCTATAATCCAAATGCCATATCTGCCTCTAAGGTATTAGTGCCAACACAGAACAACATTGCTCATGAATATGATTGGTGATTTCCATGCAACGAGCCTCACAACCAATCCATGTGCTTCAATGGTGCTCTCAATCAAGCACTAATGGTGACAACTACCGGTGTGGAGGGTGAGGGCAGTCAAGGAAATAGCCAACAACCAGAAACATTCCAATAGCAATCAGCCCCAAATGACACTACATTGGTGAACTAGCAAGCAGAAGATTTCTGTGGCATGAATTAGGTAGTTTCTCAAGGTGTTACATCCAACACAAGGTCAAAAAGGAGGAATCAAGTGAAGAATAGCCATTATCCCAAGCCAATCCACAACCTTCCATGGCTCCACAAATGATTGGCAAGCGAGTCCAGTTTCAAATACACAAGGGCAGCTAAGAATAGCCCCTAGGCCAACTCAAATGCCAGCTGTTGCTGCCCACGTGCAGGGAGTAAACGTGCAAACCAAAGGACAACAGAGAGATTCTTCATCACCATTTAGTATCATTGATCAGATGAAGAAGACAAACATTAACATATCAATGTGGGAATCCCTATCTATCCCAGGCCAAAGAGATCTGCTGCAAGCTGCCATGAAGGATTGGACAATTTCGAATCGGCGTTCAGATGCAACAAAGTGCTTACAAATGCTGCCCAGCCTGAAGGAAGTCATGGAGGACAACAAGGTAAAATGTTGAAGCCCCCTCCTTTCTATGTTTCATTAATCATTGGGGATAAACTAGTACACAATTGCATGATTGATTCCGGGGCAAGTAGCTCCGTGATGCCCAAGCAAATAGCTGATCAGCTGGGTCTCGAATATGAAGTGATATCTAAAGGAGTAGTGTAATTGGATGGGACAGAAATAGCAACAGTTGGAGTGATTAAAAACTTGAGTCTTACCTTGCATGCATGTCCAAATGTTGTTGTTTTACAAGATGTATCAATCATAGACCTTCCACCACTCATTTCCCTTTTCTTGTCAAGGGACTTCACAACCAAGATTGGAGGGTATTTGTCTACTGATTTGTCTCACATGCTGTTTAGAATAAGGTATGGAACTAAGGCTACAATTAGGTCTGAACCCATTACAAATTTCCATATTGAGCCTTACACCCCAAGTCATATTAATGCCAATTGCTCAGGATTTGATCAAGAAGATCACCCTAGTACTGATGAGGCTAACACCAAGGTTGGAAGTATCCCAGACCTAACTCTTAATGAATGGGATTCCTAGCATCACCAAGCCAAGCCATAATGATGACAACGAGGTATGGAAGCTATTTTTTGACGGATCAAGGAGTAGGCAAGGTGCAGGAGGTGGAGCCATGCTTGTTTCACCTCAAGGAATAAAGTACTATTCAGATTTTAGATTTCAATTTGCATGCTCCAATAACACTGCTGAATATGAAGCCTTGGTGCAAGGGATGCATTGGGCAATCAAGAGAAAAATAAAGAATCTGCAAGTCTTTGGGGACAGTGAATTGATTGTAAATCAGGTCAAGGGACGACATGCTGCCAAGAATGATCTACTCAGGTGCTACAAGAACAGGGTGTGGGACCTCATGGAAGATTTTGAAGGTTTTGGCATCGAATCCATTCCCAGGAAAGAGAATCAAGCTGCTGACAGGCTTGCAGCAGTAGGGGCAGCCTTTGACATTACGAAAAGCATTCAACAAGACAAGGTACAACCAAACATCCACGTGATTGTGAGGCCTTCAGTGCCGGATAACAATGTCAGTTGGCAAGTGTTTGAGAATGACCAGCAAATCATCAATTTCCTACAAGAAGAAGCTGAGTTCTCTGCCAGGAATCAAGACAAGTTGCATCAGCAGTATGGTGACCAAGTGGTGCAGTTGAGAACTAACAAATTACCAAAAGGCCTCATAACCTTGGAGTCAATCTTCAACCCGAATGATCAGTTCCGGAAGGAGAAGGCAAACATTCAAGTAAAGGGTGAGGATTCAGAGCCTATTTTAGTGGAAGAAGGCAAAACATTGCAGATTGGCAAAGTAAGTACCTCACAAGAGAAATCTGATTTTGTTCAGCTTTGCCAAGAATTTCTAGATGTCTTCACTTGGAGCTATGAAGACTTGAGAGGATTCAATCCAAATTTGGCACAACATACCATAGAATTGGATCCAGATGCTAAGCCCACCAGGTAGAAGCAGAGACTAGTCAACCCTCACATTGAGCCTCTGATGAAGAAAGAGCTAAATAAGCTAATAGAGGCAAGCATTATATTCCCGATCAAGCACTCAAGCTGGGTTGCTAACTTGGTTCCAGTCAGGAAGAAGAGCGGAGAAATCAGGTTGTGTGTGGACTTCCGAGACCTCAATAGGGCATCTCTCAAGGATCATTATCCACTCCCTTCCATGGAGCAAATATTGCAAGTAGTATCCGGTTCAGAGAGATTCTCTCTCCTAGATGGCTACTCAGGGTATAATCAGGTGATGGTAAAAGAAGAGGACCAATTCAAGATAGCCTTCACAACTAAATGGGGCATGTATGCTTACAAGAAGATGCCATTTGGGCTGTCAAACGCTGGTGCTACCTTTCAAAGGGCAATGGACATGGCGTTCAAGGGCTTGATCAACAAGATAGTGCTGATATACCTTGATGACATCACTGTATTCTCCAAGAATGTAGCAGACCATCTCTTTCACCTCTGGCAAGTGTTTCAGAGGTGTAGAAAGTTCAGAGTGTCTTTGAACCCCAAGAAGTGCATCTTTCTTGCACATGAAGGAAAGCTCCTTGGCCATATTGTCTTGAAAGAGGGACTGCAATTGATCCAGAGAGAGTTGAAGCCATAAGAGCACTACCATTGCCAAGTCACAAGAAGGCTCTTCAAATTTTCTTGG
The DNA here is from genome assembly GCA_018340775.1 of Taxus wallichiana var. yunnanensis. Classification (NCBI taxonomy): domain Eukaryota; kingdom Viridiplantae; phylum Streptophyta; class Pinopsida; order Cupressales; family Taxaceae; genus Taxus; species Taxus wallichiana. The sequence continues at coordinate 95,508,134 of CM031239.1, read as the reverse complement.
GAAGGATCAACTTTGTTCGCAGGTTTATCCCAGATTTTGTAACCCTTGTCAAGCCCATCACCAAAATGTTAAAGAAGAGCATGGCTTTTAAGTGGACAGCAGAAGGCAAGGAGATTTTTGAAGCAATCAAAGAAGCTATCTCTCAGGCACCAACTCTCATCAACCCAAACTTCTCCAAGGATTTCATCCTCTATGCATTCGGAGGTGATGACACTATTTCTACCATTTTAGTACAACAGAACAAAGATAATGATGAGCAGCCGGTTTCCTTCTTCAGCCAGAGTCTAGATGACTATGAGGTGAGGTACTCTTTTATTGAAAAGCATGTACTTGCAGTAATCAGAAGCTTGAAGAAATTCAAGCATTTAATCTCAAACAACAAAGTCCAGTTGCTGGTCTCACATGCTGGAGTTAAGGACTTCCTCCTCAATAAGGATTTGAATGAGAAAAGGGCAGGTTGGATCACCCGTGTCATGGAGTATGACATTGATATCTAGATCACCAAGCTGGTAAGAGGAAAAGGACTATGTGAGAAGCTAGTTTTGGGGAAGCAAAAGGAAGTATGCAACGAAGAAGAGGCTGTTTTGACAGTCCAAGACAGCTATGAGCCAAGTGGCAATCAAGAAGAAGACAATGCTGCCCCGACTCCCTGCTGGACCCAAGGTATTATGCACTTCCTAAGCATAGGCCTATGCCCTCCGGAGATGAACAAGACCCAAAGGAGACACTTGGGTTGTAGGCTGTTACCCGTAGGCCATTGTTGATGGAGTTTTGTTCAAGAAAGACATGAATGGAGTGTTGCTGAGATGCATTAGCACAGATCAGATTCAAAGGGTGTTGGAAGAGTTTCATGGTGGACCAGCTGGTGGCCATTTTGCACCAAGAGTGACAGCTCTAAAAATCATGAAGGCTGGTTATTATTGGCCTAAAATCTTCAGTGATTGCTATGCATGGATCAAGAGGTGTAAGAATTGTGCATTCTTCACAGGAAAAGAGAAGTTTTCTGCCCTTCCATTGCATCCAATCTCAGTTGACCAGCCATTCATGCAATGGGGTTTGGACTTCATTGGAGTCATTAACCCCAATTCAAGCCAAGGGCATAAATGGATTTTGACAGCCACCGACTACTTCACCAAATGGACAGAAGCAGTAGCACTCAAAGAGGCAAATGAGTCTAGCATCCTAGACTTTTATGAGGGAATAACAACCAGATTTGGTGTACCTACCACAATAATCTCTGATAATGCATTGGCATTCATTGGATCTAAGGTGACTGAGTGGGCCGTCAAGAATGGTATTTACCTGAGCACTTCATCGAACTATTACCCTCAGGGTAATGGCCAGGCCGAGTCTACAAACAAAAACTTGTTGAGGATCATTAGGAGAACTCTTGATGAGAATCAGAGGTCTTGGCACACCAAGCTGAAATCAGCCTTATGGGCTGATAGGATCACTCCCAAAAGATCCACAGTAACTCTCCATTCAGGCTTGTCTATGGAAGAGAGGCAATCTTGCCCATGTCACTTGAGTTACCAACATTGGAACTCATGAAGCAGCTGGAGTTACTTGAATTTGAGCCCATGGAGGTGAGGTATGCAGAGTTGATGGAGCTACAAGAGATCAGAAATCAGGCATCCCAAGCAATGGAAAAGGATCAAGCTTTGATCAAGAAGACCTTTGATAGAAAGGCCAAGGATAGATCTTTTCAAGTTGGAGATCTAGTGTTGAAATGGGATGCGGACAGAGAAAAACCGGGAAGGCATTCAAAATTTGATGCTATTTGGAGTGGCCCATACATGGTCACAAAGTGTAAGAGCTGCAATGCTTTCCAATTGGCCTCATTGGATGGTGAAGAACTGCAGATTCCAGTAAATGGAATCTATCTCAAACATTGCTACTGAAAATAAAAGGTTCACCCTTGTAAATATTAGTCTAGATTTCAATTCCTCTAAGTGCGTATGCACATTGTCTTGTTGTAGTTAGGTTTCAGTTTCCCTAAGTGCTTTGGCACAGGTTTTGTTGCTCCTGGATTGAGTTTTTACAGTTCAGCGTGCTCTCGTAGAAGGAGTTGCAGTATCAGGCTCATTTCAGGTCATTGCTTATGACTCCATGCCCAATGGATCGCTAAAAGGCCACTGGTCTTTTCATCTAGCAGGCAGATGACCCCGCTGAGTCACCAAATTGTTATCCAATTTCACCCCCGGTTGAATTGATAACATACATCAGGATTCCCAAGTCCCAGGCTGAAAAAGAACGAGCTCTGAGAGAATGCGAGAAGTTGCAGAAAATAAGCCTGGGCCAGAAAAAATTGTGAAAATCAGCTAAGTCCTTGTCCTAGAAATATTTGGGACATGCGGGACACCAAGGCGCGGTTCGGCCGAAACACCTCCAGGCGGCCCGTGAAGCAAAGGGACATCTGGGACAAATGGACGCGAAATGCCCGAATCGGCCGAAAGAAAGAAAATTTGTCCAAGTCCTTCACCGAGAGCAAGCGGGACAAGAGTACGCGGAAGACCCGAACCGGCCGGTTCGGCCGAAATAGGAAACTTTCACACTGGGACATCCAGGACAAAAAGACACGGTGGACGTAAAAATCCGGCAGGCCCGTGGATGAATCATAGCATGACACGTGTCGTCAAGGAAAAAGGTCCAAAAAGTCAAAGGGGCGAGTTTTCGAGCACTGATCCAAACCAATGAAATAGTGCCATGTGTCCAAGTTTAAGGGGCCCACAAGAAAAATCCATGAAAAGGTGGAGAGAGGGAATTGTTCAGTGGACCAGAGCCTGCCACGTGTCGTCCAGATGGCAGAACGAGGGAAAAGAAATTTAAAAATCTGTTTTCACCTGTTTTGTGCCCTAAATCTTCAGACCTTCATATCTTTCGATCCAGAGCTCGGATTTGCACATTCTTTATATCAATGGAAAGCTGTTGAAATTCTCTACATGATTCTAGGGTCAATCTTGCATTTTGGTGTAGTTTGGAGGGATAAAATTAAGAAAACATCTCTGATGCATGTAATGCTTCAACAACCAACTTTAATACAAAGCAGATGCTCACCACTCCGATAGGCCCACCATTTTCCAGGATCTGCCACTTGGATCATAATGAGATGATTTAAATGCTACCAAGAAGTGGTTGGAGCAGATTCTGAATTTCCCCTCTCTCCTCTCTCATTTCTTGATATATATTGTAAAGAGGAGCCCTTTTAAGAGGTCGGACATTCTTGTTTTGCATCCTCCCTTCTTCCCTGCTTGCAAGAGAATTTGTGGAGCTTTTCAAACCTCCCATATGGATTGTAATGCTAGTTTTTTCCTCTTGGCCACTGCAATGTACTGTATCGACTCTTGAGCAATATATATATGTTTGTGATTGATTCTCAACCCTCTCATGTATTCATTGTTGTTATTTTGATCTCTTATTGTAGTTTGGTTACCTGTGCATAGTGTTTGTATTGCATCTATGTGGTCTGTGTTAGATTTGCAAAATGAGTGTCTAACATTCCTTGGTGCATCACCTCTGTAGTTTAGGTTTTATTCTATGCATTTTCTCACCCTGTCTCCTTGACAAGTTAGATTAGGTTTTAGTAAACCCTCTGCATTTTTGTGTGCATCTGAACAGAGGAATAGAACCAGCCTTCTCTAGAGAATCCTTTCTCATCTTTACAAGTCCCACACTTGGAGAAAGGATTCCATGTTGTGCAATCACACTGGATGCCTGAACATCAACCTAGAAGCCTGATCTGCATCCAGGGGTGTTGTGAGTCTCAACAATAGATACCTCGAGGAAATCAAAGTTAGAGAGTTGATTCCCGAAAGAGGTGCGTTGGCTAGTTGGTCAAAGAAAATTTTGGCCTTTGATAGAATTTTTATGTATGAATTAAAATTCAAGGTCCTGTGATAAGCAAGATCCAACACGAAACACATTGATGTTGGTAGGTTTTGGCGTACATTTAATGTAGAGGGTCAAGTGTTAGTGATGATAAAGGTTTTGTGGTTGAGCAGGTAATGACAAAATCTTAGTGGTGAAAAACACTAAGGCTAAGAAAAGTTTTTCGGCATGGGTGTATCTAGTTTCATAGTCCAAAATGGTATGACTTAAGTAATAAACCACTTTCTCTCGAGTTTCTTGTCCCAATAAGCGAGCATGGCACCCAAAGAGTGGTCGAGAGAAGAAATGTATAGGTAAAAGGGTTGGTCATCCTTAGGGGGAATGAACATGGGTGGTTGAAGAAGGTATTATTTTAAGGTGTCAAAGGCTTTACAACATTCATCATCCCATTTAAAGGAGACATCCTTTTAAGGAGATGATGAAATGGTTGGCATAAGTGGTCAAAAAGTTGTAAGATAAAATGATGAATAGATTATAACTTACCTTGCAAACTTCAAAGTTGATGGAGATTAGCAGGTAAAGTCATTTCAAGAATAGCTTTCACTTAAGTGGGATCAAATTCTATGCCACGCAAAGATATGATGAAACCAAGGAGTTTTCCTAAAAGTATTGCAAAGACACACTTATTGGGTTGAAGACGAACACAATACTTTATGAGGTGATAAAATATGACCAAGAACTTTTAGGTGTGTTTGGCCCAATGTTTAGATTTGGAAACAAGGTCATCTATGTAATCTTCCAATATACGATGCATGATGTCATGAAATATATAATTCATGGCTTGTTGATATGTGGCACCAACATTTTAAAGTCCAAAAGGCATGACTTGATAGCAGAAGGTCCCCTAAGAAGTGATGAAGGTAGTTTTTTGTTGATTTTTTGTAGCGAGTAATATTTGATTATAACCAGAGAAAGCATCCATTAGTGATAGCATCTCATGGCTAGCAGTGATATCAACTAGTTGGTCAATTCCTGGTAGAGGAAAATCATCTTTGGGGAAAGCTAAGTTGAGGTCACAGAAATATATGAAAATGTGAAGTCCCCTTATCCCTTTTGTGACAAGAATGATGTTAGAAATCCATTGGGGATAGTCAATGGGTAAGATGAAGGAAACTAAGAGAAGGACTTGAAGTTCTTCTTTGACAAGAAGAATGACGTGAGGATGCATTTTCCATAGCTTCTGTTTTATGGGCTTGGCATCAAGAATGGTTATGATATTGTGGACCATAATTTTTAGGTCAATACTGGGCATATCAACATAGGACCAAGAAAAATAGTTTCTATGGTCCCAGAGGAAAGAAGTAAAAGCTTCCTATTCAGCAACATCTAAATATTGGCCTATCTTTAGAATGTACGGGTCATCTTGAGTATTAATGTTGATTTTGATAGTCGATTCATTCAACATGGTTTGCATCTCAGAGGGTAACAAATGGTGAATATAATAATCTTCTGAACCAAGGTAGGTGAGTATAGACTCATAATCTTGACATTGAACAACATTAATAGAAGGTGTATCTTCATCAATCATGTTATGATACAGGAAGGGAAGAGAAGAGAGACCCTCACCATCATGTTGATAAGTCATAGGTCCCAGGGAAATCATGTTTACGAAAAGAAAAATTTATGATGGATAGATTTAGGATTTATCGACTCAGTGGGTGAATATGGTGATGTTGGGAAATGGGATGAAGAAGGTTTGTATTCCTCAATGAGGTCAACGTAGGACTTCTTGAAATGTTGTGCAAGTAAAGCCAATGCCACTACAACATTATGCTTATGGGTGGTATAAGAAATGAAAATATGGTGGTCTTTTTCATAAAAACTCAAGCCAAATCCTTTCCATGTGTAGTGATGAAGAAAAGTGTGGGTGAAGTGGAGGTTAGTAAGAGATTGGAGGTCGATGAAAATGGTCATGTTTGGGATGGAGGTTTGGGTGAATAGGTGCAAAGTGTCAATACTCCCATACGTTAGGTTAGTTTGAAGGTGGAGAGGACCATAAGGTAAAATCTCACCTATGTGGTAGTCATAATGAGGGTGCTGATATACGTTTCCATACTCTTGTGGAGTGAGAAATGTGTCGATATTGTATAGACAAGACTCCCCCAAAGTGAGGAATTGCAAAATACCTTCTAAGGGATTGGTAATAGATATGTCGGTGTAGCAGAGATAAATGATTCACTAGACGATTGGACAAGAGGGGTATCGATTAGTTGGAAAGTAGGTGGGTCAGCTACGAGAGGCTATGGAAATAGTGGGAATAAAAGACTTAGATGTGGGAGAGGTGGAAGAATCATTGGTGGATGGGCTCATGCATGAAGGATAAGTGGGGGTAGTGGCAGATGCCTTGACTAGTACAAGTACATCATTGTGTTGATATAACATGTTACATGTTTTGAATGGTGACGGGTCAACGAGGATGGTATAGTTAAGTCCTTTGTGTTTGAATTTTACACAAGAAGACAAATTTGAAGGGACATAACCCATGATGTGAATCTAAGGTCTGTCGAGTAATAGGTTATATTGGAACTCTCCCTCTAAGACGTAGAATAGTTATGGGATAGTGCGAGGACCTACATGAATGTGAAGGATAATGGTGCCAAGGGTGGAGGTGATGGAGTCGTTGAAGGAGTGCAACATACCTAGGTTATTATTCATATAGTTAGAAGGGATACACATTTGATTATACGTGTGGGAGGAGATGATGTTAATGCTAGCATGACCATCAATCATGATGCATCATACGCGTATGTTATTAATATAGACATAAATGAATAGGGAGGGATCAGGTTCATCTGACTAGAGAGGTACAATCTCCTCATCAAAGAAGGTGAGGGTGGTGACTTGAGGAGTGGGCATTGGGATAGAAGAAGGATATGATTTGGTAAGTGAGGCCACATGGTGAGTGGTAATAATGGAAGCCACTAGTGTGGGATCATCGGAGTAAAAATTTAATGGATTGTAGAATCTCAATAAGGGCTTGCCTATGAGATTCAAAAGTTTAAACGAGATCATACAATGACATATTTAGAGGGGAGTGAAGTAATTATTTTATAATTATGTAATGGGTGACCCCGTCGAGATAGGGTAGGTAGGTCTACGGATGGTGATTTTAGGTGTCGGTATAGATGGTATATTAGGCACAAGGTTGTTTGATGGCCTAGTTGTTGTTTCTTTTCCCTTGTCTTTTGAGTGCGGGTGGAAACATGAACCATTTTAATTTGACCGGAGGGGGAAAATGGAGAAGTTGTAGGATGAGTGGTGTAACAAAATGATGGGAAAAAACCTATTGGGGGAAAACCATGTGAAGTGAGTTGGGTGTAACAACACTTGGGTGGTGATTTAGCTAATTATCTAATATGGACCATGTTGATATCAAATTTTAGAGGTGGGAGAAATGGTTGTGGGGGTGGATATATTGATTGTTGAATGGGTAAAGGAAGATGATGTGTGGTGATGGGTGAAGGTGGAGCATGGTCCTCATTGAGAAGGTCATCATCATAAAAAAAAAAATTAGGAGGACAAAGTTGGAGAAGAACAGTCTTCAAAGCCTTACAATTTTTGACATCATGTCCTGACACATGATGATAGGCACAAATATTGGTTTCATCAAACCCTTTTTGTTTGTATTTCGAGGATTGTAAGGTCAAAGCGTCGCAATGTGATGATGGAATTATCTAAGAGATTAGTTAAAATTTTGGTGTAGGACCACACTAACGGATCACAATGGGAAGTGAGTGTAGGACTGGTTAAAGGTGTGGATGATCGAGAGGGAAGATGATTTATAGGAGGGGGAATGGGCTGGTCCACTTGGTTTCATAAATGATATGGTCTTAGGTTTTGATGGCATCTGTTTGGCTAAGGGCATGGTAGAAGAGTTGGTGATTGAAGGTTTTGTTTGTTTGATTACCTTATTGGGGGTAGTGGATTCTTATCTTTGGGTTGCCCCTTCTTCGGGAAAAGGTGTCTGTAGTGCAAACTCACAAAGCCCCCAAATGAGTTATGGATCTTTTTTTAAGGAAAAGGAATTTGGTGTGATTGCACAATATTGATCTTTCCCAAAGTGTGGGACCTTTGTAAAGGGGGAAATTTCTCTAGAGAACGTTGGTTCCTCTTCCTAAACTACCCGCCACAAGTTATTCCAGTGTAGGAAAGCTAATCTAACCTAATCTAAATTCCAAGAAGACAAGGAGAGGAAGAAAATAAGGAAAAACAAAGCCTACACTAAAACGGTGAAACACTAGAGTAGGAAAGTGTTGATTATCTATCAAAACTACCATGGAACAAGAATAGGTGAGCAATGGAAAGGATGGATAAGTGCATCACAGGACCAAAGATGGATTTCAAAAAGAAAATGTTCCAAAACTCCATGAACACAACTCCAAAACCTGTAATAAACATCCAAACATGCACAAATACCCTACAATTAAGAGAGGTAAGGAAAACAACAAAGAAAACAAGCCAAGGATGGAAAATGCATCATAAAAACACGTTTTTATTATTACTCGAAATTTACACAAGGCATCATTTCACAGTAAGAGGAAAAAATTCCATTATAGAGTAGGGAGGAGGTTCAAACTCCATTTTCAACCCTAGGGAAGAAAATAAGGGAGAGGCAAGAGAAGAAGGATGAACAACCTTTTTCAAAATGAGCCAAAACTGGCTTTTATCGCTCAAACAAAATGAAGGAAATGAGAAAACATGGGAAAATTGATTTTAAAACTCTAACCACTAACAAGATCCATTTAATTAGCTTGCAAAATGATGGGTTTCCATGAAAAATCCCATACTTCATCGTACATTTCTTTGCAGAGCAAGAAAGAGGCCCATACTTCATTAATTTTGGTGGTTGGGGTCATTTTCTGTAATTTTTCCATGCCAGAGACGTTTTCCCATTTTTCTTGCACAAAACTCCATCAAAATTTAAAATTGAAGTATCCACTATGTAGAGGATTTCAACATTTCCATTGATGATAAAATTGTGAAAATCTTCCTCCGGATCAAAAGATATGGCCCTCTAAAGATTTAGGGCAAACAAGGCAAAATTAGGGAAAAATCAGTCGGCAGTGAAAACTTGAACTTTTTCCCTTTTCACAAAATTGGAAATTTTTCCCAAAATTCTCCACGGCCCCACCACTCCAAGACATGTGGCACTTCCTTATTAGTCCGCGGCCTTCAAAATAACATTCTGCCACTTTTTCTTGCAAGGGAAAATTTTTCCAAGGTCTTCTGCCAGTGAATTCCCCATCGCTAATGTGGACAAGTGGCACCTTATGATTGACCATAGAGATGCATTTCTATTTTTTCTTTTGAAATTTTTTGACCAAAATCCCAAAACCTTAAATCCTTGACGCCCGCTACTCGCTCGACACGTGGCATCATTTCATTGGCTACAGGCCTTAAGCAACTTCTTTTCCTTTATGGGCTCATGGGAGTGCAAATGACTTTTGCGCTTTTAGCCCAAAAAGTGCTAAGTTCTCAATTTCTTCCTCTACTCTACCAGCTTGAGCCTCTTTGGCACAAAATCTTCCAAGCTCCACGGGCCAGGAGCTTACGAAAATTTCCCCTCCGAACTCGCCGAGCCAGAACACAAAAAATATAAGGAGTTAGGAGGACTTCTTTACCTTTCTAGAAAGGGGAAGAAAAATCCTATTTGATGAATCCATTTCCATAATCTTTTGAGTGCTTGAAATGTGTTGAAAATTTAATTTGAAGCACAAGGAAGGAAAGAATGAAGGCAAGTTAGCCAAAATAAGTAGGGGCTCATTTTGGATAACAATTTTGGTGACTCAGAGGGGTCATCTACCTACTAGATGAATGATTAGTGGCATTTTGAAGCATCCATTGGGCATGGAGTCAAGCCTAATAACCAAATTTGATCTGAACTATGAAAATTTGACCTCTGAGCCACTTGGAAACCCACTGAAACTTGGAATTGATCTTCACCAAAAGCCACTGAATGCACTGTGTAAGAGCAACCAAAACAACACTAAACAACTATGTACAAAATTGGAAATCATACATATCCCAAGTGCGATTTGCAGAGTGTACACAAGCACTTCTTCTGCTAAAAACAAACCTACTTACTCTACTCTAACCAAGAGCAAAGGGATCTCAAACAAAGCCTACAACTGGTAGGGAGAAATAACTTCCCTTCCTCAAAATGGGCAGCCATGCCAATGATTTGGAGTTGATCATGGCTGGTTGGATGAGTGGAAAATCAATAAGAAGCTAGTATTCTACCAAAATTAGCAAGTGTCAACTAAAAATAAATTAGATACCTCTTTTAGTTTCTCTGCATTTGGATTGAAGATGTAAGGCAGCTGATCATTGGTACTTTGTAGAAGCTCATCCTCATGCCTAAAGTAGGCATGACTAGTGGAAACTCTCTTTTTTTTCTCTAATGAAGCCAATTACCTGATTGGGCATGGTCTGATCCTTTAGATGTGCCCATTTCTCTAAAATTCAACACCAAAAATGGATTCTTTTTATAGATATACTCAGATGAATGGTGTGGAAGAAATGATGAAGTTCTCCTGCTCTTTCTCTTCTTCCTCCAATGAAGTACATGGAAGATTTAAATATCCCAAACATGATTCCAAAGAGCTATTATAAGATGCAAGATGCTGCAATCAAATTCTATCCTTCATGGTAGTAGATTCTTATGTTTGTAAGATGAATGATGAAGGAGAAAACAATGCGATTTCAATCGGTTCCTCTCCATCAAAACAAATCCCCCAAATCTAACAGATAAACTACCTCCTTGTTGTCCTACCGCAAATGATTAACCTCTTCCATGTTGTTCTTTTTATCTATAACTTGATCACCATGGCTATATTCATTCTCAAATATGAAGTTTGAAAGATCAAACTCTTCTTAAAATTTGGAGCTTAAAGGAGATGAAGTGGGAGGAAGAACTGAAGGTTCCTCTCGTGGCCTGCTCTTCACTGGAGCCTCTGAACCGTATGGTCCTCCTCCATTATGGGTTCATTAACCAAAACAGGCCCTTCAAATGAAAGCAAGGAATATTCAATGATGATTTCTTCATTGAGTGGCTTCAACATTGATTTTATCTCTCCCATCTTCTACTCTTCAATGGGACTTAGAGTCGATTGTCCCTCCTCTTCAACTAGTTTTGTAGCTTGGGTTAGATCATTATCTTCTTCATGTATTCCATAAAAAAATGGCTGATTCTTTTCCTTTTTTTCTTTTTCTTCTTTTTCTGCAAACTTAGCCTCAACCACGACTAGTTCTTCAATCTTGAACTCCTCTATTGGCTTAACCAAAGCAAGGGTATCTTTGTAAACCCAAATTTGGTAGCCTAACTCTTCAGATTGTCTGTCATTTCTTTTCTATTGGCATCCACTTCTTTTTCTTATCCTTGACTAGATTCTTGAGTCTCTTCCCAACATGGGCTTGGGAAAGCAAGAGGAGTGGTAGGTTTGGATTCAACTATCTTTGCAATTGTTTTTGGTGGGAGGGAGGTGGAACTTCTTGTTTGTTTTGGAGGGGATGACTGTTTGGAAGGGAAAAGGAAAGAAGAACTGAGATGAGATGGAAGACTAGGGAATAGAGAAATGAAATCAACACTTGGGGCAGCATTCAGTGGGAAGCTTGGAAATTGAAGCCCAAATTGAGATGGTGCTACTTGAGGAATGGAAAGAGAAAAACTAGATGATGGTGTAGAACTTACCCATTAACAAGGTTTTTCAACACCAAATTCATAAGCCCCTATCTCTTCAGTCCATTGTTCAAGTTGGGGCAAAGCATCTCCACCATGATGTCCAAATCTTCTAAGGGCTAAAGTGTCTTACAAAAGGACCAACCCATGGAAAAGGTTCCCTGTAACTAATTCTGAAATCCTTCATCCGAGTTTTTGCTCTTGATTACACCATGTCAATCTCCATTTTGGATCTTCTCCAACAGACCAACAACTTGCATTTGATTTTCTTCATTTTCGCATACCCTGCTCTTGGAAATGTGAATAGCCAAACTAATTTTAGAATTGTTGCTCATAGGGGTAGACATATTGATTTTTCTTTGCTCATAATGATGATTTAAAGGGTTTGTAAAGAACATTGGAGGTGGAATGTATTGTTTATTGTGAATGTGAATTCCATGATGGAAAATAATGAATGATATGGAAAGAAGAGTGAATGAAAAAGGAATGGAAATGAATGAAAAGGAAGGTCTGCAACTTCAGAGATGGGTTGATGACCATATGGAGTCACCATATGTTCTTGCAAGTTCCTCCAAAGGCTAAAATATTCACCAAGAGAACATTAACTTGATGAGATGAAGTGGAAGACCTCTTGGTCCCACCAGGCATGCCAAAACTATTACTGAAAATTCACAACACCCCTAAACAATTTATGGATCTACTTCTCTAAGGCAAAGTCATTTGGTGTGATTGAAAAAAATTGAGCTTTCCTAAAGTGTGGGACATTTGCAAATGGGGAAAGATCTCCAGAGAAGGTTGGTTCCTCTTCCTAAAATACCTTCCATAAGCTATTCTAGTGTAGGTAAGATAATCTAACCTAATATAACTTCCAAGGAGACAAGGAGAGGAAGAAAACAAGGAAAAACAAAGCCTACACTAAAACGGTGAAACCAGAGAAGGAAAGTGTTGATTATCTATCAAAACTTTCATGGAACAAGAAGAGGTGAGCAATGGAAAGGATGGACAAGTGCATCACAGACCAAAGATGGATTTCACACAGAAAATGTTCCAAAACTCCATGAACATAGCTCTAAAACCTGTAATGAACATCCAAACATGCACAAATACCCTGTAATGAAGAGAGGTAAGGAAAACAACAAAGAAAACGAGCCAAGGATGGACAAATGCATCACAAAAACACATTTTGTTTATTACTTAGAATTTACACAATGCGTCATTTCATGGGTAAGATGAAAAAATGCCATTACAGAGTAGGGGAGGATGATAAAAATCCATTTTTGACCTTAGGGAAGAAAAGAAGGGAGAGGCAGAGAAGAAGGATGAACAACCTTTTTCAAAATGAGCCAAAACTGGCTTTTATCGCTCAAACAAAATGAAGGAAATGAGAAAACACAGGAAAATCAATTTTAAAACTCCAACCACCAACAAGATCCATTTAATTATCCTATATAATTATGGGTTTCCATGAAAAATCCCATACTTCATCATATATTTCTTTGCAGAGCAAGAAAGAGGCCCATACTCCATTAATTTTCATGGTTGGGGTCGTTTTCTATAATTTTTCCATGCCAGAGACGTTTTCACATTTTTCTCCCAAAAAATCCATCAAAATTTAAAATTGTAGTGTTCATCATCTAGAGTATTTCAAAATATTTCCATTGATACCAAAATTGTTAAAATCTGAGATCTGGATCGAAAGATATGGTCCTCTCAAGCTTTAGGGCAAACAAGGCAAAATCGGGGCAAAATTTGGGTCAACAGCCAAAACATGAACTTTTTCCCTTTTCACAAAATTGGAAAATTTTCCCAAAATTCTTTGTGTTCCCGCCGCTCCGAGACATGTGGCACTTCTGATTGGTCCACACCTTCAAAATAACATTTTGCCCCATTTGCCCACAAGGGAAAATTTTTCCAAGGTCTTCCGCTGGTGAATTCCCCACCGCTGATGTGGACACGTGGCACCCTATGATTGGCCGTGGGGATGTGGTTATATTTTTTCCTTTGACACATTTTGACCAAAATCTAAAAACTTTAAAGTCCTTTCAACGCCCGCTGCTCCGCCTTGACATGTGGCATCATTTCATTGGCTGCGGGCCTTAAGCAATTTCATTTCCTTTGCGAGGCTCATGGGAGCACAAATGACTTTTGCACTTTTATCCCAAAAAGTGCTAAGTTCTCAATTTCTTCCTCCACTCCACCAACCCGAGCCTCTTTGGCACAAAACTCTCCCAAGCTCCGTGGGCCTGCCTTAGGAAAATTTCCCTCCAAACTCCGCCGAGCCATAACTCAAAAAATACAAGGAGTTATGAGGACTTATTTACCTTTCTGGAAAGGGGAAGAAAAATCCTATCTAATGAAGCCATTTCTAGAATCTTTTGAGTTCTTGAAATGTGTGCAAATTGAATTTGAATCACAAGGAAGGAAATAATGAAGGAAAGTTAGCCAAAAAAAGCAAGGGCTCATTTTGGTTAACAATGTCACAGAGTACAAGATGTAGAAGGGAGAGCATATGGTGGAAGAAAATGGGTTAACCATTAGGGTAACTAAGTTAGGGAGGAGGTGTTTAGTAGAGGTTGGGTAGACATAAAAGGGTTTAAGTTGTATAGGAAAGGTTTGGATTATAGTAACTAGTGGGGATATAGGTAGTAAGAAGTTCACGGGTGAAGGAAAGGGTGCTTGTTTATGAAGTAAATGAGGTGTAACGAAGGCTTTTGATGTAGTAGTAGGTTGTTTATTTTTTTACTGGCCTTGGGTAGGAGACTATTTATTTAAGGTTGATGGATGGGTCCCTAGGATTGACGGAAGGGGGAAAGGTGACAAAGGTGTGGTAGGCAAGACCGGTGTATGCGGCCTAGAAGGTTGGGTTTTCCTTTTAGGTAGGGGGATAATTTTTGTGCGGGCTTGCGAAGATGTGGCTAAGTCCAATCTAACATGTGGGTGAGTAAGGATTGATGTGAGGGGCTAGGTGTGGGTAGGTTTTTAGGTTTGGGAATGATTTTATTTGTGGGTAGGGGTTTGGATGTAGGTAGGGATGATGAAGAATAATTTGTTTAAATTGGCATGGTCATTATTGATTTGGTTGCTGAAAATACCTTTGGGTATATCATGGAAGTATCCTCGAAACATTTACATTTGGGTCAAAATAGGGATCCAAAGATGTCTTGAGAACATGGAATGATCAATGTAATCCAAGTGATTGATCGGACATGAAAAATGGGACTCTGAAGAAGAGGATGAAATTGGTTGGGTGGAAATCTCTCGTAAAATATGTCCGGGAGATAGGGAATTGGATAGCTTTAGACTCTGTAGGTAATAGAGCTAATATCATGTCAATGGGGTCCTAGGATGCTAGGGGAGAACCGACCCAACCGGTAGTGGAGTGTCTGGTGATTCTCCCATGGGTAGGAGAGATAATTGGTTGGGTGAGGTAGACTTATGCCTTAGTGGAGGAGAAGAATATGATGATTCTCCCGTGGATGGGAGAATTATAAGTGTTGAATGTTCGAGTGGGATGGGAGGTAGATGATGAAACGAAATCTGTATAAAGTGTGGGTTCCTTCGTGAGAGCGAGGAAAGATGAGGGGGACTCCTCTATTGGTGGAGTAGCGAAGAAGTATGCTCCTCTTTGGGTAGAGGAGCTCGTGCTAGAATTTCCTCAATAGATGAAGTAGGTAGGTTTTGAGGAATGACCAAGTATGATACCAAAACTACATGGACTTTACGAACATTGCTATTATTTTGGATGAAGGTTCACCATTTTGATTAGATGATGGCTTATGGTTAGGAACGGATTTTTAAAGATGTGTAAATTTTGATATGCTAGCGCTTTCGGGCTATCCACGAGAAGGTCTCCATTATCTATCATCTCTTAGAGAATGTTCTTAAAATTTATGTAGTTACCATCACTATGGATTTTAACATGATGGTAATTACAGTAGTCATGTTCTTTATACCATACAGGCATAGGATGAGCAGGATCGAAACCTATATGAGGTTTTATGGGAGGAAGTGTAATGGTTCTGTCTTTAAGAAGATTTTCAAAGATTGAAGAATAGGTCACTCCAATCAAAGTGTACTTCCGTTGCTCCCACTAGAGTTGAAAGGCTTGGATAGGAGAAATATTGGAAGAAGGTTGGGCTTGATTAGAAGGATGAGGTGGTCCTTCCTTGAGGAATACCACATTGGCAAATCCTTTGGGATTTGAATAGTTAATTTGGGGTTTTGAGGATGAGGAAGAGTCGTTTGATTTGAATGGGGCATTCTTGTTTCGTAATTGGATTTTATTTTCTTCAATGGTGTGAATTTCCAGCATTCGTGCCATGGTGAATGTTTCTTCAAAGGTTTAAAAGATATGTACCTGCAAAGTTGGTGAGATGGGTCCGCACAAGCTCTAGTGAACAAGTCAATAAGTTCAATCTGAAGTAGTTGGAATGTCAATTGGTTAATAAAAATCAGCCAAGGGCAGCAAAATGTGTGATAGATTTTTCTATATACTTTTGGGTTGAATAGAGAACATTCATGGTGAATTTCTTGGTAACGGTGATCGAAAATGGTCTAAGAAAGCTTGGGCTACATGATTAAAAGAATCAATGGAATTTATAGGTAGTCCACTATACTAATCCAATGTCGGTCCTGTCAAGGAAATTGGGAAGGTTCATAGGAGAAAAGAATCATCGTGGCGATTAGGTAGCACCCATGTTTGAATGACTACAAGGGTTGTTGTGGGTCTTCTTTACTATTGAACCAATTGAATTTAGGAATTTCCTAATGCAAAGGGTAGGGACAAATTGGAATAGATGGATGGATAGGCTCATTATATATTTCATCATAAGTTAAAGAATTGTAGGATCTAGAAATAGATTCTTCTAAGGTCTACATCTTTTCCATCATCATTTTAATGAGATCGTTGGTAGGTTTTGATGAATGGGTGCCCCCTACAAAAAAAGGGGGTTGATTCTAAATGTATGAGGTGGGTGGTATGCTAGTGTATTGTGGCACTAAGGATGAGAACTACGTAGGAGGAATAAATGCAGTGACACATAGCCGAATAAGCAATAGATGAGGTCGGGGTTTTTGGTAGTATGTGTAAGAAGGTGGGTTAGTTGTAACAACTTTAGTGGTGATTAGGGGTAAGGATTACAGGATAGAAAGGATGAGGTTCTACAAAGGGGTGTAAGCTATCAATGCCGAGAGGTTGTTGTGATGCAATAGGTATATGTGAGGTGGCAAGTTTAGATGGGGCTATACTCACGGTGGTTATCGAGGGACAATTGATATCATGGGTGTAATAGATAACACAAACGCTATAGTTATAGTGGTTATGGTATATAGCTGAGACACCACAGGTGGAAAAGTGGATGAAGGTAGAGACGAGATGGTGCTAACGGATGTAGAGGTGGGTACGAGAGTAGGAGGGATAGATACGAGCATTCCATATATTAATTGTCCTGAGGAATCCGAGTGGAAGAATGAGAAAGGTAGTACTTGGAGGGCAGCAGGATTATAGTCAAGGATTCTTGCGAACTCCTCATCACCGGTAGTGATGGGGATAAGCTGATTCGATCCATAGGTGATAGGATGGATGGAGGTGATGGACTAGGTGGGAGTGGCTGATGGCTGGCATGAAATACAAGGGCATTAAATTGGTTGCAGATTCAACACCCTATGAATCGGTGTATATCAGGTGAATTGTACTCTATAAATGACACGAGAGAATAACATATATGGGAAAAATAGATTCTAAGAGGGAAATTTGGTAAATTTTTTGATTAAAATCAAAACAAAGTGACCAAATCTAGTTGCACTAACCAATGATAGTTAAGGGGTGACTGATGTCGTTCAAGGGTGACCGATGAAGGTTACAGGAACTGATACAATTACTATGAGAAAATAATAGTTTCAGTAAATGAGGCAGAAAATAATGACTTTCAGACAAGAAAGTTGTATTTGATGACTATTATCGAGTACAGAGAGTACAATGATACACAGAGACTCTAAATAGAAGAGAAGATGAGATAAGTATCCTTTGGGTAAACTAACCAAAAGAACAAGGAACTGACACCATTTAGGTAAACTGATGATGGTCAGATGTAAACTGATGACAATCGCTGGACTGATGCCGATTACTATGAAATCTAAAGAATGAAGAAAAATGGATTTTTTTGATTTTAGATTGTATGAATAATCAACCTAGAATTCTATGGAAGATACAATGAAGTCCTGACACAATCGGAGAAAGTCATAATTGTAACACCTTTGACAAATTGTTATATTTCTCTTTTGCATTGCAAGAGTTGACATGTGATTTTCTAGATAAAGTGTGCTCCTTTTCTTGTTGAAAATCATGCTTGTCAAGGATAAATAATTTCTGCTCTTGGATTTGTTAAACTAAAATGTTGATGCTTACAATAATCCATTTTCACTTCAGATAGGTGAGTTATAATCTGGTTATGATGGTTGCAAACTTATCTCTATTAACTAACTCATCCTTGGATCAATTCCATTTATCCAATGAATTTTTTAAATCTCCTTACCTGGTCTAAATGGTAAACTGACATTCAGAGGTTGAGAGACATAGTGGACTAAACTTTTTTATGTTTATAAATTCTTTATGGTCTTGTAAGATCCTACCGGCATTTTTTTATATGTTTTGTGCTCGGATCTTTTTGAATGATCTCTTTAAGAAATTTAATGGCATTAAGTGGAATGAATCCTACTTCATGACTATGAAGGAATATAAGTCCTAAAACTATGGGATCTATCCTAATGGTATTCTAAACTAAGGTAAATGTACCTACTTCCTAGCTATGTCTACTTATATGGGTGACAATCTATCCTAAGCTTCATGTTCTACGTTGGGATGGGGAAAAACCTAAAGTGATGCTAGGTATACTCTTAACCTATTACCTACTACTAAATTGGTATGGATTACGACCTATCTTAAGTTGGAAAATTACCTAAGGAAATGTTTATAAACCTAAGGTCATCACCTAAGTTATGTTATGAAATCTATCCTAAACTAAAGAAAGGGACCTAAGGGTCACATGGCAAGGTGGTGACGGTTCCTAAGGAATTTATTTGATTTGATTTTCAAATTAATAGGAAGTACTACCAGTTTTGGCAGAGACATTTAAACTTGGTGGAAGCTTACGTGGAATCATAGTTAAAATTAGAAATGCATGCAGAGGTTGAAATAGTATTCACCAATTTTGGAAGGTGGTGGCAAGGAGAGATAGGAAAGAGATTGGGGAGTAATGGCATTAATGAATCTTGATTTTTGAGAGAAGACCATCTTGGAAACAATGAGGGTGGATTTGTTGGAGGTTGTTTGGTCTTGCGTGCTTTGTGATATTTTCTCTGCATAGAGCTATCTGGTTCTTCAAACCAGCAGTTTGATTTTGATTTTTTGGCTATATTTGGTTTCTCTAGTCTATTTTTGATTCAAGGAAAGTATATGAGGCATTAGAGAAAGATATGTTTGGTTATTGATATTTCTTGGAGGAGAAGAAGAGTTGGAAGCTTGGTGAAGTCTTCTTGAATTAGCGAAGCACTATCGGGCATGATAGACTCTACCAATTCATATTTCTTGCTTTGCTCTAAATTTTCATTAAAATAACTCTACTCTCTTGAGATATTTGGTTATTTGTCTTGTTTTGGTTATTTACTTCATATTGATGGAATCTCTATGATTTTTGGATATGAATCCATTGTATGATAATATTCATTTTTGTTGTTCTCTCTCTCGAGCAAGTTCAATATGGAAATTATTATGAAACTTTCGAGGCTTTTGTGTTTTGTTTTGAACTCTCATTTGGGACTGGCTGCTTGAATAAGAGCTTGAGTAATTGGTTTTTAGTTGAGTCTGAACTGGTAGTCTCTTATGAAATATTCTCTTTGATGCATTTTTGGTTTAAAGAATTTGTAGTACTCTTATCTCGGACTGTATAATTTACTTTGAACATGTAGTGGCATGAAATTGTTTGAGGATATTCTGTTTTCCTCTATTCTAGGTAACCCTTGTCTATTTTTTATCTCCGTAAGTCTTTGATTTTTTTGAGAGAAGGGTGTATGATCTTTTATGTAATCGTATCTTGTTGTGACGATATAGAACCTCTGGTTCGATACTTTACTCTTTACTTACCCTTGAGTGTGAATTTGAACTCTTTTGAAAGGATTTGATAATGGGTTTTTCAAGTATGTGGAATTTTTGTGTTCGTACTTCAACTTGTGTTCATATGAAAGTTATTATAGTTGGGATTTTTGTTCAGTTTGAGTTCATGAGTAATTTTGAAACTTTGTTTGACTTAAAACTTGTGTTGGGTTTTTATTCTCTTTTCAAATCCATTTGAATGGAATTCTGGTTTTTAAAAGAGGAAGGAGTTGAATACTCTTGTTGACTGTATCTTGTTTTGCCTAGATGTTGTACTTCTACTTTAGGACTCTACTGTATACTTTTCTCTACAGTATGAACCCAAACTTGTGTTTTAACACTGCTGAATAGATGAATATGGATTTTGGAATTATTTGTGTCCTAGATTTCTATTTGTATATGAACTGGGATAGTGTTGATATTGTTGTTCCGATAAGGTTTGAATTCATAAGGAAAAATAGAAGTATTGTTTTCTATAAACTACATGTTTGGTTTGTATTCTCTTTTAGGAACTATCGAAAGACCTTTTGGGTTGTAATTGGGATTTGGAATTCAATTGATGAAACAATGGTGAATGAATTCTTGGATCGAATCCTTTCTATTGAGTTTCCTTTAAATTTGGAAAGTTAAGTTCTATTTGTTCAAACTTCTTTGTTGATTTAATCTCTTCCATGTTTTAGAGTGATTATTATCCTAGCATTGTTCATCTTCTTGATTTCAGTTTTTTTGCCTTTTTATCTTGTATGAAGTAATGTGAACTCACCCTTCGAAACAGAAACTTCCTTGTGGATTGTTTTGTTTAACTTGTTACTAATTGGCTTTGGAAAGTTTATGGGAATAGTTGTATGTTCAAGAAACTTTAGGAATGTTATTTTTGGTACTTAAAACCAATTCGTCCCCGTTAGATATTTCTTGATATCGGCTAACTTGTATAGAATCAATGGTCATGTCAATTCGGAAGTGCGCAAATGAAAGTCATCTCTATAGAAAGGAAAACATAATCATTTCTAGTCATCAAGCTTTGAATGAATGAGTCATGCATCATTAGGATATTGTTTTCGGATGGACTCCTTTTTGTGCACTCAATAATATTATGAATCTTCCTTGGATGGACCCGATTAAGAGATAATCCTTATGTAATTCTTGCTTTGATTTTTGGAACGTATGGTTTCGATCTCTAAATGACATCTTTTATAATGTAGAATATACTTAAGGCTTGTAATTAGGATGATGATTATTTTGATTTTCTCCCTTCTCCAATTGGTTTGGGATTATTGTTATTAGATGTTGTCACTTAAATGGTGAATCCTTTTGTGGTTTCCTTGATTAATGCGATTATGTAGGTACTCAATTATGTACTTTCGAACATGCTTTCTATTTCTTAGGTGAATGGTGAATCGTGGATATCTCGTATTGATTCTTCTTATTTACTTAAGTTGTAGGATGAATCATCCTAAATATGTACTATGCTGAATTGAATTTTTCTGTACATGATTCTAGAAACTTGGTAAAATGACAATAAGGTTTTTGGTTCTGAAAGTAACTCTTTTCATTACATAGTAAAGTTAAATTCTGTATTTCAATTAAGAAAGAATTATGAAATAATTACACATCAAGATATGTTTTTTGTTTTAAATAAGTAATTGATTGGGTCAATTCTTATTTGATATAATGCATAGTTATTGATTATATTATGGTCTTTTCTTAAGAGTGACTTGAGACTTATTAGTTGTACTTATTTTATGGTTGTTATTACTTATGCTTATTGGTATGATATATTAATTGTTTCATTAAAAAGAGTTGTTTTAATGGAACAATTGGTTGAATGCACTTCGCTTTAATTCTTAATTCTTATCATGCTCAGTTCAATGAATTGACCCGTCTTTAGAAACTTTTGTAGATGGAATTCGTAAGTGATAAAAGAAGGGAAAAACTTTTATGATGTATTGGATTATTTAAAGTCTGGTTCTTTTGTAAATAATTTTGATTCATTCTTGAGTTGTATTGAAAAAGAAAAGTTATATTCTTTTATGATCTTAATGTTGATCGACATGCGGTATGCCTGAAATGTATAGTCTTGTAAAGTGTATATTTTATCATGATGAATTAAAAGGTTTGAGACCGACTCCAAATTGTGGTGTAAATTATCTTGTGCTTTGTATGAAGGAAATAGTAATATTATCTTTTCGATATTCTTTATATCTATTTGTATACCTATTAATGTTATGATTTAATAAGTTAGAATAAGGGAATAGTTCAATCTCCCTTACTAAGGTGTAACTTGTTAAGTTGCATAAGATGTCATTCTCTGTCTAAAAATTATAGTATAACAATGAAATATGTATTGGACATACAATTAAGCTATATGAGTGTGAATGATAAAAAGGTTATGTTAACCCTAATATTTAATCATGTAGAGGAATACTCTTCCTCTCTCAAAAGAATGAAAATTAAAAGGAATGGTGGTTATGGTCATTAATCTTTGTACTTCGTTTATATGAAGTAAACTCTAGTTGAAACTAGGTGGATGATACACCTTCTTTAGATAGCTAAGTTGCACTAAAATTAACCATTTTATGTTTTTGCCTTGTTTTTGAGATAATTGCTTCTTATGTCGAGTTAATGAACATAAATACAATCATGAGTTAATGAAGTTATTAAAATTCAAATTAGTTATGGATAAAGAACTTAATGAATGATTGAATTAGGGTTAGGCATGGTTGCTGCAATCTGAATCTTAATCCAAATTTAATTATGAATTAATGATCACCAAGGGTATGTAAATAATGATGAAGCGGTTCTAATGGATGTTGGCACACACCAACCATGATCGTCACCTTCGAGAAGACTAAGGTCTTCTTGAGGATATAGTGTTGCAGTTGACATATGTTAACACCCTTCCATATTTTTTCATCTAGATCTACATACATCCGGACTTGAACTTAGTTTCTCTCTAAGTCAAGTTAGTAGCATGATTAGAATAAGAAGTAGCTTTCTATGACTCGGGGTACCTAGGTACATTTGGTTGAATTAGGTCGGTTAAGTATGCCCATATGCCCTAACTCATTGTGATCATCCCCATATAACAAATTATATCGTTAACCTAGGTTAGCGTCAAACCTTGGGCAATTGGAATGAAATAAGTTAGTAAAGACCATTCTAGATAACAATAGAGTGAGGTGAAGGATGTATTCTGAATTGACAAGTATGTCATCTAGGAATAGTAACATGAACAGTATGTTGGAAATATTTGGCTAAAGTATCGCAAGATGCTGGTTGTGTTGTCCTATATCACCTAGTTTAAAGAAATAGGATGTCAGATGAATATTAGTAACAAATATTCAGATAGGTTCTTTAAAAAAATCACTCAGTACCTAGAATAGGGTAGGAAAACCAAGTATACGCAGTATACATAAAGTATTCTATACTTTAAGACAAACATGAGAGATCGGTTAGTAATTGAGTCATGAAATGAGAGATTGGTAATCTATTGAGTCATTACAGCTGCATATGGTTATCTCAAGTTATGAGATTTATTAGCATGGAGTGTTCTAAATGATGTTTTATTTAGAATAGAGAACATTGTGTCAAAAAATAAAAAAATTCCCTTTTTCTAAAGACTTAAAATACGAATGTTACATCTTGGTATCGATCTAAATGTTGTAACTCTTGGACCTATTGTTTCCATAATATGATTAAACTTAAATTTTCTTGTTAACAAAAAAGGTTAGAAAAAGAGGAAATGTTACAAATAATCCTCCATTTGGGGAAGGAGTAGGAACTGCCTAAAAACTCGATGAGATCCTTACTTCCCTATTGGACACAAGGGATCGTTTTTCTGTACTTGAACATCAAGTAATGGGAAATGAGGAGGAAGAAGATGTTGGTAATAATAATCAGCCACCTCTTGAGGACAACACCAATTTAGGTGTTGATAATAACAATGTGAACATACCTGATCAGCCAGAAAATAAAAAGGCTAGGCTAGCAACTGAACTCACTAATGATATAAAAAGGATAAGTCCACCTAAGTTTGATGGCACCACATTAGGATATGGAGTTGAGAATGGCTCAATGAAATGGACAAGTACTTTGCAATAAGGAATTTCTCAGAAGAAACTAAGGAAATCTAGGGAGCATATCAACTTTCCCATGAGGCATCTTCATGGTGGGATAGCCATAAGGCTGAGTTAAATATTGATGAAACTAATATCACTTGGGATCAATTTAAAGGTTACTTTAGGAAACATTGGCTACCACAACTTTATTATGATAAGAAAATGACTGAATTCCAAAACTTAGCTCAAGGAAAGATAATCATGAGTATTGGGAGTGATTTACTAAACTCCTTAAGTATGTACCTCAGTATCAAACTGATGAGAAGTTTAGGATACAGAAATTCATCATGGGATTGAATCCCATTATAGGAGGAGAGGTGGATGTTCACATCCCAACCATGATGGAAGGGGTTGTTGAAAAGCGGTATGGTAGGAACATAAATTGAAGGAAATTTCTGCTCATAAAGAGGAAGTAAGGAAGAAAGTCCCCAACTCCTCTTTATCATATCTTCGCACCTAAGAAAGGACCATAGAAGAAATTTGGAATGAAAAGTAAGTTTTTAGCTGATAATAGTGTAGACACCAAAATTGGGGCACACTCCCCTTGGTCCCTGGTCAAATAATCACCTCAAACACACTCACCTAACCATGTCCTGTTTCACCCCACTCTAATATTAATTTAATTAAATTAATTCATGATCTCATAATATCTATTATTTAAATATCCTAATTGAGATAATTCCCACACACCCACCTCACTTGTACACCTCATCTAGCCACCTCACCCTAAGACCTATTCTTAGTGTGTTGTCATAAATAATTAAAACCTACCTAAACCCTAAAAATCAAAGCCTACATTCCCTCTAACCACATTCCCACCCATTAGAAAGGAAGCTTCCATTTTAATCCATGGCAAAAATGAACAATATCCAAGAAATCAACGAGATCTACCCATTTTAGTAAACCTAGGAAATCCCATCCTAACCGATGCCAATCACCCTAAACCGACATCGATCACACTAAACCATCGCCGGTCAACCTGGAACTATTGTCGGTTACCATTTATTCCCTAAAACAATGTTATTTCGATGTTGGCACATTTCTGAGAGAAAGGGATGAAAACTAGAGCTGCATACAACAAGAACTAGCATTCATACACACATCAAAGAATTCATAGCGAGTATCATAAGTGATTGCAGAGCCATTTGCATTCATGGAAGCATTTGGGGAAGTGCCATCACCACATTAAACTCTATCCTCTTGATCAACTTCCATTGCCATCTAGCCATCAAGCTCATATAACAGTAAGTGTTTTATTAACCAACATTCATCCATTTTCATTTTAGTAGGTTTTGTTATATCTATTATTAGTTTCTACTCCCACTCCCATTCTCCCACCATTTACCTTCATGCAAACTTGATCATTCCTTCACCCACACCATTAAATTTCCCATACCCAACTTTTAAAGATCTCTGAGTATATCGAGATCTCCATACACCTTTCCATTGTCCCCTCCATTTCCATTTAGCCTCAATCTATCCTCACACCAAGATTTTAATAATTTTCCTCTACCCCAACCATACCAATGTCGGTTACCCAAAACCATCGCCAGTTTCACTTAAACCAACATTATTCATACTAGACCAACATCGGTCTCTATGTTTTACCCTCATACCAATAAAGCAGAGCCTAAAATCTCCACCAAATACCCCAAAATAGCTAAAAACTTTACCTGACCAGCTCCGGCTCCCCCGTCGCTGACCTTGACCTTCATATTCAATCATAGCCTAGCGTGTTGTGAATGAATCTACTTATTGTATTCGAATGAGATACCTAAATATTTTTAAATATAGTAGGATTTCATTTATTGTTAACATTGAATTGTTATAAACGGTGGATTGCTAGCCTTCTAGGGAGTATCACACTTCCTAGATCTAGCATACGCTAAGTATTCCACTACATATCTTGTTTAACTTTATTTGGTGGTCTTGTTTTCTATTTCAGTAGTTCCTCCTAGCCAAAAGGGGGCTCTCATGATCAGCTATGGATCAAGAAGTCATACACAAGCAAGAACCTTCAACCAGCTTTAACAGTATTCCTCATAGCCCATATACCCTTATATGTTTCCTCAATATTCAAAGAAATGCTCTAAGAATCGGGTGAAACATTTTGGCATGCCCAAGGGGACCCATTCAGGGGATCCTTGCTTTTCTTTATTTCTAGGTGAAACTTTGTATGTTTGTTTCTTTTTTGAAAGATTCTCACATTAAAATTCTTCCTGGATTCTTCTATTCTTCAAATTTCTAAAAGAAATCATGTTTTGGTGCTTTAAAATGAACATTTCTTTCCTTTCATTAGTATCACATTACTAAAAGAGCATCCCTTCTCCTGTTCATTCCTTTATGTCATTGAATTCAATAATTTGATTTGGGCTTAAAATTAACTACATTTCATTCTACTTTACTACATTAGTTCATATTAAATAAGGCTAACCTATACACCGGAAGTCATGCCCAGGTTGATGGTTGACAAAACGAATCACGAAAAGCACTTCCTTTCTCTTCTTCTCTCTCTAAGTCTTATCCAAACATCACAAAATTGAAAAATATACACATTCTTAAACAACATCTTACCCAGAAGAAGCTTTAGGTGATCACATGACATAACCTAAAACCTCTCCTTGTAGATCTCCTTCTTTGTAGGAATCCATTCTCACCAAAAATTATATTCTAAAGTTCATGAGTCAGTCCTTAAATAGCATAAGCTAAACAAACATAATAGAAAAAGCACTCTTAGGATCATATTTTTCTTATTGTTTCTTGTCTTGCATTTTTAGGTGAAAGGATTCATTCTTCATTTTATTATTTCCCCTTTACATGCTTCTCATCACAGCTTGGTGTATTCCACTTCATTTGAGTGTGCATGGGCCATATTATTATCATTCTCATAATTCTAGGTTTGATTCCACATCTAATTTTAATGCACAACCACATGTTCTTCATTGCTTTTTCAATTTCATTGTAACTGGTGTCGGTCGAGCGACCGTCGTCGGTTACCCTCGACCATCATCGAGTTTCACCTAATCAAGCGTCGGTTTACTATTCTCTTGGTTAACCTACCCAAAAGGAAACCTGTTTCACCTTCTTTTTGTTCAGAGTCTCTGTCACTCTTATCATATTCACTTTCCTAGTAAATTCCATCAACATCTTATCTACTTGGCAGATTATTAGCCTTTTGCCTTGTTTTGACAAACTATCCATTTTTCATAGTGACCGACAACGGTTACTTGTGACCAACGTTGGTTTACCCTAACCGGCATCAGTTAGCCTATTCAAATTTTTAGTAGACATTTTGTACCTAATCCACCTACCACCACCTACTTTTCCTATATTTTTTGTATTTTTGTGTCATTTACAGAAGGTAGTCCTACCATGTCAATACTTGTTCACATGGTGCTGATGTGTAGCCATGAAAACACCCTCATCTTCCACACTAGTTGTTAACCAATCCCACCTAGTCCTTCACCACCTTCTATTTTATCACCCATGGATCCTACCCACCTATCACTATCACCATAGGGGATGAGAAGTTCACATGACTCCTTGACCGTAACCCTTCCACCTTACGCTTCTATCTTTCCCACTCGTCCACTCAAGATGCCTCGGGTGAGTTGATATATGACATGCCCATATCTACTAACACTCACTCCTATTTCTGTGTCAACTTCTACTATCTTCGTGTTTCCCACATCTACCTTGCACCTAGTCATTGTTGTATATATCTTTCCCCCAGGTAGATATAGACAAGCAGAAGAATGGAGAAATCAAAGAAGCTCAAATCCCTGACGCACCCAAGGCACACAGAAGTGGCACATGAAAATGGATGTCGACAGGGAAAATGGTGCGCCCAAGGCACACAGAAGTGGCACACGACAATGGATGTCGACAGGGCAAACGGTGTGCCCAAGGCGCACAGAAGTGGTGCACGCGATGGATGGATGTCGATAGAGCAAACAGTGCACCCAAGGTGCATAGAAGTGGTGCACGATAATGGATGTCGAAAGAGAAAATAGTGTGCCCAAGGCACATAGAAGTGGCGCACGACAATGGATGTCGACAGGGCAAATGGTGCGCCCAAGGTGCACAGAAGTGGCGCACGACAATGGATGTCGACAGGGAAAATGGTGCGCCCAAGGCACATAGAAGTGGCACATGACAATGGATGTCGATAGGGTAAATGGTGTGTCCAAGGTGCACATAAGTGGTGCATGAAAATGGATATCGATAGGGCAAATGGTGCGCCCAAGGTGCACAGAAGTGGCGCACAACAATGGATGTCGACAGGGAAAACGGTGCGCCCAAGGCACACAGAAGTGGTGCACGACAATGAGTGTCGACAGAGAAAAGTATGCACCCTTGGCGCATGGAAGAGGATGTCGACACACACACGGATGCACCTATGGCTCACCTCCAGGAGGCGCAACACTTCGAGCGCTGACAGAGCAGCCCCTGGCGCAGATATTTAGATGGCCATAACTTTTGACTGGGAGCTCAGATTCATGCAAGGTTGGACTTTTCGGAAAGCTTACAATGTCCTTTGTCCAACTACAATTGGATATATTTAATTACGTGAGGAAAAATTCTCCAAAATGCAAAATACAGTTCGCCACTTTTGGGTTCACTGGGGTTCTCACCTACCACCATAATGAGATAATTAAATGCATTCTGGAGGTGGTTGGGGTAGTTTTCGATTTCCTCTCTTCTCCCTCTCTTTTTCCTCCTATAAATTGTAAGGAGGGGATTCTTTCTAAAGGTTGGACATTTCTATTTTGCCCCTCCCTTCTTCTCTTTGGCAGGTGAACTTGTGGAGTTAAAACCTCCCATTTGAAACTGTAATGCAACCTTGCCTCTTGGCATTTTGCAGTGTGTTGTATCAATCTTTGGAGAAAATTAATGCATGTCTGTGGATGATTCTCAACCCTCTCTGTATTCATTTTCATCCCCTTGATCTTTCACTATGAATCTGGCTATCTGTGCATGATCTTGCATTGCATTTTAATGGTCTGTGTTTATTGGCAAGACAGGTGTTCTTCATTCCTCGGTGCATCACCTTTGTAGTTTAGGTTTTATTTTATGCATTTTCTTACCCTATCTCCTTGGCAAGTTAGATTAGGTTTTAGTAAACCCTCTGCATTTTCTACGTGTGCATCTGAACAGAGGAATAGGAACCGGCCTTCATCCGGAGAGCTTTTCCGTTTTCGCAATGTCCCACACTTGGGAAAAGCTCCATGTTATGCAATCGCACTGAGAGTCTCAACCCATCGTGTTGCAGAGTCCCAGGGGTGCTGCGATTCGACATCAATAGTTTTGGCACACCCGGTGGGACCAAGAGGTCATTCTACAGATTTGAAGGAATTTTCAAGAAATTCGGACTTAAAAATTGCAGGTTTTACAGTTTCAGTTTTTTCACCTTCCAGGCTAAACTTTGAAATCAATTTTCAAGGGCTTAACTTGCTCAAAACAAGTCAAAATTTCACCAGTTGATAGATCGGGGGATAATATTCAAAAGGGTATTCTTAGATTTTTGAGATTTTGACTTTCAAAATTTCATGGTTTTTAATTTTTAGATTTCATGTTTTCGGAAGTCTGGCATTTTTGTGTTTTCGGGACTGTCATTCCAAATCAAGTTCCAAACTCTAAAATATCAAAAATACAGGTCTTTCAAAATTCTATTTTTAAATATTGTCAGGTTTGGTGTGTAACTTGGCAGGATCTAGCCTTTTGAGGCTCACTTTCTAACACATCTGGCGACTCCGAAGGGGATAGAATTCAGCGGTGTAGCAGCAAAAGTTGGCCAGGCATATGAGAAGAATTTAAACCAAGTCCAATACTCAAGAAGAGGGGCTATTTTTCCACTTGCAACTTTCACTAGGCAGAGGAAGGAGAGGAAGAAGACCACAAAGATCACCATCTCCACCTAACAGGACTTTGTCTACACCTCCACCTAGTAGGCCTTTTCTCGCATCGACCAGGGTTCTTAGGCCAATCATAATGGCACATCTACCACTGAATCCCTTTGTCAATTTCATGGGTAGTATTCCACTTGCCCTAAATGCTCATAATCAAATTCCAGTTGCAGCACTAAAGAACATACCCTATTTCACAGGAGAAAATCATACTACTCCTATTGATCACATCCAGGATATTGCTAATGCATGTGCAATTCACGAAATAAATGAAATGGATGTTGCGGTCAAGCTGTTGGCTTCATCTTTCAAAGGTAAGGCCTTACAATGGTTTAGGAGCCTAACAGCAGGGTCTATTATGAATTGGGACCAACTTTGTTCAGCTCTTTGCAACCAATTCGGGGAGAGGGCGGACAATTTGTCTTTATTGGAACAACTGACAACAATCAAAAGGGCTCCTAACGAACAAATGATAGATTTCAACTTCAGATTCCAACGGACATGGGACAGGATTCCAATAGCCATTAGACCAACCACCGAAGGAGCATTCCTTTATTTCTTAAAGGCTATAAATTTAGACATAGCCATGATGATCCAATCAATGGGAGGAACAACGCTGCCAGGGGCCTACGACACAGCTATTAGAGCAGAGAACTGTTTGATCCAAGCTGGAAAGCTTGCACCAAGGCCACCAATGCCTCTCTATCTGGATATGGGAAATCCTACAACCAGCCAAGCACCAGAGTTGAATCCCATTCCAACTCCTAGAAATCAAAGCAATAATGAGGCGTCGACTTCTTCAAATACTTCAAAGGAATTGCAGGAGGTCATGAAACAACTGCAGAACCTTGGAAATGAACTAGTGACTATCAAAAGACAGCAAGCTCAAAGTGCTAGACCATATCAGCCTCAAGCACAGTACCAAGCTAGGCCCCCATACCAACAAAATAGACCACCACCTCAGGCTGCAAATCAAAACCAAAACCAAGGACAACCTCAAGCTGCCAGGCCGTTTCGACCGTATGATCCAAATGCAACGACGTCCTCAAGAGCTTTGGTCCCGACACAAAATAACATGGCACAGGAGTATGACTGGTGTTACCCTTGCAATCTACCTCACAATCAGTCAGCATGTTTCAATGGTGCACTAAATCAGGCTTTGATGGTGCAAACCATTAGTGTGCCTCAAGAACCAAGCCAGGAGGAGAATCAACAGCAACAAACGCAACAAGAAGGACCTCCAACAGAAACCACATTGGCAAATTGGCAAACGGAAGACTTCTGTGGAGTTAACCAATAGCCTTTTCAAGGCGTGGCTGCCAACACATGGTCAAAGAAGAGAAATATAGGAGAGGGACAACCGTGTAATCCAGTTGTTTCTCAACCCACTCCTACACAACAAGGGGTCAGTAGACCAAACGCAGCTCCAAATGTGCAAAATCAACCCAAGGTACCTGTTGTAGCAACACACGCACATGCTCAAGCTCCAGAAAAGTTTACACCAAGTAAGGGACAGCAAAAGGACAATTCATCCCCTTTCAGCATCATTGATCAAATGAAGAAGACGAATGTGAATATATCAATGTGGGAATCTTTATCCATCCCAGGACAAAGAGATCTTCTACAAGCTACCATGAAGAATTGGTCAACTTCGAACCAGCAGGCCCATATGCAAGAGAAGGTCCTCACGAATGCTGCTCAGCCTGAAGGGAATCATGGAGGACAACAAGGTAAAGTTTTGAAACCCCCTCCATTCTATGTTTCATTAATCATCGGGATAAATTAGTACACAATTGCATGATTGATTCTGGGGCAAGTAGTTCAGTGATGCCAAAGCAAATAGTGGATCAACTGGGTTTGAAATATGAGCCAGTGCTGAAAGGAGTAGTGCAACTAGATGGAATGGCAGTAGGAACAGTTGGGGTCATCAAAGGGTTAAGCCTAACACTACATTCATGTCCTAATTTTATAGTTCTACAAGATGTGTCTATGATTGACCTTCCACCACTCTTTGTGTTATGTCTATCAAGAGACTTCACTACAAAAATCGGTGGATATTTATCTGCAGATTGGTCACACATGATTTTTAGGATGAGATATGGAGCCAAAGCAACAATCAGGTCAGAACCAATTGCCAATTTCCATATTGAGCCTCATGTACCAAATCCTATCAATGCAAATTGCTCGGCTTTTAATCAGGAGGAGTGTTCAAGTGATCTAGAAACAGGTACTAAGGTTGAGGGAATTCCTGATTTAACTTTGGATGAATGGGTAAACAAGAGTCATGAATTTGACCCATACTGAGGAAATTGAAGAATGTGAATTTCGCGTGTATTGTATGCACGAAGAAAATTCACCCATTCCCGACATCATTCAAAATTTCTGAACAAAAGGATGAAAATAAAGTTTGGAAATTATTTTTCGATGGTTCGAGAAGCAGACAAGGTGCTAGAGGTGGTGCAATGTTGATTTCACCACAAGACATCAAATATTTTTCAGCTTTTCGTTTCCAGTTTTCCTGTTCAAACAACACGGCTGAATACGAAGCATTGATTCATGGAATTCATTGGGCGAGGAAAAGGGACAAAGAACTTGCAAGTGTTTGGAGATAGTGAGTTGATCATCAACCAAGTTAGGGGACAACATGCTATAAAGAACGACTCACCAAGAGCTACAAAAATAGGGTATGGGACCTCATTAAGGATTTCAAAGCTTTGAACATTGTGTCCATACCCAAGAAGAAAAATGAAGTCGTAGAGATAGGCTCGCAGCAGATTGGAGTAACATTTGATGTGGTTGAAAACATCGAGAAGGGAAAAACACAGCCACATATCCATGTGATTGTGAGGCTAGCAGTTCTAGATAATAACACAAGCTGGCAGGTGTTTGAGAACGATCAATAGATCGTCAATTTCTTACAAGAAGAGGCTGAATTCTCAGCTAGGAATCATGACAGATTAGAACAACAGTATGGGGATCAAGTAGTGTAGTTGCGAAAAACAAGCTTCCTAAGGGTTTAGTAACATTGGAGTCTATCTTCAACCCTAACGACCAGTTCCGTAAGGAAAAGGCTAACATACAGGTCAAGAGAGAAGATTGAGAGCCAATTCCGGTTGGGGAAGGAAAAACTTTTCAAATTGGTAAAGTGGCCACTGAGCAGGAGAAATCAGATTTCATACAGCTTTGCCAAGAATTTCCAGATGTCTTCGCTTGGAGCTATGAAGACTTAAGAGGATTCGATCCAAATTTGGCACAACATACCATAGAATTGGATCCAGATGCTAAGCCCATCAGGCAGAAGCAGAGACCAGTCAACCCTCACATTGAACCTCTAATGAAGAAAGAGCTAAATAAGCTAATAGAGGCAAGCATTATTTTCCCGATCAAGCACTCAAGCTGGGTCGCAAACTTGGTTCCGGTCAGGAAGAAGAGTGGAGAAATCAGGTTGTGTGTGGATTTCCGAGACCTAAATAGGGCATCTCTCAAAGACCATTACCCACTTCCTTCAATGGAACAAATATTGCAAGTAGTATCCGGTTCAGAGAGATTCTCTCTCCTAGATGGCTACTCAGGGTACAATCAGGTGATGGTGAAAGAAGATGACCAATTCAAGACGGCTTTCACCACCAAATGGGGGACCTATGCCTACAAGAAAATGCCATTTGGGCTATCAAATGCTGGAGCCACCTTCCAAAGGGCAATGGATATGGCATTTAAGGGGTTGATCAATAAAATAGTTCTAATATATCTTGACGACATCACTGTATTCTCAAAAAATGCAGTGGATCACCTCTATCATTTGAGGCAAGTACTTCAGAGGTGTAGAAGATTTGGGGTATCATTGAATCCCAAAAAATGCATATTTTTGGCTCACGAGGGAAAAATTCTAGGCCATATTGTTTCAAAGGAGGGGTTGATAATTGACCCAGAAAGAGTTGAAGCAATTCGAGCATTGCCATTGCCAAGTCAAGCTAATAACACTAATGTTGAAGAAGAGCATGGCATTTAAGTGGACATCTGAAGTAAAGGCATGTTTTGAGGCAATAAAGAGGCCATATCTCAAGCTCCGACTCTCGTCAATCCAGACTTCTCCAAGGACTTCGTGCTATATGCCTTCGGTGGTGGGGACACGATTTCTGCAATCTGGTACAACAAAACAAAGGAGGATTAGAACAACCAGTTGCTTTCTTCAGTCAAGGCTTGGAGGAATACAAAACTAGGTACTCTTTCATTAAAAGAATGTCCTTGCATGTCGGAGTTTAAAGAAATTAAAGCACCTGGTCTCAAACAACAAGATCCAATTATTGGTCTCTCATGCGGGAGTCAGGGACTTCCTTCTAAACAAGGATCTAAATGAGAAACGTGCAGGATGGATAACTCGTGTCATGGAATATGACATCGAGATCAAGGTCACCAAACTAGTACATGGGAAAGGACTATGTGAGCAGCTAGCCTTGAGTCAACAAGTTGAAGCAGGTGATGAAAAAGAGACGCCTTGGTACTACAGGGATGGTCAAGAATAGGAAAATGATAATGTGCCCACTCCTGTTGGACTCGAATGTGATACACTTCCTACAGACAGGCCTATGCCCTCCAGAAATGAACAAAGCAAAGAGGAGATACTTCAAATTACAAGTCATTCCATATGTGCTTGTTGATATTGTTTTGTTTAAGAAAGACATCAATGGAGTTCTGTTGAGGTGCATTGGGATGAATCAAATTAAAAGGGTGTTACGAGATTTTCATGATAGAGATTCTGGAGGACATTTTGCCCCACGAGTAACAACTCTCAAGATAATGAAGGCAGGGTATTATTGGCCGACAGTCTTCAGTGACTGCTATACATGGATAAGAAAGTGCAAGAAATGTGCACTCTTCACGGAAAAGAAAGACTAGCAACACTTCCATTGCACCCAATTCAGTTGACCAACCATTTATGCAATGGGGATTGGACTTCGTCGGGGTCATCAATCCAAACTCAAGCCAAGGCCACAAGTGGATTCTCACGGCAACGGACTATTTCACCAAGTGGACCGAAGCAGCAGCGCTCAAAGAAGCAAATGAGTCTAACATACTAGACTTTTATGAAGGAATAGTGACCGGAGTTCGGTGTCTTTGGCCACTATCATATCGTATAAACGCATTGGAATTTATAGGTTCTAAGATTACTGAGAATGGGCTGTCAAGAATGGAATCTATTTGAGCACCTCTTCAAATTATTACCCGCAGGGTAATGGACAGGTAGAGTCCATGAACAAAAATTTGCTAAGAATCATCAGGACTCTGGATGAAAACCAAAGAACATGGCATACCAAGCTAAAATCAGCATTATGGGCTGACATAATAACACCAAAGAGGTCTACAGGTAATTCCCCTTACAAGTTGGTCTATGGAAAAGAGCGATGTGCCTATATCATTAGAACTGCCTGCATTGGAGTTCATGAAGCAGTTGGAGTTGGTTGAGTTTGAACCAATGGAGGCCAGGTATGCAGAGTTGATGGAATTGGAAGAAATTAGAGAACATGTAATTCAAACAATTGAGAAGGTTCAAGCCTTAGTAAAAGATGTTTTGATAAGAAAGCAAGAGCAAGGACATTCCAGAAGAAGGGACCTAGTTCTGAAATGGGATGCAGATCGGGAAAAACCAGGAAGGAATTCCAATTTTGATGCCATTTGGAGTGACCCCTACATGGTCACAAGATGTAAAAGTAGTAATGCCTTCTAATTGTCTACCTTGGATGGAGGAGAACTCCGATTCCGGTTAACGGAATCTATCTTAAACATTGCTACTAAAAGGAAAAGATTTACCCTTGTAAATATTAGCCTATATTTCAATTCCTCTAAGTGCGTATGCACATTGTCTTGTTGTAGTTAGGTTTCTGTTTCCCTAAGTGCTCTGGCACAGGTTTTTTTGCTCTCAGGTTGATTTCTACAGTTCAGAATGTTGTCAGAGAAGAAGTTGTGGTATCAGGATCGGGATCAGATATCAGGTTGGTTTCAAGTTATTGCTTATGACTCCATGCCCAATGGATTGCTAAAAGGCCACTGATCTTCTACCTAGTAGGCAGGTGATCCCGTTGAGTCGCCAAATTGTTGTATATATCTTTCCCCTAGGTAGATATAGACAAGCAGGAGAATGGAGAAATCAAAGAAGCTCAAATCCCTAACGCGCCCAAGGCACACAGAAGTGGCACACGACAATGGATGTCAACAGGGAAAACGGTGCACCCAAGGTGCACAGAAGTGGTGCACGACAATGGATGTTGGCAGATAGGGGAAAATGGTGCACCCAAGGCGCATGAAGTGGTGCAAAACAATGGATGTCAGCAGAGCAAATAGTGCACCCAAGGTGCACAGAAGTGGCGCATGACAATGGATGTCGACAGGGCAAAATGGTGTGCCCAAGGTGCACAGAAGTGGCGCACGACAATGGATGTCGACAGGGAAAACGGTGTGCCCAAGGCGCACAGAAGTGGCGCACGACAATGGATGTCGATAGGGCAAATGGTGCACCCAAGGCACACAGAAGTGGCGCATGACAATGGATGTCGATAGGGAAAATGGGTGCCCAAGGCACATAGAAGTGGTGCACGATAATGGATGTCGACAGGGCAAACGGTGCGCCCAAGGTGCATAGAAGTGGCGCACGACAATGGATGTCGATAGGAAAAACGGTGCGCCCAAGGTGCATAGAAGTGGTACATGAAAATGAGTTTCGACAGAGAAAAGTATGCACCCTTGGTGCATAGAAGAGGATGTCGACACACACATGGATGCGCCTATGGCGCATCTCCAGGAGGTGCAACACTTGGCGCCGACAGAAGTAGCCTGGCGTAGATATTGACGGCCATAACTTTTTTACCTGAGCTCGGATTCATGCAAGGTTGGACTTTTCGAAAGCTTACAAGGTCCTCTATCTAACTAAATCTGGATATATTTAATTGGGTGAGGAAAAATCTTAAAAATTCAAAATACAGTTCGCCACTTTTGGGTTCGGCTTGGGGTTCTCACCTACCACCATAATGAGATAATTAAATGCGATGCGGAGGTGGTTGGGGTAGTTTTCGATTTCCTCTCTTCTCCCTCTCTTTTTCCTCCTATAAATTGTAAGGAGGGGCTTCTTTCTAAAGGTTGGACATTTCTATTTTTCCCCTCCCTTCTTCTCTTTGGCAGGTGAACTTGTGGAGTTAAAACCTCCCATTTGAAACTGTAATGCAACCTTGCCTCTTGGCATTTTGCAGTGTGTTGTATCATCTTTGGAGAAAATTAATGCATGTCTGTGGATGATTCTCAACCCTCTCTGTATTCATTTGCATCCCCTTGATCTTTCACTGTGAATCTGGCTATCTGTGCATGATCTTGCATTGCATTTTAATGGTCTGTGTTTATTGGCAAGACAGGTGTTCTTCATTCCTCGGTGCATCACCTTTGTAGTTTAGGTTTTATTTTATGCATTTTCTTACCCCTGTCTCCTTGGCAAGTTAGATTAGGTTTTTAGTAAACCCTCTGCATTTTCTACGTGTGCATCTGAACAGAGGAATAGGAACCGGCCTTCATCCAGAGAGCTTTTCTGTTTTTGCAATGTCCCACACTTGGGAAAAGCTCCATGTTATGCAATCGCACTGAGAGTCTCAACCCATCGTGTTGTAGAGTCCCAGTCTTGTGATTTGACATCAACAGTCATTTCTAAGATAGGCCCTATACCTGCTATGACCACCACATCTACTACATCCATTGCACCCACAACATCCACTATACCTTCTTCGACCACCCCGAACGTCACCTCATCCGCACCTATTGTCTCATATATACCCATAGCTACACAACCATGCCTAGTGTCGATGACCACTACCCCTTTTCAAAATATTTTCCGTTCTATTCCATAGTCCTCAGCCCTCATTGCTACTAGAGTCACCATGATCCTTCCACCTCCATATATGTACTATCAGTAGCCTCCCGTTTCATCTATCAATCATTCTGGTACATACCCCTATCTCAATCTACCTATATGGCATCGCCATATACCGGAATTTCACCTCCATCATATGTCCAACACCAACCTTTTTACACTATAGGAGGTACACATCCATCATCACCCACTAATGACCTAATCAAGTTAATGATGGAAAAGATGCAGACACTAGAGGCATCATTTTCCGGCTCACGCAACTCTCTCACCTATGATGAAATTTGCAATGAGCCTATACACCCATCTATTCCTATTCGTCCATATCCCATACATTGTGAAATGCCTAAATTTAACCGCTTTAGTAGTAAAGAGGACCAGTAACATCATTACGGTCTTTCAAACATGGTTGTTATCTGGATCACCCATGATGACGCTTTGCTTTGAGGACCTTTCCCATGTCTCTAACTAGGCCCGCATTAGATTGGTATAGTGGGTTACCTAGAAATTCTATCTTCTCATTTAATCGGTAGCCCAAGCGTTCTTGGATCACTTTTCCATCAACATTCTTAAAATGGCTACCATGACTGACCTCTTCTTCTTTACGCATCAATATGACAATGAGTCTATCACATATTTTATCGCTCGTTGGTGTAGCCTGATCAATAAACTCACATTCTAATTACCACAAAATGAGCTCATAGAGCTCTTCACATGGGCTTGTACTAGACATATCTTGCCAACCCTACAGGTCCAGATTTTCTAAACCTTTGATGAGGCATTCACCATGGCATGAAAGCTAGAGATTTGGGCCATCGAAGAAAAGAAAATTCAACTACACAATAAGAATTTAGCATTTAATTCAAATGATACCTCTTCTTCTTTGAAACCACAAAATAATTATTCAAAAGCCAAGGGAACCACTAACGTAGTGGTACTCAAGGCTGGCCTAGCTCATCCATCAAATCAAGCTAACCCTCATCTAATATTTCTCTTGTCTAGACCTTTCAATTCAGATGAGAACAACAAAAATACACCCCAATTGGGGAGCCTTATTCTTCTATCTTAGAAAATCTCATTAAAGCTGGGGCCATCACCCTTCCTCCCATAAAACCACACACTAGTTTTGATCCTTCTCGCCCCACACCTGCATGGTACAAAGAGAATGACTTCTATAACTATCATCGGGTAAAAGGTCATAGTGATGGAAATTGCATCACTTTCAAGAAAATTTTCCAAGAAATGCTTGAGAATGAAGAGTTAATCTTGAATAATCCTAATGCACCACCAATAAAAATTATACATCTTCAAGAAACCATTTCCGAATCGCGCCCTTCTTCTTGATCAAACCGGAGAGACCTCAACTAATTATATCCATACTCGCAAGATCCATGCTATTGTTAGTGACACACCGAGTTGCTTCCCAATTACCTCATATTCCTTCCATAGAGGAAATATTGGCCCAACTTCCTCCACCTACACATGAACCCACTTCACCTATTCCTCCACCCATAGAGGAACACCCTTCATCTCCTCCCTCACCTGTGAAGGAGTCCTATGTTAACATCAAGACCATTTCACCTTTGGATTTTCCACCTAGAGAGTCATCACCTGTAGTACCTCACCGACCCATGGAAGATGCTTGTTTATCTCCTCCACCCATAGAGGAGCACCCATCATCTCCTCCACCTATCAAAGATATAGTAGAAATGTCGTTGCCTCTAGGTGACCATTCTCCATCAACCACCCAAGATCCTGTAGAATTACTTTTGGCTCTCTTACCCACAAAGGCTGAAGCTAGTGAATTCCCCATTTCTAAGACACATTTTATAGGAATCACCATTGGATCCACATCAACCTCACCCACTATAGTGTCGTTCTCACGCTTAGCCAACCACCTAGATTATGTGGATAGAGCCTTACTTTGGGGGTGTCTTCTACTTCCTATCTCAACACAAATGCAAATGTCACTCGCTGACACTTCCACTATCTATCCAAAAATATTTCAGCCGATCGAACCAAACACAACCACAACTATCAAAAATTCTCCCATGATACCACTCATGGCTCAACTCACACCTCTACCCATAACTCAACATGCTTCTACATCCAAACCTACACCTACATCATCTTCCTTTCCTAAACCTATTACTACCTTAGGGGTCATCCCAACAACCAACCTTAATCATGCATCTATTGAATTAGATTTAACTACATCCTCCAAAACTAACACCAAACTTAATTCAGCCCCAAAACAGAAGAACCAATCCCCTAGATCTCATACCCTAACCTTGTCGATCACACCTTCATCACCTTCACCCCTTCCGTATGTCTTAGGACACCACGCTTTGATCCTAGCTACGAAACCTCCACCCACCGGTAAACTAAAAATGCAGCATCCCATTTCTCCCTCGCAGAACCTCTAACATACCCAAATGCCCGACAAAACTTCCACCCACACTGCAACATTTTTACCACACATACCATCGATAACTTCTTAACTACCCATGACACTTCATTCTCTTTCCCTCACACCTCCTACATGACCCACGCCATCTACCTACACACCACCTTGGTTATCCCCGTGGGTAACTCGCCCTCTTCCACCATTTCCTTTTCCCTCTATATCTCATGCACCCATGTCACCTTTACCCAAGAAGGTACAACCTAAAGGTAAAAATATGCTACCCTCCAATAAGATAGTCAAGCCAACCACACACTCTATTACCAGTTCATCTGCCCATACCCCTACCTAAGAAGACACGACTACTACCTAAGACCATGCCAACACCTAAAACCTTAGCTCGACCTAGCCCATGTATTATAAAGACCCTTCCTATATAATCAACCGCACTTTACTCCCAAACCCACATTCACTTCCCATTTTGATCCACTAGTGGGATCCTATGCCAAAATATTAACCAACCTCCTTGAAACTTCTGTCATCACATTACCACCTCTTAGACCTTATGACCCACTCAAACCCAAACCAAAGGGGTTTGAAAAAACAAAATTTACACCTACCATCATGTGTCGAGGCCACGACGTAGAGAACTATAAGGCTTTGAAAATTATTCTTATCTAGTTGTGTCCTCCGGAAGAAAAATTTGATGATAATGACCTTCTCGATGAGGACCCCATTTTTCCAACACCGCCACACAAATCTTCCCTCATTGCCTAATCGGTGACCAATACCTCCATGCCCACAACTCTTAGAGCCACCTCCAAGATTTGATATTAACATGGTGCACATAAGAGAACTTGCTAAACCTCCACCCAAATTTTGGTGT
The DNA here is from genome assembly GCA_018340775.1 of Taxus wallichiana var. yunnanensis. Classification (NCBI taxonomy): domain Eukaryota; kingdom Viridiplantae; phylum Streptophyta; class Pinopsida; order Cupressales; family Taxaceae; genus Taxus; species Taxus wallichiana. The sequence goes on along the minus strand of CM031239.1, from coordinate 95,467,199 downwards.
GCCCAACTAATCTCACAAGGTTCTTTCCCACCACTTGGCTTTTGTCCTTCTTGTCACTATACCTTTCATGGCTCACTTACTTCACCTACCTCCCCACCTCAAATCAACATGATCCACGTTGCTACCCACACACAGAAAGATAAAGGCAAGGAAAAGGCAACCGACCCACCAACCACCCCTATACCCAACATACCATATGTACCCACATCTAAAGTCACTATCCACAAATTTCCCACATATCCTATTTCTAATGGGGTTACATATCATGCGATGCTCAAAAATTACACCAATCCTTCCTCAAAATGTCCCTATATGAATTCTTCCAAACCTCTAAATCCCATTGCCAAGGTCTCATGGAGGTTCTTCGCCTATTGAGGTCTTACCCAATGAACCTACACCTATAGCCTCCATTATTACACCTCATCATGTAGCCTCTCTTACAAAATTACCATCTTCTTCTACACCTCCACCCACTCACCAAGTAGCCACCCTCAACTTTTTAGATGAAGAGATCACACCGCACCAAACCGATGACCTAGATCCAACCCTTTTCATCTCTGTCCACATCAATGATATATGTGTACAACATGTTATGATCGATGGGGCACTAGCATTAATATCATCTCCTCCCATGCATTCGACCAAATGCACATACCCGACAATTACATACATAAACATCCTATCATGTTGCATTCATTTAATGATGCTATCACCTCTACACTTGGCACCATCATCCTCCATGTTCGCATGTACCCCCACATTGTTCTAGAGTTATTTTACATCTTGGAGGGGGAATTTCAATATAACCTATTACTTGGTAGACCCTGCATTCATGTTATGGGTTGTGTTCCTTCCACTTTGCATCATTGTTTGAAGTTTGAGCATGAAGGGCACACCTATACAATTCTAGCTGACCCATCACCTTTCAAAACTTACAACATGCTTTACCAACCCAATGACTTGATTATACCCATTAAAGCGTCTACCTCCATGACCACTTCCTCTTAACGTACACCCCCACTCACTAGTGCCACCACTACCTCAACCGCACCTACATCCTCCATTCCTACCACCGCCACAACCTTGATGACTAACCCGTTAGCCTCCCAATTAGCTGGCTCCACCTCTAATCCAACCTCTAACACATCATCTATCCTAGCTACCAACATATCAACCACCGATCCCTTGGAAGGTGTTTTTCAACGTCTCACTCTAGGGAGTATCACCTTTATGATGTCAACACATTCCTTACTCCACAATAGTATGGAATCCTTCACCAACACCCTAACTATGATCACTTGCATAGGAGAGTGTCTCCTTTACGGTTCTCCCCACATTCGCACCAATCTCACCTATGGGGACTTGATACTTCCACTCATATACCCGAACCAACATCACAAACCCACCCATTTTCTACTCGACCTCCAGCCACTCACTAATCATCGTTTACCCACACCTTCTTCCACCGATGTGCGTCGAAGGGTTTTGGTTTTGGATTTTACGAGAAAAGTTCATCACACTATTATTCCATGTACTACCCAGAAACATAACAATCGTAGTGGTATCAGCTTTGCTAAACCACCTACCAAGAAGGCCCGCATTGAACTCACTGAGGATACAAGCCTTTCTCCACCTTCTTCACCTACTCCACCTTCTTCACCACCATCACCACCCTCACCGAAAGAGTTGATAGATCTAGAATCCATCCCTCCTAAATTTTTTTCATAAACACCATTTCCTTAGGGCCTCGACTTATCAATGTGAGGGAAAGGCTCCCTCTTCTCTTCCCTTCCTATATCCTGAAATGATCGATGATGATACACCTTCTATTAATGTCATTCAATGTCAGGATGATGAATCTATACTCACCTACCTTGGTGTAGAAGACTCATATATTCATCGGTCATTACCATCTAAGACGCAAACCATGTTAAATGAATCGAATATCAAAATCAACATCCATACTCAGGATGACCCACACATTCTAAAGATTGGCCAATCTTTAGATACTACTTGAGTAGAAGCCATAACTTCTTTTCTCAAATATCATAGCCATGCTTTTCCTTGGTCTTACGATGACATGCCCGATATTGACCCCACCATAGTGGTATGCAATATCGTAACCATTCCCGATGCCAAACCCGTAAAACAAAAGATGAGGAAAATGCATCCTCGCATTGCTCTTCTAGTAAAAAAGAAGAACTTCAGATTCCTTTTTTCTATTTTGTTCATCTTATCAAATAATTATCCTCAATGGATTTCTAAAATTGTCCCTATCACTAAGGTGACAAGGGGACTCCGAATTTGCACAGATTTCTATGACCTCAACCTAGATTTCCGAAAGATGACTTTCCTCTACCTAGTATTGACCAACCGGTTGACCTTACCACTTTGTCACGAGATTCTATCACTCATGGATGGTTTCTTGGGTTATAACCAAATCTTGCTTGCTCTAGAGGATGAACACAAACTACGTTCATCACCCTTGAGGACCTTCCTCGCTATCGAGTCATGCCTTTTGGTCTTATAAACATTGGTGCCACATATTAGCGAGGCTATGACTTATATCTTCTATGACATCATACACCATATATTGGAAGATTACGTAGATGATCTCTTGGAAAAATCTAAATGCTACTATGAGCACCTTGTCATCTTAAAAACCATCTTTGACCACCTCATTAAGTATTTTGTTCACCTTTAGCCCAAGAAATGCATCTTTGCAGGTTCTCTCAGGAAAGCTCCTAGGATTTATTGTCTCCTTATGTGGTATAGAGGTTGACCTTGATAAATTCAAGGCCATTCTTGAAATTCCTCCACACACTAATCTGCGGAAGCTCTGTAGCCTACAAGGTAAGTTTCAGTCTATTCATTGTTTCATTTCGTAACTATCCAATCAGTGTCAACCATTCATCACATTCTAAAAAAGGATGTTTCCTTTAAATGGGATGAGGAATGCCATAAAGCTTTTGAATGCTTAAAACAATACCTTCTCCAACCACCCATACTCATTCCACCTAAATATGATCAACGCTTCTACCTATACATCTCAACTACCGATCACTCCTTGGCAGCCATGGTCGCTCATCACGATGAAAAAATAGAGAGCAGGTGGTTTATTACATAATTCATACTCTTTTGGACTACAAAACCCGATACAACCATGCCAAAAACTTTTCTTAGCCTTAGTTTTTGTTTCCACCAAACTCTACCATTATCTACTTAACTTCAAAACCTATGTTGTGACCAACTCGACCCCTTACACTTCATGTATGCCAAACCTTATCAAAATAAATGAGCTACATGTTGGCTTATGCTTCTGTTCTAACCTCGACCTCAAATTCACCCATTAAAAATCCATCAAGAGCCGACTATCACCGATCAATTAGTCGATGCACCTATTTCTGGGACCAACCATCTAACTTATACTTTCTAGATGAGTCTATTACTACCCTTTCCTTGGATGAACCCATGTACCAAATGAAACTCTTCTTTGATGGTTCCAAGTGTCAGCATGGGGGTGGGGCTGGTGTTATTCTCATTCTGCTTGATGGTGAACTCATGCCTTTGTCTTTCAAAATTTATTTTGATTATACAAACAATATTGTTGAATACAAAGCACTCGTATTGGGTCTCTAGGCTACTTATGCCTTAGATGTCAAGTCCATCAACATTTTTGGTGATTCTCAATTGGTTGTAAACTAATTCAATGGTATATACCATTATTGTAATGAGAAAATTCAAAAGTATAAGCATCATGTAGACATTCTTCCGACCACCTTCGACCGTTATGCCCTTCAAACCATCCCATGTTTAACCAATAAATTTGTAGATACCATGGCCTTTTTGGCTTCCCAGATACACGCTTCACCCACTAACTCTAAAATATTTTTCACCATATACAAATACTCCAATCACCCTCTTATTTACCTCGTGAAGTTTACTCTATCATAACCACCGCTCCCAACCCAAGTGACCTTTGGTATAAAAATACTCGGACTATCTTTCCCTCTCCATCTTGCCTCCCGACCTCACTCGTAATGGAAAACACACTTTTCTTAAAAGGGTCTCTCATTACATCATCATGGGTGGCCTCCTCTATAAGCACAAATTTTGATGGTATTCTCTTACGGTGCCTTACAAGTTCTAAAATTTTGTATACCATTAAGGAAGTTCATGATGGCATATGTGGAGGTCACTTCATTGGCCTTGTGGTTTCTAAGCGTATTCTTTGCCTAGGCTATTACTGGCCAACCCTTAATCATGATTGTTGTGACTACGTTAAGCATTTTGTAAAATTCCAACAACATGCAAATGTTCATCATACACCCAGTCATGCCTTACAGGTCACCCGTGACCTTTGGCCCTTCTCTCAATGGGGTTTGGATCTTGTCAAAGATATCAATCCCCATTCTTCATAGTGACATCAATGGATAACCACCGCTAATGAATATTACACCAAATGGGTTAAATCCATACCTATCATCTCCATAAAAGCTTTGAGAAAATATGTGAGTTCATCAATAATCACATCATTTGTCACTTTTGTGTCCCACATCACCTCATCACCGATAACTGAAAACAATTCAAAAATTAAACCTTGTGGAAACTTTGTGATGCCTTCGGTATTCAACTAAGTTTCTCATCACCATATTACCCACAAACCAATGGCCGGATGAATCCACTAATAAAACCTTGAACAAAATTCTCATGAAAGTGGTTAACGATCACTGGGAAGGACCATCATACGCACATTACTTTCACCTTGTGGGTGTATCGCACTAGTATTCACACTTCCACTTTGCTACCACACTTTTTTTCTCTCGGTCTACACAGTATAGATGTTGTTCGCCTCTCAAAGTTCATATTCCCTCACTCCACATGTCTCTCCATAACATGCTTAATGATGATGACTTTCACTAGGACCATTTAACACAACTTGAGTTATTAGACAATGTCATCTTAATTCTCTCAACCATCTTCAAGTTTACCAAAAACGTATCAAGCGTGCCTATGAAAAACATGTCCATGAACTAACCTTCCACATTAATGACCTTGTCCTGAAAGAAAATCAACATGTAACCAAAGCGAGAAAAAATTAAATGGGAAATTTTTTATCTTAATTGGCTTGGACCATACATCGTGACTCATACTTATGGATCATGTGCTTATCATTTATCTTCATTAGATGGTAAACTGAACTGAGCCCCTTAATGCCTTGCATCTTCAACCATTCTACTATTTAATTTTAGTCCTACCTCACCTTATGCCTCTTTTCATGCTCGTCCCTTGATCACTTTTCATTTACTTCCTTTCACTATGCCATCCCCAATGAGTAAAAAAGAATCATGTGTGTACCCATTATTATTTTACCCTCTCTTAAATATGTGTACCACGGCATCTGCGCATGGCATGATTCTCATGGATACTTTTTTTCTATTTTTAGATGAGATCCCATGGTTGTTTCACCTTGATTTTTGAACAAGAACCTGATTCTTCACCTTAGTCTTGTCCATGACTTAAAATCCCTCACATGGGATATAACTCCTTGAGTCCAAATTCCAATAAAAAGATGACTCCCTCAAAAGGAAATATTTATCTCTACATCACTGCTATAAATAGATTGCTCCCTCGAAGGATAGCTATGTAAATTCTGCTTTAAAAAATAGAGAGAAAAGAGAATTCGAAGCTTCCCACATCGATCATCTTCGCAAATACCTCAAGGAGTTAATTTCCTCATCCCATATAGACTTCCCACATTGATCAGTCTATCTCAAATATACATTAAAATAGAACACTTTTTCATCATGGACATTTTTATTATGATCTTAGATGTCTTACCAAAAGGCATGCTACCAAATACCATATAAACTAACAACTTTTCACCCTCTCTCCATTAGCACTTTCATTTCCTACCACCTCAAGGGACCTATTGGAACCGTGACATTTGGTGATCATGTGACTACTCTTCACCTTTAGAATAATCAATCATGCAATGTCTTTAGGGTCTTACATTCATTAGCCTATCCAAGGTATGAACCACTTGTTATGATCCTTACCAATTAGGTGGCTTTTTTGCCTCCTCTTATCTTTTAACTTCATCATTACGTATTGATCATCCTATAAAAGACTAGGTCCTTGGCACTTATCTCTAGGAAATTTTCCTCATTCACCACAATCAACTTAATATTACCCATGCCTATATGCCCACAGCTTCAACCATACCTAAAAGAGCTAGACTCAATCATGCCTATAACCTACCAACCCATTCTCATACCTCCTTACATTTTCCTCGCTTATGGGAGAACTACATTGGTTTGAGGCCCATTTTCATTAGGGCTATGTAGGCAGCTCTCTGAGGGCATGGGGCCCTTAGAGGTTAGCTCGGCCATTGCCATCACCTTCTTTACCTTTTCTCATTCGCAACCTTTCACCTCTCACCTTTTGGATACCTATTCTATTCACATTCTCCTCTAATTAGTTTCTAATTTATCATCAATTAAATGGAAATTAATAAAATTTTACACCATTGATTTCATCACATTTTACCACAATCATACGTTGTCAGTGATCATAACAACATGATCCATGTTACCATACATACCAAAAATTAAAATACAACATATACACATCATCATTTATTTTCATCATATCAAATACCTTGGAAATCAACTCCATCATGCTTATGACCGACTCCACCATGCCTATAACCGACTCCACCATACCTATAACCTAACTTCACCATGCCTATGGCCTTGACTCCACCATGCCTATGACCTGACTCCACCATGCCTATGACCTGACTCCACCATGCCTATCACCTAACTCAACCATGCCTAACACACCTATTATCCATCCATCTATGCATATCAATCAAATTCTATCAACACAAGACACATCATCAGTAAATCATCCATCTCATCATATAAACCTGTGTATCCATACAATATACACTGATATCAAATAATATCCATCTCTCAAAAACCCTCATATACAGCCTCACCATCTTCAATGTAGGTCAGTATATGATAAAAAAATATATAAAAACTCTCATATACATCCTCACTCTCTTCGGCACGTAGGCCAATATATATCAAAAATGAATAACTACATCAAAATGGAGGGACATACATCACGCATCATCCTACTAGATATCCTCCATATTGGTCTCTCCTATCTCCTCCTCCTCCTTGGCTCTGTATGGTAGCCTACTAACATCTCACTACCTCTCATGGGTCATGGCCAGGTCCCTACTAGTACATCACCTGGGGTTGGTCACCATGAACTGGTGGCCTCACCGACCTGTCTCGGGGCTCGTTGGCCCCATGCTCTTCATGCTATGGGTGTGTGATATGTTCATCTCACTCGATGTTTGTTGTGCCCTGTACTCTCCATAGGATAGGAAATCTATCCCATACCATCAACTAATATTGATAATACCTGGCCTTACCTAGGGCATCCCACAACTGGATACAGTGCACTGTCTGTGGTGGTCTCATCACCTCTACCTCTATGCCTATCCTATGGGACCCTATCCCACCCATGCTTGTAAACTAGGACCATGTCCTAGTGCCTGTGGTGGTGTCATTGGCCTCACACCCTATTCTTGTATCTGGGCTTGTAATGCCTCAATCTATGCTTATGTAGTGGCGAACTAGCCTTGTAAACCTGTAACCTATGGCGGTAGGGTGACCACTTTTACCTCATCACCATCTCCACCCCGAGCCAAATGGGCCTATAAAATCACCTCATGTGTAAGAAAATTTGCCACCTCCACCTCTAAACCTGCCAACTACCCCTACACCACCCCCAACTATGTAATCAGGGTCGCCACCTACCCCTCGTAGGGCATATCTCTACACAAAGTGATGGTGGATAAATATGGATGCCCTAACCTAGGAGGTATTTCTCATAAATGAGAATCCCACCACTGTCTATATCTATCCATCACCCTAGCATCATCAATCCACTGGTCTCTCACCTACTCCTCTTGCCCCGTAGGCACTATCAATTGTGGTAGAGGAAACGGTGTAGTGCCCACTTCCCTTTGACACTGTTTAGATACTGATCTTGACTCTATTGATCATATTTTGGATATTATTATATTTTGATGTAGCAGGATGTGTATATACTAGCTCATGGATTATTATGGACATTATTATGTTTTGATTAGCATGATGGTTAGATGTTAGACTATGGATTAATATTGATCTAGATTCAGTTATTATGCTTGAGGATCATTGAGACATTTTTATTATTATGTGGATGATGATATACTAGTTGACATGGACATGTTATTGATGTTGATTTTAAACATGTGACATTGATATTATGAATAACTCTAGTGTAGAGATCTATTTGATGATGATATAGTTGCAAATTGAATTTAATTGATAAATTGTTAAAATCCTGATATTGTTGTGAATTGGATTTAATGTTTATATATCATTTGGATATTCTCGATATGGGCACGAGGCCGAAGGAGGTATTTTGCATTTTACAGGTTAAAATCACAACAATTTTGGGGGACTGGAGACTAACCATATTGAAATTCGGTGTGAAATCAACAAGGTCACTATGGCAACCGTGTTTGAGTTGTATGTTGTGTTTTGTTAGGATTTCCATTATTGTGACCATGGGGTATATGTGTGCTTTATTTGTTGTGTCCCTTTTAAAAGTATTGTTGTATGTATTTTATTTGTAATGTGCTCTTTATTTTAATGTGATAGTATAATGTGAGAGTCTTATAGTTAAATTTTAATTAAATTAATTGGGATGTGGAATATAAATTAAATGTTATTGTCTTGGTTGAAAATGAAATTTATTTATATATTTTATAACCATATGGTAATTAAATATATGGTTGTGTCTAAAGTTTGTAATACATAAATGTTATAGAAATAAATGTATTTTAAAAGAGTGTGTAAGTTACCAAGTATGGGTTGTTTAAGTGAAGTGATAGATTGTGAAAGAAATTGTAAGAGGTTGTAAGAAGATTTTGGAAGGTCAGACACTCCACCTCTCTCTTGAAATTCGAATTTGAGCTAGGAGGAAAAATTTGGAGGCTTGTGGGACAAGTTAAACTTGTCCCACACCTCTCAAAATCCTCCACCAACCATGTTTTTAATTTGGAGTCAAAATCAGATTATTTTATTGAATTTTGACTTGATTTATTGTAAGAAGTGATTGCACTTGTCTTACAAATTTTAAATGCTTTCCTTTTGGGGTATGGACTTTATTGTGTGTGTAAGTGATTTTGTCATTTTTTCCTTAATGGTGATTTGTTGTTGATGTGGATTGCACTCTTGGGGAATGAGGAAAAATGATGTGGCATCCCACTTGGAATCCACATCATCCTCTTCCACCCTCTCCTTTAAAATTGGAATTCCTCCTCATTTTGAGGTTGTTGAAAGTTGGAGATTTCACTCTTGGGTCAAATTTTCTTGCATTTTTGGAGCTTGCTTGGTGGAAGAAGTGGAATTACTTGTGCATGCATTCCTCTTGCTGATTGGGACTGGTTTTTGTGCAACAAAGAACCTGCTATTTTGGAAACAAGTCTCCATTATGGAGAGGTAGGCTCCCACTCTTTTAAAACTATTGTATTTTCCTCTTTTAGCATGAATTTGAATGTGTTGTGTTTGTAATTTTTTTGAGGGATGGGTAGAATGCTTAGGGCATGGTGTGGAGAGAAGACTATGAGGTTATCAGAGGAGGGATAAGGGATTTTCCATTGTTATTTGTTCTTGGGAGGGAATGTTGGTTTGGGATCCACCTAGGAAAGGAAATTGCTTGCATTTCCTACTTTGGGGGAGGTATAAGGGATAAATTTGGAGGAGGGATAAGGAAGGGTTGAGGATGGATAAGGTTAATAGGATTGCTATGATCTTGGTGGTTTTCTCTTGGTGGATGCCCAAAATTCAACTTGGGAGGCATAAGGAGACCTCCATAGTTCTTGCTCTTGCTTGGCTTGCTTTCTTGGAGAAGGAGCCTTTGTTTTGTTTGGAATTGATTGTTGTAGTTGAGAACTACATATTATTTCTTTGTGTTTATTTTTTTTGTGAATTTATGCTTGTATGTGAAGAAGCCATGTTGCCATGTGTTGTATCATCATGTTCCATTCCAATATGGTTGGGGCTCGGGGCCAATGGGGAAAGATGGCTTCTCTTTTCCCATTGGATGTCTTGGTTGGGTGGAGAGAGTTGCCTTTCCCCCTTCCTTGTTGTGATCACAAGATGAAAGATGAAGAAATCATCATGCTGCTGTTTGGAGAAAGAAGAATACAGTTTGACAGTCATCCTTTTTGTAAATTTTAAATGTAATCCTTCCCACTTCAAGTGGATGCATGTAATTGATTCGAGATGGGAAATGTTTACCTTGTAATTTGAAAATTGTAATTGATTGTGAAATGTAAATGATATCCTATGTTTTTTTATTTGAAATGAGAAAGAGTCACTTTCCCTTCCTCTGTTTTAAAAAGAAGAATATGATACAGTTCGTAAGTTTCAAATTGGAATGTAAAGAAAGGAGTCCAATTGTAAAATTATTTAAATTCAATAAAGGAATCGAAGTTCTCTTGATATACCTTGTTGTAATATTGTGGTTGGAGATAGATGAATGAAATACATTACTTTCCCAATTGCATTGTTATCTTGGAAATCACATGACTGTTAAATTCGCAATTCTGTTTTGGAAAGAAAAAAAAAGAAACGTATAAAAAAAAGAATTGGATCTTTGAAATGAGTTGATAAAAGTTAGAAATCAACATTGCATACTGTATACATGTCTTTGTTGAATCAATTGGATGTCTTAGAAATGAAATGAATATGTTTTCCTTAATTGAGAATTGCATATTAAACTGTAAATTCGTGGAGAAGAGAACTCCGTTTTAAGTTCATAATTCTGGCATCTTCTTTTTTAAATAAAATGAGCAGTTTGACTTTATACTCAACAATAAATTACAAAACTTGAAATTTACACTTAAGAAGACTTGAGGAATCCAAATTCACTAAAACAGTCAAGAATAAATCTCTAAAACTCAAGGAATTTCAATTCGGAGCTTGCATGGTTGTTTTTCCCATCAACTATCAGAAAATTGTAAACTTGAATAAATTGATCAAATTGACACCTTTAAAACATTATAATTCTTCCCTAAGTTGATCCTCCATGTCTGTTTGACATGTTGAGTGAAGGAAGAGTCCAATTTTTATAAAATTTGCAAGTTTAAAACTGCCAGTTTGTAACTTAAAACCCTGCAGATCGATTTCTTAAAATTGACCCTTGAAACTTTACCAAATTCTAAAATTGATGATTTTTGTGCAAAGAGGACTCAGAGATTTCTGGAAAGTCCTCGTTTTCCTAAAATGGAGCTTCCTATCAAAAGTTATGGCCATTTGAAGTTTTACTTCAAAATGGCCATCCCAAACCAAAAATGAAATAATTCAACCTTAGAAAAATTTAAATTTTGAACATTAGAAAAATTTCTCAAAAAGTTCCGTGGCCCCGCCACCCTCTCATCCTATCAGAATTCACCACGTGGCACTTTGGAGGCGGACCCTTAATAAAACTTAACTTTTTGAAATTTTTGCCTTGGGAAAAATTTCCTATGTTCCCCATGACCCATGACCCCAACCAATCACGTCTTTGACACGTGGTAGGAGGGTGCATAGATCAAAATGAAAAACTTAACCATTTTTTTGCTTTTGGAAAAATTTCACTTTTTCTTCCGTCGGCCCGTAGCCAATCACAAAGCACCACGTGGCCATTTGAGCAAGTGCGGAGGCATGGAGGAAAATTTTCCTTTGGAAAATTGAGACTTTGGTTTTGGGAAAAAATTCAAAGTTTTCCCCGCGACCCACTCGCCTGCACAAATCACGTGATGACACGTGGAATTTGGGAAAATTTCCCAATTTTCTCCCTAACCTGTGGACCTCCAAGGGATAATTTTCCCTAAAACTCCAAATCGGCCATAACTTGAGTTTTTACAGGAGTTAGGAGGACTTCTTTATATGGTTGGAAAGGTGAGGAAATTTCCTATCGAATGAGCCTAGTTTAGGAAAGTTTTGATAACTCTAAGTGTGTGAGAAATCTAGTTGAATTTCAAGGCTTGATAGAGAGCAGGCCTGGCGATAAATTTCTCGTTGAACCTTAATAAAACTTGTAACCTCCAAATTGAAACCTAGTAAAATTGTTATAAGATAAAAATAGAAATCTTGTGTTTGTTTAATCGAATTTGTTCCGAACCTATTTAGTTTCAAACTAGTGTCTTGTAACTTGGTTGTAGACTCTTCCTATAAAAAAAAATTATTCCATAATTTTCCTAATTTGTTTCTTGGTCTCAAGTGGTAGTTGAAGCAGGCATCACAAACGGCCTCTCCATGTCATCTGTCATATACTATGGGAAGGGTGGCGGATATCCTATGGTAGCCTAAACTACTGTCTCGAACCTATCTATAGGTATCATCTCTTTCTCTCTAGAATGGAACCCCTCTATCCATTTGAGTAGCTGCAAAGCCATCTAACTCATCAGCCATATGTTTGTATGAGGGATAACCCACATACGGTCTCCAAATAATGTCCATGCAAGACAACCCCTCCAATAACCACTTGTAATAAGATACATCATGCATAGCCCTACCGCTCAATGCTCTCCAATAATAGGCACCCATCGCCTACACCCCACCCAAACGAAACCCAACTCAAATACATCCACCAGGGCATACCAATCGATACAACACATATAATGTGCTTGTAGGCCCAACAGTGAAGAAAAAATGTGTAGCATAAGATGAACTTGTGGAGCCACCCATACACCCATATCTCTCTATATAACTACACTAGTAATGCTAGCACCCATGCAAAGCAAGTTTTGTCCATTACCATATCATGTAGAACTCCCATTAGTGATCATGGGAATCTCCAACCCTTTGTATCTGGTAGTGCAAAATAGTAAACTGCCTCCATCAATAAATCTACTAGCCTCGTCTCCTCTAGATGGGCTAGGTACATCTCTCCATAGCCCATGTTGGCACTTTGTGGAAGGTTATCTCTGTTAGTCCCTCACCAAATACTTTGCGGCATCAACTCCTCAAATTCCTCTGAGGAGATCAAATATACCTGCATCCCCATACTTGATGGAATTGTAGGATCCTATAAACATACTCTAGGTTGAATATCATCTCCCCTATCGGTATATGGAACATATTGGTTTCTGAATCCCATTTATTAATTAGGGTGACCATTAAACTAGGCTTCTAGACAACATGTCGGTGGTGTCCGAGCTTAATCAGGACTACATCTGCAACATGTCACCACTCCTTGACTATCACAACACCAAACACTATCAAGAGTAGGGGTGGCACCATGTCTCACATCCACAACTAATCTCTCACCTACATCCAACAACACATCACATTAATACACCCTCATCATACCCACAATCACCCTTGACACCTCACCTATACCTACTACCCTACCTCTTCTTCCCTCCCAACTTACCTTCATCTCACATATTCTATCTACCCACCCCAATCCTAACCCACTATCAGTCACCCATACCTATCTCAAACCCTTACCCAGGCTCTGTCTTTCCCCAAAACATCTTCTATCACCACTACCTATCTCACCCACCCAACCTAGGACACTTGTGGCTCCTTTTTCCCAAATCATGACCGGTACTGGTTATCTCTAACCGACCCTAGTCTCCTATAAATTGACATCGGTCACCTTTTTGTGATCAATACCGGTTCATCACCACCAACACCGGCCACCTCGACCGATGCCGGTCACTATCATGGCAAAAACTGCGACACCCAAACCCTACTTTTTTCAAAAATCTCTCTCATTTACCTTCTACCCACCCATTTCTACCTAAACCCCCTCAACCCCTCCCCACCCCTCATTCACCCACCCACCTCTCTCCCCATTCCTATTTAACCCAATTTTCCCTCCCAAAATTCAAATTCCCTTTTCCCCCAAACCTGTTTTTCCCTACCCGACCTCTAAACCAATCTACCTCACAAACAACAAAAAGGGATTGAATCTTACCTCATCATGCTACTATCTCCATGGTGGTGGCACATCGAGCCACTACACCCGGTGGCCCACATGATCCCTCCCCGCATCTGTCATCACCCAATCAACCTAATCACCTCCAACCAACCGAATCAATCAAACCGATCTCGTGGACTGCCTATTGACTGCTACTCACCTACTATGTGGCTCACCAACTCAGCTCTCCATGTCATTTGGTCACTTTCCACCTCATTCTTCCTCTCTTTTCATTTTCTCCAATTTGGTAAATGACAAATGATTTTAAAAACACAACACTTTTTCTTTTTATAGCCTACCCGACTTGACTAGCAACGGTTTTACCTTGACCGACATTAGTCTTGTGCCCTAGCTTACCGTGGTCAGTCCATCACAACTAGAAATGGTTCCTTCTAACCATTTTCGGTTATCCTACTTAGTCTCTTTCCTACCCCTACCCCTAATTTACTAACCTAAATCCTTTTTACCTCACCCACACCTAACTTGGACACTTCACTTTATCCTCCTGACCTCATCATTTACTACCTCACCTTGTCCTCATTTGGGGACTCATTATTTTACCCATACTTTGACCCTACCCATGTCATGACCTAGTTCCTTAGACCTGGAACATTGCTAGTGACTTGTGACCTCATGTACTTGTTATACCTTGTGGCACGTTACCCGTGTTAATTGACATACTAACCTTACCTTGCCTCTTGCCATGACCGTTTATCCTGACCCAACCTTTGGTGTACCAGAACATACCTAAACATTCCTGCACCTGATCTACCTCATGTTTCTGGCCTTTTTTATAGCTTGATACCGGCATCACCTCAACCTTGTTTGGATAAACCTATCAACCTTAGACAATGTAGATTTTGCATGCTCTTCAACCTAGTACCATGCTTTGTAGTTTATACATGTGGGTGTTTTTGAGTGTTACTACCTTTGACCCGACCCCTTACCTAGATTATTCGATTAGACCTTTACCCATTTTTACCCCCATTCCCCACTTTCCTCTTCATCACATTCATCTTTTATCAAACCACTCACCGATTCTCGCATACGCCTCATCAGTTCTGGTTTGAAGGGGATCACCTTCACCCTCACATGGGACAACCACATCTTATTTTTGTCGTGTCTCTTACCAATACAAGCTATGCAACAAAAAAGGGGCCAAATGTAGACATAAAAATTGAGTCACACTCCCCTTGGTCCCTTGTCAAATAATCACCTCGAACACGAGTCACCTAACCATGGCCCATTTCACCCCACTCTAATATTAATTAAATTTAATTAATTCATGATCTAATAATATATTTTATTTAAATGATCTAATTGAGATAATTCCCACACACCCACCTCACTGTACACCTCATCTAGTCACCTCACCATAATACCTATTCTTATTAAGTTGCCATAACTAACTAATACCTACCTAAACCCTAAAAATCAAAGCCTACATTCCCTCTAACCACATTCTTGTCTATTATAAATGAAGCTTCCATTCTAATCCGCGGGGAAAAATGAACAAGATCCAAGAAATCAAGGGGATCGACCCATTTTATTAAACCTAGGAAATCCTACCCTAACCAATGTCAGTCACCCTAAACCGCTACACCGGTCAACCCGAACCATCGTCGATTCTGATTTATTTCCAAAAACAACCTTATTTTGACATTAGCACATTTATGAGAGATAGGGACGAAAACCAGAGCTGCATGCAAGTAGAACTAGCATTTGTACATGCATAAGAGCATTCACATCTAGCATCGAAGTGATCACAAAAACATTTACGTTCATGGAAGCATTTGGGTAAGTGTCATCACCACATCAAACTCCATCCGTCTGACTAACTTCCATTTCCATCCAGCCATTAAGCTCATACAACAGTAAGTGTTTTATTAACCATCATTCATCCATTTTCATTTTAGTAGGTTTTGTTATATCTATTATTAGTTTCTACTCCCACTCCCATTCTCCCACCATTTACCTTCATGCAAACTTGATCATTCCTTCACCCACACCATTAAATTTCCTGTACCTGACTTTTAAAGATCTCTGAGTATATCCAAGATCTCCATAGACCTTTCCATTTTCCCCTCCATTTCCATTTAGCCTCAAATCTTTCCTCACACCGAGATTTTAATAATTTTCCTCTACCCCGACCATACCGATGCTAGTTACCCACAACCATCACCGGTTCACTTAAACCAACATCAGTCATACTAGACTGACGTCGGTCTCTGTGTTTTACCCTCAGACCAAGAACAGAGCCTAAAATCCCCACCAAATACCCCAAAATAACCCAAAACCATATTGAGACCAGATTCTGACTCTCTTACGGTGACCTTGACCTTCGATTCAATCATAGCCTAGCATGTTGTGAATGAATATGCTTACTTCAGTAGTTGAATGAGATACCTAAATCATTTTAACTACTATAGGATTTCATTTATTGTTAACATTGAATTGTTTTAAATAGTGGATTGATAGCCTTCTAGGGAGTATCACACTTCTGGATCTAGCATACACTAGGTAGTCCACTGCATATATTGTTTAACTTCTATTTGGTGTTCTTTTTTTCTATTTTAGGTAGTTCCTCCTAGCCAAAAGGAATCTCTCACGATCATCTAGTGGATCAAGAAGTCATACGCGTGCAACAACCTTCAACTAGCTTTAATAGGTATTCCTCCTAGCCCATTTACCCTTATCTATTTCATCAATATTCAAAGAAATGCTCTAAGAATAAGGTGAAACAAATAGTAAGAAAGCAACAACAAATAAGTCTTTTGGTAATGCATGAAACAACTCTTTTAAGAATAATAATAACAGATAAAGTCTTATGGAGGTCAAAATGCTAACTCTAAGGCCGGAAATAAATCGAGCCTAGAAAGGGACCCGTAAGAGGTTGTTATGACTATGGAAAAGATCATTACACAAATCAATGTCCTTTGAAAAGGATGATTGCAATCAAAACACAAGTTACATGCTAGAGTAGCCGACAAGCAAGCTAAAAACTACGCCATGCCCATAGAGGTTTTGGGTAAGTTATTTGGCATAACTATAACTATTCTTTTTGATACGAAGCTATGAATGTAAAATTTATAGTAAATTAACATCAAAAATAAAAATAAAAGTTGGAAACATGGATAAAAAATGGACTATACAATATGGAAACAATGATGTTCATATAGTTAGTATGTGTGTCTGCTTTGGAGTAGTCCTTGACTTACCTAGATTTTCCAATGAAGTTGATCTTTATGTTGCACCTTTGGGGTCTTATGATGTAATCATAGGTGTTAATTGGTTATCCGAACATAAGGTAAAAGTGGACTATTTTGAAAAATGTATTAGTTGTTTAGATGACCTGTAGAAAACATCGAGAGATTCGGGGTGTGAAACGTGAGATTTCTGTTGGGAAACTGTCACAATATGCAACTTAAAAAGGCCAAAAATAAAGGTTGTACCTTATATGTAGTAAAGCTTTCAAAAGCTTTGCTGAAAAGAGTAGTGATGTCATAGAATGATATCATTTATTACGAAACTACATTGATGTGTTTCCAAAAGAGTTACTAGGCCTTCCACCCAAAAGGGATTTTGACTTCACAATTGAAATCAAGCACGGAACCTAGCCTATTTCAAGGCACCATATCAAATGACTACTATAGAATTACTAGAGCTTAAGGCTTGATTGCAAGAAATTTTTCTATACATTTAATTAGACCGAGTGTTTCACCTTGGGAGCACCAATAATTTTGTGAAAAAAAGGATGGAACACTTAGATTGTGCATTGATTACACAATGTTAAACAAAGCAACAATCAAGAATAGACATCCATTCCTAGAATTTATGATCGATTTGATCAGATGTGTGGAGCATCGGTATATTCTAAGATAGATCTTCGATTTGGATATCATCAATTATGGATTAAGGATGAGGACATTCATAAAACAACTTTTAGAACAAGGTATGGACATTACGAGTTCATAGTTTTACCTTTTGGATTAACAAATGCACCTACAACTTTTATGAATTTAATGAATAATATATTTCAAGAATACTTGGAAAAATTTGTTCTTGTATTCTTGGATGACATTCTCATATATTCTAAAAGTATTGAGGAACACTATGAGCATTTGAAGATAGTTTTGGAAATTTTTAGAAAGAGACAATTATATGGTAACCTATCTAAATGTTCTTTTTATGACACAAAAGTGCACTATTTGGGACATGTAATAAGTTAGAATGGAATTGTTGTAGATCCTTATAAAATTGTAGCTATAATTGAGTGGCTTGCACTAAAGAATGTACATGAAGTTAAAAGCTTCATGGGTCTTGCTAGTTACTATAGAAAATTTGTAAAAGATTTTTCTAAAGTGGTTGCACCAATAACTTCATTACAAAAAAAGCATAAGAAGTTTGTGTGGAATGAGAAATGTGAATCTACATTCGAAAATTTGAAGGATCGGTTAACATCAACACCTATTCTAGCATATGCATTTGCAGAAGGTCTAGGAGGTATTTTGTTACAAAATGATCATGTTATAGCTTAAAAAGTAGAAAACTAAAGTTGTATGAGTTAAATTATGCTCCACGTGATTTAGATCTTGCTTCCATTATTCATGCACTACATGTTTGGAGGTATTATCTATTTGGTAAAGCTTTTGAATTAAAAATTGATCATCTTGGGCTGAAGTATATTTTCACTCAACCAAATCTAAATGCAAGACAATGCAGATGGTTAGAGTTTTTGTCTCGGATGATTTTGACATAAATTGCATCAAAGGTAAGGAAAATAGAGTAGTTTATGCTCTAAGTCGTAGGAAGAACATTTATGCTCTTATAACATTAATAACTCAGTTTAAGGATGAAGTAAAAAGTGTTATGGAATTTGATTCTTACTTTCTGCAAGTAAAAATAGTGCTTGTTGTAGATCTAAATGATGTGAGGTATAAAGGTTTTCAATTTGACAACAAAGGAATCTTAAGATTTGAAAACAGAGTATACATACCTTCACTAAATGATTAAGAAAGAAATTGTTAATAGAATTTCATAATTCACCTTTCTCTGGAAACCCAAGTATTACAAAGATGCTTACTGATATAAGATAGCAATATTTCTGGAAGGGGATGAAAAAGGACATTATTGATTTTGTGACACAATTCTTAGAATGTCAACATGTTAAAGATGAATATATGCATCCAATCGGTTTATTGTATCCTCATAGCATACTGAAGTACAAATGGAAAGTAATAAGCATGGATTTTGTACAAGGGTTTCCTATGTCAAGAAATAAACATGATGTTATTTTTGTAGTTGTTGATAAACTAACAAAAGTAGCACATTTTATTGCTGGTAATCTGAAGGATGATTCTCCTATTTTGGCAAAGAGGTTTGTGCATGAAATTTTCAGATTACATGGAGTACTTTAATTAATCATATCTGATAGAGATCCTAGAATGACTTCGAGGTTTTGGTAAACACTTAATCCAGCTCTAGGAACTAAGCTGAATTTTAGTTCTATGTATCATCTGGAAATAGATGGACATATTGAAAGATTTAATCAAGTTTTAGAGGATATGTTACGAATGTATTGCATGGATCAACAGTATAAGTGGGAAGAGTACCTTCCACTAGTTGATTTTTCTTACAATAACACATATCATGCCTCTCTTAAGATGGCACCTTTCGAAGCACTATACAGAAGAAAATGCAAAAGCCCCATTAGTTGTAACAACATTGAGGATACAAAGGTAATTAGACCTAAAATCCTTACAAAAATGGAACAAGTTAAAATGATTCGTGAACGCTTGAAAGAAGCAATAGATAGGAAAAAGAGTTATGTTGATTTAAAGCAGGTTGATAGGAAATTTGAACTTGGTGAGAAGGTATTTCTTCGGGTTAAAAAAAAAAGAGTTCTATAACTTTTGGCAAGGCTGCCAAGTTATCATCTCGTTACGTGGGACCTTTTGAAATAGTTGAAGTAATCAACCTTGTAGCTTATCGTTTAGCATTACCTCCTAATTTTTCATGAATGCATGATGTTTTCCATATTTATTTTCTTAAGAAATACATTTAATATTTATCACATGTGTTAAATTGGAATTCCTTGCATGTCAAGACCCAGAATAATCATGGTTAAACCCATACGAATGTTGGAAACTCGCACTTGAGTTGCATTTAAGAAATCGTGAAATAAGTCAATGTAAGTTCTAGTGGGACCAGTGTAATGAAGAAAGTGCAACTTGGGAAAATTTGGAAGATATGAAAATTCCTTTTCCATATTTATTTGAACAAACTTTATTCTGATGACTGATAAAAATTTGTGATTTTATCTTTATATGACAATAAGTCTGTCATTTTAGACAGATAACTATTTATTTTTTAATAAATATCTATGTGAATGCTGATTTTGGAACTTTAAAATTATGATTTTGTTACAAAACATATGATAAAAAAGTGAATAAATTTATTATCCTTAATGCAATGGTAAAAATAAGATAATCATTGGGAAGATGATTCTTTTAAGGAGGGAAGTATGTAACACCTTTGACAAACTGTTATATTTCTCATTTGCATTACAAGTGTTGACATGTGATTTTATTGATGTGGTGTGATCATTTTCTTGTTTAAAATCATGCTTGCTAGGGATAAATCATTTCTACTCTTGGATTCATTAGATTGAAACATTGATTCTTGCAATAATCCATTTCACTTCAGATAGGTGAGTTGTAATTTGGTTATGATGGTTGAAAACTTATCTCTATTAACTGACTCATCCTTGGATCAATTCCATTGATCTAAGGAATGTTTTAAATCTCCTTACCTGGTCTAAATGGTAAACTAACATTCATAGGTTGAGAGATGTAGCGGACTGAAATTTTGTATGTTTACAAATTATTTATGGTCTTGTAAGATCGTGCCTACATTTTTTTGTATGTTTTATTCTCAGATTGATCTCTTCAAGACATTTAATGGCGTTAAGTGGAACGAATCCTGCTTCATGACTATGAAGGGAATCTAAGTCCTAAACCTATGGGATCTATCCTAACGGTATTCTAAACTAAGGTAAATGTACCTACTTCTTAGCTTTGTCTACTTATATGGGTGAGAATCTATCCTAAGCTTCATGTTCTACGTTGGGATGGGAAAAAACCTAAGGTGATGCTAGGTATACTCTTAACCTATTACCTACTACTAAATTGGTATGGATTACGACCTATCTTAAGTTGGCAAATTACCTAAGGCAATGTTTATAAACCTAAGGTAAATACTTTCTAAACTAACCTAAGGTCATAACCGAAGTTATCGAAATATATCCTAAACTAATGAAAGGGACCTAAGGGTTGCATGGAAAGTTGGCGACGCTTCTAAGGAATTTATTTGATTTAATTTTTGAATTAATATGAAGTACTACCAGTTTTGGCAAAGACATGCAAACTTGGTGGAGGCTTACGTGGAATCATAGTTAAAATTAGAAATGCATGCAAAGGTTGAAATAACAATTGCCAATTTTGGGAGGTGGTGGCAAGGAGAGATAGGCGGGAGATTGGGGAGTAATGACATTAATGAATCTCAATTTTTGTGAGCAAACTGTCTTGGAAACAATGAGGGAGGATTTGTTGGAAGCTTTTTAGTCTTGCATGCTTTGTGATTTTTTCTCTGATGGAGCTATCTCGGTTCTTCAAACCAGCGGTTTTATTTTCAGTTTGTGGCTATTTTTAGTTTATGTGGTCTATTTTCAATTCAAGGAAAGTATATGAGGCATTGGAGAAAGAGATGTTTTATTGTTGATCTTTCTTGGAGGAGGATAAGAGTTGGAAGCTCATTTAGAAGTCTCCTTAAAATCGGTAGAATAACTATCGGTATGATAGGCTCTACCCCTTGAGAGTTATTTATTTCCTCTAAATGTTTCATTAAAATAACTCTTCTCTCTTGAAATATTTGGTTATTTGTCTTTTTTTGGTTATTTACTTTATGTTAATGGAGTCTCTATGATTTTTGGTTATGAATCCATTATATGATAATATTAGTTTTGGGTTGTTCTCTCTAAGCAAGTTCAATGTTGAAATTCTTATGGAACTTTTAAGGCTTTTGTGTTTTGTTTTGAACTCTCATTTGGGACTGTCTTCTTGAAAAAGAGCTTGAGTAATTGGTTTTGGTTCGATCTGAACTAGTAGTCTCTTATGAAATATTCTCTTTGATGCATCTTTGAGTTTAAAGAAGTTGTAGTACTCTGTCTTGGACTGTATAGTTTACTTTGAACATGTAATGGCGTGAAGACGTTTGATTTTTTTTTTTCTCTATTCTATGTAACCCACGTCTAGTTTTTATCAGTAAGTATTTGATTTTTTTGAGTGAAAGGTGCATGACCTTTTATGTAACTATATCTTGTTGTGAGGATATAGAACCTCTGGTTCGAGACTGTATTATTTACTTACCCTTTGGTGTGAATTCGAACTCTTTTGAAAGTAGTCGATAATGGGTTTTTGAAGTATATGGAAGTGTTGTGTTTGTACTTCAACTTGTGTTAAATTTGACTTTAACAATTACCTTCTCTACACTGAACTTCTCTACCTCAATATTTATGTGCTAGATGGAGTTATGAAAGTTATTATAGTTGGGATTTCTATTCAGTTTGAGTTCATGGGTAATGTTGAAACTTTGTTTGACTTAAAACTTGTGTTGGGTTTTTGTATTCTCCTTCAGATCCATTTGAATGGATTTCTAGTTTTTAAAAGAGGAAGGAGTTGAATACTCTTATTGATTATATCTTGTTTTGCCTAGATGTTGTATTGCTTTGGGACTCTACTGCATACTTTTCTCTACAGTATGAACCTAAACTTGTGTTTCAACACTATGTAATAGATGAATATGGATTTTGGCATTATTTGTGTCCTAGATTTCTATTTGTATATGAACTAGAATTGTTTTGATATTGTTGTTCTGATAAGGTTTGAATTCATAAGGAAAAATAGAAGTATTGTTTTATATAAACTACGTGTTTGGTTTGTATTCTCTTTTGGGAACTATCAAAAGAACTTTTGGTTTGTAACTAGGATTTGGAATTCAATTGATGAAACAATGGTGAATGAATTCTTGGATCGAATCATTTCTATTGAGTTTCCTTTAAATTTGGAAAGTTAAGTTTTGTTTGTTCAAACTTCTCTGTTGATCAACTCTCGTCCATGCTATAGAGTGATTACTATCCTAGGATTTTTCAACTTCTTGAGTTCATTTTTTCTTTCTTTCTATCTTGTATGAAGTATTGTGAACTCACCCTTTAGAAATGGAAACTTCCTTGTGGATTTTTAGTTTAACTTGTTGCTAGTTGACTGTGGAAAGTTCATGGGAATAGTTGAATGTTTAGGAAACTTTGGGACTGTCATTTTTGGTACTAGGAAAACCAATTCATCCACATTAGATCTTTATTTATTTCAGATAACTTTTATAGAATCAATGGTCGTGTTGATTTGGGAAGTGTACAGCTGAGTCTGTCTGTAGAAAGGAAAACATAATCATTTCTATTCTGATTTTTTTGAATGAATGAGTCATGCATCATTAGGATATTATTTTTGGATGGAATCCTTTCTGTGTACTCAATAATATTATGAATCTTCCCTAGATGGACATGAGTAAGAGATAATCCTTGTGTAAGTCTTGCTTTGATTTTTGGAACGTATGGTTTCAGATCTCTAAATGATATCTTCTATAATGTAGAATATACTTAAGGCTTACAAGTAGGATGATGACTATTTTGATTCTCTCCCTTCTTGGATTGGTTTGGGATTCTTGTTAGTAGATTTTGTCACTTAAATGGTGAATTGTTTTTAGTTTCCTTGATTAATGCATTATGTAGGTACTCGATTATATACTTTACGAACCTATTTTCTATTTCTTAGGTGTGAACGGTGAATCGTGGATAGCCCATTTTGATTCTTCTTCTTATTTACTTAATTTGTAGGATGAATAATCCTAAATATGTAATATTCTTAATTTAATTTGTCTTTACATGAGTCTAGAAACTTGGTAAAATGACGATAAAATTTTTGGTTACAAGGTAACTCTTTTCGTTACATAGTAAAGTTAAATTCTAGATTTCAATTCATAAAGAATTATGAAATAATTACATAACAAGATCTGTTGTTTGTTTTAAATAACTGATTGGGTCAATTATTATTTAATGTAATGTAGTAGTTGCTGATTATATTATACTCTTTTCTTAAAAGTGACTTCAAAATTATTAGGTGTACATCTTTTATGGTTGTTATAAATTATGCTTATTGGTAGGATATATTAATTATTTCATTAAAGAAAAGTTATTTTAATGGAAAAAATGGTGGAATGCACTTCATTTTAATGCTTAGTGCTTATCATGCTTAGTTTAATTAACTTACCCATGCTAGTAAATTTTACAGATGGACTTCGTAAGTGATAAAAGAAGGCAAAAAAATTTATGATGTATTGGCTGATTTAAAGTTTGGTTCTTTTGTAAAGAATTTCGATTCATTCTTGAGTTGTATTGAAAAAGGAAAACTATATTATTTTATGATCTTAATGCTAATCGACATGCAGTATGCCTGAAATGCATAGTCTTGTAAAGTGTATATTTTATCATGATGAATTGAAAGGTTTGGAGACTGACTCCAAATTGTGGTGTAAATTCTCTTGTACTTTGTATGAAGGAAATAGTATTTCTATCTTGTTTATTTTCTTTATATTTGTTTGTTTACCTATTTTTGTTATCATTTAATAATTTGGAACAAGGGAATAGTTCAATCTCACTTACTAAGGTGTGACTTGCTAAGTTGCATAAGATGTCGTTGTCTATCTAAAAAATATAATATAATAATGAAATATGTATTGGACATACAATTAAACTATATGAGTGGTGAATGATAAAAAGGTTATGTTATCCCTAACATTTAATCATGTAGAGGAAGAATCTTCCTCTCTAAAAAGAATGAGAAATAAAAGGAATGGTGGTCATGATCATTAATCTTTGTACTTCGTTTTATATGAAGTAAACTCTAGTTAAACCTAGGTGGATGATACACCTTCTTTGGATAGCTAAGTTTCATTAAATTAACCATTTGATGTTTGTTGCCCTATTTTTGGATAACTGCTTGTTATGTCGAGTTAATGAACATAAATGCAATCATGAGTTAATGAAGTTATTAATATTAAATCAGATTAATTATGGATAAAGAACTTAACGAATGTTTGAATTAGGGTTAGGCATGGTTTCTACAATATGAATCTTAATCCAAATTTAATTATGAATTAACGACCACCAAGGGGTATGCACATTGTGATGAATCAGTTCTAAAAGATGTTGGAACACACCCACTACATGACTATACCTTGAAGATTAAGGGCTTCTTGAGGATACAAAGATGTTGTTGCGATTGACATGTGGTAACACCCTTCCGTATTTGTTCATCTATATCTACACACATCTCGACTAAAATGAGCTAAAATGCAACATACAATGATAAAATTTAATTGTTTTAAACCCAAATCGAAATGTGATATTTGATGTAGCAAGTGATGAGCAGGAAGA
Source organism: Taxus wallichiana var. yunnanensis (assembly GCA_018340775.1). Lineage (NCBI taxonomy): Eukaryota > Viridiplantae > Streptophyta > Pinopsida > Cupressales > Taxaceae > Taxus > Taxus wallichiana. Next base: position 95,441,605 of record CM031239.1, on the reverse strand, counting down.
GGGGTGATCTTCCACTAATGCAATTCTAATGAAAGAAAGACGTGTTCTTTTTAAAGAACCAAAACACGATTGATTTTAGACAATAGAAAGAGGGGGAAGATTCCAGAGAAGAAAATTAATGTGGAAGCTTTTCAAAAGGGAAACAAACACACAAATTTCACCTAGGAATGAATAAAATGCAAGGAACCCTAGATGGGTCCCACTGGGCATGCCAAAATGTTTCACCATTTTCTTTAAGGATTTGACGAAACAGATAAGGGTATGGGCCAAGGAGGAATACTTGTTGTGATGGTCGGTTTAAAGTTCATTGTGCACATTCTGAATTCTTGATCCAATGCTAACTGTGAGAGCTTCCTTTTGGCTAGGAGGAACTACCTAAAATACAAAACAAGACCAAAAAGAGAGTTAAATAGTATATGAAAGTGGATTTCCTAGTGTATGCTAGATCCGGGAAGTGTGATACTTCTTAGAAGGCCTTGAATCCACTGTTTATAAATGAATATAAAATAACTTAAACAAGTAAATAAAATAATCTAGTGCTAGCATTCTGATTTATGTGCCTCATATTACTATCAGCATCGATTCGATTAAATACTAAGGTGTTGTGTAGGTAAAGGTTTCAAGTTGGGTTGTGGGTAATGCAAGTGGTCTATGGGTCACAGACAGGGTCTTGGTAAATTTTGGTAAGGTGTTTGGGTTTTTTTATCGAGACACGAGACCGATGCTCGGGGTGACCGATGTCGACTACTATAGAAAGTGACATGGATTTAGGTGGAGGTTGTTTGGGCTCTCTTCTATCTTGAACAGAGAGTTGAAAATGTCTCTATGGTGGAGGGTGAGGTGATAGGTCCAAGATAGGTGTGGTAAGGTTTTGAGTGAGGTTTGGGGTAGGCTAAGGGTTGAGTTGTTAGGTTGGGTTAACAGATCCACGTGGCCGATATCGATTAAGGAGACCAATTTCATTATAAGGTGGACTGAACATGGTTAGGGTTAACCGGTATCGGTGACTATGGGGAACTGGAAGATTTTGTAGAATGAGTTTTGGGTCCTCTCTATGATTGCACAAAGATTTTGGAGGGTGTTTGTGAGGTCTACGCAAGAGGAGGTAGTTTTGGGATAGGTTTTGTGAAGTTTATGTTGGTTGTGAGTGGGTGGTTGATAGAGAGAGAGAGATGAAGGATAGATCTAGGTAAGAATAATGAAGGTATGAAGGAAAAGAGAAAATACAACAAGTGAAAAGGGAGAAACCAAGTTACTTGGAGTTGAAAGGGTTCTAAATGCCCATAGTGGTGGAGAGGTGGTTGAAGATGCTAGTGAAGGTTGATCTCTGGAATGGTGCTCATTGCTATTGCCATGCTTCCTGGAATGCTACTATGAATGTAAATACCTTTGGATCAATCTTGGTGCTGGTTGTGGTTGTTTGGATGTCCGAAAGAGGCTTTGGTTCTTGCTTGCATGCAAATCTCCTTTATTCCAAAACTTGAGACTTTGGCCAACCTTTGAAATAGGGTTACCAAAATTAATATAAGGTAACCAACGATCATTTAGGGTGACCAGCATTTGTTTAGGGTTGACTGACATCGGTTAAGGTAGGAAATCCTAGGTTTACTAGAAATGCTAGATCTTGGCAATCTTATAGGCCAACTCCGTCTATTCTCATGGATCAAAATGGAATGTTACATTTTAATGAGTGGGAATGTGGTTAGAAGGAGAATAGGCATGTGATTTTTGGGTTTCACTAAGTATTAGTTCATTAAGGTAGGTAGGTAGGACTAATTCTTAGTTACTTATGGTGAGTGAATACCGAGTCCTAGTAAAAGGGAAACATGCTAACAATAGGTTTGTGATGAGGTGTCTAGGTGAGGTTATGGGGTGAGGTGTCTAGTGAGGTGGAAATTAGTTTAATTAGGGTAATTAAATAATGAATAGTATGAGGATGAGTATCACTTTAATTATAAATAATTAAACTAATATTAATTTGGGGTAAAAGGGTCATAGTTAGGTGAATATGTTTGAGTTGGATATTTGAAAAAGGGACCAATGAGAGTGTGACCCAATTTTGGTGTCTACAATAATATGGTGATGGATAAGGGAAAAAAATATCCTCCTCATAGTGAGCTTGATTACCTACACAACAAAGAGAAAATCAACACAAAAATGGATTAGTATATAAGATGATGGACTTCTCAACAATGGTGATCCCAAGTAGTGAAAAATTCCTAGGATGGATATCAACCCACTTTTTGATAAAATATAGATAAAATTATGATAGATAGGTGATGACATATAACAAAATATGAACTAAAACAAATAATATAAAATGAACAAGATAATATAAAATGCATATCTAATAACAATAAATAATGAAAAAGCTCGAACCAAAAGCTGATCGGGTCGATAGTGACCCAAGACTACTAGGCACTGTCTATGGTGATTAGGATGGGGTAAGTCAAAAGAAATAAAATAATGAAGATATGAATAATTTTCTTGAAGTTGATCTGAACAGGTGATGATGTTGAGATGATGCGAGAGAGACTAGATCCGAGTGAAAAAAATGATATTAGAAAACTAATATTTATGATGATAAAAGTGATACCTTCGATTAAATTGATGACAACCGCGAAGATTAACGGTGGTCAGGCGTGATGTAAATGTTATTTAAAGTAGAGTGTGTGTAGAATGGAAATATTGGTATATTTGAGGGGATGTGGGATAAGAAAATAGATAGCTGGAAAAATGGATGACATAAAATCAAGCATATGTGGATTGGGTTAACACCAACTATCTTTGAGTTGACATTGACAAGGAAGGGATCTAGAAAATAGATGGAAAAGATAAGTTGAAGAGAGATATTTATGATGACTAATATAGGTGCGAGCTTTGAGACAACATATGAACTTGCAAAAATGATGCATAATAGTAATGGGATGGCAATGGGGACTCTAAATATGTAAAAGTGTGATACCAAGTAAAAAGATAACTTCAAATATCCAAAGGTGATATAAAATATCCCCAAAGTAGCTCCAAGGTGGTGATAATAGCTACACAAAAGAGTAAGAAATGAGGCCAAGGCTGCAAGAAAGCCCGAAGTCTCAAAAATTACATCATGGTGAGAGGAAGGGTAAGGCCATATTTATAGGGTCGGCGGAGACCCGAGATGGGTATCCGGTGACTACGGTGGTCCATTGATTTTGCGGTGGAAATGTAACTATATTGATGAAAAGATCCCTTATGATGTGAAATTAGGGTTTCGATGGTTAAAGCGGGTTAGGGATGATTAGGGAAGATTACAAGTTGTTGGGAGATAAGTATTAAATAGGATTGATGGGAACTTAAGGATGATAAAAATTAGGTTTATGGAGGATAAAAGGATTAGATGAAGATTTAGGGATAATTAATGATGATTAAGGATGTGTAGGGAAGAAAAATCAATGATATGATTAGGATGGGATTAAGGTATAAAAATAATAATTAAAGGGATAAATGAAATTTATGAGGGAAAATGGGATATGAATGAGAAGAGAGGTATGTATGTTCGGGAATGACGATGAATGGGAGGAGACATGGGATGAGGGATGGGGATACCAAAAATTGTGGGTAAATTTACCCCCTTTTTTTGAGTGGTTTGCATTGGGCAAGCCATGAGACAAAAATGAGAAGTGATAGAAAATGATGCTTTGGAGGTACTTCCCCAAGACTAGGGTTCGATCATGTAAAGAAAATCAATCACTAGGTTGAAAGAGATAGATAAATGGATAAAGAGTGGAAAGGATGAGAAAAAGAGAGAAGATGAAAAAGGTGCTCCAAGTGAAAAGGGATAATGATTAAAAACAAAAACAAAATATGGTGGTGATTTTGGAATTAATCTTTTGGGGAACAAAGTACGGCCTCAATAGAGATGGTGGTATTGTCCTACATACATGTGATTCAGTGAAAATCGTGGAAATATGGAGGGAGTTAAATGGGAATCCTCTTAGATGGTTGTGCAGAGCCATGAGACCAATAGTTCAAAGAAGACATCAAAATATGTGCAAATAAATGTGAGGATGGTCAATAAATTGGGCTTGATGAAATGCTAGGGAAAAAGTAGATGTGATATATTTCATATATGAGGAATAAAAAAATATGCGTCCAGGTGGGTTGAAGATAAAACATGGCCATAATAGTGGGCTTAGGATGAAAGATGGTGCCCTAAGAGGGACATGAAGATGAGAACATAGTAGGTTGTTGTATGTGATTAAGGATGCACGATGAGAATTTGATACCGAGGTAAGTCGGCGGGACAAATAAAAGTGTGTTATGAACATCACACAACTAAAAAGTGGAAGAAAAGATAATTTTGAAGATGGATTAGGTGAAAGAGGTTGGGCAAGGAACACTTAGGGTTTGGTTGACAACAACCTAGCTTGTCGACATCAACTAGGGTTGGTCGATGATGACTAGCGCCGCTCAACATGGACCTAGGTCATTAGGTTGTGGATCCTATTTTCATGTGAGAAAGTGTTGAAGACTATACACTAAGAGTAATCTACACTTTCCAAAGTTGTCTTCTCGGGGTTCGGGGCGAGAGGCCCTCGAGCGGGGTCTGGGCTGTGACCCCCGATGCGGGGTTCGGGGTTTTAGCCCCGAGAAAAAAAAATTAGCCTTAAAATGTGCACGATATACTAGGAAACATAATTTTATCATATGGGTGGGATTTTGACCCATATGTTTATGGGATGGTTTTGGCCCATGGTTTTATAAAACTACTTAAGCAATTATTTACTTATATGGTTTTGTGAATATGGTAGGTATAATGTAATATTGTAGATGTGTATTAATTTAGGTGTGAGTTCTATAGAGTTTGTTTAGCATATCTCTAAATAGATATGGGTATGTATTCGAGAGTGGTGGCTTGTAATAAAATCTGAGCAAATGATTCTTCGTGGAACTAGCCCAAATTGGGTGAACCACATTAAATTCTATCTCTTTGTGTTGTGTTATTTTATTACTCGCACTTTAATTTGAGATCCGTAATATTTTTTGCATATTATTTTCTACTATTTCGATTCTGTGAGGATTATTCTACATATTTTATCCCTTATTTCCTAATAATTGGTATCGAGCATGGTTTGGTTTGCTTTGAAGTGTTGAATAACGGGAAAGTTTTAGTTTGAGTGGGAGCTATAACAGATGATGGAAGATCAAGGATTGATAAATTCAAAAGGTATAATTTCAGTATTTGGAAGATGTAGATGGAATATTACCTTTATCGAAGGATCTTTGTATTTCGATTTCTGAGAAGGTGAACAAACCCTCGAGCATGAAATATATAGAATGAGATTTGCTTTGGATAGGAAGGCACTTGGGACAATCCAATTGTGTCTTCCATCTTTAGTATTATTTAATGTTTCAAAGAAAAGACTAGAAACCAACCGATGGCTGCATTAGGAAGTTATATGAAAAGCCCTCTACCTCTAATAAGATATTTTTAATGAAAAAGTTGTTTAATATGGATATGTCCGAGAATGGTTCAGTATCATATCATTTAAATGATTTTAATATGGTTGTAACTATGCTAGCTTTTGTTATAATAGAATTTAATGAAGAAGTTATGGCTTTATTAATTCTATTCTCTTTATCCGAGAATTGGAATAGCACAGTAATAGCGGTAAGAAACTCGGTTCCAGGCTAACTCAAAGTTGAAGTTCGAGGATGTTGTAGGGGTGATTCTAAGTGAAGAAATGTGAAGAAAAAGATCTGGTGAATCTTCTACTCCAAGTAATGCTTTGAAAGTTGAAACTACAGGGAGATATAAGAATAGAGGAAGCCGTGGAAAATCAAAGGATCAGGAAAGGTCAAAATCCAAAAGCAAGATAGTATCTTGGAACTATGGAAAGTCTAGGCATGCAAAGAAGGACTATTGGGAGCTTCGGGAAAAGAAGAAACAATAGGAAGAAAACAAAGAGGAAAATGTGGCAACAGGTAATGTATGCTGGGATGCTTTGATTCTTTCTTTGCACAATATTTTTGAATCTTGTGTTTTAGATTCGGGGGCTTCTTTCCATGCTACTATACATATGCATTATTTTCTTCATTATGTTCAAGGGGATTTTGGGCATGTTTTTCTTAGTGATGATGAGCCTTGCAATATAGTTAGAAAAGGCTATGTTCGGGTTAAGATGTAGAATGGGAATATATGTCTATTGAAGGATGTCAAACATGTTCCTACTTTAAAATGAAATTTGATATCAACGAGCCGAGTTAGGGAGTGATGGTTGTCTTGTGATATTTACAAAGTGGACTCTTGGAAGGTTACCAAGGGTGATCTTGTGGTGGCAAGAGGTAAGAAAGTTATAACCTTGTATTTAACCACTTATAGCACTAATGTTAGTTATCTTCTAGCTTCATAAGTAGATACAACATTATGGCATTATAGGCTCAATCATATGAGACATAAGGGCATGGAGATCATAAAGAAGGATTTTCTGGATATACAAAATAGGTTTGGAGTTTTATGAGGACTGCATATATGGGAAACAAAAATGAGTAAGGTTTCTCAAGGTTGGACCTACAAAGAAAGGAGTAAGTTAGAGCTGGTGCATTCTAATGTTTGGGGGTCGAATCAAGTATCATCTCTTAGGGGTTCAAGGTATTATATTAATTTTATTGATGATGTAACAAGGAAAGTTTGGGTTTATTGTATTAGAAACAAATATGATGTATTTGACACTTTTTTAAATGGAAAGCCTTGGTAGAGAATGACACATGTCTTAAGATAAAATATATTAGGTCGGATAATGGAGGGAGTTTTGCAGCAATAAATTTGATGATTATTGTTCTAAGAATGGAATCCTCAAGGCAAAAATACAGTTCCATGAACTACACAATAGAATAAGGTGTCAAAAATGATGAACAAAACAATAATGGAATGCGCTAGGAGCATGAGGTTACATGCGGGACTACCTCTTTATTTTTGGGCGAAGTGATGACCACAACTATGTACTTGATAAATGAGGACCCTCAAGTGCCTTGGATGGAGGCATATCTGAGGAGGCTTGGTATGGTAAGAAAGTTGATTATTCGTTTCTAAGAGTCTTTGGATGTGAGGATTTTGTCCATATAGACAAGGATGATAGAACCAAACTAGAGGCTAAATCAAAAAAATGATATTTCATTGGTTATGGTGGTGATGACTTTGGATATAAATGTTGGAGTATTAAGGATAAGAAAATAATTTGATCTAGGGATGTGGTATTTAATGAGAAAGTCATGTATAAGTAGCAGTTGTAGGAAAATAGGGAAGAATCCAAGAAATAATATGCAGTGGTAGAGGATCTTCTAGATGGGAAAGTGACACATGAATTATTTCAAAATCTCCTCAACAAGAAACCCAAAGTCCTATATTGAGGAGGTATTCTAGGGTAAGAAGAGAACCTAAACATTTTTCTCCTTCTCTTTATTATTTATTACTCACTGATAGTGGAGAGCTAGAGAGATTTGATGAAGCAATGCAGGTAGATGTTAGGAAGAAGTGGGAGTGAGCCATGGATGAAGAGCATCAAGCTATCACGGAGAACCAAACATGGGATTTGGTGAAGCTACTCGAAGGAAAAATATCATTACAGAACAAGTGGGTGTTTAGAGTCAAAGAGTTAGAAGGAGGCAAGAAAAGATACAAGGACCAGTTGGTGGTCAAGGGGTTTGCACAAAAAAAAGGTATAGATTTTGATGATATTTTCCCCTTTAAGTAAAAATGACTTCTATTAGAATTTTCTACGAATAGATACAGTAGAATAATTTCACTTAGAACATATTGATGTAAAGATTACATTTCTCCATGGTGATTTGGAGGAGGAACTATATATGCAATATCCAGAGGGCTATGAGGTCAAAGGTAAAGAGGAGATGGTGTGAAAACTGAAGAAGAGATTGTATGGCTTGAAACAAGCTCCATGTCAATGGTATAAGAAATTGATAGCTTCATGATGGATAAAGGTTATATTAGATTTCATTATGACCATTGTGTGTATATGAAGAAATTTGAGGATGACAGTTATATTATCTTGTGTCTATATGTGGATGACATGTTAGTTGTAGGTAAAAACATGTAGGAAGTAAAAGTACTCAAGAAGTAGGTAAGTGAATCCTTTCTATGAAGTATTTGGGGAAGACAAACAAATCATTGGTATGAGGATATCTCGGGATAGGAAGGAACAAAAGCTGACTTTATCTCAGGAAGAGTACATTAAGAAGGTCTTGGAGAGGTTTAATATGCAGGATATTAAACTGGTTGGGACTCCTTTGGCAGGCCATTTCAAGTTATCAAAGGAGTAGTGTCCCAAAATAGAGCATGAGAGAAACCAGATGTTTAAGGTACCTTATTCATCAGTAGTTGGTACTTTGATGTATGCCATGGTGTGCACTAGGCCTGATATTACACATTGAGTGGGAGCGGTGAGTAGATTTATGAGTGATCTAGGTAGAGATAAATGACGGATGTAAAGCAAATCCTTTGGTATTTGAGAGGGACCATGGGGACGCTTTTTTCTACATTGGATCTGACACCACTTTGTGTGGTTATGTAGTTTCAGATATGGCTAGAGATGTAGAAAGTAGGAGGAACATGACAAGTTATGTTTACACTATAGGTGGGATAAAAGTAAGCTATATTTCACGACTAAAGAAGTTGGTGGCTTTGTCAACCATAGGGGCAAGAAAAGAAATTATTTGGTTACATAAATTTCTTGAAGAGTTGGGGCATAAGTAGGAGGAATTAAAGGTGCATAGTGATAGTTAGAGTGCTATACACCTAGCTCATAACTCTACTTTCCACTCTAGGACAAAGCATATATAGTTAAGGTACCATTTCATTAGGATATCTTTGGAGGAAGAGAAGTTGAAGAAGGAGAAGATTCATACTAGTCAGAATCCTATAGACATGATGACTAAGGTGGTCACAAGGGAAAAATTGAAGTTGTGTTCATCTTTGGTTGGTCTTTACGGAAACTATTGAAGGGTTGAGAAGCTTGCTCAGAGGAAAACTAGTCTCCAAGTGGGAGATTGCTAGGATGTGGAGCTTGTTTTCATGTGAGAAAGTGTGTAAGACTATACACTAAGAGTATTGTACACTTTCCATAGATGTCTCACCAAGGTTCGTGGCCGGGTTGGGCCCCGAGTGGGGTCTGGGGATGGCAACCCTCAGTAGTGTGGGTACAGGGTTTTATCCCCCGAGAAAAAAATGTTGGCCTTAAAACATGCCTGATATACTGGGAAACATCATTTTATCATACGGGTGAGATTTTGACCCATAGGTTTATGGAACAGCTTTGGCCACTTGGTTTTGATACCCACGGTTTTGTAAAATTGCTTAAGCAATTGTCTACTTATATGGTTTTGTGCATATGATAGGTATAATGTAACATTACAGATGTGTATGAATTCGGGTGGGAATTCTATAGAATTTGTAGAGCATAGCTCTAAACAGATCTGGGTATTATATTGAGAGAGTGATGACTTGTAATAAAATCTAAGCAAGTGAGTCTTGGTGGACATAGCCCAAATTGGGTGAACCATGTTAAATACTATCTCTTGATGTTGTGTTATTTTATTTTTCACTTTTATTTGAGATTTGTAATATTTTCTACATATTATTTTCTATTATTGCGATTACTCGTGAGGTATTATTCTATATATTTTATCCCTTATTTCCTAACAAGGTTAATGGCCTATATAAGTGGTGGAGGCAGCTAACTAATCTCATTTGAACTATGTAAATTTATGGATTGAGAGCTCTGAGTGAGAGAGAATTTGAGATTTGAGTGAGATGGAGGCCAACGAAGTAAGGGGGAAGTGCTAGAGGACTTAAAGGATGGTAAGTGCTTAAGTCTTCACTTTGTTCCAAAGTTATTTAGTTTTTTTTTACTTTTTTGCATTTTTATGATTTTTGATATGGGTACCAAGGGCAATCGGTGGCGACTAGACATAGTAATCATTGACAGGGGCCTAAAGGCAATGACCTAAGCTAGGTGGCATTGACCCAAGCTGGTTGGTGTCAACTTGTCAAATACGGGAACCTATTGATTAGATTAGTTGAAAAATGATGATTTTAAGTATTTTTAAATGCTAATGATTCCTAGTTTGATTGATTTTGTAGGCTAGGGAAACATTATATATTATAGAAAGAGTTCTAATAGTGTTTTATCATATAAGAGGGCATGTGAATGATGTAGAGTGGGACCACTTGCAGGAGCTAGGAATGGGTGGATTCTACTATTATTGGAGAGTTTCTCCAGATATTTGATTGATGATAAAATTGATTGAGAGATGGGATTCGAGGACTAGCACATTTTGGTTTCAAATTAGAGAGATGTCAAGTGGCACTGGAGGACATGTACTATATTTTAAGGCTATCTATATATGGGAGTTAATAGATATTATTACAATAGAGAGGATATTATGTGTATTGACATGGGTATTTAGATCCAATGCCCCATATATTACATTTACATAAGGGTAATTTCATATAAAAACATGATATGAGTCAGGGACACATGGGAGTAGATTGATATATATGATCATGATGGCGATCTCTTGTTATGTTCTACTAGATTCTGGTGGATTTAGGTTCCTATGGAAATTAGCAAGGGTGATAGAAAATATTGGAGAAGAGGATAGTGCACTCGTTTCGTATAACACTAACAACTCAGATATATCATGAGTTATGGATGTGTGTCACTGAGAGGAGTTATGGATTTAATGTGGGGTTCTTACTTCACTACTGGGCCTATGAGCACATAGATGTGGTGAGACCACTAAGGATTCCATGGGTGACTGGGGACTACATAGAATTACATGTTGTAATTTTTGAGATGGATGGCTAACTAGGCTCACGTACATAGAGGGGAGAGAGGAGAGGAAAGGTATGTGGAGATATCTCATTTATAGGTGGAGTTGTATACATCTCACTAAGAGGCTACAAGATTTCACCAGGAGAGATACCTAGTCATACAACATTAGGACCGATACCATCTCAGAGAGAGAGGCCTATAGGGCAAGATATTGAGATCTTGTACCTCTAGATGTTACCATTGAATTCATATGGAGATGACCAGATAGCTCCATTGAGTACTATATCACTATAATATTACAAGGTACTAGGTGCAGAGGTGCACTACTAAAAACACATTATGAAATCAAGGTTGTGATACCAAGGAGCTTAGCATGACTCACACAATCCAGGAGCATGGCTAGCATGGCAAGGCTGAGGTGATATCTAGGTCTAGATGATGGAGGAGATGATGTAAAGAGATGTGTAAGTGCCTACTCTAGGGGGAAATGTTAAGAGCTCAAAGCATTTGACCCACAATTCACCACTTAGAGGGTGAACATTTTATATTCATGTTCATGTATAAATTTTTGAGATATAGCCCACAAAGTCCTATCATGAATGTATGGACACATCTTGATGAGGATATATATATATATATATATATATATATACATATACATATACATATATATGATTTTCCATGGCTCATTTTTGTTGTGTGATGATGCATATTAATGATGTGATGCCTTGATTACTTGATGTGATGATATGATAGATATTGATATTAAATTACGTGATAGGTGCGAGATGATATAACTTGGATTAGATTAGATGTGATTAGATGCGAAGTATAAATTATATTAGATTTTGAAGTTAGATATGATGATATGATTTATGGATTTAGATATGATTAGATATAGATGGTGATGTTGATGATCTTAGATGTTAGACATGATGATGGTTTATGATTTTGGATAATTAGGAATATATGATGGATTGATAGATTGGATATAAATGTTAGACATATGATTAGATAGAGATGAAATGATGATGAGAGTAGTTAGAGTAGATAGGGAAGAGATAATGGCAAGGGTTAAGAGAGTGTAATTGGATAGGATGTGACCTTGATAGGGTGATCAAAATGTGAGAAATTTAACTTCTTCATAGAGAGGAATGTGAGTAGGAAATATGATTTTGTAATCTGGATTAGAGGCATACATGAAAGGGAATAAGGAAAAGCATTACACTTGTGACCATTGACAGGTGTTAACACATAACTAACGATAGTTAATCAGACTTAAGATCATGAGAGAAATATGGAAGGTTTTCTTATAGACCTACTATAGACACGACAAAGGCGTTAAGATAAATATTGTATGGGGAAAAAGGTTATCTTTAGGTCGAAATCCTAGGTATATGCCCCAACTTTGAGAAATATGGTGCAAATTAATCAATGTGGGAATTTTTTTGCAGATGGGAAAGTTGATTGATGTGGGAAGCTTTTTGAGGATGCTTGATTTTTTATTTTTATTTTTATTTTTATTTTTGTTTTCTTTTACTTCCATGATAGAAAAGAGTATCAATACTTTAAGGGAGTGGTCTACATTAAGATTTTTTCTTTTGATTTTGAATTTTGAATTTTTAAATTGCATGATAGCTATCATTTGAGGGATCATTCTATACTTTTGACATTATTTTATATTTTATATGAAAAAAATTTCCTTCAAGGGAGCAATATGTATTTCAATATGATAGTTTTTGTTATGAGCATCCAAAACTTTGACTTTAGGATAGAGCTTGGGATATCCAAGTAAACCACTTAGGGAGGGGACAATAAGATGTACGAGTGACACATGTAGAACCTTATCATGGTTCTAGTTGGTAGATAAGAATGTGCCGATGTAATTATTGAAGCATTCCTATCGATAAATAGGAACTTGTATATGAGGAATATGCTATGAGAAGAGTCGTGGTGTGCATATTCAAGGTCATAGATAGCATAGTGTTGATAGACCACATAATTCCAAATCATTACAATGAGTGATGGAAAGGATGATGAGGGAAATAATATCTTTGATATGGCTAAGACTATGTTGGTAGTCATGTTAACAGAAGAATGGTTGCAAGTGCAAGGCATTAACTGAGTTCTGTTTCTAGTTTAACATCAATAGATGCTCAATGATAGGATCCATATCCATACTTTGTTGTGATAATGTATGGTCCAATCTAGTAGGTAGAAAACTTTCCACATTGTCTCCTTTCTAGAGTAGTGATGTTCGATTCTCTTCTTCAAGACTAGGTCACCAATATTAAATTCATGATCTTTCGGATGTTTGTTTTAGGAACGCTTTGATGTGCTCTTGATAAACATGGTGATGTTGAAGAGTGATTAAGTGACTCTCTTATAATAATTCAAGTTGTGCTAGATGATCCTGATGATAGTCCTCATCAGAGATGAAATCACGAAGATAAATGTGCAAAGATGGGATTTAGACTTCAAGAGGAAGAAATAATTTAGAGCCATAGAGAAGAGCTAAATGATTAGCACCTATAGAGGTGTGGATGATAGTCCAATAAGCCAAAAGGTCAAAGGGGATGTGAATATTACACTTTCAACCTACCTTATTGACATTTTTGGCAAGGATATTACTTAAATTAGACTTTGGATTGACCACTAGCTTGAGGATAGTAAGGAGATGAGAAGCTAAGATTGATATTAAAAGAGTCACAAATCTTCTTAAGATATTTAATTTTGAAGTAATTTATGTTGTCTGTGATGTTTTTATGGGGAATGCCAAAGTGGTAGATGATATGTTGATAGATGAAATCAATGATTTTCTTAGATTTGGTGGATGTGAGTGGAGTGGATTCCACTGAGTTGGTGAAATATCCAGTTAGGTTGATGATATAAAGATGATGTTGAGAATAATGTGGATTGATGAGGCCAATGATGTTGAGACACAACTATGAGAAGGGCCAAATATCATGAGTGGATGTAAGTCCCGACTAGGGGTGCAGATGATATTGGAATGTTATTGACATTTAACACACTTTTTAACATACTCATAATAGTATTGATTGAGGGTGGGCCAATAATAGCCCTTAGAGAGAATGGGTTTAGAAACAACCAAATGAATAAAACATCCACCAAATATACTTGTCGTGGACTTATTAGATAACACATGTAGATTAATGATATTTTAGGAAATGTAGTAGAATACCATCAAACCCACGTCTCTAGAGAATTCCTCCGAGAATGACGTAAGAGTTAGCACATTGAAGAAAATACCTCCTACTATTTTTGGATAGTTCAGAAGGGAGCTTGGATACGAGATAGATAGCCAAATATTTGAGAATACAGGAGATCTGATTGATTGGTGTCAATATGATTAATACGAGAAACTCATCAACATGAGATGGCCGGTTGAGATGGTAGAAAACAATTGAGATTTTGGATTCTTTGGTTTCCCATGGGATGAGAGATGAAAGAGATGCCATAATGTCTGAAAATTTATTGGATGAATGAGGGGTGGTTTATATGGTGTAAAAATTTAAAGAATCAAGGAGAAAATTGATGATGTCCTTTTATTTTTTAAGGACTTCATTTTTACATTGATAGGTTCCCTTGACTTGATTGATGATGAGATGAGAGTCACCATAGATATCAAGGATTTGGATGCTAAGCATGATAGTGGTTTCGAGACCCAAGATGAGGGATTCATACTCATCCATATTGTTAGTACATTCAAAATTAATTTTGTAAGCGATGGGGATAGGATTATCCCAAGGATGAATGATAACAACACTTCAAGTCTCATATTTCGACATTTAGATTCATCAAATAAAAGTGTCATCTAGAGGGGAGAAAATTCAAGATTGATGGTGAATATAAAATTGTCAGGAATTATTTATGAGGAAGATGATTGTTAGGAAGAGGGAATTCATCTAGTTGATCAATGATAGCTTGTCCTTTATAGTTTTGTGATAGATAAACTCTAGGTCAAACTCATTCATGAGCATGATCAATCGATTGATTCAAACTGTAGACACAAAAATTGGGTCACACTCCCCTTGGTCCCTTTTCAAATAAACACCTTAAACACATTCACCTAACCATGGCCCCTTTCATCCCACTCTAATATTAATTTAATTAAATTAATTCATTATCCTCACAATATTTATTATTTAAATATCCTAATTGGATAATGCCCACATATCCACCTCACCTATACACCTCATCTAGCCACCTCACCCTAAGACCTATTCTTAGTATGTTGCCATAACTAACTAAGACATACCTAAACCCTAAAAATCAAAGCCTATATTACCCCTAACCACATTCCCACCTGTTAGAAAGGAAGATTCTATTCTAATCCGCATGAGCAAATGAATGAGATCCTAGAAAATCAAGAGGATTTGCCTAGTTTAGCAAACCTAGGAAATCCCACCCTAATCGACACCTTACCATAAAATGCCGCCGTTCAACTGAAACCACCGTTGGTTACCATTTAACCCCTAAAACAACCTTATGTCGATGTGGGGAAATTTTATGAGAGGTTGGCACATCTTATGAAAGTGAGAGACAAAACTAGAGCTACATTTAAGTAGAACCAACATTCGTACATGCATCAAAGCATCCACACCAACAACTCAAGCAACCACAGAGCCATTTAATTTCACGAGAGCATTCCGGAGGTGCCAGCACCACACCAAGTTCCTTCCATTTTATCACCTGCCATTTCCAACCAGACATCAAGCTCGTACAATAGTGAGTGTTTTGTTAACCAACACTTGTCCATTGTCATTTTAGTAGATTCTTTTACTTATTATTAGTTTCTGCTCTCATTTCCATTTACCCAAAATTTACCTCCATGTAAAATTGACCATTACTTCACCCACACCTTTGAACTTCCCATACTTGGATATTAATCACCCCTAAGTATACCTAAGACCTACACAGAACCTTCCATAGCCCTCTCCATTTCCATTTAGCCTTGGATCTACCCTCACCTCAAAATTTTGTTGAGTTTCATATATGCCACCACACCGACGCCTTTACCCCAAATCAAGCTGTTGCCGATTCAGCTAAATGGACATCAGTCATACCAGATCGACATCGGTCTCTATGTTTTTACCCTCGATCAAGAAAAAAGCTTAAAACTTCCACCCAATACCACAAAATCCCAAAAATTGACCCTAACCAATACCAAGACTCTAAAATACCTTGATCTTGATTCACCATAGCTTAGCCTTTGTTGTGAATGAATTTTCTTATTGTAGATGAATGAGATATCTAAATCATCTTAACTACGAGTAGCATTTCCTTTATTATTAGCATTAAGGTTTTTAAATAGTGGATTGATAGCCATCTAGGGAGTATCGCACTTTTGAGATCTAGCATATGCTAGGCAGTCCACTACATATAATGTTTAACTTTTTATTTAGTGGTCTTGTTTTCTATTTCAGGTAGTTCTTCCTAGCAAAAAGCAATATCTCATGATCATCTATGGATCAAGAAGTCATATGTGTGCAACAACCTACAACCATCATTTCCACAGGTATTCCTCCTAGCCCTTTACTTCTATCCATTTCACAACATTCAAAGGAATGATATAAAATCAAGTGAAACATTTTGGCACACCTGGTGGGACCCATTCGGTGTTCTTTTCATTCTTTCATTTCTAGGTGAAAATTTGCATGTTTCTTTCCTTTAGAAAAGGTTCTTACATTAAAATTTCTCCCCTAGAATCTTCCTTCTTCTATTGTCTAAAAGTAATCATATTTTGGTGCTTTAAAACAAAAATTTCTTTCCTTTCATTAGTATTGCATTAGTGAAAGATAATCCCTCCTCCTATTCCTATTTTTGTGTCATCGAATTCAACATTTTGATTTGGGTTTTAAAACTCATTTCATTTCGTTATGACTTTATGTATTAGCTCATATTAAATGAGGGAAACCTATATGTTGGAATCATGCCCAGCTGATGGTTGAAAAACAAATCGTAGAAAAGCACTTTCTTTTTCTCTTTCTCTCTATGATTCTTACCAAACATCACAAAATTGAAACACACACACACATAGATATATATACATTATTAAAAAAAATCTCACCTAAAAGAAGTTGTAGGTGATCACATGATCACGGTATAGTAGGCACCCCACTTTGGTTATCTCTGCCAAGTACCCCATCGAGAACGGCCCGCCCCTACCATAACATAACCTGAAACCTCTCCTTTGAGATATTCTTCTTTGTAGGAAGCCATCCTCACCAAAAATTCTATTCTAAAGTTCATGATTAAGTCCTTAAATAGCATAAGATAAACAAAAATAATAGAAAAATCACTCTCAGGATCATATTTTTCTCAGTGTTTCTACTTGGCTTGCGTTTTGAGGTGAGAGGATTCGTTATTTATTTTCTTATTTCCCCTTTACACAATCCTCATCATAGTTGGTGTATTCAAACTTCATCTAAGTGTGCCTCGGCCATATTCTCATCATTATTATAATTCTAGGTTTGATTCCACATCTAATTTTAACACACAACCACATGTTCTTCATTGTTGTTTCAATTTCATAGTAACCGGTGTCGGTCCAACGACCATCGCGCTTACCCTCTGATCAACGTCATTAGTTTCACCCAACCAACATCGCTTTTACTATTCTTTTGGTTAACCTACCTAAAAGGACACTTGTTTCACCTTATTTGTTGTTCAAAGTCTTTATCACTCTTATCATATTCAATTTCCTGGTAAATTCCATTAGCATCTTGCATACTTGGCAAATTATTGGCCTTTTACCTTGTTTTGACAAATTGACCATTTTCCACAGTGACCAACCACGGTTAACTATGACCAAAGTTGATTTACCCTAACCGGCATCGGTTAGCCTATGTAATTCTCCAACTAACATTTTAACCCCAATCCACCTACCACCACCTGTTTCTTCTATATTTGTTTTATTTTTGGGGCATTTACAAAAGAAGTCCTACCACGTTAGTACTTGTCCACATAGTGCCGATGCGTAGCCAAGAAAATTCCTCACATTCCACACAAGTCACAACCAATCCCACCTAGCCCTTTTCCACATTTTATTTTATCACCCATGGATCCTACCCAACATATCACTATAGCCATAGGGAAAAGGATTTCACATGACTCCTTGACCAGAACCTTGTCGCCTTGTATTTTTATATTTCCCACTCATCCACTCAAGATGCCTCGGGTCAGTTGATATATGGCATGCCCGTATCTATCCACCTGACACTCACTCCTACTTCTACTCTAACATCCTCCTGGCTCCACGTAACCCACAACCACATTTCCCCAGTAGTTTCACAACTAGGCCCCATACCTTATGACCGCCACATCTTCCACATATATTACACCCGCCACATCCAATATACCTTCACCAACTACCTAGAACATAACCTCACCCATGCCTATTGTCTCACATATACCCATAGCTACACAACCACCCCCAGTGTCGGTGACCCCTATCCCTTTTCAAAACATGGTTCTTTATATTCCACAATCCTTAGCCCCCATTGCCTACTAGGGTCACCATGACCCCTCCACCTCCATATATGTACTATCGCAGCCTCATGTTTCATCAATCATTCATTCTTGGTACATACCCCCTATTTCAATTCCTCCTTCTCAATCTACCTATACGACATCACCATACATAAGAATTACACCTCCATCATATGTCCAACACTAACCTCCTTACATTATGGGAGGTACCTAGCAATCACAACCTACCAACGACCTAATCAAGTTAATGATGGACAATATGCAGACACTAGAGGCATCGATTTATAGCACACGTAATTCTCTTACGTATGATGAGATTTATAATGAGCCCATCCACCGATCCATTCCTATTCATCCATATCTTGTACATTGGGAAATTCCTAAATTTAACTGCTTCAATAGATAGGAGAACTTGCAACAACATTTGTGGTCTTTCAAACACGATGTTATCTTGTTTCCCATGATGATGCTTTACTCTTGAGGAATTTTCCCATGTTTTTGACCGGGCCAACATTAGACTGGTATAGTGGGTTGCCTAGACATTATATCTTCTCATTTAATTAGGTAGCCCAAGCCTTCTTGGATCACTTCTCCATCAATTTTGTTAAGAATGTTACCATGACTGACCTCTACTCTACACGTCAATATGACGATGAATCTATCGCAAATTTTGTCACTCGTTGGCGTAGCCTGATCAATCAACTCACGTTCAAATTACCACAAACTAAACTCATAGAGCTCTTCATGTGGGCTTGTGCTAGACATATCTCACCAACCCTATAGGTCTATACTTTTCAAACCTTTGATGAGGCATTCACCATGGCACGAAAGCTAGAGATTTGGGCCATCAAAGAAAAGAAAATCCAACTACGCAATAAAAATCTGAATTTAAGTCAAATGATACCTCTTCTTCTTCAAAACCACAAAACAATTATTCAAAATCCAAAGGAACCATTAACGCAGTGGTACTCAAGGCCAGCCCAGCTCATCCCTCAAATCAGATAACCCCTCATCTAATCTCTCACCCATTCAGACTTTTCAATTCAGACGTGAACAATGGAAATACACCTAGTTGGGAACCTTATTCTTCTATCTTAGAAAATCTCATTAAAGTTGGGGCCATCACCCTTCCTCCTATAAAGACACACACTGGTTTTGATCCTACTTTCCCCACACTCGTGTGGTGCAAAGTGCATGAATTCTACAACTATCATCGAGTAAAAGGTCATAGTGATGGCTATTGCATTAATTTCAAAAACATTATCCAAGAAATGCTCGAGAAAGTTGAATTAACCTTACATAATCCTAACGCACCTTCCAATCAAAACCTACATATCTTTAAAAACCTTTTCCTAATCATGCCCCTTCTTCGATCAAACTAGAGAGACTTCAAGTCATGATAGCCATACCCGCGAGGTCCATGCTATTTTTAGTGACGCACCCATTGCCTCCCAATTACCTCATATTCCTTCCATAGAGGAAATTATAGCCCGAAGCCCTCCACCTACAGTTGAACTCACTTCACCTATTTCTTCACCCACGGAGGAACACCCTTTGTCTCCTCCCTCACCCATGAAGGAGACTCCTATTAACATTGAAACCGGTTCACCTTTGGCTTCTCCACCTAGAGAGCTATCACCTGTAGTACCTCTCTAACCCAAATAAAAGGCTTGTTTATCTCCTCCACCCATAGAGGAGCACCCATCATCTCCTCTACCCACAGAGGAGTACCCATCCTCTCCTCCACCTATCGAAAATCCAATCAAAATTCCTTTACCTCTAGGTTCATATTCTCCATTAGTTACCCAATGTATTACGAGACTTACTTTTCTTGGTTCTCTTACCCATGGAAGCTGAAGTTAGAAAATTCCCGTTTCTAAGACACATTTTACGGGAATTTCCATTAGATCCTCATCAGCCTCACCTACAACAAAGGTGCCTTTCTCATGTTTATCCGATTTCCTAGATTATGTGGATAGAGCCTTACTTTGGGGGTGTCTTCTACTTCCTATCTCCACACAAATGTAGATGTCATTTGCTGAAACTTCCACTATATATCCAAAAATATTTCGGCTGATCAAACCAAACACAACCACAACTATCAAAAATTCCACCACGATACCACTCATGGCTCAAATCACACCCCTACCCATAACCCAACATGCATCTACATCCAAACCCACACCTACATCATCTTCCTCACCTAAACCTATTACTACCTTAGGGGTCATCCTAGCCATCAGCCTTACTCATCCACCCATCAAATAAGATTTAACTACATCCTCCAAAGCCAACACCAAACCTACTCCGGCACCCAAACAGAAGCACCCATCCCATATATCTCATACTCTAACCTCACCGATCACACCTTCATCACCTTCACCACTTCCGTCTATCTTAGGACCTTGCTCTTCCAGCATGGGTAAGAAATCTCTACCTACCGATACACTAAAAACACAAGACCCATTCCTCTCTTGCATACCTCTAACATACCAAGTGCTGAACATGGCTTCCACCCACACCTATAACATCTTTACCATCCATACCTCTAGTACCATCGATCACTTCTTCACTACCCACGATGCTTCAGTCCCTTTCCATCACACCTCCTACACGACCCGCACCATCTACCTTCACAACACCTTAGTTATCCCCATGGGTAACTCGCCCTCTTCCACCATCCGTATTTCCCTCTAGATTTTGTGCGCCTATATCACCTTTACCCAAGAAGGTGTAACCTAAAGATAAAAAATTCTATCCTCCAATAAGGTAGTCAAACCAACCACACACTCTCTTGCCAGTTCATCTACCATACCCCTACCCAAACAAACATGACCAACACCTAAGACCACACCAGCACCTAAAACCATGGCTTGACCTACTCCCCCTCATGTAAATACCCTTCCTCTATAGTTGGCTGCACCTACACCGAAACCCACTTTCACTTCCCATTGTGATCCACTAGCGGGATCCTATGCCAAAATCTTAACCAACCTCCTTGAAACCGTTGTCATCACATTACCACCTCTCAAACCTTATGACCCTCTCAAACCCAAACCAAAGGGGTTTGATGAAACCAAAATTTTCACCTACCATCATGTTCCAGGGCATGATGTGGAGAACTGCAAGGCTTTAAAGACCAATCTTATCTAGTTGTGTCCTCGCAAAGGAAACTTTGATGATGATGACCTTCTCAATGATGACCTTGTTGTTGCAGATTCACAAAGCACCCATTCCTGTAGATTAGGCTTCTAGGTTGATGTTCAGGAATCCGGTGCAGATTGCACAACATGGAATCCTTTCTCCAAGTGTGGGACTTGTAAAGATGAGAAAGGATTCTCCAGAGAAGGCTAGTTCCTATTCCTCTGTTCAGATGCACACAAAAATGCAAAGGGTTTACTAAAACCTAATCTAACTTGTCAAGGAGACAGGGTGAGAAAATGCATAGAATAAAACCTAAACTACAGAGGTGATGCACCAAGGAATGTTAGACACTCATTTTGCAAATCTATGACATAGACCACAGAGATGCAATACAAACACTATGCACAGTGTAACTGAGACAGTTAAAGAATAAGAGATCAAAATAACAATGATGAATACATGAGAGGCTTCGAGAATCAACCACAAACATATATATATTCCTCAAGAGTTGATACAAGATTATCGGTGGCTAAGAGGCAACTACTAGCATTACAATCCATATGGGAGGTTTGAAAAGCTACACAAATTCTCCTGCAAGGTGGAATAAGGGAGGATGCAAAACAAGAATGTCCGACTGTTAAAGGAATTCCTCTTTAAATATATACTAAGAATGAGAGAAGAAAGAGAGAGGAAAGTCGAATCTACCACAACTACTTCTAGATACATTTAAAATCATCTCATTATGGTAGAAAACATGGCAGCTTTGGAAAAACGGTGAGCTGTCTAACAGAGTGGCGGAGTCTCTTTGCACGCATTAAAGTTGGTTGTTGGTGCCACATTACTTCTGTCTATCACCACATGTCAGAGACGTTTTCTTAATTTTCTCCCTCCAAACAGCACCAAAATGCAATATTGATCCTAGAATCATGTAGAGAATTTCAACATCTTTCCGTTGATATCAAGAACGTGCAAATCTGAGCTCTGGATCGAAAGATATGATGATCTGAAGATTTAGGGCACAAAACAGTGAAAACGGATTTTTAAATTTCTTTTCCCACGCTCTGCCATCTAGACGACACGTGGTGGGCTCTGATTCACTGAGCAATTCCCTCTCTCCACCTTTTCATGGGTTTTTCTTGTGGGCCCCTTAAACTTGGACATGTGGCACTATTTCATTGGTTTGACTGCTCGAAAATCAATGACTTTCTTTGACTTTTTGGACCTTTTTCCTTGATGACACGTTTCATGCTGTGATTCGTCCATGGGCTGCGCCGATTTTCACGCGTCCACCACGTCTTTTTGTCTACCAGGATGTCCCAGTCTTTATCACGGGAAAAATAATTCTGGTTCACCTGAAATGGGCTTCCACGTCCCCTTTCTGCCAGTGACACGTGGCGTTATCTGATTGGCTTTCGGCTCCTTCGGCTATCCGCGTCCCGCGCGTCCCTTTGTCCCACTTGTCCTTGTGCTAAAATTTTCTGTTTCAGCCGAACCAGCTGGTTCGCATCCTCCACGCACTCATGGCCTAGATGTCCCAGTGTGAAAGTTTCCTATTTCGGCCGAACCGGCCGGTTCGGGTCTTCCGCGTACTCTTGTCCCGCTTGCTCTCGATGAAGGACTTGGACAAATTTTCTTTCTTTCGGACCGATTCGGGCATTTCACGTCCATTTGCCCCAGATGTCCCTTTGCTTCGCGGGCCGCCTGGAGGTGTTTCGGCTGAACTGCGCCTTGGTCTCTCGCATGTCCCAAATATTTCTAGGACAAGGACTTAGCTGATTTTCACAATTTTTTTCGGCCCAGGCTTATTTTCTCGTGAACTCTCGCATTCTCTCGTAGCTCGTTCTTTTTCAGCCCGGGACTTGGGAATCTGATGTGTTATTAAATTCAACCTTGGGGGTGAAATTGGATAAGGACCCCATTTCACTAGCACCCATTCTAATAGTTCTTCCCTCATTACCTACTCAACAACAAAGACCTCCACCCCCACAACTCCTAGAGCCACCCCCAAGATTTGAAATTAACATGGTTCACATCAGATAACTCACCAAACCTCCATCCAAATGTTGGTGTGCCCAACTCATCTCACAAAGTTCCTACCCACCCCTAGGATTCTTCCCTTCTTGTCACCATACCTTTCATGGCTCACCTACCTCACCCACCTCCACGCATCAAATCAACATGATCCACGTTGTTACCCATGCTCAGAAGGATAAAGGAAAGGAAAAGGCAATCGACCCACCGAATAATCTTATACCCAACATACCATCTCGCATCCACACCTAAATTGACTATCTGCAACCCCACATATCCTATTTATAATGGGGTTACACATCGTGCCATGATCAAACAACTACATCAATTCCCCCTCAAAAATGTCCCTATATGACCTCATCCAAACCTCGAATCCCATCATCAAGCTCTCATGGAGGTTCTTCAGTCTATTAAGGTCTTACCTAATGACCCTACACCCATGACCTCCCTTATTACACCCCATCATGTAGCCTCTCTCACCAAAATACCACCTTCATCTACACCTCCACCTACTCACCAAGTAGTCGCACTCAGCTTCTCAGATGAAGAGATCACACCGCACCAAACCGATGACCCAGATCCTACTCTTTTCATCTCCGTCCACATCAATGATATACGTGTATGATGTGTTATGATTGATGGGGTGCTAGCATTAATATCATCTCTTCCCATGCATTTTTCAAAATGGGCATACCTGACAATTGTATGCATAAACATACCGTCATGTTGCGTTCATTCAATGATGCTATCACCTCTACACTTGGTACCATCATTGTCCATTTTTGCATGGGCCCCCACACTTTCCCTGAGCTATTTTATGTCTTGGAGGGGAAATTTCAATACAACATCTCACTTGGTAGACCTTGGATTTGTGTTATGGGTTGCGTTCCTTCCACTTTGCATCATTGTGTAAATTTTGAGCATGAGGGACACACCTATACCATTCCACCTAACCCATCACCTTTCAAAACTTGCAACATGCTTTACCAACCCAATGACATGCTTATACCCATTAAAGCATCTACCTCCATAATCACTTCCTTCTTCACCTACCGCTCCACTCACTAGTGCAACCGCCGCTCAACCGCACATACCTCCTCCATTCCTACTGCTGCCACAACCTCCACGGCCAACCTTTAGCCTCCCAATCTGTTAACCCCATCTTTGATCTGACCTCGACACATCATCTATTCCAGCTACCCACATACAAACCACCGATCCCTTGGAGGGAATTTTCAACACCTCACTCTGGGGAGTATCACTTATACAGTGTCAACACATTTCTTACTCCACAAGAGTATGGAAGTATTCACCAACACCCTCACTATGATCACCGTATAAGAGAGAACCTCCTTTATGGTCCTCCCCACCTTCTTACTAGTAGAACTTAAGGGGGACTTGATACTACCACTTACACACACTGAACCACCATCACAAACCCACCATTTTCTGCTAACTTCCAAATCACTCACCAATCACCGTTTAACCAACACCTTCTGTATCGATGTGTGTGGAAGGGTTTTGTTTTGGATTTTTACAAGCAAGGCCACCATACTTTTATTCCATGTACTACCCGCAAACATAATGACCATAGTGGTATTGGCTTTGCTAAACCACCTACCAAGAAGGCCCACATTGAACTCATTAAGGACATCAACCCTTCTCCACCTTCTTCACCCACTCCACCTTCTTCACCACCTTTACCGACAAAGTTGATGGATCTAAAATCCATTCCTCCTAAAAAAATTTCATAAACACCATTTCCTTGGGGCCTCTGACTTATCAATGTGAGGGCGAGGCTCCCTCCTCTCTTCCCTTCCTATATCCTGAAATGATCAATGATGATACACCTTGATTAACGTCATTCAATGTCAGGATGATGAATCTATACTCACCTACCTTGGTTCGGAGGACTCATATATACATCAATCGTTACCATCCGAGACCCAAACCATATTGAACAAATCGAATATCAAAATCAACATCCATACTCCTGGACGACCCACACATTCTAAAGATCGGACAATCTTTAGATACTACTGAATAGGAAGCCATCACTTCTTTTCTCAAAAACCATAATCACACTTTCGCTTGGTCTTACACAGATATGCCCAGTATTGACCCCGCCATAGTTGTCCACAATATCCTAACCATTCTTGATGCCAAACCTATCAAACAAAAGATGAGGAAAATGCACCCTCGCATTGTGCTTCTGGTTAAAGAATAACTTCAACATCTTCTTTCTGTTTCCTTCCTCTTACCCATTGATTATCCCCGGTGGATTTCTAACATTTTCCTTGTCACTAAGATGACAAGGGGACTTCTTATTTGCAAAAATTTTTGTGACCTCAACCTAGCCTTCCTAAAAGATGACTTTCCTCTACTCGATATTGACCAACCTGGTTGACCTTACCACTTTGGTCACAAGATGCTATAACTCATGGATGGTTTCTCGGGTTATAACCAAATCTTTCTTGCCCCAAGTACCAACACAAAACTTCATTCATCACCCCTTGGGGAACTTTCTACTATTGATTCATGCCTTTTGGGTTTAAAAATGTTGGTGCCACATATCAGCGGGCTATGACTTACATCTTCCATGAAATCATGCATCGTATATTGGAATATTATTTGGACGATCTCTGGGCAAATCTAAACATTGCTCCAAGCACCTCGCCATCCTAAAAACCATCTTTGACCACCTCATCAAGTATTGCATTTTCCTTCATCCCAAGAAGTGTGTCTTCGCAGTCCTCTCAGGAAAACTCTTGGGATTTATCATATCCTTACGTGGTATAGAGGTTGACCCTACTAAATTCAAATCCATTCTTGAAATTCCTCTGCCCACTAACCTTAGGAAACTCCATAGCCTGCAAGGCAAGTTGTAGTTTATTCGCTGTTTCATTTCGCAATTGTCTGATCGGTGTCAACCATTTCATCATCTTCTCAAGAAGGATGTCTCCTTTAAATGGGATGATGACCACCACAAATCTTTTGAGGCCTTAAAACAATACCCTCTCCAACCACCCATCCTCATTCCACCTAAAGATGATCAACCCTTCTACCTATACATCTCAGCTACCGATCATTCCTTGGGGGCCATGCTCGCTCATCGTGATGAAAAACACGAGGATTAGGTAGTTTATTACATAAGTCATACCCTTTTAGACTATGAAACCTGATACACCCATTCCAAAAAAAATTCTTAGCCTTAGTTTTTGTCACCACCAAACTCCGTCATTACCTACTTAATCACAAAACTTATGTTGTGACCAACAATAACCCCTTACACTTCATGTATGCAAAACCTTACCAAAATCCATGTGTCGCATGCTAGCTTATGATTTTGGATGACCTCGACCTCGAATTAATCCATCAAAACTCCATCAAGGGCCAATTGATCACCGAAAAATTGGCCAATGCAACTATTTCTAGGGATCAACCTTCTAATTTTGACTTTCTAGATGAGTCAATTGCTTACCTTTCCTTGGACAAGCCTGTATACCAAATGATACTCTTCTTCAATGGTTCTAAGTGTCATTGTGGGGGTGGGGCAGGAGTTATCCTCATTCCACTTGATGGTTAACCCATGTCTTTTTATTTCAAACTCAATATTGATTGTAAAAAAAATATTTTCGAATACGAAGCACTCGTATTAAGTCTCCAAGTTACCTATGCCTTGGATGTCAAATCCATCAACATCTTTGGTGATTCCCAATTTGTCATAAACCAAGTCAATGGTATATACCAATGTCGTAATGAGACACTTAAAAATTATAAACATCATGTGGACATACTTTTGACCACTTTTGACCGTTATGACCTTCAAACCGTTCCCCGCTCTACCAACAAATTTGTAGATACCATGGCCACTTGGCCTTTCAAATACCCTCTCACTGGTGATTACAGTGACTCCAATCACAATCTTAGTTACCTCATTAAATTTACTCTATCGAAACCTCTTCCCCCGACTCCGAGTGACCTTTTATATAAAAAATTCTTAGACTACCTTTCCCTCTCCATCTTGCCTCTTGACCTCACTTATAATGGAGAACACACTTTTCTAAAAAGGGTCTCTCATTATTTCATCATGGGTGGCCTCCTCTATAAGTGTGGCTTCAATGGTATTCTCTTAAAGTGCCTTACAAGTTCTGAAATTCCTTATACCATTAAGGAAGTTCATGATGGCATATGTGGAGATCACTTTAGTGGCCTTGTTGTTGCTAAGTGTATTCTTCACCTAGGCTATTACTAGTTGAACCTCAACCATGATTGTTGTGACTACATTAAGCATTGTGTAAAATTCCAACAATATTCCAACCTTCATCATACACCCAACCATGCCTTACAAGTCACCCATGACATTTTTCCCTTCTCTCAATGGGGTTTGGATCTCATCAGAGAGATCAATCCCCATTCTTCACAATGACATCAATGGATCATCACCGCCACCGAATACTACACAAAATGGGTTGAAGCCATACCTCTCATCTCCATGAAAGATGATAAAATATGTTAGTTTATCAACCATCACATTATTTGTCACTTTGGTGTTTTGCATCACATCATCACTAATAACAACAAGAAATTCAAAAATAAAACCTTACAGAAACTTTGTGATGCCTTTGGCATTCAGCTCAATTTCTCGTCACCTTATTACCCTTAAACCAACAACCAAGCTGAATCCACTAATAAAACCTTAAAAAAATTCTCATGAAGGTGGTTAATGATACTGGGAAGGACTGGAAAACACACATTCCTTTTTCCCTGTGGACGTACCACACTAGTATTTGCACTTCCACCGTTTCCACTCCTTTTTCTCTAGTCTACAGTACAGAGGCTTTTTTTCCTCTCAAAGTCTAGATTCCCTCACTTTGCATTTCTCTCCATGACATGCTCAATGATTGCAACTTTCGTCAAGACCATTTAGCATAACTTGAGTTATTAGAAAAATGTCATCATAATGCTCTTGACCATCTTCAAGTTTACCAAAAATGTATCAAACGTGCCTATGATAAACACATCAATGAATGAACCTTCCAAGTCGGTGACCTTGTCCTGAAAGAAAATCAACATGTAACCAAAGCAAAAAAAAGTAAACGGGGTAAATTTACTCCTAATTGGCTTGGACCATACATCATGACTCATACTTATGGATCAGGTTCTTATCTTTTATCTTCATTAGATGGTAAAATCGAACCTGAGCCCCTTAATGGCTTACATCTTCAACCATTATACTTTTGACTTGTTAGTTTCCTACCTCACTTTCTACCTCTTTCATGCTCATCCCTTGAGCACTACCCACTTCTTACACCATCATCAATGATTAAATAAGAATCATGTGTGTACCCGTCACCCTTTTATCTTCTCTTAAATATGTGTACCACAACACTATACATGGCATGATTGTCATGGATACTTTTCATCTACTTCTAGATGAGATCCCATGGTCATTTCACCTTGCCTTCTAAACAAGAATCCAATTCATAACCTTAAGACCTATCCATGACTTCAAAGTCCTCACTGGGATCCAATTCCTTGAGTCAAACTTCCAATAAAAATATGACTCCCTCAAAAGGACATCTTTCTCTCTACATCATTGATTTAAATGCAGATCTACTACCTCAAAGGATAGCTATGTAAAGTCTACTTCAAAAAAAAAGAAAGAGAAATTGAAGCTTCCTACATCGATCAGCTTCCAAAAGACCTCAAGGAGTTAATTTCCTCATCCCATATAGACTTCACACATTGATCGGTCTATCTCAAATACAAGTCAAACAGAAAAAAATTTCATCATAGACTTGCCCATTGTGACCTTGGATCTCTTACCAAAAGGCATGCTACCTAGTACCATATGAAAACTAACCACTTTTTTACCCTCTCACTATTTGCACTTTCATTTCTTACCGCCTCAAGGGACGTGCTGAAACTGTGACATTCGGTGATCATGTGACTTTTCTTCACCTTTAGAATAATCAATCATGCAATGTCTTTAGCATATTATGCTCATTAGAATATCTAAGGTATGACCTACTCATTATGATCCTTACCAATTAGTTGGCTCCCTCACCTCCTCTTGTCTTTTCCCTTCTTCATTACATATTGATTACCTTGAACTTGATTATATCCTCGATGCTTATCTTTGGGTAATTTTCATTTTTTGTTGTAAACAACTCAACATCACCCATACCAATGTGCCCACAATTCACCCACGCCTAACCAAAACCTAGACTCAAATCATGCCTAAAACCTACCAACTCATACTCATACCTCCTTGCATTCTTCCCTAGCTTATGGGAGAACTACATCGGCATGAGATCCCTTTTCGTCGGGACTATGTAGGAAAAACTATGAGGGCATGGGGTCCTTGGAGGTTAGCTCGGACACTCTCTACCCTAACCAAGTCACTTTTCATTTTCCTGAATCACAATCTACCCTTGTTAGATTTCTTTTTATATCAATAATTGGGAATTAAACCAAACTAATAACAAATTGATTTCAACCTTTATCATCATCAAACATACATTCATTATGTATAGCATTTCTTTACCATTATCATGCATGTTATTATAAACATCTCACACATGACCCATATCATCATTAAATTACACAAATTAATGAATTACAAACTAAACCACAACCTGACTCCATTCATGCCTATAACCTAACTCAATCCATGCCTATGACCTGACTCAATCCATGCCTAGACCACAACCTAACTCCATCCATGTCTATGACTTGACTCCATCCATGCCTATGACTGAATGAATCCATGCCTATGACTTGACTCTATCATGCCTACACTACTTGATTTCCATCACATATACACATCAAAATAACAAGATAACCACAACCATGTATACACATAATGACCATAATCATCATCATCTCTATAAATAAAAATATCCAAACATGTGTCTCCATATACATAACTCTCAAATATCTTTGGCACGTAGGCTAATATATATAAAAAAATCTCAAAACTCTCATATACAGCCTCACCATCTTTGGCATGCAGGCCGGTATATGATAAAAAATATACAAAAATCTCATACATCCTCACTCTCTTCAACATGCAGGATGGTATATATCAAAAATGAATCAAATACATCCAAATGGAGGGATGTGCATTAGGCATCATCCTATCGGACATCCTCCATCTTTATCTCTCCTGTCTCCTCCTCTCTCCCCCGCCAGCGTCCCGATAACATCTCACCGCCTGCCATAGGCCATGGCCAGGTCCCTATAGGTACATCACCTGGAGCTGGCCTCCGTGAACTAGTGGCCTCACCCTGATCCTATCTTGGAGCTTGATGGCCCCCTGTGCTCTCCACGCTATGAGTATGAGATCTGGTCCTCTCACTTAAGGCTTGTTGTGCCTTATACTCTCCATAAGATAGAAAATCTATCTCGGCCACCATCAAATGGTCCTGGTAATATCTAGCCTCACCTAAGGAATCCTAACTTGGATATGGGTGTCATCTTTGCTTTGGCCCCATCGGCCTTTGCCCCTATACCTATCCTGTGGGACCTGTCCCACCCCTGCTTATGAACTAGGACCCTATCCTCGATGCCTATGGAGGTGTCATTAGCCTCACACCCTATGCCTATATATCATCCCGTAGTTCCCGAATTTACACTTGTGTAATGGCCAACTATCCTTAACCTTGTAGCCTACATCTCAGCAGGGGTGGCCACCTACTCATCATCACCCTCTTCATCTCCACCCTGGGCCATTTGGGCTTGTAGACTGGCTACCTGCACATGTAATGTGGCCACCTCTACCTCTGAAGCTACTAACTTCTCCTGTACCATCCCCAACTAGGTAATCATGGTCGCTACCTGCCCATGTAGGGCATCTCTCTGCACTATGATAGTGGCTAAATCTAGCTACCCTGGCATGGGTGGTACTACTTGTAAATAGGTAGCCCACCATATTCTATATCTATCTATCACTCATGCATCATCAATTCATCGATCTATCACCTGCTCCTCCTTCCCTAGGCAGCACTTTGGCGCTTTTGGTAGAGGCAATGGCCTCTCCACATCATCTCTCCTATATTGTGGGAAGGGTGGAGGTATATCCTATGGTAGCCCAAACTGCCATCTAACCTTGTCAATTGGGATCATCTCATGCTCCCTTACATGGTGCCCCTCTATCCATCTAAGTAGTTGAAGGCCATCTAGCTCATCAACCATCTGTCTGTATGAGGGATAGCCCACATACGGTCTCTAAACAATGTCCATGCCAGACAATCCCTCTAGTAACTACCTGTAATAGGCTACATCATGTGTAACCCTGCCTATTTTCCACTCTCCCATCGCAGCACCCATCGCTTACACCCCACCTATAAAAACTAGGCTCAAATGCACTGTCTCTGGAGTATACCAATTAGACAAACACAAACAATGTGCTCATAGGCCCAACAGTGAAGAATAAATGTACAACATATACTGAACCTGCGGAGCCTCCCATATGCCCATAGCTCTCTGTATAGCTGCACTAGGAATGTTGGTGCCCATGCGAAGCAGGTCCTATCCATAATCATGTCATGTAGTACACCCATCAGGGATCATGGGAATCTCCCACCCTCTACATCTGGTAGTGTAAAACAACAAACTACCTCCATCAGTAATACTACTAGCCTCATCTCCTCTGGACGGGCTAGGTACATCTCACCATAACTCAAGTTGGCACTGTGGAATGTCATCTCTACCAGTCCCTCACCAAATACCATCAGCATCAACTCCTCAGATGCCTCTAGAGGAGATCAAATATACATGTGTCCCCAATATAGGTAATCACAGGATCCTATACACATCCTCCAGGGTGATGGTCATCTCCCCATTGGTAGGTGGAACGTGTTGGTCATAGAATCCCATCTATCGATGAGAGCAACTATAAAGCTTGGATGTAAGACCATATGTCGGTAACATTGGACCCCAATTAGGACCACATTAGTGACATGCCTCCACTCCTCGACTGCCGATGCCCCTTGAACTGACACGAGTAGGGGTGGCACCCTGTCTCGCATCCTCAACTAATCTCTCACCTACATCCAACAAAATAATCACATTATTAAAACATGACCATATCTCCATTCACCCATACCCCTTCCCATTACCCTACCCCTTTTACTTCACTACTTACCCATTTATCCCATGGCTTACCCTCCACCCCAACCCAACCCTAACTAACCAACCTTCCTACCCTAAATCTACCCAACCCACTTACCTATTTACACATAGCCCGACCCTCACCTACTTCCATTTTGATCCACTCCCTGACCTTACCTATTTTCCCACACATCTATACATTTTTTCCTAACCACTCCACCCTTACCTATTTTTACCCCTAACCTATGTTATGATTTTCACCGAAACCACTTCTCTTACCCCTACCTACCTCACCCACCCAACCTTGGACACCTTTTGGCCCCTTTTTTCCCAATTTACGATGGTACCGATTACCCATAACCAACCCGGATCCCCCAAAAACTAGCATCGGTCACCTGTTTCATGACCGATACCATTTCTCTACCACCGACATCTACTAATCCTCAACCAATGTCATGAATCGTCACATTAAAAATCCCGACACCCAAACCACCCTTCTTCCTACAAAATCTCTTTTACTCCCTTCTACCCACACAATCCTACCCAAATCCCACTTCTACCCTTCCCCACCCTCCCCGCACTCCAATCATCTCTCTTCTCATTTCTCTTTTAACTGATTTTCCTCCCACACTTCAAAATTCCAATCCCCCAAAACCCATTTTATCCCACCCGACCTTTAATTCAATATAATAAACAAAGAAAAGAAAAGGGATTGATTCTTACCTCATCATCGTAGTGCCCACTTCCCTTTGACACTTTTAGATACTTGATATTGATACTATTGATCTTATGTGGACACTATTATGTTTTATTTCAGTATGATGGTTAGATGTTAGATCATGGATTATTATTAATTTGGATTCAATTATTATGCATGATGATATACTATTTGACATGGACATATTATAGATGTTGATTTGGACTTATGATATTGGATATTTTGAGTAGATTCTATATGGTAGATTTTGATGATGATATAGTTGATTTATTTAATTAAAAATGATAATGTTGAAATTATTGATATTGTTATGATCTGTGTGTTTGGATGATTTTGAGATATTGTTTATATCATTTTGGATGTTCTAATATGGCCATGAGGCTGAAGGAAGTATTTTCATTTTGCAGGTTAAAAATCATAACAATGTCGGGGACTAGAGACTAACCATATTGAAATTCCAGGTGAAATAAACAAGGTCACCATGGCAACTGTGTTATGAGTTTGTGTGTTGTGTTATGTTAGGAATTCCCATGGGGGGGATTTCCATTATATGTGACCATGGGATAAGTGTTTTATTTATGTGTTCCTTTTTTATTATTGTTGTATGTACTTTATTTGTAATGTGTTCCTTCTTTTAATTAATTTAAATGTGGTAGATTAATGTGATAGTCATATAGTTAAATTTTATTTAAATTAAATTGGGATGTGGAATGTAATTAATAAATTTGTTGTCTTAGATATTAATGTTGGAAGAGTGTGTAAGTTATCATGTAAGAATGTGTAAGAAATTGTAAGAGTATGTAAGGCAGATTTTGGAAGGTCTAGCACTCCATCTTTTATGGAATTTGAATTTGACCTTGGAGGCTTGTGGGACAAGTTAAACTTGTCCCACACCTCTTAAAATGATCCACCAACCATGCCTATGGTTTGAAGGTTAAATGTAGGCATTTATAATGCATTTTGAGGTGACAATATGTAAGTTTTAATTGCACTTCCCTTACATGTTTTTAATTTGGTCCTTTTGGAGTATGGGTTGAATTGGAGTATGTAAGTGATTTTGTCATGTTTAATTTATTGTGATTTGTTTGTTTTTGTGGATTTCCTCTTGGGGATGAGGAAAA
Source organism: Taxus wallichiana var. yunnanensis (assembly GCA_018340775.1). NCBI lineage: Eukaryota > Viridiplantae > Streptophyta > Pinopsida > Cupressales > Taxaceae > Taxus > Taxus wallichiana. Next base: position 95,407,133 of record CM031239.1, on the reverse strand, counting down.
ATGATGTGGCATCCCACTTGGATCCACATCATCCTCTCTCTTTCCTTTCCTATAAAAGTGAAGCTTCTTGCTCATTTGGAGGTTGTTGAAACTTTGTTATTTCCTCTTGGGGGCACATTTTTTTTGTGTTGTTTCTTTTGGAGCTTGTTTGAGGAAGAGCTTGGAGTCTTTTTGCATGCTTATACTTGTTGGTTTTGGACTGCACTTTGACATTTTGGAAAGCTTTTGAGCTTGGAACAAACTCCATTATGGAGAGGTAGGCATCTTGAGCTAAATTTTTAAATGCTTTCCTTCTTTTGCATGTATTTGTGAATGGTGTTTGTGTTTGTATTCTTGGCTGGTTGGGTAGAATGGTTAGGGCATTGTGTAGGAGAAGGATATGGGGATTTCATATGGTGGGGGCACATAAGGGATTGCCAATGGCACAGCTTTTGTTGTGGAGGGAGTTTTGGTTTGAGATGCACCTTGGAAAAGAAACTGCTTGCATTTCTTACTATGGGGGCATAAGGGATGAACTTGGGGGTGGGGGCGCATAAAGAGGGTTTGGGAGATATAAGGTTTATATGGTTGATATGATTATTAGTTATATGCATTTTGGTGGATACCCAATTCCAAATTGGGAGACATAAGGAGTTCTCCATGGTCCTTGCTCTTGTTGGCTTGCTTGATCAAGCCTATGTGTCTTATGAAATGTTTCAAATGTAGTTGGGAACTACTGTCTTGTTTTGAACTCGTGCATTTTTTTGATTTTATGCAATGTGAATATTACTTGTATGTGATAGAAGCCTTTTTGCCATTTGTTTGTTGTCACTTTTGCACCCACTAAGAACAAGGGAACCTCATGCGCATTGGCCTATCACCCAGCGAGCACTGGGTGCTCACATGAGGTGCGCGAGAGGGAGCCGAGTCTCTCTTTATGTGATTCTAGTGGAAGGCATAGTTCATGATTCTAACTTAGTTATTTAACAAACATGAAGAGCTATAGAGCTCAGGATGGCTTCTATACCCCTTTAGTCATAATAGAACCAAAGCGTGCAACAAAAATAATAGAACTAAGAGGTGTAAATCCACTACTATACTTAACCATTCAAGTAAGATTCATGATTATATAAGAGGATGAGTACAATAGAAATATGTAGGTAATATAGAGAAATAGTCTTAATACATTTGTCATGGTAACCTTATCACATTCATTCATAGTGTTACTTATAAAAGATTACAGAAGGTAGACCGTAGTCATGCACCATGTATGGATCCATACATGTATTCTCACAAGACAAAAATTTCATTCCCCATTTCCCCATTACATCCTTACTTGAATTTAGTACCCATTTTCATCCCATAGTTCTCACAATAATTCTGCAGAGCTCCACTACCTCTCTTCTCCTCCTCTTCTTTTCCAAGGAACGTGTATAAATAGGCCTCTGAGCTCTAACAAACTCCTCTATAGCCTCATATCTGGCCCCAAGTGTCAAGGTGTGGGTTGCCCCGCGCATGCCTCTCCATGTCATGATTAAATTTTTGGATCTTTCTATCACAAGGTATATTCCCTCCAGGACACCCTATCGCCAGGCTGGAACCTTATCCAAATGGAACACGTTCTTCATGTGTTCTGTCCCAAAGGCTAAAAATGGATAAGTCTCAAATTGTTCTTCGCATGGCACACGCATCCTGGTTTCTTCAAGAAGCCTTTTGAACTCTTCCTTGTGCGCCTTCACTTGTGCGCTTCCTCCGGCCATGCGTGCCTACACGCCCTTAAGATTTGGAAGCTAAATTAGGGGCCCAACATTACCCCACACTTCACCTATTCTCTACCCTCATAAACCTTCTCAAAGAATGTAGTACAAAAATAATGCAAGGCCTTGCCCTGGAAAAGAATGGGGGGGAAGAATAAAGAAAGGGGAAGAGAAAGAATAAGGGGAAATTTTTCCTAAAGAAGGAGGGAAATTTTTGCTAGAGGTTGGCCTCTAGTGTACTCCAAGTGCTGACTTTCTTCTATGATTTGGTGCTGATGTCACCAACCAAGGTGCTCACCTTGTTGAAAGTTAGTCCCTCCTTATGTGGCAATGGTTTCCACCACGATATCAGCTTCTTTAGCATGATCTTCCAGGGCATCCATCTTCCTTATGATGACCTTGTAGAGCTCTTTTAGCCATGTTTTGATTGAGAGTCTCTGGTTCTTAATGGCTTCAAATTTATTTTCTACTTTAGCTATGATCCTTTCCTACTCGACTCTATTGCCTTTATTATTTTCTCTAAATTCCTTTAACTCAGCTTCATCACTAGCAAGCAGTATGCTTGTCACTTTGTCTTGATCTGCGTAATTTTTGTAGGTGACCCCGCAGTTTGTGCAACTATTCTTATGTTGTAGAGCACCTTGTTGTATTCAGCCATGAGCGTGATGACCTTGAACTTGTCTTCTTTCTCCAAGTGTTCTGCTACCTCTTCTATTGACTCTAATGTCAAGGGTTGCTTCTCCATGGTGAGGATCTGAGTCAAGTCCTCTGGCACTCCAGGAGGATCTATACTTTTACACAGGAGGGTTAAGGTGCAAGTGCTTTGTGATAATCGATTGGGAGATGAGTTCCACCTTCTTGGAAACTTCACATACCCTAGCCTTTCCTTCTGAAGCTCCCTCTATAGTTGAGCACTGATTAATTTCTCAAGGCTGAGATCCTTCATTAGCTTCACCACTTCTTCCTTCCTCTTCTCCAATAGGTCCTCCAAGACTCTAACCCTGTCATTTCTACTAAAGAGCCTAGCCTCAATTTCCATAGAGAATTTGTTGAGCGCATTGCACACTTGCTCATCTAATAGTTTCTACGTGTTTACAATGGGGTTGTCCCCCTTTCCTTCAAACAGCTTTAATACCACTCCTTGGTCAATCTTGAATTCGGGCTCATTGAGGTGGGATTCGAATTCCCATGAAATCATCTTTCCCATTTATGGGTATCCACCCTCGAGAATAAAAAGACTCCATGGCGGTGAGCTCCTTGGTGGGTATGGTACTTTGGAAATGCACGTGAAAAACTTTTTGGGTCATCAATGTAACCCATCGTTGTTCTTCCCCCTTCCACGCATTTACTTCCCATGCACACACCCTTGGGAATAGTTACTGAGAGAGTTGGGCCTTTCGTACTACTTCCACTCTTCTCCCTCTGTTCCTTGAAATTACCAAACACGAGCTCTGTGCTGCCCTCCAACTCTTCATTGACCAAGGTATCAATTATCCTCTCTACCTCCCTTGTTTCCTTTTCATTCACCTCCTCCTGAGTGAGCTTGGGCATATCTGGCTCCTTGGTATTATCCCCTTCTCTCCCCTCTTCGCTGCACACACCTTCCTCCCTTTGGGTGCCTTTCCACCTTATAAATATGAATGCATCATTTACATCCTCAGCTTCCTCTCCTTCCAAGTCATGGACATCAATTGGCTCTTGATCCACCTCCAACTCTTCCCCTTCATCATCGTCCCTTTCGCCTACATAGGCATTCAGGTCGTCTATATCCTCAGACCCTTGTTCCTCCATTCCTTGTTCTTCTTCCCTTGTAGAAAACTCTAGAGTTGGGGATGCTATCTTTTCTTCATCTAAAGGTTCTTCAGGGGATGGTGGCTTCACAGGCTCTGGGGTCTTTTCCTTGACCACCATTCTTCTCTTCTTCCAGACATAGGTACTCGGCCCCATGGTACCTACATTCTACCTTTCCACCACCCCTTGTTCTTCCTCTTCTTCTTCTTCTTTCTCCTTGCACTTTGGCACTGGCTTCTTCCTTCCCATGGGGTCATCTCGGGATGGATATTTCATTCTCTACGTACGCACCCTTCTCAAACTTTGGCCTTATGCGTAAGTAAATTCTAGCAAGCAGACTCTCGAAATCGGTAAGGTCATCAACATTATGACATGAACATCCTATGACATGTACCTTTCGGTGTATATGTGCTTCCCTAGGTAGACAAGCTTCTTTCTCATCTCTCTGTGTTCACTGTCAAGGGTTGACAAGTCAAGTTTTAACTTCTTTGACTAATTGTATCTGTTTACCCTTTCTTGGAAGAATTGGGTAGTAAATGAGAAGGGGAGTTTGCACCAGGGACTCTAACTTCCATCCACCGAGATAAATCTGCCAATGCGTAAGTCTTTGGTACACCACGAAATTTGCTTCTCCTTCGATCCACGTGGGGAGTTTCTTTGGGATCTACCATTCTACCCCGAATGTGTTCCTAAGGCACGTATACCATTTATCCAAGCATGCCTTGTGCACCCCCATCATTGACTCACAAGTATACTTCTGGAACTGTCCGTGGGTGAAGGGTCTTCATCGGGGTACTCCCATACAAACTTATCAAATGCATCTGGCACCTCAATTTCTGAGAACACGATGGTTAATAGAATGTTCTGAACAATATATTTCCTCTGTTCTCCATGTTACTTATGATCTCGTCTACTATGTACTAGGAGATATTGTACATGGTTCCTTCCGTGACCTTTCTGCAGACATTCAACCAAGGCTTGCTCACCTGGGTCCACCTCTCTTGTCCATTTAGCTTGGAAACAAGGTGTGTGGCCATTTTCATCACCGGATCACTGATATCTATGACATCGTAGTACCTTGATCCCTTCTTATAATCTTGGGATGTAATGGTTTCCTTAATTACCTCCTCATCCTGGAGGTCATCTAAGATCGCGTCCCCTTTATAGCTCAATCTTGTAAAGTGTGAGATTAACTGTGGATTTATGCACATTTTTCACCTGCGACGAGTAATAAATCTTCATGCATGTGCGTCATTAACCATTGGTACAGGAACTCAGGCTTCTGAAGTAGGACAACTCGTAAAGTTAGAGAAGCCCTTCCTTCTCCATTTTCACCTTGACTACATCAATGTAGATCAACATCCCGTCAAGTGTTCATTTGTTTGTGGGGTGCACTAAATCTAACACCATTTCCTTTGAAATTACACTCGATCGGTGATTGTAATCGATTACGGTCATCTGTCTGATGTGGGACTCCCACTCTTGCCCTAGCAAAACCCCATCTGGGTATTGCATCTCTGAGTACCATTCCTCATTGGTATCTAAGGGGATTTCATATTCTTTCTTCTTTCCTTTTCCCTTCCCCTTTCCCTTCTTGGATTGTACTATAGGCTTATCAACTAGTTTCATGGCCATCATTTTACCCTTTTCTTTCATTCCCTGGTTACCTTCGAGTTGTCTGAGAGTTTTCTTCACGCGCCCGTGCCCTAGAGTTCAAACCCTAATTTCTGACTTTCCTCCTTTGATCATGGTGCTCTTTCCCAACATTCCTCACACCCATGAATCACTTCTACTCTAGTTTGTAGATCAACCAGACTGATTGTACGTGAGTTTCTAAGATTCTCCTTCACATGAGTTATCTCTCGAACCCTAGCTCTTGAAAGAAAATTGTTCTGTTATGTGAATTTCCTTATGAGGATATGTCCTTTTGATTTGGGAAATCCTGCTTGATATGGATATGTCTTTTCTGCTCTTGAGATCTTTGATTGAACTAGAATATGCCTAGATTCATTTTCTTTCATTTCTCGTGGATGAGTGCAATCTGATTTCAGGAGGATTGTAAGCTTATCTATCTCTATGACTCATCCTTGGATCAATTACAGTGATCCAAGGAATGTTTTAAATATATTCAGGATGAATAACCATGAATTGGCATTCTATGAATTATTAGTTCTAGACTGAACTTAGAATATATATGTTCTTTAATTCTCCTTCATATGAGAATATTTCCGTGCTGTGGAAAGTTTCATTGGATTCTAGAAATTGACCCCGGCAGGTCATTACAGTCACAATTTGGTTTTCAGCCATTTATGGCATCGGAGAGAACCTGGACCTTAAGCCAGGTAAGATATGTGAGTTTTCCTATCTAAGCTTTTATACTTAATGTGAATTCAGAATCCATCCTGAAACATCTTAGTATGATTGATTTGTCGAAATGTGATTTCAATCTAACCTAGTTCCTAAACTATGTATTTTTGGATATTACCTAAGGGTTTATCTAACCTATTGCTAAGGTAAGTGACTAGTGTTATATCCTAAGGTGTTAAATTTAAATTACCTAAGATCTAACCTAAGTCATTAACCTATCCTAAACTAATTGCTATGAATGGGAACCTAAGGGTCACAAGTGTTGGGCGGTGGTTTCTATGGCATTTAAGATGGTGATAAGGTTGTAAGGACATTGGGTACTGCCAACTTTGGTGAGGTTAATTTGGCTAGCAGAGGCCTAGGTGGCAGTACCTCTAGAAATGGAAACACTTGTTTATTTTGATTTAGAACTTGCCAGATTTGGTGGGCGGTGGCAAGGAAGATTGGGTGGGAGATATGGAATTAATGCAATTAATGTGCATGGTTTCATGAGCCTGGATCACTTAGGGAGGCATGCAAGTGGATTTTTGTTTGGTTGTTTCATTTTTCATGCACTCTGTTTTTCTCTCTGCATGCACACTAGTCTTTCGAACCAGCAGTTTATATACTTCATTGCATGGCTATTTTGAGGGTTTCAAATCTATTTCTATTTTGTGGAGAATATATGAGGCATGGTGGAAGTAGTATTTTGTTGTTTGACCTTTCGTGGAGAAGAAGAGAAAGAGCGGGCTCAGCCAGAGGTCTTCTTTGATTTTACAGCGACACTATCAGGCATGATAGGCCCTAACTGTTAAAATCTTTGCTTTCCTCTAAGTGTTTTATTAAAACAACTCTGTTCTGATGAGCTCTGTATTTATGCTTGTCTGGTAAAAAAATTTTTTATGGGTTTTGTGTAAACTTGAGTTTTTGGGTTGAATCGGGAGTTTGCTTGATTCTTTTGGAACTTGTTTGCATTACTTTTCTTTCGCAGTGGATTTGTGAACATATGAGTAATACTGGTAACTGTAAAGGGCTCTCAGTGGTTGAAATTGTTTATTGATTTTGACTTCTTTAGAAGTCTTTATTGTTGCAATAGATCCACCTATATTCGTTAAGTTTGGAGTTGCGAATTGTTGTGATTTTTAACCTCTGGAAACACTTAAACTAGGTTGAATCTCATTAGTTAAAAACTTGTTTCGGTGGATGGAACAATGTTGTTTTTATGTTTACTTGCTTATGATATTCACGTTTTATCTCATGGTTATTTGGTCTATGAATAACTCGTGGAAGGTTTGTTTGGTATCACCCTATGAAACTTTGACTGTTATAAAGTTGTGTATTCTGGAAACATTATATATGGCTTAGTCTGCACTTCTCTTGTGAAAGGGGATTGACTATTTTTAAGTTCACGGGCACTGTGGATAAGTCAGTATATAGTTAGTTGCTTTATTCTTGCATGAAACCTTGAATGATAGTAACATTGGCATGCACAGGAGGAATAGTATATGGATGAGTTTGTGTTCTACCTGCGAAATCTTGGTTGTTTTTGGAAAAAGTATTAAAAGAAAATTGTGTCTATTATTTTGGGCAAACAAGATCTGTAACTTGTAGTCTTTTTGACATGGTTTGTGAAATCTAGTTCTTATGACCATGTTAATGGTGGTGGAAACTCTTTCAAACCCGACTTTAAAGTCGACAAGTTTTAACGATGTCCAGTTCAATACATTTTGTTTGAAGTTAGAAATAGGGTTGAAATGTTTTGGATGCAAATGGAAGACCTATTTTTATTCTGGACTGTTAATGTGAAATTCATTACAATGGTTTGAATATTATGGCTTTTGGGTATTTTTGAAATTATGATTCGAATACGGTAAATCAATTCTATATATTCAATTTGGCTTTAGTGTTTCATATTAAAATAGCAACCGAACGATGTATCGGTTCAACTAATTCAGTCTCTGATTACTTTGTCATTAAGGGAAATGTGAAGTTACCCTAACTTGATTTTAAACTCAAATGGTTCGAGTATTTGAGGAAATGTAGTCTATTTCATTTGGATCGGGATTATATTCTGAGTCTTGATCGGTTCGTAATGATTATGTTAAATATTGATCTTGACTTTTATTGGATGCACAGTTTGTAGATCCTGTAGGGATGTAATGGTAAACCAATGAGATGGCTCTACCTTACCCAACTATTGGGTGAACTTAAGTGCTAGAACTACTCAGCTTCTCATTCCTGGTTGGTCTAATGAATGTTTATTATGTCTTAGAAGCTTGATTTCATTCTAAACTTGATTGCAATAGTGTTTAGATCATCACAGTTTCTCTTAGAGATAAAAGGAAAGAAGTAAAAGGGTTTAAAAGGGAAGTCTGTTATTTTAATACTCTTTTCCTTGATTGGTTATTGTGCTCATTCCTTAGAACTTGTAATGAACTCAAACTATGGTTATGAGAAGGCAGAACTGTCTTAGTAGTTGAAAGAAATAATTGGGATGGGGATCCTAATCTAATAAGACTCCTTCGTCGTATAGCTGGGATAAGGTCTTTGTTTTTAAACCTCTTGATTGTTATTCTTATTGTAAAAAGGAAATCAATGTTTATTTGTCTTGTATACTTTTCATTGATTGAAAATTAAGAAGACTAAGGTAGAAGATAGGTTGGAAAAAGAAATTGAAGGTGGCAGTTAATCCATCACTTCTGTTTGAATTTCTTTTGTATGATCCTATTTTGGATGAATACCTTAAATGGTTTAGTTTTTAAATAGAAGATATTTTAAGAATCTGTTTAAATCATGATATAAACTGTTTCAACTTTTTGGATGGATAAGTACTTGGTAAATGGAATGTTTCTTCCTTCCTTACATAAAAGTGAGATGAATCATCCGAAAAATATTATGTTGAAATTACTTCTATAACTTAGGTTATGATGTGAGTGGTGTTATAATTGTTAGGAAGAAAAATCAGTGTTATATTATGTTATTGATCGTGAATGTAATTGCTTGGAATCAATTATACTTTAAAATTTTAGGGCAAGTAATATAGAATATATCCTGTCCACTTTGTTTAAACAGTGTACTATGACTCTTCTTATATTGATATTACTTAAAGCTTAGAGAGTATGAAGTAATTGTTGTCATTATAACGGGGTTGTTTTATTGAAACAATTATTGGAATGCACTTGTTTTAAGGATTAGTGCTTATCATGCTCAGTTCATTGAACTGACCCGTGCTAGCAATTTTTGCAGATGGACTTCGTAAGTGGTAAAAGAAGGCAAAAACTTAAATGATGCATTGACTGCTCTAAGTTGATTTTAGTGAAGAATTCTGAGTTGATTTCTGAATTGTATTGTAAAAAGAAAAGTTTGTCTCTTTTGAAGGAAGGTTGATGTCTTAAAGCATGCCTAAAAAGCATAAGTTGTAATTGTATAAGTTTGGAAATGAATTGAAGAGTGAGAAATTACTTATATAGATTGTGTAAATTATCTTGTTGAGTATAATCTTCTTGTTATCTATATGATTGGATGTGTATTTTAAAGAGTGGTTTAAAAAAGGGAACTTAGATAAATTCCCTAAGAAAATTGAAATTAAATAGGTGGCTGAATACAACATTCTTATCTAAGTTTTTCATTATACCTTGTGAGGTGAAATAAAACTATAATAAAGATTATTGTAACTTTAAATGACATGGTAGGGTGTGGCAAGCCCTAAAAATGCAACTATGAAGAGGAAGACCCTTCCTCTCTAGTAAGGCACTAAATAAAAAAAAAGAAGATATGGTTGTGAATCATTAAGACTTAATTACAATAAGTCTGATATGTTTCAGCCTAATGGGTTGTTACACTTCCTTAAATGGTTAAGTTATTTAATTTAAGGGAATATAAGTTGTTGTTGTCCTGCTCTTGGGTAACGAGATGATAGGTCAAAACTATCAATTCAGGAAGCAATCCTAAGTTAATTAAGTTCTTGAATTAAATGAATCTCAACTTTAAAAAGGGAACTTAAAGGAATGTTGGACTCGGGGTTTGGTGGGCTGCCGATTTAGGTAGTCTTTTAAACCAAATTTAACTTAACGTAAGTAAACTCTTGGAGGTATGTACATCTCTACGAGGTTGTGCCATAGGATGTTGACACACGTCAACTACAAGGTTGTACCTTCAGAAGATTAGGATCTTCTCGAGGATACAATAGTGCAGATGACATGTGGCAACACCCTTCCACATTGATCGTTGAGATCTACACACTTTTGAACTTGTTCAAGATTCCTCTCCAGGACTGGTTAGTACCATAATCAGGATATGAAGTAGCCCTTTAGGACTCAGGGTACCTTGGCACACGGGGTTAACCTAGGTTGACCCAGTATGCCAATTTACCCTAAGTTTTCAAGAGCCTCGTCATATCATGACCTATGTTGTTAACTTGAGCTTGAGTTAAACCTTGGGCAAGGGGACTGACAGAAGTCAATGTAAGACATTCGAGATAACAATGGAGTGGGGTGAAGGATGTATTCTAGATTGATGAGTATGCCATCAAGGAATAAGTAATATGAACAGTATGTTATAAATCTTTGGCCAAAGTATCACAAGCTACTTGATTGCATTGTCCTATGTCACCAGTCTAAGGTTCGTGATGCCGATGAATATTGGTAACAATTATTCAGTTAGGTTCCTTGGACAAGATCACTCAAAACCCAATATAGGGTGAGAGAACCAAGAATATGAAGTATTCAGTAGAATACTCCAAACTCAATGTTACACATGAATGGATCGGTAGTTAACCGAGTCATGGAATGAATAGATCGGTTGTACACCGAGTCATTACAACTGCATATGGTTATCTGTTATAAGAATGATTGTTATGAAATGTGTGTTCTGAATTAAGTATTTAGAACAGAGAACATTACTCATGCAAAAAAAAAAATTCCTTGTTTCTAAAGTCTTAATTTGGGAATGTTACATCTTGGTATCAGAGTTGAAGGTTGCAGCTCTTGGACCTATTATGTCCATAATCTGATAAAAACTTGGATTTTCTTGTAATAAAATGGTTAGAACAAGGGAAACATTGTGAATAATGCTCCACCTGATGAAGGAGCAGCAACAACCCAAAAACTTGATGAGATCCTTGCTTGCCCTCTTGGACACAAGAGATCGTTTGGTTGTACTTGAACAACAAGTGATGGGAAATGAGGAGGAAGAAGAAGCTTGGTAATAACAATCAGCCACCTCCTGAGGACAACCCCAATTTGGGTGTTGATAATAACAATGGTAATGTACCTGTCCAACCAGAAAACAAAAAGGCAAGGTTGGCAGCGGAACTCACTAATGATATAAAAAGGATAAGTCCACCCAAATTTGATGGCACCACATTAGGAGATGGAGCTGAGAATTGGCTCAACGAAATGGAGAAGTACTTTGCAATAAGAAACTTCTCGAGAGAAACCAAAGCTATTTGGGGAGCATATCAGCTTTCCCATGAGGCATCTTCATGGTGGGACAGCCGTAAGGCTGAGTTAAATATTGATGAAACTAACATCACTTGGGATCAATTTAAAGGTTATTTTAGGCAACGTTGGCTGCCACAACTTTATTATGATCAGAAAATGATAGAATTTCAGAACTTAGCACAAGGAAAGCTAACTGTAACTGAGTATTGGGAGTGGTTTACAAAACTCCTCAAATATGTACCTCAGTATCAAACTGATGAGAAGTTTAGGATATGAAAATTCATCATGGGATTGAATCCCATTATTGGGGGAGAGGTTGATGTTCACAGCCCAACCACTATGGAAGGGGTTGTTGAGAAAGCCATAAGGCAGGAACAAAAATTAAAAGCTATTTCTACTCATAAAGAGGAAGTGTGGAAGAAGACTCCAAACTCTTCTTCAGCTTCTCTTGCACCTAAGAAGGGACCATGGAAAAATTTGGTAACAAAAATAAGTTTTCAGCTGATAATAATAAGAAAACAACAATGAACAAGCCTACTGGAAATGCAAGGAATAATTTTGCCAAGAATAATAATAATGGGCAGAAGTCCTATGGAGGCCAACATGACAATTTTAAGGCTGGAAATAATTCTGAGCCTAAAAAGGGACCTGTAGGAGGCTGCTATAATTGTGGCAAAGACCATTACGTAAATCAATGTCCTTTGAAGAAGGATGATCGTAATCAACAACACAAGATACATGTTGCGGTAGCTGACAAGCAAGTTGAAAAGCAAGCTACACCCATTGAAGTTCCTGGTAAGTTATTTGGCATACACTGTAGATTTTTTTTGATACGGGAGCTCTTTGAATGTTTCATTTCTAGTAAACTTGCTTCAAAACTTAAAAGAAAAGCTGGAAAAATGGATAAATCATGGACTATACATTATGGTAATAATTTTGTCCATACAGTTAGTATGTGTCTTTTTGGGGCAATCCTTGACTTACCTAGCTTTTCCACTTGAAGTTGATCTCTATGTTGCACCTTTGGGATCTTATGATATAGTCATAGGTGTTAATTGGTTAGTTGTGCATAAAGCAAAAGTGGACTATTTTGAAAAACATATTAGTTGTTTGGATGATCTGCAGAAAAACAATAGGGATTCAAGGTGTAAAATGAGAAATTTCAGTTAGGAAATTATCGGCTATGCAACTTAAAAAGGCCAAAAATAAAGGTTGTACCTTGTATGTAGTAAAAATATCAGAATCTGTAGAAGAAAATAGTGATTTCATGGAATGTTACCCACTGTTGCAGAATTTCAGTGACGTATTTCGGAAGAATTACTAGGTTTGCCACCCAAAAGGGAGTTTGACTTCACCATTGAAATCAAACCGGGTACAAAACCTATTTCTAAAGCACCTTATCGAATGACTACCATAGAGTTAGTTGAGCTTAAGGCTCAGTTGCAAGAAATTTTGTCTAAAGGTTTGATTAGACCAAGTGTTTCACCTTGGGGAGCACCAATGATATTTGTGAAAAAGAAAGATGGAACACTTAGATTGTGTATTGATTATAGGATGTTAAACAAAGCAACAATCAAAAATAGATACCCACTTCCTAGGATTGATGATCTATTTGATCAGATGCGAGGAGCAATGGTATATTCCAAGATAGATCTTCGATCTGGATATCATCAATTAAGAATTAAGGATGAAGATATTCATAAAACAACTTTCAGGACAAGGTATGGACATTATGAATTCACGGTTTTACCCTTTGGATTAACTAATGCACTGTAAACTTTTATGAATTTAATGAACAATATCTTTCAAGAATACCTAGACAATTTTGTGCTTGTATTCTTGGATGACATTCTCATATATTCTAAAAGTGTTGAGGAGCATAAAGAGCACTTGAAAATAGTTTTGGGAATTCTGAGAAAGAGACGGTTATATGGTAAGTTATCCAAATGTTCTTTCTTTGATACCAAAGTTCATTATTTGGGTCATGTTATAAGTAAGAATGGGATTGTTGTAGATCCTTCTAAAATAGTAGCTATAACCGAATGGCCTACACCAAAGAATGTACATGAAGTAAGAAGCTTCATGGGCCTTGCTGGTTATTATAGAAAATTCATTAAGGATTTTTCTAAGGTGGCTGCACCAATAACTTCATTATAGAAAAAAAAAGGATAAGAAATTTGTTTGGAATGATAAATGTGAATCTGCTTTTAAAAATTTGAAAATTCAGTTGACTTCAGCACCTATTTTAGTTGTACCTGATCCTAATGGAGACTTTACTGTTGTAACGGATGCATCCGGGGAAGGCCTTGGAGGTATTTTGTTACAAAATGATCATGTCATAGCATATGAAAGTAGAAAACTTAAGTTACATGAGTTGAATTATGCTCCACATGATTTAGAGCTTGCTGCCATAGTTCATGCACTTCAAGTTTGGAGGCATTATTTACTTGGTAAACCATTTGAGTTGAAAACTGATCATCTTGGGCTGAAGTACATTTTCACTCAGCCAAATCTGAATGCAAGACAATGAAGGTGGTTAGAGTTTTTGTCTCAATATGATTTTGATATAAGTTACATCAAAGGAAAAGAGAATAGAGTAGTTGATGCTCTAAGTCGTAGGAAGCACATTTCTGCTCTTATAACATTAAGAACTCAGTTTAAAGATGAAGTAAAAAGTGCAATGGAATCTGATTCATACTTTCAGCAAGTAAAAATAACGCTTGCTAGATCCAAAAGATGAAAGGTATAAAGGTTTTCATTTCGATAATGAAGGAATCTTACGTTATGAAAACAGAGTATACATACCTTTGCTTAATGATTTGAGAAAGAAATTGTTAGCTGAATTTCACAACTCACCCTTTTCTGGACACCCAGGTATTACTAAAATGCTTGCTGATATAAAACAACAATATTTCTGGAAGGGAATGAAAAAGATGTTGTTAATTTTGTGACTCATTGTCTTGAATGTCAGCGTGTGAAAGTGGAACATATGCACCTAGCTAGTTTATTATATCCCCATAGCATACCACAATACAAATGGCAAGTAATAAGCATGGATTTCATGTAAGGGCTACCTATGTCAAGAAATAAACATGATGTTATTTTAGTAGTTGTTGATAAACTAACGAAAGTAGCTCATTTTATTGCTAGAAATTTAAAGGATGATTCTCCTATTTTAGCTAAAGATTTGTACACAAAATTTTCAGATTACATGGAGTACCTAAATTAATTATATCTGATAGAGACCCTAGAATGACATCAAGATTTTGGAAAACACTTAATGCAGCTCTTGGAACTAAACTAAACTTCAGTTCTGCGTATCATCCAAAAATGGATGGACAGACTGAAAGAGTAAATCAAGTTTTGGAAGATATGTTACGGATGTATTGTATGGATCAGCAGTATAAGTGGGAGGAGTATCTCCCATTAGTTGAATTTGCATACAATAATACATACCATGCTTCTCTTAAGATGGCACCGTTTGAGGCACTTTATGGAAGAAAATGTAGAACCCTGTTAGTTGGGACAACATTGAGGACAAAGAAGTAATTGGACCTAAAATCCTTACGAAATGGAACAACAAGTTAAAATGATTCGTGAATGCTTGAAAGAAGCAACAGATAGGCAAAAGAGTTACGCTGATTTAAAGCGGGTTGACCAGAAATTTGAACTTGGTGAGAAGGTTTTTCTTCGTGTTAAGCCAAGAAAGAGTTCTATAACTTTTGGCAAGGCTGCCAAGTTATCACCTCATTATGTGGGACCTTTTGAAATTGTTGAAGTAATCAACCCCATAGCTTATCGATTAGCATTACCCCTTTTTGTCACGAATGCATGATGTTTTCCATATTTCTTTGCTTAAGAAATACGTTTCAGATTTGTCACATGTGTTAAATTAGAATTCCTTGCAGGTCCAAGACCCAGAATAATCATGGTTAAACCCACTCGAGTGCTGGAAACTCACCAGTTGCATTTGAGAAATCATGAAATAAAACAATGTAAGGTCCAGTGGGACCAGTTTAACGAAGAAAGTGCAACTTGGGAAAATCTGGAAGATATGAAAACTACTTTTCCTTTTCTTTTTTAATAGAACTGAATCATTGACTGATAAAAAAATATGTGATTTTATCTTTACATGACATTAAGAAAGCCAGTTTTGGGCAAAAATTTATTCAATTTGAGCAGATACAGTTATATAATACTAATTTTGGAACTATAAAATTTGAAATATATGGTTTTGAATAAGTAAGTGAATGAATTGACAATCCTTAATATAAATAAAGGGATGTAATCATCGAGATGATGATTCTTTTAGGAGGGAAGCATGTAACACCCTTAACTATTGTTATTTTCCTCCTTTGTATTCAAGTGTTGTTATGTGATTTTCCTTATGAGGATATGTCCTTTTGATTTGGGAAATCCTGCTTGATATGGATATGTCTTTTCTACTCTTGAGATCTTTGATTGAACTAGAATATGCCTGGATTCATTTTCTTTCATTTCTCATGGATGAGTGCAATCTGATTTCAGGAGGATTGTAAGCTTATCTATCTCTATGACTCATCCTTGGATCAATTACAGTGATCCAAGGAATGTTTTAAATATATTCAGGATGAATAACCATGAATTGGCATTCTATGAATTATTAGTTCTTGGATTGAACTTAGAATATATATGTTCTTTAATTCTCCTTCATATGAGAATATTTCCATGTTGTGGAAAGTTTCATTGGATTCTAGAATTGACCCCGTAGGTCATTACAGTCTCAATTTGGTTTTCAGCCATTTATGGCATTGGAGAGAACCTGGACCTTAAGCCAGGTAAGATATGTGAGTTTTCCTATCTAAGCTTTTATACTTAATGTGAATTCAGAATCCATCCTAAAACATCTTAGTATCACTGATTTGTCAAAATGTGATTTTAATCTAACCTAAGTTCCTAAAAAATATGTTACCAGACATTAATCTAAACTAGAACCTATTACTACAAGGTTATATTCTAACTAAAACTATGTATTTTTGGATATTACCTAAGGGTTTATCTAACCTATTGCTAAGGTAAGTGACTAGGGTTATATCCTAAGGTGTTAAATTTAAATTACCTAAGATCTAACCTAAGTCATTAACCTATCCTAAACTAATTGCTATGAATGGGAACCTAAGGGTTGCAAGTGTTGGGCAGGTGGTTTCTATGGCATTTAAGATGGTGATAAGGTTGTAAGGACATTGGGAACTACCAAACTTTGGTGGAGGTTAATTTGGCTAGCAGAGGCCTAGGTGGCAGTACCTCTAGAAATGGAAACACTTGTTTATTTTGATTTAGAACTTGCAGATTTGGTGGGCGGTGGCAAGGAAGATTGGGTGGGAGATATGGAATTAATGCAATTAATGTGCATGGTTTCATGAGCCCGGATCACTTAGGGAGGCATGCAAGTGGATTTTTGTTTGGTTGTTTCATTTTTCATGCACTCCATTTTTCTCTCTGCATGCACACTGGTCTTTCGAACCAGCAGTTTATACTTCATTGCATGGCTATTTTGAGGGTTTCAAATCTATTTCTAT
Organism: Taxus wallichiana var. yunnanensis; assembly: GCA_018340775.1. NCBI lineage: Eukaryota > Viridiplantae > Streptophyta > Pinopsida > Cupressales > Taxaceae > Taxus > Taxus wallichiana. Next base: position 95,390,261 of record CM031239.1, on the reverse strand, counting down.
TTCATGGAGAATATATGAGGCATGGTGGAAGTAGTATTTTGTTGTTTGACCTTTCGTGGAGAAGAAGAGAAAAAGAGGGGCTCAGCCAAGGGTCTTCTTCAATTTTACAGTGACACTATCAGGCATGATAGGCCCTAACTATTAAAATATTTTTTCCTCTAAGTGTTTTATTAAAACAACTCTATTCTGATGAGCTCTGTGTATTTATGCTTGTCTGTAAAAAAATGATTTCATGGGTTTTGTGTAAACTTGAGTTTCTGGGTTGAATCGGGAGTTTGCTTGATTCTTTTGGAACTTGTTTGCATTACTTTTCTTTCACAGTGGATTTGTGAACATATGAGTAATAATGTAACTGTAAAGGGCTCTCAGTGGTTGAAATTGTTTATTGATTTCACTTCTTTAGAAGTCTTTATTGTTGCAATAGATCCACCTGTGTTCGTTAAGTTTGGAGTTGTGAACTGTTGTGATTCTTTTTAACCTCTGGAAACACTTAAACTGGGTTGAATCTCTTTAGTTAAAAACTTGTTTTGGTGGATGGAACAATGTTGTTTTTATGTTTACCTGCTTATGATATTCACATTTTATCTCATGGTTATTTGGTCTGTGAATAACTCATGGAAGGTTTGTTTGGTATCACCCTGAAACTTTGACTATTATAAAGTTTTGTATTCTGGAAACATTATATATATGGCTAGTCTGCACTTCTCTTGTGAAAGGGGATTGACTGTTTTTAAGTTCACGGGCACTGTGGATAAGTCAGTATATAGTTAGTTGCTTTATTCTTGCATGAAACCTTGAATGATAGTAACACTGGCATGCACAGGAGGAATAGTATATGGATGAGTTTGTGTTCTACCTATGAAATCTTGGTTGTTTTTGGAAAAGTATTAAAAGAAAATTGTGTCTATTATTTTGGGCAAACAAGACTATAACTTGTAGTCTTTTTGACATGGTTTGTGAAATCTAGTTCTTATGACCATGTTAATGGTGGTGGAAACTCTTTTCAAACCCGACTTTAAAGTCGACAAGTTTTAACGATGTCTAGTTTAATACATTTTTTTGAAGTTAGAAATAGGGTTGAAATGTTTTGGATGCAAATGGAAGACCTATTTTTATTCTGGATTGTTAATGTGTAATTCATTACAATGGTTTGAATATTACGGCTTTTGGGTATTTTTGAAATTATGATTCGAATACGGTAAATCAATACTGTATATTCAATTTGGCTTTAGTGTTTCATATTAAAATAGCAACCGAATGATGTATCGGTTCAACTAATTCAGTCTTTGATTACTTTGTCATTAAGGGAAACGTGAAGTTACCCTAACTTGATTTTAAACTCGAATGGTTCGAGTATTTGAGGAAATGTAGTCTATTTCATTTGGATCGGGATTATATTCTGAGTCTTGATCGGTTCATAATGATTTATGTTAAATATTGATCTTGACTTTTATTGGATGCACAGTTTGTAGATCCTGTAGGGATGTAATGGTAAACCAATGAGATGGCTCTACCTTGCCCAAACTATTGGGTGAACTTAAGTGCTAGAACTACTCAACTTCTCATTCCTTGTTGGTCTAATGAATGTTTATTATGTCTTAGAAGCTTGATTTCATTCTAAACTTGATTGCAATAGTGTTTAGATCATCACAGTTTCTCTTAGAGATAAAAGGGAAAGAAGTAAAAGGGTTTAAAAAGGAAGTCTGTTATTTTAATACTCTTTTCCTTGATTGGTTATTGTGCTCATTCCTTAGAACTTTGTAATGAACTCAAACTGAATGGTTATGAGAAGGCAAAACTGTCTTAGTAGTTGAAAGAAATAATTGGGATGGGGATCCTAATCTGGTAAGACTCCTTTCATCGTATAGCTGGGATAAGGTCTTTGTTTTTAAACCTCCTGATTTTTATTCTTATTGTAAAAAGGAAATCAGTGTTTATTTGTCTTGTATACTTTTCATTGATTGAAAATTAAGAAGACTAAGGTAGAAGATAGGTTGGCAAAAGAAATTGAAGGTGGCAGTTAATCCATCACTTCTGTTTGAATTTCTTTTGTATGATCTTGTTTTGGATGAATACCTTAAATGGTTTAGTTTTTAAATAGAAGATATTTTAAGAATCTATTTAAATCATGATATAAACTATTTCAACTTTTTGATGGATAAGTACTTGGTAAATGGAATGTTTCTTCCTTCCTTACATAAAAGTGAGATGAATCATCCGAAAAATATTATGTTGAAATTACTTATGTAACTTAGGTTATGATGTGAGTGGTATTATAATTGTTAGGAAGAAAAATCAGTGTTATATTATGTTATTGATCGTGAATGTAATTGCTGGAATCAATTATACTTTAAAATTTTAGGGCAAGTAATATAGAATATATCCTGTCCACTTTGTTTAAACAGTGTACTATGACTCTTCTTATATTGATATTACTTAAAGCTTAGAGAGTATGAAGTAATTGTTGTCATTATAACAGGGTTGTTTTATTGAAACAATTATTGGAATGCACTTGTTTTAAGGATTAGTGCTTATCATGCTCAGTTCATTGAACTGACCCGTGCTAGCAATTTTTGCAGATGGACTTCGTAAGTGGTAAAAGAAGGCAAAAACTTAAATGATGCATTGACTGCTCTAAGTTGATTCTAGTGAAGAATTCTGATTTGATTTCTGAATTGTATTGTAAAAAGAAAAGTTTGTCTCTTTTGAAGGAAGGCTGATGTCTTAAAGCATGCCTAAAAAGCATAAGTTGTAATTGTATAAGTTTGGAAATGAATTGAAGAGTGAGAATTTACTTATATAGATTGTGTAAATTATCTTGTTGAGTATAATCTTCTTGTTATCTATATGATTGGATGTGTATTCTTAAAGAGTGATTTAAAAAGGGAACTTAGATAAATTCCCTAAGAAAATTGAAATTAAATAGGTGGTGAATACAACATTCTTATCTAAGTTTTTCATTATACCTTGTGAGGTGAAATAAAACTATAATAAAGATTATTGTAACTTTAAATGACATGGTAGGGTGTGGCAAGCCCTAAAAATGCAACTATGAAGAGGAAGACCCTTCCTCTCTAGTAAGGCACTAAATAAAAAAGGAAGATATGATTGTGAATCATTAAGACTTAATTACAATAAGTCTGATATGTTTTAGCCTAATGGGTTGTTACACTTCCTTAAATGGTTAAGTTATTTAATTTAAGGGAATATAAGTTGTTGTTGTCCTACTCTTGGGTAACGAGATGATAGGTCAAAACTATCAATTCAGGAAGCAATCCTAAGTTAATTAAGTTCTTGAATTAAATGAATCTCAACTTTAAAAAGGGAACTTAAAGGAATGTTGGACTCGGGGTTTGGTGGGCTGCCGATTTAGGTAGTCTTTAAAACCAAATTTAACTTAACGTAAGTAAACTCTTGGAGGTATGTACATCTCTACGAGGTTGTGCCATAGGATGTTGACACACGTCAACTACAAGGTTGTACCTTCGAGAAGATTAGGATCTTCTCGAGGATACAATAGTGCAGATGACATGTGGCAACACCCTTCCACATTGATCGTTGAGATCTACACACTTTTGAACTTGTTCAAGATTCCTCTCTAGGACTGGTTAGTACCATAATCAGGATATGAAGTAGCCCTTTAGGACTCAGGGTACCTTGGCACACAGGGTTAACCTAGGTTGACCCAGTATGCCAATTTACCCTAAGTTTTCAAGAGCCTCGTCATATCATGACCTATGTTGTTAACCTGAGCTTGAGTTAAACCTTGGGCAAGGGGACTGACAGAAGTTAGTGTAAGACATTCGAGATAACAATGGAGTGGGGTGAAGGACGTATTCTAGATTGATGAGTATGTCATCAAGGAATAAGTAATACTGAACAATATGTTATAAATCTTTGGCCAAAGTATCGCAAGCTTTGCTGATTGCATTGTCCTATGTCACCAGTCTAAGGTTCATGATGCCGATGAATATTGGTAACAATTATTCAGTTAGGTTCCTTGGACAGATCACTCAAAACCCAGTATAGGGTGAGAGAACCAAGAATATGAAGTATTCAGTAGAATACTCCAAACTCAATGTTACACATGAATGGATCGGTAGTTAACCGAGTCATGGAATGAATAGATCGGTTGTACACCAAGTCATTACAGCTACATATGGTTATCTATTATAAGAATGATTGTTATGAAATGTGTGTTCTGAATTAAGTATTTAGAACAGAGAACATTACTCATGCAAAAACCAACCCTCTTGCATGCGCTATAAGTAGTGATGGTAGCATAAATTCAACTGGCAAAACAACATTCGCATCAAACACCAGTTGAAATGGTGTGGCCTTGTTCAACCTTTTATACATTTTTCTGTATGCCTAAAGGACTATTGACACCTTGTCATCCCAATCCTACCTACCCACATCACATATCTTGGTCAATGTGTGACTAAGGATTTTGTTGAATGCCTCTGCAGTCCCATTTTCCTGAGGGTGATAAGGGGTAGTCTTGTGATGGGCTACCATGAATTCTACCAATAGAATCTTGATTGTTTCATTTAAGAAGTGAGCACCCCTATCACTTGTTAAACTTAATGGGTACCCATACTTACTGATAATGTTCTCCCACAAAAATATAGCAGTCGTGGTTGTGGTGCAATCCCTAGTAGGCACGACCTCTGCCCACCTTGTCAGATAATCAGCATAAGTAATGATATACCACAAGTTAGTCCTCCGTGCAACTGGTGAGATTGGTTCGACAAAATCTATTGCCCACTTTTCAAAAGGTTCCGTGCCATTGGCGATGGGGCGCAAGGGCATCTCATCCATTTTTCTAGGTTTTCTAAGGCACTGGTAGTGGTCACAGGCCTTGTAGAACTCAATACAATCCTGGTGAATCATCTCCCACCATAGTCCAGTGACTAAGATCTTGTGCGTGGTTGCGTTCCCTGCATAATGTCCTCCAACAATCCCACCATGGGCCTCTTCTATTATAGCTACGCATTCATGTTCTCTCCCGGTTTTACCACCACGTTGAATTAAAATTCCTAAAATAGAAGAACCCAATGGTATATGTACCCTTGCAACACCGCTTTGTTTACCGATACTTCAAGGCCATATGGTTAGTGTAAAATATGAAAGGAGTTGCCAACGTATATTGCCTAAATTTATGGAGCGCATAGATCATTGATAATGCCTCGCACTCGGTCCTTGTATAATTTTGTTCTACTGGTGTCAACTCTCTACTTGTAAAACACAAAGGATGATAAACAATCCCCTCTCTTGGTTGAGAAAGAACGGCTCCCATTGTTTTACCAGAGGCATCAACATGGACATGGAAAGGTTTATCCCATTATGGGAATTATATAATAGGTGTGGTGATAAGCCTTTCTTTTAGAGTGTCAAATTCCCTCTGCTGCACCTCTCCCCACTGAAAGGCACTCTTGTGTCTGAGAAATATTTCCAAAGGCGCGGTGATCTTGGCATATCCCTTAATGAACTTTCTATAGTACCTAGTGTGTCCAAGAAATCTGCGCACGGTACTTTGGCTGGTAGGCTCCCCTAACCCCATAATAACTGTAACCTTCGCGGTATCCACCAGTAAGCCCTCTTTACATATGATATGCCCCAACAACATTCCAAAAGGAGTTACAAAGATACATTTCTTGATGTTGAGGGAGATCCTCAACTGCCGACATCTTTCAAACATCAACCTTAAGTTGTCATAATGGTCCCTTACTAATCCATACACTGTCCAATCATCAAAATATACTTGAAGGAACTTGTGGATGAAGTCCTTAAATGTTTGTACCACTATGTACGAAAATACTGTGGGCACATTCTTCACCTGAAGGCATGACTGTATATGTAAAAATTCCCACTCGGTGGTGAAAGTTATCTTTTCTTGGTCTTCCTTAACAATCGTTACTTGGTGATATCCCAAGAATCCATCCTTAAAGGAATAGACCTCGCGCCCAGTAACTCCTTCCAAAATCTCTTTAGTAAAGGGGGTGGGAAAAGGATCTATGCTACAAACAGTTTTAATTACTTGTAATCCACACATATCCTAATCTGCCCATCCTTCTTTATGCTGATCACCATTGGAATTATCCACTCTAATTCCTCCACAACCTCAATGATACTTGGATGCTATCATCTTGTCTAGTTCTTCTTTAACCCTTACACGCATGTTGGGATTCATCTTGTAAGGCCTCTTCCTGACCGGGCACGCACCATCTTTCAACTTTATCCTCATTTCCCCCAATGAATGGTGGATGCCTTTCAACTCATGGTATCCATGTGGGAATAAATCCTCAAATTCATGTAAGAGATTGATGATCTTTGATACTTCCTTGTCCAACCAATAGTCCTAATGATAGCCTCCTTGGGCTCCTCTTCTGAGCCGATGTTAACTTTCTTGGTTTTGAGTGGTTCATGATATGCATGTGCACATGCATCTGCACTGTCAACTACTTCACGTGCCCTAACCGAATGGTCAACATTTAGGCTTTCTATCTCCTCTCCATCAACAAGGTATACCATCTTTCCTTTCTCCTTTTCAGCACATGTGCACTTGAATTGTATGTCTTCTAGTTCCTCCTCTTCGAACCACACTTCTAAGCTAGGTCCACCAAGTAAGTTTACTAACCTATCTTCCGCCATGGCGCAATCCCCAGAGTGAGGTGTTTGATAGTCTAAAATGCCTCATCAATGGTTGCTTGGTACTTCGGTACTTGAAAGTGTGAACCAAGTCAATCAATTCACTCGCCAACTTCTCATTTGGTGGCATGTTTCAAAATGGATATACCAAGCGTGTGTACAACCTCGTAGTGTCGAATATAGATTGTGCACCCAAAGAGAGGGTGGTAAAGCTTCCGTGCCTTCTCCCTAGACCCTCTCACATGCTTGAATGTGGGAAGAGGTGGGTACATTGCCATTGTAATTCTTAATAGCGGTGGGTATGTTGCTTTTCAAGAATCAGACAGTGAGTGCAATTCAAAATTCATGCCATTCCAACAAGTTTTCACTATGTGTGGCCCACCACCTTACTGTTGTTCCTATCAAAACATAACCTAGAGTACTTCGTCACTCGTCCTCCCTCCAGCTGAGTTTCCATCTCTCTCAAAAAGACCTTAGTATGCATCCCCAAAATACTTTGTTATTACCTTCCCTCCCAAGTGCCAAACTATACGCACTTTGTTGTTACCTTGGTTACTGATCCTTTCAGATGTCACCCAATCAATTCATAAGTCCCATGCACCCAATTATCACATGCTATACTAGTAGTATCACTGATAGATTGAGCATCATCAAACTGGATGACTCCTTCTATAGGGTGGATGGTCTCTGGATCTCTTATGGAGCGCACATATATTCTATCTAGGACTTCCTCCCCAAGGGGTTTAGTATAGGGGGTGGACTTCCCATCAACCAATGGTATAACTACCCGCTCTTCCTTGTTTTCAAAGCTTATGTACCCCTTGTTAAACCAGAGATTTGCATTATTCTTATAACACCACGGGCGCCCAAGTAGATATGGGAAATTATCTACCTTGGAAAGTGCCAAGGATTCAAAATCCCCAGTGAACTTAGTCCCCTAAATTGTAATGGTTGCATCCTTCAAGACACCTATGGGCATCACTTTTGTCTTATTTTCCATATACACCACATTTGAAGATGGCTGTAATGTAGGTCTTCCCATTTGATGCCATGCATCCAGAGTGAGAAAATTAACCTCCACACCTATGTCAATGAGGATGTTGTTAAGCAACCATCCATCCACTACTGCGTTCAGGGTAATCTCTTTGTCATAATCAAGGCTGTGAGGTGGGAGGTTTACATGTAGGATCTACCTTTTGTGTTCTTCCCGGCACGTGGCACATTTTCTCTCAACCATGCCACTAGCAGGGGAATACTATTCTCCTGCCTCAGCAGTTTACACACCTCCTTAATCTCATCCAAGTCATCCCTTGGTGCTTCTATGGTTCTCCTTTGCTCATCCTTTCTAGTTTGATCTTTTAAGCATTGGATCTCCCCTTGTAAACTTCGAATTACATCCATGGTTTCCTAGTAAACTTATTTCTAGTGAGCCGGGTTTGGATACTTCCCATGTACTACTTCTTCTCTTGAAACTAGAGGTCTCTACCTAGGCACTTCCCTTGCATGCATGGATTCCACCCTCGTTGTTACCATAACAGGCTCTAGTTTTGATTCTCATATTACTCGCGGAAGCCATTGTGCATCAGCCTTCTTAATACTCACCATGGCAGTGCCCTTATCCTTCGGTGCTGCTGACTCATATGTTCATACAACTCTGGGAATTCTTCGTACTTATGTTTTTTCCACACCAGAAGCATTGTAGAAGATCTAGACATTCATGCTTATAATGGTTTTGGCTCCACAATTAAAACACGTCCCACGTGGGAACTCACTTCTTACTCCAGGTTACCATGACCATGAAACCCTCTTCCATGTGCATCTCCATTTCTACACTCCTCATAACCGACGTTCATCTCCTTTGAAACTATTAGCAATGTCAATCTGTGCACACCAAGATCAATTGCATCATGAATCTGGTCAATCAATCTACAATCCTTGGTGTCATATGTGGTTGAGGTACATATCTTGCAATAACAAGATATGTTTTTGCAGATCACGTGCTACAACAGGGGTCACCTACTTGCATCATGTCCTCATGACACACTTCGTAGTTTATCGCTACGGTGTATACCACCTTCCTAGTAGATATCCCACCATTATCCTTTGTGTGTCCTTCCATGTTACAATACGTGCACCACATCCCTCTGCGAATCTCTAGAATCAGTTGGCGAAAATTTCTCCAATTGCTTAGCCATGGCAGAAATCTAAGCCTCTAGAAATGGGTTGACACCGGTGTCAACACTACCAACTACTTCAGCATGTAAATTAGCTTCCAATGCCTCACGTGGGTCCATGAATATTTTATGAGATAAGGCCCTCCTAAAGGGTGTGATCAACCCTCTCGACAAACCACCGAGGATGTTGTGAAGGGTGGATATCATAATATATCTTAGAAAAAGAGTTTTAAAGTGCGCATCATATTCCTACACACTCTCTACCATTCCCTCTACCGGGATTTCTTTGAGAGAGCTAATGCTCTTCTGTTCAAACTCAGGTATGTGGAATTCCGCCAAGAATTCATTTCTCAATGCAGTATAATCCACAACAGTCTAATGAGGGTCATACTTTCCATACCAACTATGTGCACATCCTTGCAATGTCATCACAAATTGACTAGACTTTTGATCCTGGGTCATGCTTCCCTTTACGTGTCATAGCAGCTTGCACTTATGCACATGCTCTGCAGCATATTCTATTCCACTGTAATCTAACAAGTGTAGTGACATCTTGAAAAAGACCCGAGGAGGTGGTTAAGGCCCTTGCCCTCCTGATCCAGTCCCTTGGTTTCCTCTAGTGTTTCCTCCTCCACCGGATCCACTAGATCCTGAGCCACCAGCTCCACCACTTCCACCTCTAGATCCTCCTGTGTTAGGTACAGGGCCTATGTTTGTCATGCCGAGCGCTCTCATCATTCCACTGAATTTTGTGCTGACAGTTTGTGAACTAGTACCACTCCTAGTCATATTTCCTCCACCACTTCCTAACACACTTCCAAAACCAACCGTATACATGCCTTGTCCAAACATTCCACCAAATACCGGAATAGTGTGTGAAGCCATAGAAGTCCCAAATGAGAAATTGTATGTTTTAGGCACCAATCGGTTTCTTCCACTAATATCAAATGGATCAACTATACTTTTCCCTCATTCAAACAAACCAAGCACCAAGGTTCAGTCGCTAGGTGGGGTCAAATGCATGCCAACGACTCTTCTCTCTCTACATGATGGACTCTCATCAGAAGCCGCAAGGTTTTCTCTTCCATGCTTACCAAGATGGGGTACCATAGACTATTCAGGTTTGACATCCTCCACATGAACCTCAACTCCTTTCCACCATGTCTGGATCCATAACCCACTTGTAATCCTGTGTTGTCTATCGATCTCCTTTTCACATGCTTCGTTATACTTGAGCTGCCTCTCCTCCCTTTCCTGTTCAGTCATCAAATCAGCCATCCTTCCCCAACCTAGCTTCCTCGCCTAGCACTCAGGGTGGTTTAGCCAGCCATAAGGAATGCCTCTAAACCCATGGTTACCATCAAAATTTTGATCACAAGGGGAATAACACATAGAAATGATCCTCTTGCGCTCTTCCAAGAACTCCAACTCAACAAATTTAGGACAGAATATGTGGAAATGGTATATTCTAGAGTGTAGCTAGTCAACACTCCCTTCCACCAATGATCTATAGCACGGGTCCACATTAGATAAACATTTTACAGGTTCTAATATGTTTCTTGGGTCCAAGGGTGTGATCTATAATGCCACCTCGATCTAGATGTATAAGTTGAGAGCCATTTGAATAACTCTACTAGGAAACAACAGAAGAAGGTTTCGTACAACTCATGATAAAGAGTGTCTTCCACCCATCTTCACATATCAAACCCAAACGTATTACTAAATCTCTGAGTGAATTCATCCTCCATGCTCTTAAACCAATCTTCAACACCTTCAAGTGTTAAGTGCTCTGCTATGACTTTTTATAGAGATCATGATATATGCCATGTTCCATCAGAACTTTAAAAAGAGGTCTTAGCAATAAAACCTAGATGTAGTCACTTTTTCACACACTAAGAAAAAAGGAACCTTGTGCACACTAGCCTATCACCCAGCGAGCACTGGGTGCTCACCCAAGGCACATGAGAGGGAGCCAAGTCTCTCTTTATGTGAGTCTAGTGGAAGGCATAGTTCATGATTCTAACTTAGTGATTTAACAGACATGAAGAGCTATAGAGCTCAGGATGGATTCTATACCCCTTCAGTCATAATAGAACCAAAGTGCGCAATAGAAATAATAGAACTAAGAGGTGTAAATCCACTAGTATACTTAATCATTCAAGTAAGATTCAAGATTATATAAGAGGAGGAATAAAATAGAAATATGCAAGCAATACAGAGAAATAGTCTTAATACATTTGTCATGGTAATCTTATCACATTCATTCATAGTGTTACTTATAAAAGATTATAGAAAGTAGACCATAGTCATGCACCATGTATGGATCCATACATGTATTCTCACAAGACAAAAATTTCTTTCCCCATTTCCCCATTACATCCTTACTTGAATTCAGTACCCATTTTCATCCCATAGTTCCCACAGTAATTCTACAGAGCTCCACTACCTCTCTTCTCCTCCTCTTCTTTGCCAAGGGCATGCATATAAATAGGCCTCTGAGCTCTAACAAACTCCTCTAGCAGCCTCAAATTTGGCCCCAAGTGTCAAGGTGTGGGTCACCCCACACATGCCTCTCCATATCATGATTAACTTTTGGATATTTCTATCGCAAGGTATATTCCCTCCAGAAACCTTGTTGTTAGGCTGAACCTTATCTTAATGGAACACGTCCTTCATGTGTTCTATCCCAAAGTCCAAAAATGGCTAAGTCCCAAATTGTTCTTCAAGCAAAGGTGCGCGCATCCTGGGTTCTTCAAGAAGCCTTTTGAACTCGCCTTGCACACCTTCACTTGCAAGCTTCCTCTAGCCATGCACGCCTATGCACACTTAAGATTTGGAACCTAAATTAGGGGCCCTTAATCCTTTGTGTTGTATAAAATTTTTCAAATGCGATTAGAACCGATGTCTTGTTTTGAACTGTGCATTTTGTTGCTTCTATGTGATAGAAGCCTTTGTTGCCATGTAATGATATTCATGCTCCATTTCAATATGGTTGGGGCTCGGTGGCCAATGGGGACGGATGGCTTCTCCTTTCTCATTGGATTTCTTGGTTGGGTGGAGAGCGTTACCTTTCCCCTTTCCTTGTTGTGATCAAAGTTACAAAGAAGAAGAAACAAGCATGTTGCTGTTTGGAGAAGAAATTTCACAGTTTGATAGTCATTTATTTTGAGTAAATTCAATGTAACCTTTCCCACCTTGAGTGGATGAGATGTATAGTAATTGTGATGTGAATTTGTTGCAATGTAGATGGAAGATTTAAATTGAATTGAGAAATGCACAAGAAGAATTATATTTCTCTGTTTTACTTTGGAAAGAAAATGTGAATGATGTTTCATACTTTGTATTTGGAAATTTGAAACCAATTCAAATTGGAAAAGTGACAAGTTGTAAAAGTGTTATGGAATTATGAATAAAGGATTGAAGTAGTTTTCAAAATTGTAATGTGCACTAGATTTAAATTGTTGTCCAAGAATGATATCTCGTTTTGAAAAGGAATAAGAAATAGTGTTGTTATTGTATGTATTGTATTTGAAATCAAATAGAAAGGAAAGTTGTAAAAGTGTATTGAGGATCAATGAAGAATGCATTCCCCTCTCAAAAGTGTATTGCACAATTGATTTGAATTATTGTTGAAAATTGATTGTTGTTTGAAAAGAAAAGAAAGAAGAATGCATATGGAATGAAAGTCAATGTTATTTCCTTGCAAAATGTATATTAAAACTGGAATCAAAGATGTAGTTTCAATTATAAATGAATGGTTGTTTGATAAGCATTGTATTTTATTAAGTTAGAATCATATGCACATTCAAAAGACAAATTTCTAAATCAATTTAAAAGAAACAACTCACTGTTTTAAAACTTAAATCCGCAATGCATATTTTAATTAAAATGAGCAGTTCAGACTTATACTCAACAATAAGTTATGAAACTTTTAAATTCACATTTAGGAAGACCTAAGGAACTCTAATTCACTCTAACAGTCAAGAATGAACTACGAAAACTTAATAAATTTCAATTCGGAGCTTGCACAGTCATTTTTCTATCTATTGCAAGAAAAATGCAACTTTGAACAAATTGGACAAATCAACTTCACTAAAACACTCTAAACCCTCCCTAGACTGATCCTCCATGTCTTTTTGACATGTTGAGTGAAGGAGGAGTTCAAATTTTACCAAAATTATAAGTTGGAATTTTCCAGTTTGCCAAATAAAGGCCTCAAAGATCCTTTTTGAAAAATTGACCCTTAAAACTTCATCTAAAAGTAAATTTTATGTTCCTTGTGCAAAGAGAGCTTTGAGAGATTTCCAAAAAGTCCTTGTTTTCTCAAAACTGAGCTTTCTAGCTCAAGTTATGACACTTTGAAGTTTTTGTGCCTTGGTAGGAAAATTTGGGAAAATTTTCCCTGTCGGGCCCGCAACCCAAAAATTTCCCATCAAAATTGCCTTAGAATTTTTTTGAAATTTTGGGCTCGAAAATTTTCACTTTTCCCTCCACCACCCCGCTTTGACATATCGAGGCTATCACATGTCCTCTAGGGGCTGAGGTGGAGGCACGGATAAAATTTTACCCCTTAGAATTTTTTTAAAAATTTGGGAAAAATTTTACTTTTCCCTTTGCCGGCCCACAACCAATCAGAGGGTGCCACATGTCCCCTTATGGCTATGGTGGAGGCACGGGTTCTTTTTAACCCCTTAGCTTTTAATTTTTTTTTTGGAAAAGTTTTTTGGCCCCGCCGGCCCGCGACCAATGAATGCATGCCACATGGCACCATGGGGTGGCGGTGGAGGTTTGGGGAAAATTTCACCTTTTGGGCCTTTGGGAAAAATTCATAGAATCCTCCCATGGCCCGCAAGTCCACCTTCTCCCTCGTTTTTCCTCCTTCGGTGGGTGCGCAGACCCATGTGTCCTTTCTTCCTTTTTTTTTCCCTAGGGTGCAAAGCACAAATTTGGCCCGCCACCCCACCCTTTCCTTTCCTCTTTTTGTTTTTTTTTTCCTTGCACGGACCCGTGGGGGTGCGGAGCGCATTTTGGCTTTGAGCCCATGTTGGGAAATTTTCCCAATGCTGCCCCACAACCTGTCAACCCACCCAAGGTGCATTCCTCCTCTTCTTGCCACATGTCCCCATTGGGGAAAATTTGATCTCCAAACTCCGCCCACTCATAACTTGAGTTCTTCTGGAGTTAGGAGGACTTCTTTATATCACTAGAAAAGTGAGAAAATTTCTTATTTATTGGAAATGGTTTAGGGGAATTTTGAAAGCATTAAGTATGAGAAAAATTTAGTTGAATTTCTGAGCCTGTTAGAGAGTAGGCATGGGGGTAAGATTACTCCCTGAACCCAACCAAAATATGTAACCCTAAAATTTAAACCTTGTAAACATGTTATAAGTTAATAAAGGAAACTTTTTTTTGGTAAGTAGGTTTTGTTTCAAAACCTATTAGTGAAAACTGATGTCTTGTAACTTAGTTGTAGACACTTCAAATAAAAAAAATATCCCCTAATTTTCTAGCTAACCCTAGGTTGTTTCTTTGGTCTCAAGTGGTTGTTTAAATGGGAAATATAGTTTGGTATCAAAGTGGTGGTTCAAAGGCTTAGACCATTGGGCACACTAGAAAACTTGAGACATGAAAACTTAAACCTAGCACACTGAAACCTAGAAAACAACTTAGCAAGAATTTGTATGTTTTTAATAAACATGGAAGTTGTGTAACTTAAAAATGAACTAACTCTTGCTTTGGTCTATGCAGGAGGCTTAGACAGAGCGAGAGGAACCTTCATAGAGACTTAGATTCACCACCACCACCACCACCACCACCTGATCAGGGTGTAGCAGCCATTCTACCTCAGATTTTACGGACCCTTTAGGATGTTAATGCCACTCTATGCAGAGGATTAGGTCGAGGGAAAATAACCAAATATGATAGAGATTCTTCCATCGAAGGTTAGGTATCTCCTCGACTCAGTGAGGAGTATAGAGGAGAGAACTCCCATGTGGAGTCAACATGAGTAGAGTCACCACCTAAGAGATAGGGTGATAGAGTTTTGGAGCATAAAGAGAGGTCTCAGAGCCCTAGGCTTAAGGATGATCTTGCAAAGAGGCCTAGAGGCCGATAGGCCAAAAAAATGGATCACATCAAGGAGATCCTGAAGCTTATGCCCTCACATTTCTTAGGTGATACAGTGGATCTCGGGAAGAGGCTCGGCTAGTGATCTTGAGTGGTTACTTCAAGCTTTTTGCTTATTCTAATAACACGAAATATCATGTTGTGATCCATCTACTAAGGGATGGAGCAAGAGTATGGTGGAGGAAAGAGGAGCAAAAGCTCCATGTAGATTCAGAGATAGTGACTTGGGAGTTGTTTGAGGAGAGATTCAAGAGCAAGTACCTATCATGGAGGTTCATCCAATAGAGGATTGACAAGTTCCATGACCTCCGATAGGCTACCCTTTTAGTAGCAGAGTATGAGAGTAGATTTATAGATCTACTTCAGTATGTAGAGTATATGCAGGATGAGTAGGTGTAGATTCATAGATTCATCTGGGGCCTAAATTTGGACATTAGAGGTGTAGTGCGGATTCACTATCCATAGACTTTAGCAGAGGCCATTGAGAAGGCCTATATTGTAGAGGAGACTCGGGGTAAAACCCAACAGGCTAGAGACCAAGTCAGGAGCCACATTTAGCAGATGTAGGATAGTAGATTAAGAGGTTTAGTACCTCTTCCTCATGGTGGTTAGCATTCAGCACAGTCATCCTTTAAGCTACACCATTAGTAGCAAGCAGCTAGCCTTGCCCATTGTATAGACCTCCATAGAGTGCTGATGCACAGAGAGGTCAGAGCATGGGGCCTCCTCCTAAGGGTCCCATCAGGGATATAGGGTGGACGTAGAGCTCAACTAGCTTAATCTCACTAGCAGAGGGCCAACAGACCACAACCGGATCATCGGATCCATGCCACAAGATTCTAGGGCACCTACTGGAGGTGTTGTTCCTTGGAGAGGATCAGGTAGTTGCTTTAGATGTGGAGTAGCTAGACATTTTTGGAGAGATTTTCCTTAGAACCCTAACAAGGGTAAGGCACTAGTTTCTGAGCCAACAGTTGGTGACATGGGACACAGCCATAGGATTTATGCAGCGGTAAAGAATCACTAGGTAGAACACTGAGAGCATAGTCATTGAGACCACATGTAACATTGGTGGTATTTCTACCTCTATATTGTTTGATTCTAGTTCTTTAGATTCTTTCATTGTACTATCTTTAGTAGAGCAATGTAGGATGGTGGCGATTAGAAAGGTGGTCTCAATTGGAATGTCAATATGGCTTCGGAGCTAAGATCTTAGTGGACTCCTTAGTTAAGGAGTGTGTAGTGGATTTGGGACCTTTCACCGCCACCTCGGATCTCTCGTATTCTTCCTTTGGTCTTGTATGGAGTTATTTTAGGTATGAATTGGCTATCTCGCACATAGGGCCAGGATGGATTGTTATCATAAGACTATATCTTGTGCAGATTATTTGGGAGTTGGTTTGGTGATCTTGGGGGTCAAGAGACCCATTTCTATTTGTACCATTTCCACTATGCAGCTTAAGCGGTGTGTGCGACGGGGTTGTCATATGTATACTATTACAATCAGTGACAGATCACAGGATGGGTCTAATGGACCATCACTAGATGATCATCCCATCTTGAGATATTTTTTTGATGTATTTCTAGGGGAGCTACTGAGGATGCCATCCCCATGTGAGATTGATTTCCATATACATCTAGTCCCTAGAGCAGAGCCTATCTCATAGGAACCTTATTAGATGAACACCTCGGAGCTCGTGAGCTCAAGTTATAACTTGAGGGCCTTTTGGAGAAGGGCCTTATCTATCCTAGTGTATCCTCTTGGGGTGCACCGGTGATATTCATGAAGAAGAAAGATGGATCATTGCGGTTGTGTATTGATTACCACTAGTTGAACAAAGTGACGATCAAGAATCATTATCCTATTCCTCGTATTGATGACTTGTTTGATCAGATGAAGGGATCCACGGTGTTCTCTAAGATTGATCTCAAGTTGGGCTACCATCAGTTGAGGATTTCGAAGGCAGACATTCATAAGACCACCTTCCACATGAGATATGGGCACTATGAGTTCACAGTGGTGCCTTTTGGTTTGAAGAATGCCCTTGCGTGTATTTATGAGTTTGATGAATAGGATATTCGAACCTTTTAGATCGCTTCATGCTCATCTTCCTTGATGACATCTTAATATACTCACGTACATGTGAGGAGCATGAGGGGCACCTTCAACAGGTTCTCTAGTGTCTTTGTGAGAAACAACTTTATAGGAACTTGGAGAAGTGTGCTTTCTTCCAGAAAGAGGTGCAGTATTTGGGTCATATTATTTCTAGGAAAGGTATCACAATTGATCCTTCGGATATTAGGTCCATTATGGATTGGCCATCACCCAGTGCAATGACCAAGGTGTACAGCTTCATGGGTTTAGCAGGATACTATCGTAGATTTGTTTAAGACTTCTCTCAGATTGCACACCCTATCACTTCTCTTCAGAGGAAATGGAAGAAGTTTGTTTAGATGAATAGATATGAGCAGGCCTTCAGACACTAAAGGAGTGCCTCACCACAACACCCATTCTTACAGTGCTAGATCCACAAGGTGAGTTCTTTTTTTGTATAGATGCTTCTTTAGTAGGGCTTGGAGGTGTGTTGATGTAGGATGGTAGAGTTGTAGCTTTTGAGTCTTGCAAACTCAAGGATCACAAGCTTAATTATCCTACCCATGATCTTGAGCTTGTGGAAGTTGTGCATGCTTTGGTTAGATGGAGACATTTTCTTCTTGGATGAATATTCACACTCAGGATAGATCATTTGAGTCTTCGCCACCTCTTCATGTAGCCCAATCTAAACACTTGTCAACCACATTGGCTGGAGCTGATTTGTGATTATGACATGGAGATATATCATGTAAAGGGGAAGGAGAATGTGGTAATAGATGCTCTTAGCGACAGAGACATGTGACTATCACTACCTCGGTGAGCATAGATTTTGTGGAACAGATTCTTCAAAGACTTCCTCTTGATAGATTCTACATGGTAGTATAAGCGGATCGAGTCACGAGACCCCTTAAGGGGAATTTTGATGGATTTTCCTTAGAGGTAGATGGTCTTCTCGGGCACGGAGGAAAGATATATTTTCACGAGATGAAGGCTTGAGGCAGGACATCTTGGTAGAGGCACATCATGCACCCTATTCATCCCATCCCGGGGTGAAGAAGATGCATGCTACCTTGAGATAGTTGTACCACTGGAGAGGACTTTGTTGAGACATGGCTCAATTTGTGTCATGGTGTTTAGAGTGCTAGAGGGTTAAGGCTGAACATCAACATCCAGCAGGTCTTCTTTATCCTCATGCCATACCGAAATGGAAGTGGGACACCATTTCCATGGATTTCATTGTTGGACTACCTATGTCGAGATATCACCACGATGCCATTATGGTCACAATTGATAAATTGAAAAAAGTGGCTCACTTTTCTCCAAAGTGAAGACCACTTATACTACTAGAGCAGTGGCACAAGTATATTTGGATGAGATCGTCGGAGTTGCACAAGATTCTGTGGAAGATCATTTGTGACCGTGACCCTTTGTACAATTCACATTTTTGGACTACCATGCAAAGATTGCTTGGGATGAGGATTAATTTCAACACAACATATCACCCTCGAAATATGGATAGACCAAGTGAGTAAATAATATTTTAGAGGATATGCTCAGGATGTACATGATGGATCAGTAGTCTAAGTGGGAGGAGTACTTGTACTTAGTGGATTTTTCCTACAATAATAGTTTTCAGAGTTCTATAGGCATGGATCCTTTTCAGGAATTATATGGTAGAGAGTGTAGGACACCCCTTAGCTAGGATAGGTTAGAGGACAAAGTATCTCTTGGACTAGCTCTTTTGTAGGACATGGAGTAGTAGGTAGTGTTGATCAGGCAGAGATTGCAGGAGGCACATGATAGGTAGAAGAAGTATGTGGATCAGCATAGGATTGATCATAGCTTTGATGTGGGCATGAAGGTGTTCCTTCGTGTTAGACCACATAAGATCCCTATCTATTATGGAAAAGGTTCTAAGTTAGCTCCTAGATTCGTTGGTCCTTTTGAGATCTTGGAGTGTATCGGCCCTTTGGCCTACCGTCTAGCATTGCCACCCAGCTTGTCTCGCATACATGATGTGTTTCATGTTTCTGTCCTTAGGAGGTACATTGTAGATCCTTCTCATGTGTTGGACTGGACATCATTGTAGGTGTAGGATCAGGGGTAGGTGACAGTGGAGCCCATCCATATCATAGATTGCAAGACCCTGGGCCTTTGAGGCAGAGAGATTGATCAGGTATGGGTGTAGTGGGATAGGTATGATGAGACTACAAAGAACTTAGGTGGATGCCATAGTATTATGAGTGTAGTTTCCACATTTGTTCTAGTGACTTCTAGGAGGAAGTCGAGTCTAAGGGGAGGGGGATGTAGTGCCCACTTCCCTTTGACACTTTTAGATACTATTGATCGTATTATGGACACTATTATGTTTTATTTCAGTATGATGGTTAAATGTTAGATCATGGATTATTATTAGTCTGGATTCAGTTATTATGCATAATGATATATTGTTTGACATGGACATATTATAGATGTTGATTTGGACTTATGATATTGGATATTTTGAGTAGATCTGGTATGGTAGATTTTGATGATGATATAGTTGATTTATTTAATTAAAAATGATAATGTTGAATTATTGATATTGTTGTGATCTATGTGTTTGGATGATTTTGAGATATTGTTATATCATTTTGGATGTTCTGATATGGCCACGAGGCCAAAGGAGGTATTTGCATTTTGCAGGTTAAAAATCACAACAATGTTGGGGGACTGGAGACTAACCATATTGAAATTTTGGGTGAAATCAACAAGGTCACCATGGCAACTATGTGTTATGAGTTTGTGTTGTGTTATGTTAGGAATTCCCATGGGGGGATTTCCATTATATGTGACCATGGGATAAGTTTTTATTTATGTGTTCCTTTTTTATTATTGTTGTATGTACTTTATTTGTAATGTGTTCCTTCTTTTAATTAATTTAAATGTGGTAGATTAATGTGATAGTCATATAGTTAAATTTTATTTAAATTAAATTGGGATGTGGAATGTAATTAATAAAGTTGTTGTCTTAGATATTAATGTTGGAAGAGTGTGTAAGTTATCATGTAAGAATGTGTAAGAAATTGTAAGAGTATGTAAGGTAGATTTTGGAAGGTCTAGCACTCCATCTTTTATGGAATTCGAATTTGACCTTGGAGGCCAAATTTGGAGGCTTGTGGGACAAGTTAAACTTGTCCCACACCTCTTAAAATGATCCACCAACCATGCCTATGGTTTGGAGGTTAAATTTAGGCATTTATAATGTATTTTGAGGTGACAATATGTAATTTTTAATTGCACTTCCCTTACATGTTTTTAATTTGGTCCTTTTGGAGTATGGGTTGAATTGGAGTATGTAAGTGATTTTGTCATGTTTAATTTATTGTGATTTGTTTTTTTGTGGATTTCCTCTTGGGGATGAGGAAAAATGATGTGGCATACAACTTGGATCCACACCATCCTCTTTCTTTCCTTTCATATAAAAGTGAAGCTTCTTGCTCATTTGGAGGTTGTTGAAACTTTGTTATTTCCTCTTGGGGATGCATTTTTTTGTGTTGTTTCTTTTGGAGCTTGTTTGAGGAAGAGCTTGGAGTCTTTTTTCTTGCTTATACTTGCTGGTTTTGGACAACACTTTGAAATTGTGGAAAGCTTGTGAGCTTGAAACAAACTCCATTATGGAGAGGTAGGCATCTTGAGCTGTATTTTTAAATGTTTTCCTTCTTTTGCATGTATTTTTGAATGGTGTTTGTGTTTGCATTCTTGGTTGGTTTGGTAGCATGCTTAGGGCATGGTGTAGGAGAAGGATATGGGGATTTCCTATGGGGGCATAACGGATTGCCAATGGCACAATTTTTTTGTGGAGGGATTTTGGTTTGGGATCCACCTTGGAAAAGAAAATGCTTGCATTTCTTACTATGGGGGAAATAAGGGATGAACTTGGGGAGGGGGCATACGGAGGGGTTGGGAGATATAAGGTTTAAGGGGTTGATATGATTATTGGCGGTATGCATTTTGGTGGATGCCTAATTCAAAATTGGGAGGCATAAGGAGTTCCCCATAGTCCTTACTCTTGTTGGCTTTCTTGATCAAGCCTATGTGTTGTATGAATTGTTTCAAATGCAGTTGGGAACTATTGTCTTATTTTGAACTGTGCATTTTGTTGATTATATGCAATGTGAATGTTGCTTGTATGTGATAGAAGCCTTTGTTGCCATGTGTTGATATTCATGCTCCATTTCAATATGGTTGGGGCTCGGGGCCAATGGGGAAGGATGGCTTCTCCTTTCTCATTGGATGTCTTGGTTGGGTGGAGAGCGTTTCCTTTCCCCCTTCCTTGTTGTGATCAAAGTTGTAAAGAAGAAGAAACAAGCATGTTACTATTTGGAGAAGAAATTTCATAGTTTGACAGTCATTTCTTTTGAGTAAATTCAATGTAACCTTTCCCACCTTGAGTGGATGAGATGTATAGTAATTGTGATGTGAAGTTGTTGCAATGTAGATGGAAGATTTAAATTGAATTGAGAAATGCACAAGAAGAATTATATTTCTCTATTTTACTTTGGAAAGAAAATGTGAATGATGTTTCATACTTTGTATTTGGAAATTTGAAACCAATTCAAATTGGAAAAGTGACAAGTTGTAAAAGTGTTATGGAATTATGAATAAAGGATTGAAGTAGTTTTCAAAATTGTAATGTGCACTAGATTTAAATTGTTGTCCAAGAATGATATCTCTGTTTTGAAAAGGAATAAGAAACAATGTTGTTATTATATGTATTGTATTTGAAATCAAATAGAAAGGAAAGTTGTAAAAGTGTATTGAGGATCAATGAAGAATGCATTCCCTTCTCTAAGGTGTATTACACAATTGATTTGAATTATTGTTCAAAATTGATTGTTGTTTGAAAAAGAAAAGAAAAAAGAATGCATATGGAATGAAAGTCAATGTTATTTCCTTGCAAAATGTATATTAAAACTGGAATCGGATATGTAGTTTCATTTAGAAATGAATGGTTATTTGATAATCATTGTATTTTATTAAGTCAGAATCATATGCACATTCAAAAATAAATTTCTAAATCAATTTAAAAGAAATAACTCACTGTTTTAAAACTTAAATCTAGCAATGCACATTTTAATTAAAATGAGCAGTTCAGACTTATACTCAACAATAAGTTATGAAACTTTTAAATTCACATTTAGGAAGACCTAAGGAACTATAATTCACTCTAACAGTCAAGAATGAACCTCCAAAACTTAATAAATTTCAATTTGGAGCTTGCACAATCATTTTCCTGTCTATTGCCAAAAAAATGTAACCTTGAACAAATTCGAAAAATAAACTAAACTAAAACACTCTAAACCCTCCCTAGACTGATCCTCCATGTCTATTTGACATGTTGAGTAAAGGACTTCAAATTTTACCAAAATTATAAGTTGGAATTAGCCAATTTGCCAAATAAAGGCCTGCAGATCCTTTTTGCAAAATTGACCCTTAAAACTTAATCTAAAAGTAAATTTTTTGTTCCTTTTACAAAGAGGGATTCGAGAGATTTCCAATAAGTCCTTTTTTTGCAAAAACTGAGCTTTCTATTTCAAGTTATGTCACGTTGAATTTTTTGTGCCTTAGCGTGAAAATTTGGGAAAATTTTCACTGTCAGGCCCACAACCCAAAGTTTCCCATCAAAATTGCTTTAGAAATTTTGTGAAATTTTGGGATCGGGAAAATTTTCACTTTTCCCTCCACCAACCCATAGCCAATCAGAGGCTGCCATGTTTCCTCCAGGGGCTGAGGCAAAGGTGCGAGATAAAATTTTACCACTTAGACTTTTTCAAAAATTTTGGGAAAATTTTTACTTTTCCCTCCACCGGCCTGTAGCCAATAAGAGGGCACCACATGTCCCCTTGTGGCTATGGTGGAGGCCTGGATTCTTTTTAAATCCTTATCTTTTAATTTTTTTTTTTGGAAAATTATTTGTTTTGGCCCTCTCGGCCTGCGGCCAATGAACGTGTGCCACGTGGCACCATGGGGTGGCGGCGGAGGTTTAGGAGAAATTTCACCTTTAGGGCCTTTGGGAAAAATTCCTAGAATCCTCCCATGGCCCGCAAGTCTATATTTTACCTTGGTTTTTCCTCCTTCGGTGGGTGCGTGGATGCACACATCCTTTCTTCCTTTTTTTTTTCCCCTAGGGCGCAAAGCACAAATTTTGTCCGCCACCCCACCCTTTCCTTTCTTCTTTGTTTTTTTTTCCTTGGCGGACCCGTAGGGGTACAAAGTGTGCATTTTGAATTTGAGCCCATGTTGGGAAAATTTCCCAATGCCACCCCACGACCCGCCAACCTGCCCAAGGTGCACTCCTCCTCCTCTTGCCACATGTCCCCCTTGGGGAAAATTTGATCTCCAAACTCCGCCCACTCATAACTTGAGTTATGCTTGGAGTTAGGAGGACTTCTTTATATCACCGAAAGGTGAGAAAATTTCCTATCCATTGCAAATGGTTTAGAGAAATTTTGGAAGCACTAAGTATGAGAAATATCTAGTTGAACTTCTGATCCTGTTAGAGAGCAGGCATGGGGATAAGATTACTCCTTGAACCCAACCAAAATATGTAACCCTAAAATTTAAACCTTGTAAACATGTTATAAGTTAATAAAGGAAACTTGTGTTTTGGTAAGCATGTTTTGTTTCAGAACCTATTAGTGAAAACCGATGTCTTAACTTAATTGTAGACACTTCAAATCAAAAAAATATCCCTAATTTTCTAACTAACCCTGAGTTGTTTCTTTGGTCTCAAGTGGTTGTTTAAATAGGCACTATACATCATACTTCCGCTGCCATGCTTTGGCACATTGGGATACTACACTAGTGGTCCACCTGATCCCTCTCCTTCCTTTGCCATCACCGAATGACATCTCACTCTCCAACCAATCAAATTAATCCAACCCAACACATGGATCAACCTATCAACCAACTATCCCCAGTCATGTGGCTCACCACATCAGTCCTCCATCTCACTCTGTCACTTTCCACCTTTTCCTCTCTCTTTTGTCATTTTTCCCAATTCAATAAAAGACAAATGATTTGAGAAAAATAGTAATTTTTATTTTTATACCCTACACGACTTGACCGGTGATAGTTTTCCGTTGGTGACATCGGTCCTGTGCCCTAGCTAACTGTGGTTAGTCCATCTTGACCGGCATCGGTTCCTTCAAACCATCATCAATTTACCTGCTTAGTCTTTTTCCTACCCCCTACCCCCAATTTTTGACCTAAATCCTTTTTACCTCACCCACACCTCACTTGGACACTTCACTTTATCTTCTTGACCTTATCATATACACCCTCATGTCATCCTCATTCAGGGAATCGTTATTTTACCCCTACCTTGGCCCTACCTATGTTGTGACCTAGATACTTAGACCTAGAACATTGCTAGTGACATGTGACCTCAAGTGTCCACTATACCTTGTGGCACAAGAACTTGTGTTAGTGGACATACTCACCCTACCTTGCCTTTTACCATGACAACTCATCTTGACCCAACCTTTGGTGTACCAGAACATACCTAAATGTTCCTGCACCTAACCTATGTCATGTTTCCTAACCATATCCTATACCTTGGATATCAAAATCACTTCAACCTTGTTTGGATAAATGTATGGACCTTAGACAATGAAGATTTTGCATGTTCTTCAACCTGGTATCGTCTTTAGTTTATCCGTGTGTGTGCGCGTTTTAATATTACTACCTTTAACCACGACCCATTACTGGATTACTCGAGTGGACCTATTTCCCTTTTTACCCTCGTCACCCACCATCTTCCTCCTCACATTCACCTTTTATCAAACCACTCACCGATTGTGCCATCTTCCTCATCAATTCTGGTTTGAGGGGATCACCTTCACCCACACATGGGGCAACCACATCTTATTTTTCTCAACGTTACTTACCAATACAAGCTATGCAACAAAAAGGGGAAAACTGTAGACACCAAAATTAGGTCACACTCTCCTTGGTCCCTTATGAAATAAATACCTTGAAAAAATTCACCTAATCATGGCACCTTTCATCCCATTCTAATAGTAATTTAATTAATTAAATTAAATTAATTCATTATCCTAACAATATTTATTATTTAAATATCCTAATTGGATAATGCCCACATATCCACCTCACCTTAAGACCTATTCTTAGTATGTTTCCATAACTAACTAAGACCTACCTAAACCCTAATTATCAAAGCGTATATTCCATCTAACCCCATTCCCACCGTTAGAAAGGAAGCTTCCATTCTAATCTGCGGAGTAAATGAATAAGATCCCACAAAATCAAGAGGATCTACCTAATTTAGTAAACCTAGGAAATCCTACCTAATTGATGTCGAATACCATAAACCACCACCGATCAACCCATAACTACATCGGTTACCATTTAACCCCTCAAATTACCTTATATCAAGGTGGGGGACATTTTCTAAGAGGTTGGAACATCTTCTTAAAGTGATAGATGAAACCAGAGCTGCATGCAAGTAGAACCATCATTCGTACATGCATCAGAGCATCCACGAGATAGCACCAAAAGCAACCATAGAGCCATTTACCTTCATGGGAGCATTTGGGAGGTGCCAAAGGCACCACACCAAGTTCCTTCCATTTGATCACCCGTAATTTCCAACCAGACATCAAGCTCATACAACAATAAGTGTTTTGTTAACCAACACTTGTCCATTATCATTTTAGTAGATTCTTTTACTTTTGTTATTAGTTTCTACTCCCATTTCCATTTACCCACCATTTACCTCCATGAAAACTTGACCATTCCTTCACCCACACCTTTGAACTGCCCATACTTGGATTTTAATCACCCCTGAGTATACCTAAGACCTACACAGACCTCTGTCATAGCCCTCTCCATTTCCATTTAGCCTTAGATCTGCCCTCACCTCAATCTTTTATTAATTTTTCTGTACCCCGACCACGTCCAATGTCGGTTACTCAAAACCGTCACTAGTTCACCTAAACTGACATCAATCATACTAGACTGACATCAGTCTCTATGTTCTTACGCTCGAATCAAGAACGAGCTTAAAAATTCCACCCAATACCCAAAACAGCCCGAACTTGTCCCCACCAATACCTTGACCTTCATATTCAGTCATAGCTTAGCTTTGTTATAAACGAATTTGCTTATTGTAGAAGAATGAGATACCTAAATCATCTTAACTAAAGTAGAATTTCCTGTATTGTTATCATTAAGTTGTTTTAAATAGTGGATTGATAGTTGTCTAGGGAGTATCACACTTCCCATATCTAGCATACGCTAGGTAGTCCACTGCATATATTGTTTAACTTTTTATTTGGTGGTCTTGTTTTCTATTTCGAGTAGTTCCTCCTAGAAAAAGGAAGATCTCATGATCAGCTATGGATTACGAAGTCATATGCATGCAACAACCTACAACCAAAGATTTCGACAAGTATTCCTCCTTGCCCTTTACCCCTATCTGTTTTGTCAACATTCGAATGAATGATCTAGAATCGGTGAAACACAAACATTATGATAAGTTTTTGAAGGCATGGTTTTGAGAGGATGGAATTTGGTGATGACATAGGTTTTTGATTAAGAAGATAGTGGGGAAGCTTAGAAGTGGAGAAGAAAAGAGTACAAGACAACTTTTTAGCTACGAGTGTAATGAATTTCATGATCATGAAGGGTGTAACTAATGTAATAAATAACCTTCTCCCTTTCCTAATCATTGCGGTGTGCCAACATGTCACTTAGAGCATGATCGATGCGAGATATAAAGATATAAAGGCTCCCCTCATCCGGAGGTGTGATCATATGAAGGGATAGATGATACTTCTTGAGATCATCAAAGGCCTTTAGAAATTTTCATCCCAATTAAAGTCAATTTATTTGTGAAGAAGATGGTGAAAGGTTGGAAATGGTTAGAGAGCTACAAGATAAAACAACATACTCATTAGAGTCGACCTTGAAGACTTATAATTTAATTTATATTAAGAGGAGGAATCTCAAGGATGGATTTGATTTTGGCAAGGTCAACATCAATACCCCTGATAGAAATAAAGAAGCTAACGATTTTTCTAGTTTAAAATATAAAAACAAACTTAGATGGACTCGAAAAAGGAAGAATTGGATAAGATGTGAAAAGAGGATTTCAAGGATGGAAAGATGATCCCACTAATGCTTGGATTTACCCAAGATTTCATTGACATAGTCCTCTACATTTTTATGGATAATATCATGGAATATGTAGGTCATAACACACTAATACGTTGCCCTTGCATTTTCTAAATCGAAGGGCATGAAACGATAACAAAATATCTCCCAAGGGTTTATGAAAGAATTTGTATGCTGGTCTCAGTTACGATAAGGATCTGATTGTAACCGAAGAAAAAACATCCATAAGAGAAAACATCTCATGGCCTATGATGAGGTCAACAAGTTGATCAATGTTGGGAAGGGGAAATTCATCTTTGGGGAAAACAAGATTTAAATCTCAAAAATTGTGCACGAGATACAAATCTTTCTAGAGGATTTGGTGACAAGTAGAATGTTAAAAAACCATTGTGGGTAATTCATAGGTATGATAAAGGTGACAGAGAGAAGAAATTACAACTCCTCTTTGACAAGGATGGAAATGTGGGGATGTATGCACTTTGGAATTTCTATTTAACCGATTTAACATTAGAGATGGTAAATATGTTTCAGATGATGATATAAGGATTGAGGCATGAAATTATAACGTAGGACCATGGAAAGGATTCACAATATTTAGAGAGGAAGGACATGAAAGAATAAATATCTTAAGGATTAAGGGATTGACCCACTTTAAATATGCGAGGCTTGTGGAGTCCTAATGTTGATGTCAATTGTGGATTCATTGAGAAGAGTAGATATGTCTAGAGCTAAGGACTTATGAAAATAGGAATCCTCTACTCCCATATCTAAAAGAATAAAATAGGCATCAATGTATTAAAGAATGTCAATGGTATAGGAGTCCTCACCTATCATAATAGGAAATTGAGGAGAAAGGGACTTAATTTCATGTTCACACAGATAAGTGACTACTCTTAAAATGATATTGGAGATTAATAATTTTTTTAAAAAGAAATGGACATGGTATCATCCACGTCCATAGGATCATTGGATAGGAATGATTTGGATGAGGGGCCAATGTTTATAGGATATGAATATAGAGAAAGTGAGAGAGAGTCGGTTGATTTCTCCTTAAACACCAACCCAAACTTCTCATGGGGCTTATGATATTGGTCAATGATAAGATCATGCATTCCTTATTCATAACGCCCCATACCAAATATTTTCCATTCGAAATGATGGAGGTAGGTATAGGAAAATGATTTATTATAGAGGAAATCAAAGCCATTGGTGTATCACTTGGTGTGAGGTCGAGCTTTGATGTGAGAAGAAGGGCAATCGATACCACCATATATGAGATTGGTTTACACATGAGGTGGTTGAAAGGAAATGATATCCCGACATTACGTTAGTACATTAGAACTCTATCACATCTACCAAGTTAATTAGGTGTGGAAAGAGAATTGAGAGAGAAGAGTCGATACTCCCTAGTGAAAGGCCTTTGCATTATATTATCGATACAATTTTCATTAGGTAGCTTAGATATAGGGACAAATGAGCTCGTGGATGCTTTAGATTAATATTGTTTGGGAAGAAGCATGTCATTTGTTTAATAAGTCATGTGACATGATTTGAAGGGAGGAATGTTGGAAGGGAGCGTTAGGATCTTCCCTTCATGCTCATATTTTATGAAATAATGGAGAGTGGAAGGGAAAAATTGTATGAAATGGATCCATGGTCATCCAAGTAAGATATTACAATGGAACTCCCCTCTACGATGTATAAGAGATCATGGATGAGTCTTTCATCAACATGGATAGGAAGGATAATTTTTCCCAAAGCGAGGGCCACAACATCATTAAAAGAAAGATGTACCATGGGTGATTGAGTGAAAAAGGAGTTGGGAAGCTTGAGTTGATCAAAGGTATGGGATGATATGATGTTGATGCTAACTCCATTGTCTATCGTTGAATGTCAAATGAATGTATCATTGATACAAATAATGATAAAAAGTAGGAGATCATGCTCCTCATGTGAGATATTAGGAATTTTAGAGTCATCAAAAGAGATGGTGATGGATGTTGTGAGTGCTCCAATAAGGGCCGTGAAAGGTTGGGTTTCCTCAATAGTGATATGGATGTGCTATAGAGATTCGATGAGAGATTGTATGTGATTAGGGGAGCTTTAGATGATCTCATAAAGTTAAATATTAACAAGAGATTGATGGATCTGATTCACAATACGTTTTTGATGGCAACATGTTGTTAGGTATGAGGGAAAACTAAGATGAATATTTTAGCTTTTGAAGAAGAAAATAGAGTGGGGTCACTAGTTTGGGTGGTGATGATGAATTTAGTCTTAGATTGAGTAGGTGGTTGAGAGTCATGAGGGTAAGAGCATGTGGCGATACGAATGGCATCAATAAATAGAGGGGGATTCTTTGAGAGAATTATTTCTTGGAGGGGGGATCACAATGAAATATTTAGATGAAGAAGATGATTTAAAAGTGTTGGGTGATGAATATTTGATTAAAGGATTGTGATTAGATTTATATGCACTATTAGATGGGAGGGGGTGGTCTTCTTTAATGATAAGCTCATCCTCATATATAATATTGTGGATAAGGGTTTGAAGATCCTTACCGTGTGGTCGTATATCATGTGTCGGGGTATGATGATAATCACAAATGACATTAGAATCGACCATGTGGGTTTCTTCCCCCTTGAATCAAAAAATTTGATGGGAGGAAGAGTGATGGTAGATGATCGAATAATATGTTGAAGAATTTATAAATAGGATATGATGGAATTTTTTGATGAGGGGGTTGTGTGGGTTATAGATGAATTAGGTTTGGAATTTTTACATGAAGGTAAGAGAGGTGTTTTGATTTTATGAGGCTTTTTGGGTGCCTTTGATTCTAATTTGGTCTTGGAAGAAGAGGAGATGGATGGTTGTGATTCTGATTTAGATTTTAAAGGCTTAATGGGTAGTTTTGATTCGAATTTATTGATGATTAGTGATTGGGAGGAAGGGGCTAGCCCCAAAATAGATGGAGGTGCTCCTAGGATTGATGATGAAACATTAGATGAATTAGAGTGATGGGGCTTGGAAGGAGGTAACTCCAAATTTTTGTGTGGGTGAGTGAGAGATTTTGAGGAGGAATGTTGAGGCTTTTAGGTTTTTGTTGTGAAGGTTTTCCCTTGGTAGGAATAACAATGATCTTTACAGGGATATGGTATTTAGAAATATGGTTGGATGATTTGGATGCATATTTTGTGGATATGGGAGTTGAAGGTGAAGGAGATGTTTGGATAAGAGGCTTGTTGAGATGGGGAGAAGCCACAAATTGTGTAGATTGTGTAGGTATTTCCATGGGAGTTGTTGAAGGTGTAGATGAGATGGGGAGGTTTTTCGTGATTTTATGAGGGGTAAATGTCTACTTAGTAATTTCAGATGTTGATATGGGAGTGGTTATAGCCATAGATGTGGTGATGGGTAAAGGAATGAAATTGTTTTTGAGGAAATTTTGATAGATGTCGAGATAGATATGGGTAGGAGATAGATATAGTGGGCACTTCTTTGGTAGGTTTAGATATGGATGAAGAAATATATGTTATTGGAGTTGATGTGGGTGGAATGGTGATGGGTAATTTCAACATAGATACAATGGATGTAGAGGTGGGTATGGATGTAGGTAATATGGTAGATGAGTCTGAAAAAGAAATGGATGTATTAGATGAAAGAATGGTAGGAGTAGGTAATGATGTTAACTCTTGTCTTAAAGTGTTGATTTTGTGGACATTTGGTTCATCAAACATAGGAGTACTTTGATTATTTGGTGGATGGTTGGGGAAAGTTTGTTTGAAGATATTGAGAGGCTAATTAAGAGGTGCATTGGGGTTATCTAATTGAAGGTTACTAAAATATATGTGTCATTGTATAAGATCTTTAAAGGCTAGAAAGTTTTCAATGTTGGGACCACATACTTAGTGATATTTGCAATAGTGCTCCTTACAATACCATGCAGGTTTTGGTCTCCAATCATCAAGACGTAGGATAGGGGAAGTTGGATGAGATGCACAACCATTAACTTGTCAAAAATAGAACTATAGGATTCCCCAAGAGGGGTATAGTTGGGAGTTTGTCTAGGAGCCCTTTTTGGAGGTTCAATATGGGATGTTGAAGTGGAAGAAGATTGGAATATGTTGACATGATCCGCATTTTTTATTTTTTTCCATTGGTAGATGAATTAGTGAATTTGGGTTTGGTTTATTAGATTGGAGTTTAACATGGCCTTAATCAAGGGCACAAATTTCAAGTTTACAAGCCATGGTGAATGCCTCTTAGAAAGTTTCAAATGATTGGTGTAGACACCTAAAATTGGTTATCCAATTTAGTGTCCCTCGTGCGCATTTTCTCTCTCAAGTAACCTAGGCACGTTTATATCACCACTATCCCCTTGGGGTATTATTCAATTTGTGATTTAAACACCTATCCTAAGTTTAATTCACCCCATTATGTTTTACCCGTGAGTAATTACATATTAACTATTTAATTACACCTTTTACATGTATCCTAACCACTTATCCACCCCATATCTATTCTATCCATATATCCCCCTATTTCTCCTCCTCCTAAAGTGGGATATTTCCTGTATTTGAGGTGGAGGGATCACTCTTATCTTTCCGTAAAATCACTCCTTTTGGCCATCTCGATAGTTTGTTCCGTGATCAAGATCCGACCAAGACTCGGTCGACGCTGATTTTTTGGAGCGGCGCTGATTACAAATAGAGGACCAGAACTCAGTTCTGGAGGGACACAAATTGTAAGAGAGAGAACGAGAGAGTTTTGAGCATCAAGTGTGAACATTATCTATCGAATGAGAGTGAATCTTGTCCAAATCAATCCCTGAGAGGAGCACCGTTACTCTGCTCTTATCACATCAACATCACACGTCTCCATTGATTTTTTGGTGACTCTGTTCCTGCACCCAGCACAGGTGGAGTCTTGCCAGTATCTCTCTGACTTCTGCAGATCCAGTAGATGTTGACGATCTTGCCTTCACTTTCCAATTTCCAAATCTTCTCACACTTTGTCTCGGATCGACACCGATCTATATCAATTGATGCCGATCTATATCAGTCGCGCCGATCTGAACCAGTCGACGCCGATTCTACATAATCGACACCGATCATCCTACGAGGCAGTAAAAGGACACAGTAACACAAATCCATCTTTGTTTTCACATTTCCCTATTTTCTGTTGCTTTCTGTCTGCTGTTTAGATTCTGTTTATTACTTTGATCATAAAATCTAGTCCTGTACGTACATATTTTATCATGTATGCTTCTTTACTTAATTGAAAATGTGGACTGACATCCACCGAGGGAGCTTATCGCTTCCCGGACCCGCTTCTCGGGTAGTCCACCTAAATATCTTTTAACGTGGTCTTTTTCTGTCAAGCATCGGTGTCTCGCAGTTACTTGGATCTACTGTGCAGAATTGCTCATGTGCGCCCGTCTTATCTACATCGGCTTCCTTATCCGTCTACATCTTCGGATCTTGTCCATCAGGTATCAATTTCATTTGAGTTTTTCAAGGTTTTTGTGTTTAGTTTGGTACATTAACTTGGACAGGTAACAAGCGTGAAATTCTTGATCAACATTCTGGCACGCCCGGTGGGACCCAACCAAAGTCCCTTATTGGTAAGTTCATCTCTTTTTTTAGTTTTGAGCTTTGTTCTTTTTCTTCACTGATTTTTATCAGTTCTGCTTGAGCATTTCCTTTCATCGTTTCAATCTTGCTCTTTATGCCAAATTGTTATTTCCTTGAAATTTTTCTAGTTCCTTAAAATAGAAATTTCCGTTTCACCATTATCTGGATATATCTTTGTGGATTTTGTTTGGTGTTTGCTTAAGCTTTTCTTGCGGATCACTTTGCTTGTTCGTGGGATTGTTCAAGGGGAAGAGCTCAACAATGCACTTTTTGAAGTCCACACACCTTGGAGAGCTAAATCTATAGGTATTTCTCTTTTACGGTGTTTTCTCCTTTTTAGAAACTAAAAATAAATAAATAAATAAAAAATTTAATCGCATTTAGGAAATAATTTGTTTGACTTGTCTTCATCGAAGTCAAACACTTCATTTTTAAGTGCTTAAAAAGAACTCTTTCTTTGTCATTTTTGTTGTATGTTTTTCATCTAGTTTTAATTAGGCTGGAAAATTGATCAAAATCGGTAGTGACACTATTTGATTTTTATTTTCCACCCTTGCACACAAAGCCAAAATCACTAGGTATAAAGCATTTAAACAAAAATTATTTCCCTAGCCTCACCTACTTGGAAGTGACATCCAAGAGGAAGAGCCTACGTAGTACTCGGGCCACGCCCTAAATTCACGAAAGTTCTGGTATATATTGGCAAAGCACCCGACTCCCTTATCGCAGCAGTGTGTGAAGTGCGGGGGTAGGCCCCTATATCAAGCCACGTACTGGTCTTTTACTGAAGTTCCTTCGGGACTCCTCACCAAAACATCCCCAAACCATCCTTAGTTTGGCTATCTCGAGTAGTTCTTGTTCTAAAAGGCCTTCCCTAATATTTTCTTTCTTAAAAGCATAAAAATTAAAAGAGATAATCACCTACGCTGCTTGAATTATCTGTGCATTAGTTAGGTCAATCTTCTTTTCTACTTGTTTATGATGGTCATCACTCAGTTACAATCTAGAAGAATGGCTCAATTAGCCCCTTCTTCCTCTGAGACCACCACTAGTGTGGATGTTTCGGCACACCCCAGGTCTTCCTCGGGACCGCTGTTAGTTGGTTCCCCATCCTGGTCATATAATCCTTTCTGTCAGGCCAAAGCAACCCCATCACGTCCAGCTTCCCCTAGTCCTTTAGAAATATCATCTACTTCTGACTCAGAGTATGTTCCTCGTGGGGATCCTGAATTTCAGGCGCTCCTCGATCGCAATCCGGTAGCCCTCATGGACTACCTAGTACACAAGTCTATTCAAATATCTGATCAAGGACCACCAATCCAGCAAGTGTACGATTATTCTCGTGAACCATCCCAGGATTTTGTAGAACAGTTAGCATCATTTTTCTCACCTCGAGCCATGGAGGAGGGTGGCGCACCTGTGCCTCCTTTTTCTCTTCCACTGACCATATCGACTAGTTCTCAAATAGTCTTACCTATTCCTAACGCCGCAGTTACCTCGACTATTCCACAACCTACTTCTGAGAGGTCCTCTTCTCTGGCTATAATGACTGCGTCTGTGCACCTACATATTGCTGTTAATTCATCTATGTCATCCATTATGTCCCAGGGTCAATACCCCTTTATGAGTCAACCCCTTTGACTAGTTAGTTGGTTCCCTTCTCGTCCTCCAAAGGGGTTTTTCTTCCAATGTTCCAAAGAATGATGTGACCTTCGCCCATCCTCTAGGATCGGTGCCCTTAATAACTAATCCGGTAGTAAAAATCCTCTTTCGTCTTGTTCCCCACAATGTCCAATCAAATCGGCACCCATGTTCCTCAACTGCTTTGATTGATCCAACAAGCATAGGAGTCCACCAATCACAAGCTCCTTCCGTCATCCAACCTTCATTTTTTCAACCACTTATTATCTCACGGGATCCTTCACAAAGAAATACCCCACTAGGCATTACCCGAACACCTAGTTACTCCTCTTATCATCCTATCAATCAACAGATGAATCCCCCGTTGACACCTCAACAACATCCACCATTTGCTTCTTATGTAGGACATGCCAGTGTGCCTCCTCCTCAATATGACGTGGTTCAAATTCTTTTCAAGAAAATCACAGACTTGGAAGCCTCCACCAAAGGGGCTCGTCCTTCATACTCTTTTGAAGAAGTGTGTAATGAACCCATTCACCCCTCAGCAGCCTTTAAGCCTTATCCTCCCCAATGGGAACTTCTTAAATTTTCAAAATTTCATAGTCGGGAGGACCCTCAACAGCATTTGCAAGCATTCAAACATGCTTGCTACCTCATAGTCCAGGATCAAGAGCTTATGCTCTATACTTTTCCTATGTCTCTAGCAGGTCCTACTTTAGACCGGTACAATAACATTCCTCAACATTCCTTGTTTTCTTTCTCTCAATTAGCCTAGATGTTTGTTGAAAACTTTTCAATAAATATCGTGCATAAGATCTCGATCATAGATCTTTATAACATTCGTCAATTCAATGATGAGTCTATTGCAAAATTTGTCACTCGTTGGAGAGGGATAATAAACCAATTGTCTTTCTCCCTTCCTCAATCCCAACATATTGAGTTGTTTACTCGATCTTTTGCTAATCATATTTCTTCCACTTTAAGGATTCAGACCTTTCATACATTTGAAGAAGCCTTTACGATGGCACGCAAACTTAAATCTCGTGCCATTGAACAAGGGAAGTTAAAAATTCCCTCTAAATCTAAACTACATTTTTCGGTTTACCAAATCAAATCCTTCCACTTCTAAAGACAAGAATCGGGGATCCACCAATGCTATCGTATTAAAAGCATCACGAGCCGATAACACTTCTAATCAAACACCACGAAGAGACTCCTCATCTTCTCGAAAAGGGTCCTCATCATCTCGATCTTTCACTTCGTTGGGGGAATCATATGCTTCTATCCTGGAAAAAATGTTGGAAGTCCACATGATTGAACTTCCCCCCATTAGGAATATTGATGAAAGCCAAGAATGTCCATTCTGGTATAGGGAAAATGACTTTTGTCATTATCATAGAACCAAAGGTCATGACATCGAACGATGTCAGACCTTCAAAAATCTTGTCCAGAAATTCATTGATAAAGGCGAGCTCATTCTGGATAACCCAAATGCTCCCCCAAATCAAGCGCTGGATGTCTTTAAACAACCTTTTCCCAATCATTCCCTGAACCATGATGCTTCAGAGTCTCAAAAACCAAACACTCATACTATCAGCTTCATCTCTACGAAGAATCTTCTTCTAAAACTAAGCCATCTGCGAACACATCGACCAAATCAGAACCTCCTTCCGCTTCGTTAATCACTGGGATTCCACCATCTTCAGATAGCCTGTCTTTGAATATTCCAACATTGTTAGATACGGATTCACCTCTCTCTACTTCTTTGTCTGATCTCCCGTCCATACCCGAGACAGTATCATCCTCATCTGTCTCATCGTCAGACATTCTTTCAATGCTCGAGGCAATTACATCCCTTCGAGTTTCCACCGCGGATACATCTACTTCTGTTTCTCCCATTTTTGCTGCGACTATGCCATTGGTGAACGTACCTATAGTTGTGCTGACTTCGACGGAAGCGTCTTCAATTTTGACTCTTCCTGTTTCCTTTCCTACAGTAGTTTCACCCACAATTACTGTACCAGAAGTAGTTCCCTCACAAGGAACTGCTTCTTC
Source organism: Taxus wallichiana var. yunnanensis (assembly GCA_018340775.1). Lineage (NCBI taxonomy): Eukaryota > Viridiplantae > Streptophyta > Pinopsida > Cupressales > Taxaceae > Taxus > Taxus wallichiana. The sequence goes on along the minus strand of CM031239.1, from coordinate 95,353,707 downwards.
ATCACTCACTTCTTCCATCACCAATGCTACTTTGCCTATTAAGGGGAAATCTAAAGAAGTAGCACCAACACCTATACGCTTGGTTCCTGAACTTAGACCAAGACAACCGAAATCTAACGTTACGCCATCAGTACCTCCCCATTTGCTTCCCCCGAAAAGGTTACAATCACCTTATGCGGTTGAAATTGTCACCATCCCTGAAAAAGGAAAGCCCATATTTCGAACCATCAAGACTCTTGGTGCTTTCCCACAAAAATCTCTCTGTGCCTCATAAAAGATTGGATTTGTCTGCTGAGAAGGCATCTTCTTCTACAAACTTATCAAAACCATCATCTTCTTCTACAACACATTCTTCACTAGCACCTCGAAAAGTGGACTTACTTACTAAAAAGACGTCACCTCTTTTATCAGAATCATCATCTTCATTACCAAAAACCAGGGCACCCTCTATTCCTCCAATTATACCTACTTTGGAAGCTTCTCCCTCATCTAAATTGACATTATCTAAATCATCATTAGTTTCGACCAAGCAGCCTCCCTTATCTTTGAAGACCACAACACTTGTCACATCTCCATCATCTTCAAAATCTATTTTAGGGGCTCCTCCTCCATCGAAATCAATCATGTCTCACTTACTTCCATCTCAAGTGCCCAAGGCTGCTCCTCCAGATGTCCAAAAAATAAGATGATCCCTAAAAAGACTGTCAAACCTAACATGCAGGTTCTTTTACCTCGGCAGTCTGTTAAAGTAAAAGAGGCACCTTCATCATCTCTGTCCTCATCTTTGTCTACCGGGTTCTATACTGAAATCCTTCGCCAACTTATCCAATCTTCATCCATATCTCTTCCTCCGATTAAACCCTATAACCCTAAAGGAGTTAAACCTACCTGGTTTAACTCTGATTTGATTTGTGCTTACCACCGTACCCCGGGTCATGATACCGAGGGATGTAAAGCTCTTCAATCTGTCGTCAACAACCTTTTGGAAGAAAGTGATCTTTTGCTGGAGGAGGAGGAACAAGTATCTCCTGTCATCTTAGCTCCATCTGAGCCCCAACGATCTACTCAGACCTCTACTTCTAGTGATTCCACTCCAAATGATCTTCCACCTTCTCAAATCGACACAATTCATATCGCCACTAGAGCCCAACAGTATGATAATCCATCCTCATCTACAAAGATCTAGACCACGGGTTGTCATTTACGCAGCCCCAAGTAGTTCCTCCTTCCTCATTAGCCCCGAGATCTCGGGTCTCTATTCGTGCTACACCTCGGGCTCAAATTCCCATGTCAGTTAAGGAGAGTGTTATGAAACAACTCACCCAAGCTCCGGTCAAAATGTCTCTTTTTAACCTCATTCAATCCTCTCCGCAACATCGCCAGGCTCTGATTGATAATCTACGTCACATTGCAGTGAATTCAGATGAGCCTGACCCTTCGAGATGGTTTTGGATTAAATAGACCATCAACCACCGGTTCTTTTGAAGATTCAGAAATTCCTTCCCTTTCTTTTGAGGATTTGGAGGCTCCCCTCTTTATCACAGTCCAAATCGACAACACTACATTAAAATGATTATGATCGACAGTGGTGCTGCACTCAACATCATCTCCTCGCACACATTCGAGCAACTTAAGTTACCAAAGAACGTAGTTTCACCCCCGCCTTTCACTCTTCGATCATTTAACGATCAGCTAGCAGTTACTTTAGGAATTGTGGTCCTACCCATTCGAGTAGGTAAGAAGCTGCTTCACGAACTCTTTTACATTGTTGAAGGGAAATTCCACTATAGTATGATCCTCGACACTCCTAGATTTGTGTAATGCATTGTGTCCCATCCACCCTCCATCGATGCTTAAAATATCAATATGAGGGAAAAATCTATACTCATCCAGGAGATCCTTTTCCTTCCGCGCAATGCGACATGACCACAGGGTCTACCCCTCTAAAGGAAAATGCCTGTTCTCCTGATGGGGCCTCATCTTCTTCCATACCTGCAACCAAACTACCGGATTTACAAAATTTAGAAGAGACATTGCAGCGTTTCTCACTAGGAGAGCTTCCTCTCCTTTCTTTTGACACCCATCTCAAACCTAGTGAGTATGGTAGACCAGACAAACAACCTGAATATCAGCCAGGTCTTGGTCGCATCGTCACCATTGGTCTCCGCCAATCAATGACGATTTCATTTACGGTGGTCTTGATATGCCTCACTATCACCCGGATTCTCCTCCTAGGACCAAACCTTATTTAACAGGGTTCGATTGTCTACAGAATCCCACGTTTGCAAAAACTTATTTATATCGATGCACGTGGAAAGGCTTTGGCTTGGGTAAATATGAACAAGGTGTGCATGACCTCGCATCCATTCCAACTCTTAAGCCACATCAAAAATTTGGTTTAGGATTTAAACCTCTTTCAAAAGCCACCGTCACTATTCTCGATGAGCCTCTTCCTATTGAGGAACCATCTTCTCCCGCTAAGTCAGAAGCATCACTCGATGTGGACAACGCCATTTCCATCCCGTCTAACTTTTTTTTTTAGTCAATACCATTTCCTTAGGGCCACTAGCCTATAAGACTAATGACAGGTCCACTTCCATACCGTTAATTTTCCCTGAAATAGTTGGAGATGACTCTCCTACTATCAACACTATCCACTGTGTAGATGATGATTCGTCCTCACTATCTAGGGGCGTAGATTCCTATCTTCCTAAAACCATTCCTTCTGACACGTCTACGCTTCTCAACGAAGCCACTGTCGACCTTAATATAGGGACTTCTAAAGACCCTCGCATCATTAAGGTCGACCAATCCCTTAATCCATAGGAGTTAGGATACTTTACCACTTTTCTTTCCAACCATCATCAAGCCTTTGCTTGGGCATATAAGGATATGCCAGGACTCAATCCTGATATCGTGGTCCACAATATCGTTACTCTTCCCAACATCAAACCGGTTAAACAAAAATTGCGTAAAATGCACCCTAGAGTAGCTCTTCTTATTAAAGAAGAATTGCAGTGCTTGCTCTCGGCTAACTTCATCCAACCCATTGATTATCCATAATGGGTTTCCAATGTAGTACCAGTAACTAAAGCTACTGGGAAAATTTGAATTTGTACCGACTTCCAGGATCTTAATCTTGCTTGTCGAAAAGATGATTTTCCTCTACCTAATATAGACCAACTCGTGGATTTAATTTGGGTCATGGATGCTTTCTCTTATGGATGGTTTCTCTGGGTATAATCAAATTCTCATCGCACCAGAAGACCAACATAAGACTTCTTTCATAACTCCTTGGGGGACCTTTTGTTATCGTGTCATGCCTTTCGGTCTTAAGAATGCAGGAGCAACCTATCAGCGAGCAATGAACTACATCTTCCATGATCTCTTACACAAAACTGTGGAAGATTACGTCGACGATCTCCTCGGTAAATCCAAACGTCATCAGGATCATCTTTTCATTCTTGCACCTCTCTTTGAGAGGATTATTCACTTTTGTCTTCGTTTAAATCCATCTAAGTGCGTGTTTGGTGTTCTCACTGGTAAACTTTTAGGTTTTATCATTTCCATTAGGGGTATTGAAGTAGACCCCGCAAAAATAAAAGCTATCCTTGAGATGTCTCCCCCTTCTAACTTAAAGCAACTCTGCAGTCTTCAAGGATGTCTTCAATCAGTGCATTGTTTTATCTCACAATTGTCGGACCGTTGTCAACCTTTTCATCATCTCCTCTATAAGAATGTTCATTTTGAATGGGATGAGCATTTCCAAAAGGCCTTTGATGATCTCAAAGCTTATCTTCTTTCTCCACCTATGCTTACACCTCCACACGAGGGGGAGCCTTTTTATCTTTATATCTCTGTGACTGACCATGCTCTGGGAGCCATGATCTCACATCGGGACGCTTACGGTAAAGAAAAAGTTGTCTATTACATTAGTCGCACCCTCCATGAGTATGAAATACATTATTCTGAAGCTAAAAAGTTGTGTTGTGCTCTCTTCTTCGCAACTTCTAAGCTTCGTCATTACCTCCTTAATCACAAAACTTACATTGTCACAAGTGTCAATCCACTCAAGACAATTCATGCGAAGCCTTATCACAATGATCGTATCACTCGTTGGCTCATGCTTATGATAGAATTTGATCTCGAGTTTATCCCGCAAAATTCTATCAAGGGTCAAGTCATTGTAGATCAATTAGCTGATGCTCCTCTTCCGGACACTCAAGTCCCCCTTGCTCAATTGCCCGATGAATATATCCAACAAATTGATTTTGGTCTGTCTCCATTTAAAGTAAAGCTCTTCTTTAATGGATCCAAATGCTAGCAAGGGGGAGGTGTAGGTTTCGTGATGATTCCTCCTTGGGGTACGCCTATCCCAGTCACACACAAATTGAACTTTGAGTGCACCAATAATATGGCTGAATATGAAGCTCTTGTCTTAGGTCTTCAAAATTCCATTAATCTTGGTGCTCGTCATATTGACATCTTTGGTGATTCTAAGCTCATCGTCAATCAAGTCACGGGTGTCTATCAATGCAGGAATGATATCCTTCAAAAATATCATGATATCGTTCTCATTCAACTCCAATCTTTCGATAAATTCACTATCCAAGCTATTCCTCACACTACGAATCGATTCACAGATACAACGGCTTCGTTAGCCTCACTTATCCTGCGCTTTTACCAAGGACTCGTGACTTTATGTGGTCGCATGCAATGATTAGATCAACCATCTAATCTTAGGCAACTAACTTTAATCCATGCTGTCACAACCCATACTCAGGATGAGTGGTATCAATAGATCGTTGATTATCTATCTCATTCGGTGCTTCCTCCTGATCTGAATTCCAATGGTAGAAGATCTTTTATGCTACACGCTAATCGCTATACTATTCTAGGCGGGATCCTCTACAAATGCAGCTTTGATGGTATTTTGCTTTGGTGCCTCAAAACCCTTGAATCATCTAAAGCTATCCAGGAGGTCCATGATGGTATCTGTGGTGGACATTTTAGTGGCTTGGCCGTAGCTAAACACATCTTACGTTTGGGATATTATTGGCCTTCTCTTAATCGAGATTGTTGTGAATACACTAAGAAATGTGTCAAGTGTCAACAACATTCCAATCTCACACATATCCCTAGTCAAGATTTACAACCTACAGCGGATTTGTGGCCTTTTTCGCAATGGGGTCTTGATCTCATTGGTCTCATCAATCCCCATTCTTCACAACGTCATCATTCTATCATTACTGCCACTGAATACTTTACTAAGTGGGTGGAAGCTATCCCTCTTTCTTCAACAAAAGCTAAACCCATAGTTTATTTTTTCTATCAACACATCATTTGTCGCTTTGGTGTTCCACACAAACTCATCACAGAGATAACGGTAAGTCTTTCAAGAACGCGTTGATTTGCGAACCTCTGCGACACTTTCAATATAAAACTTATCTTTTCTTCTCCATACTATCCTCAAGCTAATGGCTAGGCCGAAGCTTCCAATAAAACTTTGCGTAATATCCTCTCAAAGGTAACTAGTCAAGCTGGTAGGGATTGGCATTTACATATCCCTTTTGCTCTCTAGGATTATCGGACTAGCATTTGTACTCCTACTGGTGCTACTCCCTTCTCTCTCGTCTATGGGTCTGAGGTTGTTCTTCCTTTGGAAGTCCAAATCCCATCTCTCCATGTTTCTCTCAAAGAATTTGTCTCTGATGAGGGCTATCGTCAAAATCATCTAGCACAACTTGAATTATTAGATGAGTGGCATCTCAATGCTCTTGAACATCATCAAGTCTATCTTGAGTGTGTCAAATGTGCTTATAATAAGCACTTAACACCATGATTTCAAAATTGGTGATCTTGTTCTTAAAGAAAATCAAAATGTCACTACACTTGAAAGGAGTCACCGTGGTAAGTTTGCTCCCAACTGGATGGGTCCGTATGTTATCACTCATAAATATGGGTCGGGGGCTTATCGTCTATCTTCCATGGATGGTATACCTGAAGTGGAACCTCTTAATGCCTTGCATCTATGGCCCTTCTACTGTTAAAATCTATCTTACACAAATCTAGTCACAAGACAGATCTTTCATCCCTCTAACAACCAGTCATATACTTTCATGGTGATTCGAAACTATGTGGTTCTCCACCTATTGTCTTTTTTACCTTAAATATGAGTATCGCGGCTCTACTCATAGCATTTTTCTTCTGGATATGTTTCTCCTCATGGTAGGAATACCTTAATCACCGCTTCATTTGTCCCAAGTGCTTATCTTAATCGTATCTACTCGAGGCATGAGTGCATGCTATTTATAAATTTTCTTCCCCTCTATCTAATCTATCTAGGTCTAAACTCATCTTCTTCCAAAAAAAATTTCAAAAAAAAAAAAGAGAGATGCTATCCAAAAAAAAAAAAAACAAGATAGACTGATCCCTTGAAGGATAGCTATCCATACAATCAAATGAATCAAAAGATATAGACCATGTCCTCGAAGGATGGCTATCATTAAAATTTAAAATACAGACCGCTCCCTAAGGATGGCTGTTTCTCAAAGGAATACTCAAGGCTTCTTGCATTGATCAGCCTTTCACTCATTTTATACACTTTTTAGCATCACTGAAAGACTTCCCGTATTGATCAGTCTTTCCATATCTAGCAAACTTCTCGCATTGATTAGTTTGCTTTTCTCGCTTTTAAAAATCATGAAGTTGAGATATAAGACCTTTTGTCGATCATACGGAGAATCCTATTTTCCCAGTATGAACATGTATTCTGTCCCTTGTAAATTTTGATGAGATACCTACTTACTGCTCCTTCCGTTTCCCTCCTAAATCTGGTTTGCGACTAGTTAGTGTCAAGTTTATTTTAACCTCATATAGGGCCTTGTATGCATGATATTTTGGTTTCCTATCCAGATTCTATTTATGGTCGGTTAGGAGTCCATCTTATCATTTTTCTTCTTATCTGGGTGTATATCCTTTATTTCTAATCAAGGTCATTTTCATTACGTCCTTGGCTCTCACAGCGAATATTTCCAATTATTTCATCCAGTTAAATTAACATTTAACATGTTAATTTAATCAAACTCTATCATTTATCTAATTTCATCTGATCTACTTTGTCCAAAACACATCTCATCGCCTCTATTATAAACACATGTGGGTCTATCTATCTATTTTTATCAAAATTTAATTAAAAATCTCAAAAAAAATCAAATCCATTCCAACTATCAACTCCCACCTATCCATCACATCATCTAAACACTTGCCCATCCAAGTAACATTCCATCTATCTATATCTATTTTCTCATCCAAATTAAATCCACATATTAATCACATCAAATCACATCTATTTATATCCTCTACATCTATGTCTATCCCATCACATCTATTCATCATCTATCAGTCTATGTCTATATCCATCATAATTACGCTACATCTATCCATGTATATCAAAATTAAAAGCATGAGAACAATTATATGACAAAGGAAATGATGAATCTATATATATACATGTGTGTCTGTACAACAAAAAATGGGTGGCTCTCAATCAAGCCATCTATAAAATGCCTTCCAATCGAGGCTACATCACTACACTGATACAAAATACATCAATCTCTATATCGTGAAATCTGATGCGTGGAAGACACTATCTCCTCCACCCTCCTCTGGACCAGGTTGTCTCTCCTGGCCGCCGCCTATCGAGCTAGATGCACCTGCTGCTGGAGGCCTCTACCCACCTCGGTCTCTCCCGGTGCTCCCTCCCTCTGATGCCCCACTCACTGTGGCTATCGTTGATCTCCTCCTCGCCCCGTACCGAGGCACATCTGGGGCATGCTGCGCTAGGGCATCCTCGTAGTATCTCACCTCAGCGAGGAGAGACTGATATGTACTCAGGCTCATGGTACCAGGTGCTCGTAGTGGTGCTGCTGGTGCTACTGGTGGTGCCCCTCCTATGGTCGTGCCTGTGTCCTAGACTCTGACATGGTACCTGTCTCACCATATTTGGCCCTGAGGGCCTCCCTATGTCGATGGTAGTGATCCCTCTGCTGGATCACTGTATCTCGCTCCTGGTGAGTGGTGTCTCTCTCCAAAATTAGGGCATCCCTCTCCACCGCCGAGCTCGATCTCCTCGAGAGCCACCTGGTGTGTATGTGTCGGTGGTGGCATGCTCTCCTCCAGCCTCTCCAAAGACAGTAGCCATATCCTCCTCATTGGCATCTATAGATGCCGGAAGGTGTCGTGGTAGCTTTGTCGCATACCATGCCGCATAACCATCATCCACTCTAGCATCATCATCACTATCTGTGGAGGGTGGGGCCTCTCTTAATGGATATACCGGGATCAAAATCAGCGGATCGGTCTCTTTCTTGTCTCACTGTAAGGCTCAGTAGGTGGTCGGCACTTTATCTCGTACTAGGCCGAATTGTCTCAATACCCGTATAAACGGGATGCACTCCCACATATTAGGCCTGTGGCCCCTAACCACCCTACTCCATCTCAATCCCACCAGGTGAGCATCCTGACTGGCCCATGTCGGAAATACCCGATATGGTCTCCAGATGACTTGCTCTGGTGTCAGCATCCTGAAATGCTCAGCATACCAATCTGCGGATCTCCCTGTATCTCCCGAGGCCATATCGGCCCGCCATCACCGGAATCCGTAATCAATAGCTCCCACTGCTGCTGGCATCCAAGGAAGCCCGGATGGCCTGATCACTGCTATGTGCTCATATGCCCAGCAATGGAGCACAAAACTGACATCAATACCTGTCCTCCAGCCAGTGGTATACATCCATAACTCATAATATATCTAAGCTATCAAGGCATCAGCAAAGGTGAACACCTTTCTGAACTGCAGGATGTCACAAATGCAATCTAGTAACAACAATGGGAATCTCCCACCTACTGAATCTGGTAGAGCAAAGTAGGAGATTTCCATCTGAATCAACACTATACGTCTGCTCCTGGGAACATCCTATCTGTACTGTGAGGCTATCCTCACTTCCCCAGACACTACCTATAAATCATCTTCCCTGTCTCCATACAATCGACCTAGGGCCCTCTGCTGCTCTTTGCTCGTGGCATAATCTCTATCGGGTCCCCAGTAATCGGTAACCTCAAAATCATGTATATGTTCTCGTGGGTGATGGTCATCTCACTCATCCTGAACCAAAAAGTGAAATTCTGGCTATCCCATCGTCGCACTAGTGCTCGCATCAACTCTACATCTCACGGCACTCGTCTGTAGTACCGAAAGCCCCCGAGCCCGGCTAACTCTAAGTGGCACCAATTTGTGTCAGTGATGTCAGGGAGAATGGTCTCCAGTAGCTTGGGAATCACATCCCTCATGTGTAGTACCTCTCGTGCCTACATCCACGACATCAAGAGCAATATTAGCTTCATATTTACCCAAATCCGAACATCCAAAACAAATTTTATCATTTTCATCCAGATGTTCTGTCCAATCGGCGTCGATTAAATACAATCGGCGTCGATCTTATATAGTCGACGCCGATTGAATTCAATCGGCGCCACTTTCATAACATCGGCGTCGATTCTACCAATCGACGCCGATTGTCAGGCTGGATTTAAAATACACTCTGGCCTCCCACCAAACAAAACCAAAAATAAAATAAATAAATATGACGGGTTCAAGAAGAACCACTTACCCCCTGTGTCATGTCCTCTTCTCGCTTCGACCGCTTTTGATGATGCTTGGATTATTTATCTGGTCATTATTGTGTGTTGAATGTTGCCTTTTGGCACATATTTTCGATATCACCGTCCATTTCAAGTTTGTTCCCTTTGCGTGGGGCACTCGTACTTTTTGGCAACTTAGAGTTAACGGGTCTGTAGGCACTAACGTCATCTGCTTTGTAGACCATCTAGTTGTCCCTACCAATGTGTCTCTCTTTAGATGCTGACTATTTTATAGCCCTCCTTACACTCATGGGTCTGTAGGTACTAACGTCGTCTCATGAGGAGACCGTCTAGTCTGCCCTACCAATGTGAGTTCCTTAGGTGGCTACCTCTTTATTTATGTTTGTGCATCATTAATGATCAGATCTACTCCAGACATCCAGCTGGGGCATCATGCATTTTCATCTACCTTTTTCAAACTTGGGATCGTTTGTTCTATCACCCATCCCATCCCTAGTTTGAGGGGGATCACATCATCACTTTTTCTTCCTTTCTTCCACCTCCTTGTTTTTGTCTCACAACCTTGCTTATCGCAAGTTACTTGACAAAAAGGGGCAAAATGTAGACACCTAAAATTGGTTATCCAATTTAGTGTCCCTCGTGCGCATTTGCTCTCTCAGGTAACCTGAGGCACGTTTATATCACCACTATCCCCTTGGGGTATTATTCAATTTGTGATTTAAACACCTATCCTAAGTTTAATTCACCCCATTATGTTTTACCCATGAGTAATTAAATATTAACTATTTAATTACACCTTTTTACATGTATCCTAACCACTTATCCACCCCATATCTATTCTATCCATATATCCCCCCTATTTCTCCTCCTCCCAAAGCGGGATATTTCCCGTATTTGAGGTGGAGGGATCACTCTTATCTTTCCAGAAATCACTCCTTTTGGCCATCTCGGGAGTCTGTTCCGTGATCGGTGCCGACCGGTACTCGGTCGACGCCGATTTTTCGGAGCGGCGCCGATTACAAATAGAGGCCCAGAACTCAGTTCTGGAGGGACAGATTGTAAGAGAGAGAACGAGAGAGTTTTGAGCATCAAGTGTGAACATTATCTATCGAATGAGAGTGAATCTTGTCCAAATCAATCCCTGAGAGGAGCACCGTTACTCTGCTCTTATCACATCAACATCACACGTCTCCATTGATTTTCTGGTGACTCTGTTCTGCACACCAAAGGTGGAGTCTTGCCAGTATCTCTCTTACTTCTGCAGATCCAACAGACGTTGACGATCTTGCCTTCGCTTTCTGATTTCCAAATCTTCTCGCACTTTGTCTCGAGATCGACACCGATCTATATCAGTCGACGCCGATCTATATCAGTCGACGCCGATCTAAACCAGTCGACGCCGATTCTACATAATCGACGCCGATCATCCTGCAAGACAGTAAAAGGACACAGGTAACACAAATCTAGCTTTGTTTTCACAGTTCCCTATTTTCTGTTGCTTTTTGTCTGCTGTTTAGATTCTATTTATTACTTTGATCAGAAAATCTAGTCCTGTACGTACATATTTTATCATGTATGCTTCTTTACTTAATTGAAAACGTGGACTGACATCCGCCGAGGGAGCTTATCACTTCCCGGACCCGCTTCTCGGGCAGTCCACCTAAATATCTTTTAACGTGGTCTTTTTCTGTCAAGCATCGGTGTCTCGCAGGTTACTTGGATCTACTGTGCAGAATTGCTCATGTGCGCCCATCTTATCTACATCGGCTTCCTTATCCATCTACATCTTTAGATCTTGTCCATCAGGTATCAATTTCATTTGAGTTTTTCAAGGTTTTTGTGTTTAGTTTGGTACATTAACTTGGACAGGTAACAAGCACGAAATTCTTGATCAACAATTGGATCGAAAGAGTGGACAAAATACACTTTACACAAGATCATGAAAAGATTTCATTTAGTTTGGTCTATATTAGGGAGAAATAAAATTGATTGATTATGCCATGTCAATCGGCGATGAAGTCTCATGCGATATATTCATCATCAAATAGTCTAGTGTCATAGAGATATGTAATGACAATTTTACGCATAATGTTAATAGAAACATTCTCTAGAAATAGTTGTGTGATTTGAGTGAAGGATAATAGGGAATGTTGAGGAATTCCATTATACCGGTCTAAATTAGGGCTGACTAACGATATAGGGAATATACAGAGCATAAGATCTTGGTAATGAAAAATAAGGTAACATGCGTTCCTAAGTGATTACTCCTTACTCTTAAGCCTAGAAAATTTTTGGAGTTCCCAGTGTGGAGGGTAATGTTTTATGAGAATCACTTATTGATGGGCTCGTTGCAAATTTTTTTGTAAGAGAAGGTGGTTTTAGATCCTAAACTAGTGGCTTCAAGAATGGACATTCTACTTAGAAAAGTATAAATGGGGTCATTAGATGTATGAGGATGAGAAACTTATCTATGAGGTTATGGGATATATGAAGTGAATGGGTGAGGTTATGGATGAGATTGATATTGTTGTGGATAAGTAGGTGTTTGAGGATGTGGTTGATAAGGGGGAAGATTGTTGAATGGTTGTGATTGAATTGGTTGGGAAATAGGATGTTGTTGAGAGGTAGGGATGTAATTAGATGGATAAGATTGCATTTTTGTTGTTATTGAGAGACGGGGATTTTGGATTGACCTTACATGGTGTGAGTGGAGATATGAGAATGGGGTGGTTGAGATGCTTGAGTAGAAGGATTAGCGAAGATGTCGCGAAAGGAAATTTGGAGGGAGGTTGGTGAAGTTAGATAGATTTTGAAGGGTAAGGTTGTGAGGTGATGAGGTTCATGTGTACATGGGATATAGATATGGGGACCGAAATTTGATCATCCTTTTGGGTGGTGAAATAAGTAAATGAGACTCTTGCAATGTTTGGGTGGGTGCGTTGATGATGAAAATGGATGAAGAAGTGATGGGGATAGAAGGATTGGGTGTGGTATTAATATGAGGAACATTGGGAGGAATGGGAACCACCGATTCAAAGTGGATTGATGAGGTTGGGGGATTGTAGAGTAAGATTGGTGTGAGCCAAGTTCACTTTGAGCCATGGAAATCTCATTCATGTCTCTCGGGGAGGAACACAAGAAGTTGTGATGTGAGGACTTGGATGTATTTAGGGTGATAATGATAAGCATAAATTTGTTGAAGAGGGGCATGAAGATGGGTAGATTCGTAGATTTATAAATAAGGTAGTCATTAAGAGAAACAAGTTTGACATCAAGGTGCACTTAGAATTTCAGACATCCACGAGGGATGGTAGGAGGTCCAAAAGTCTCTAAGGAAATGACATATGGGGGTGTATCCAGTCTAAAAGGAATGAAAAAAAGGGTTTAGTCTCAACATGGGGGTTATTTCGGATAGCTTAGGACTCATGGAGAGGAGGAATTGAAATTATATGTTGGATACATGTAGAAGAAATGACCAAGGGAGTGGAAGATATAATAGAAAGGTCTGAAGTTTGTTCGTAAGAAATGTTGGAAGTATGAATGTTGTTGGATGACATGGTTTGTTCCATTTTTCTTGCTTGAGAATGTGTAATAATGGGCATGAAACAATAAAAAAAGAAACTATACTGATATTTAATATTTCAAACAAGTCACGCAACAAGATTTTAATTTATTTTGCTTATTAGAAGAATGTGAGAAAGAAAAGAAAATGGACTCAAAGGGGAACCTAATAAATGGCCAAATTATGGATAGTTTTGGGTTGTTTTGGATGACCTCCTTGATATACGAAAGGTACGTGAGACTGAAATATATGATGACTACATGTATAAGGCCTGATATTGGGGCTTACCCCACACTTCATGCACCACAACGATAAGGGTGTTGGGTACTTAGCCAATATACTGATAGTCAAAAAAATTCTAATGTTTTCATAACACCATGAAATATCTTCTATTAGGTGATGAAATCCCAATAGTTCCACCTGGAAGAAGATGTTTAAGATGTGTTTTTTTTTGGATGTGTGTGGAAGAAGTGAATGTAAAGAATTGACCTCCTAATTAGACTATGTTGTCAACAAAGTATGAATAGGTTTGTAATTCCAAAATTGAAATGTGAGATTCAATGAAATCAAACAATCAAAGAAGGCAAGAAGATGCAAGAAAAGAGAAAATATGGAAAAATGAAGAATACCTAGATAACACTATTTTTCCTTTTATTTTATTTTAAGAAAATGTGTTGTTGATCCAAGAAAGCAATCCACCATGCAAGAAAGAAAGAAAAGATCCTACCTATAAGGTTAGCAAGAAAACAATAGAAAATGGAAATGAAAACAATGAAATAACTCACCAAAGAAGGGTGTGTCCCATCGGGTGTGCCAGAATGTTGATCCAATTTTATCACTCATGTTTCAAATTAGTGAAATGGTGACAAATAGTGTAATAAAATAAAATAAAGATAATTTTTAAGGTTACCTCTAGATTATATGGTGATGGAAAAAGGTGAAAATGATCCTCCTCATTATAAGCTCAATTACTGCATAAAAAGAGAAATTCAACACGAAAAATGGATTAGTAGATATGATGGTGCGTTGCCCGAAAATGCTAGTATTAAGAAGTGAAAACTTCCTAGGATGGATGTCAACCCACTTTTTGATAAAATATAGATAAAATTATGATAAATAGGTGAGGATATGCAACAAAATATGAACTGAAATAGAGAATCTGAAATGAACTAGTTAAGACAAAATGTAAATATGATAACAGTAAATGATGAAAAATTGAACCAAAACTGATTGGGTTGATGGCAACCTGAGACTTCTAGGCATAGTAGACAACGATTGGGATGGGGCAAGCCAAATTTTTTTCATAAAAGTAAGATCTCGAAGGATCAGTATTAAATCTAATCTGGAACTAATGATGATAGAGAGATGATGCAAAGATCTTGGATCTGATTGAAATAAAAAGGATGCAAGAAAATTGATAAATTTGATGATGAAAATGTTAGGAATTAGTCCTAGCATGGTTTCATTTATGTTTGGGTCATTATATTTGGAAAAAATAAAGTGCGATAATGTAATTATGCATTTATGTGTTAGATGTATCTCACGTAGATATTTAAGAATAAAGATAGGAGAGAGAAAATTGTGGAGATTAAACAAACTACCTACATTTAGGGTGATAGGTTAGGGAAGTTGTTGTAGGAGTTATAGATCCTCTCACATTTATATGTATCTCCTATTATTGGAATAGATTATGTTGATTTGAATTATTTGAGTGTATTCTCTTTATTTAGATATGGGGTACAACCCACGAAAATGAGATCTGAAGAAACAAGTGTGTAGAATGACAAGATTGGTAGATTTGAGGGGCATGGGATAAAAAAATAGAGAGCTCGCAGAATGGATGATATAAAATCAAATAGATATGGATCTGGTCAATGGTGTATGTGGTGATTCGATGAAGACCAAGAAGGTATCTAGAAAATGGATGGAAAAGAGGAACTATAGAGAGATTGATGATGACTAATTCAAGGAAAATCTCTAAGATGGCATATGAACTTGTAAAGTTAATGCACAATAGTGATGGGATGGAAATAAGGACTCCAAGCATGAAAAAGTGTGATACCAAGAAAAGAGAGAAATTTAAATCTCTGAAGGTGATGCACAAGATATCCAAAGTAGTTCCAATATGGTGATAACTACTGCAAATAAGAGAAAGAAACGAGGCAAACATTGCAATAAAACACAAAGTCTCAAAAAAATTATCTTGGTGAGAGGAGGTGTAGGGGCGTATTTATAGGTTTGATGATGACATGGATAGGTCACCATTGACTACGATAGTCCATTGATTTAGGTGGTGAAAATGTGAATAAATCGATGCAAAGATCCCAAATGAGGTGAAATTAGGGTTTTGGGTGATTAAAGTGGGTTAGGTAATAATAAACTATTAAATAGGGGTAAATGGGAACCCAAGGATGATAAAAATGAGGTTTGGAGAGGATAACAAGATTAGATGATGATTTAGGGATAATTAAGGGTGATTAAGGATGTCTAGGGAAGACAAATTAATGATATGATTAGGATGGGATTAAGGTAGAAAAATAACAATTAGAGGGATAAATGAAATTTAGGAGGGAAAAGGGGATTTGAATGAGAAGAGAGGTATGTATGTGAGGAATGACAGTGAAGGGGAGAAAATGTGGGATGAGGGATGGGGATACCAAAAATTGGTGTTTACATTTACCTTATCATATATATATATATATATAAATATATATATATATATATATATATATATATTAATATGTGCTTAATCAAGTTTAAGATTAAAACAACATCAAATAATATAAGAGTTGATATAAGAACTAGTTTTCTCTAATATCTTGCTCCTAACCAGGTTTGGTTGGAAATTTAAAATAGTTAATCATAACTTTGTCTTAATTTATGTCCCTTTAAGAGATAAAATAATTATTTCAGATTTTATATCCCACAACAAATAAAATTGGAGGTAAAATTCAAGACCACATATTTTTTTGCTAAATGAATCTTTTATTGTGTTAGGCTTCTAAGTTTATCAACATTGTAAATAGATTATTTTGAATATATATTTCCTATTTAACATATCCATAGATAAAATAGAGGGAAGATAACCTTTTCAGCATTCAATTTAAGCTAAAAGTGTACTTCATCCATTATCTAGTTGCACACAAAACTCATATTACAATAAGCCTATTCGAGAAGAAAAGTGGAACCTAGAAAATAAAGTGAATCCTCTCTTACTTCAAATCTAATTCTCTCTATGTTGATAAACTTATGATACAATTTCCTTTCACACTTTCTTCACTTCTATCCTAGCCTCACCTAAGTCCCTATTTCATAGCTTGTTGTACTACATACCCTTGCTCATAAATTAGTCTTTTTATATCAATTAAATCACCTAGCTAATTAGTTGATTCCTTTATTTGGTGTTATTAAAGCTCCTTTTATAAAATTCTCCTAATCTATTCTTAGATTTGTTGCTATCTCTTCTTACGGTAAACAACATATAACTCTAAATATATTTCAATTTTAAGAGTTTAGCTGCAAGTTCTATACCCTAATTTTAAAATTGGTATCAAAATTGAAGATCATAGATTTTCTTGGTTTAACTTGGATTTTTATGGCTTAGTTAATTACTATTTTTATATATGAAATTGAATTAATTTTTCCAAGTGCCAAAAGAGGATCTGCAGGAGTTAAAATGGTGTCTCAATCTATGCTAGCTCGGTGAATTCAAAAATAACCTTTCTCACACTCATGATTCCATTAAATCCCACATGTGTGGTGAAATAAATGAGTAATATATTTATATTAGTTTGAGTTGACCAAATGATTAAACTATTAGAGAAATGATATGTTTTATAATGGGTTGGTTGATGGTTTTCAATGTGCTTCATCATTAAGTGTTATATGGGCATGATTTTAGTCTCAAAGAGAAGACACGTGGCCCAATGGTGAGTAATATTCCATAACCAATCATGTGTTTTAGTTTGATTCTAATCACGAGGCTTCGTGGTCATAGAAGAAAATGTGATTAAAGGCATTAAGATACCCTTATGTGGGATGAAGATACATTACAAAATCCCTTGTGTTCACGGGGTCACAACATTATCCTCTCAATCTTCACGAGTGAATCACGAGTGTCACAAAGTTTCAAGAGTGGAAAGATGAATAATAAGGTTTTTCTAGTTCTTAAATAAACAAAAGGTGTTTCATGAGGCCGATAGTGAGCTCGGTGATTCGCAAGGAAAAGGTGAACTTGGTGAAACTCTTTTTGCACACAACCTCCATTAGATCAAAGTGGTATCTCACCGAGTTTTTCTTTGAAATAAAATAACAAGACCTTGAGAAGTAACTCAATATTGACAAAAAAATTGACCGAGTTGTAAAGTATCCTAGTTTATAAATAAATTATGATCATGGCTCAAATAAATATCATTAGGGATTAAATTTAAACCCTTTTTAAATGTAATCAAATTTAAAATCTTTCACTAATAAATTATTCTTCATTTTATTTTCCTTTTAATTAAAATTAAGGTCATAATATGAAAATGTATATAGTTAAATCACATCATGAGTGATCCATTTTCACAAAGTGATAATGCACCACTCGAATAACCTAAAAATAGATGTTGCACTTATCACCAAAATGAGAGTGCAAAAAATATATTGTTGTCGCAAAGTGACTTTAATACACTTTTCATATAAAGTGATATATATATAGGTGTATACACACACACACACATAACATGGTTTAATAATAATAAAGGGTTCTATAACCTCGGCTTACGCTTTTACACTATTTCAAATGTACTAAACACACATGGAAAATTATCTCTTATCTAGACTCATCGTTTGCATATTTTTCTCTCTCCGATGATACCCTTTCTCATCATCGAGAATATTTACATGTAAGTAGAGAAAATACCCAAAGTGCATTATCTATTCTAATATAATAAAATCAAATGAAATTAACTATAATCATCACATAAATAATTAGTAATCCAAACCGTAAGCTGAATCAAATCACTATATGTTACTAATCAAATAAGTGTCATAAAAATTTTAATCCCAAAACATGTCATACATGATAACTGAATCAAAATCAAATTAGTATCTCATGTGACATATTATTATGGAACAACCACCAAGTTCTCTAAAAAATATCTAAACTCATAATGTGTAAATTTTATATATAACACTAATCAATTTATTTCATAGTTTTTTAATCAATATTGGTGAAAACGTATCTTATTCCTAAATTTATAAAGCATAAGAAGGGTCTAATGACCACATCGGTGATTATGTTTTACACTACAAGACTATGCTCACTAAAATGAATAATATCTTAGATGATAACAAACTTCGGGATATCTTCACACAAATATTACTTTCCCCATTATAAGAATCACTTATATTTGATAATTTCCCCTCATTTTATCATCTATGCCATAAAGTCAAGTAACATGAGGCCAAGTTACTACATATGGATAATCTTAAGTATACTGTTAGTTCTTGTACTACATCTAAAGCCAAATTTTCAAGTAAAGATACATTTAAATACAAGACTAATGAAAATAATTATACTACTAAAGGATAATGTTAATTATTTATCCCAACATATTAAGTTTCAGTTACAAGCTACATAAAGGAAATTAAGGAATTTACTTTGTGATTCACACATTAGACTCAAATAATTACTTGAGTGCGAACTCATATATCTCCCTTTACCACTTGAGGTTTATGCGAGAAAGCCTCATGGTAAGATTTTGATGCTAATTCATATTGCAACTATCATAGATGAATTATTCACCTCACTAATGGATGTATTAATCTTAAACATGTTATACAAGATCTTATTGATACACATGCAATTGAATGAAATGAGTCCACTAGATCCTCTAATCCTAGCCGTGATAATCCAAAGATAAAAATAATCAATAATCCACTTCCTAATCATAAAAATGAAAAATATATCTTGGAGGTGTATAATTCTCATTTGTAGTACCACCTCTTCTATATTTTTATCACCCATTAGATGCAATGATTGGTACTATTAACCCTATGCCACCTTCTACACACCAATTATTACTTTTGATGACTCGATATGGATGATACTCTTGTCTAAGATACTTTATATATTTGTGAATCTGATATTCACATAACCATACATATTGTTTTTATTGATCCACATAATAAACATAATCTATGTACTCTCAAGAAAATTATTTCTTTTGGTTATCCTAAAAATCACATCACACGTTATTATAATTTTTCATATGGACATATTATTATACATATCATTATCAACTTTATTACTACACCAATATTGTTTTAAGTGACTCCCATGCTTAAATAATGTGACACGCATTTAAGAATTATTTTTTTACATTATATTAGGGATGTACCATCTACCATACACCAATGTGTCAATTTTATTAATTAGCAACAAGTTATCACAATTCATAGTATACCTCTTGAGAATTGTCTTTCTATGTTTCCTCCTCATAATTCTATAATTCCTATGTTACATGTTGTATCTCATGAATATTTTATTCTTAGGTCTCTATATATAAAATAACAAGAGATTGAGAAGTAACTCAATATTGACAAAAAATTTGACCGACTTGTAAAGTATCCTAGTTTATAAATAAATTATGATCATGGCTCAAATAAATATCATTAGGGACTAAATTTAAACCCTTTTTAAATGTAATCAGATTTAAAATCTTTCACTAATAAATTATTCTTCATTTTATTTTCCTTTTAATTAAAATTAAGGTCATAATATGAAAATGTATATAGTTAAATCACATCATGAGTGATCCATTTTCACAAAGTGATAATGCACCACTCGAATAACCTAAAAATAGATGTTGCACTTATCACCAAAATGAGAGTGCAAAAAAATATATTGTTGTCGCAAAGTGACTTTAATACACTTTTCATATAAAGTGATATATATATAGGTGTATACACACACACACACACATAACATGGTTTAATCATAATAAAGGGTTCTATATCGTCAACTTACGGTTTACACTATTTCAAATGTACTAAACACACATGGAAAATTATCTCTTATCTAGACTCATTGTTTGCATATTTTTATCTCTCCGATGATACCCTTTCTAATCGTCGGAGAATATTTACATGTAAGTAGCGAAAAATACCCAATGCATTATCTATTCTAATATAATAAAATCAAATGAAATTAACTATAATCATCACATAAATAATTAGTAATCCAAACTGTAAGTTTCTGAATCAAATCACTATATGTTACTAATCAAATAAGTGTCATAAAAATTTTAATCCCAAAACATGTCATACATGATAACTAAATCAAAATAAAATTAGTATCTCATGTGTCATATTATTATGGAACAACCACCAAGTTCTCTAAAAAATCTCTAAACTCATAATGTGTAAATTTTATATATGACACTAATCAATTTATTTCATAGTTTTTTAATCAATATTGGTGAAAACGTATCTTATTCCTAAATTTATAAAGCATAAGAAGGGTCTAATGAACACATCAGTGATTATGTTTTACACTACAAGACTATGCTCACTAAAATGAATAATATCTTGGTTGATAACAAACTTCGAGGATATCTTCACACAAATATTACTTTCCCCATTAAAATAATCACTTTTATTTGATAATTTCCCCTCATTTGATCATCTATGTCATACACTCAAATAACATGAGGCCAAGTTACTACATATGAATAATCTTAAGTATATTGTTAGTTCTTCTACTACATCTAATGCCAAATTTTCAAGTAAAGATACATTCAAAGGCAAGACTAATGAAAATAATTATACTACTAAAGGATAATGTTAATTATTTATCCCAACATATTAAGTTTCAGTTACAAGCTACATAAAGGAAATTAAGGAATTTACTTTGTGATTCACACATTAGACTCAAATAATTACTTGAGTACGAACTCATATATCTCCCTTTACCACTTGAGGTTTATGTGAGAAAGCCTCATGGTAAGATTTTGATGCTAATTCATATTGCAACTATCATAGATGAATTATTCACCTCACTAATTGATGTATTAATCTTAAACATGTTATACAAGATCTTATTGATACACATGTAATTGAATGAAATGAGCCCACTAGATCCTCTAATCCTAGCCGTGATAATCCAAAGATAAAAAATAATCAATAATCCTCTTCATAATCATAAAAATGAAAAATATATCTTGGAGGTGTATAATTCTCATTTGTAGTACCATCTCTTCTATATTTTTATCACCCATTAGATGCAATGATTGGCACTATTATCCCTATGCCACCTTCTACACCAATTATTACTTTTGATGACTCTGATATGGATGATACTCTTGTCTAAGATACTTTGTATATTTGTGAATCTATTTTCACATAACCATACATATTGTTTTTATTGATCCACATAATAAACATAATCTATGTACTCTCAAGAAAATTATTTTTTTGGTTATCCTAAAAATCACATCAAACGTGATTATAATTTTCATATGGACATATTATTATACATATCATTATCAACTTTATTACTACACCAATATTGTTTTAATTGACTCCCATGCTTAAATAATGTGACACGCATTTAAGAATTATTTTTTTACATGATATTAGGGATGTACCATCTACCATACACCAATGTGTCAATTTTATTAATTAGCAACAAGTTATCACAATTCATAGTATACCTCTTGAGAATTTTCTTTCTATGTTTCCTCCTCATAATTCTATAATTCCTATGTTACATGTTGTATCTCATGACTATTTTATTCTTAGGTCTCTATATATAAAATAACAAGAGCTTGAGAAGTAACTCAATATTGACAAAAAAATTGACCGAGTTGTAAAGTATCCTAGTTTATAAATAAATTATGATCATGGCTCAAATAAATATCATTAGGGATTAAATTTAAACCCTTTTTAAATGTAATTAGATTTAAAATCTTTCACTAATTAATTATTCCTCGTGTTATTTTCCTTTTAATTAAAATTAAGGTCATAATATGAAAATGTATATAGTTAAATCACATCATGAGTGATCCATTTTCACAAAGTGATAATGCACCACTCGAATTACCTAAAATAGATGTTGCACTTATCACCAAAATGAGAGTGCAAAAATATATTGTTGTCGCAAAGTGACTTTAATACACTTTTCATATAAAGTGATATATATATAGGTGTATACACACACACACACATAACATGGTTTAATCATAATAAAGGGTTCTATAACCTCACTTACGCTTTTACACTATTTCAAATGTACTAAACACACATGGAAAATTATCTTTTATCTAGACTCATCGTTTGCATATTTTTATCTCTCCGATGATACCCTTTCTCATCGTCAGAGAATATTTACATGTAAGTAGAAAAATACCCGGCATTATCTATTCTAATATAATAAAAACAAATGAAATTAACTATAATCATCACATAAATAATTAGTAATCCAAACTGTAAGCTGAATCAAATCACTATATGTTACTAATCAAATACGTGTCATAAAAATTTTAATCCCAAAACATGTCATACATGATAACTGAATCAAAATCAAATTAGTATCTCATGTGTCATATTATTATGGAATAACCACCAAGTTCTCTAAAAATCTCTAAACTCATAATGTGTAAATTTTATATATGACACTAATCAATTTATTTCATAGTTTTTTAATCAATATTGGTGAAAACGTATCTCATTCCTAAATTTATAAAACATAAGGGTGTAATGAACACATCGGCGATTATGTTTTACACTACAAGACTATGCTCACTAAAATGAATAATATCTTAGATGATAACAAACTTCAAGATATCTTCACACAAATATTTCTTTCCCCTTTATAAGAATCAGTTATATTTGATAAGTTCCCCTCATTTTATCATCTATTCCATAAACTAAAGTAACATGAGGCCAAGTTACTACATATGGATAATCTTAAGTATCTTTTATTAGTTCTTGTACTACATCTAAAGCCAAATTTTCAAGTAAAGATACATTTAAATGAAAGACTAATGAAAATAATTATACTACTAAAGGATAATGTTAATTATTTATCCCAACATATTAAGTTTCATTACAAGCTACATAAAGGAAATTAATGAATTTACTTTGTGATTCACACATTAGACTCAAATAATTACTTGAGTGCGAACTCATATATCTCCTTTTACCACTTGAGGTTTATGCGAGAAAGCCTCATGGTAAGATTTTGATGCTAATTCATATTGCAACTATCATAGATGAATTATTCACCTCACTAATGGATGTATTAATCTTAAACATGTTATACAAGATCTTATTGATACACATGTAATTGAATGAAATGAGCCCACTAGATCCTCTAATCCTAGCCGTGATAATCCAAAGATAAAAATAATCAATAATCCACTTCCTAATCATAAAAATGAAAAATATATCTTGGAGGTGTATAATTCTCATTTGTAGTACCACCTCTTCTATATTTTTATCACCCATTAGATGCGATGATTAGCACTATTAACCCTATGCCACCTTCTACACCAATTATTGATTTTGATGACTCTACGATATGGATGATACTCTTGTCTAAGATACTTTGTATATTTGCGAATTTGATATTCACATAACCATACATATTGTTTTATTGATCCACATAATAAACATAATCTACGTACTCTCAAGAAAATTATTTCTTTTGGTTATCCTAAAAATCACATCACACGTGATTATAATTTTTCATATGGACATATTATTATACATATCATTATTAACTTTATTACTACAACAATATTGATTTAAGTGACTTCCATGCTTAAATAATGTGACACGCATTTAAGAATTATTTTTTTACATGATATTAGGGATGTACCATCTACCATACACCAATGTGTCAATTTTATTAATTAGCAACAAGTTATCACAATTCATAGTATACCTCTTGAGAATTGTCTTTCTATGTTTCCTCCTCACAATTCTATAATTCCTATGTTACATGTTGTATCTCATGAATATTTTATTCTTAGGTCTCTATATATAAAATAACAAGAGCTTGAGAAGTAACTCAATATTGACAAAAAAATTGACCGAGTTGTGAAGTATCCTAGTTTATAAATAAATTATGATCATGGCTCAAATAAATATCATTAGGGATTAAATTTAAACCCTTTTTAAATGTAATCAGATTTAAAATCTTTCACTAACAAATTATTCTTCATTTTATTTTCCTTTTAATTAAAATTAAGGTCATAATATGAAAATGTATATAGTTAATCACATCATGAGTGATCCATTTTCACAAAGTGATAATGCACCACTCGAATAACCTAAAAATAGATGTTGCACTTATCACCAAAATGAGAGTGCAAAAAATATATTGTTGTCGCATAAGTGACTTTAATACACTTTTCGTATAAAGTGATATATATATATATATATAGGTGTATACACACACACACACATAACATGGTTTAATCATAATAAAGGGTTCTATAACCTCAACTTACGCTTTTACACTATTTCAAATGTACTAAACACACATGGAAAATTATCTCTTATCTAGACTCATCGTTTGCATATTTCTCTCTCTCCGATGATACCCTTTCTCATCGTCGAGAATATTTACATGTAAGTAGAGAAAAAACACGCAGTGCATTATCTATTCTAATATAATAAAATCAAATGAAATTAACTATAACCATCACATAAATAATCAATAATCCAAACGTAAGCTAAATCAAATCACTATATGTTACTAATCAAATAAGTGTCATAAAAATTTTAATCCCAAAACATGTCATACATGATAACTGAATCAAAATCAAATTAGTATCTCATGTGTCATATTATTATGGAACAACCACCAAGTTCTCTAAAAATCTCTAAACTCATAATGTGTAAATTTTATATATGACACTAATCAATTTATTTCATAGTTTTTAATCAATATTGGTGAAAACGTATCTTATTCCTAAATTTATAAAGCATAAAAAGGGTCTAATGAACACATCGGTGATTATGTTTTACACTACAAGACTATGCTCACTAAAATGAATAATATCTTAGATGATAACAAACTTCAGGATATCTTCGGACAAATATTACTTTCCCCATTATAAGAATCACTTATATTTCATAATTTCCCCTCATTTTATCATCTATGCCATAAAGTCAAGTAACATGAGGCCAAGTTACTACATATGGATAATCTTAAGTATACCGTTAGTTATTGTACTACATCTAAAGCCAAATTTTCAAGTAAAGATACATTTAAATGCAAGACTAATGAAAATAATTATACTACTAAAGGATAATGTTAATTATTTATCCCAACATATTAAGTTTCAGATTCTGAACTACATAAAGGAAATTAAGGAATTTACTTTGTGATTCACACATTAGACTCAAATAATTACTTGAGTGCGAACTCATATATCTCCCTTTACCACTTGAGGTTTATGCGAGAAAGCCTCATGGTAAGATTTTGATGCTAATTCATATTACTGCAACTATCATAGATGAATTATTCACCTCACTAATGGATGTATTAAGCTTAAACATGTTATACAAGATCTTATTGATACAAATGTAATTGAATGAGATGAGCCCACTAAATCCTCTAATCCTACCAATGATAATCCAAAGCTAAAAATATTCAATAATCCACTTCCTAATCATAAAAATGAAAAATATATCTTGGAGGTGTATAATTCTCATTTGTAGTACCACCTCTTCTATATTTTTATCACCCATTAGATGCAATGATTGACACTATTAACCCTATGCCACCTTCTACACCAATTATTACTTTTGATGACTCTGATATGGATGATACTCTTGTCTAAGATACTTTGTATATTTGTGAATCTGATATTCACATAACCATACATATTGTTTTTATTGATCCACATAATAAACATAATCTATGTACTCTCAAGAAAATTATTTCTTTTGGTTATCCTAAAAAGTCACATCACACGTGATTATAATTTTTCATATGGACATATTATTATACATATCATTATCAACTTTATTACTACACCAATATTGTTTTAAGTGACTCCCATGCTTAAATAATGTGACACGCATTTAAGAATTATTTTTACATGATATTAGGGATGTACCATCTACCATACACCAATGTGTCAATTTTATTAATTAGCAACAAGTTATCACAATTCATAGTATACCTCTTGAGAATTGTCTTTCTATGTTTCCTCCTCATAATTCTATAATTCCTATCTTACATGTTGTATCTCATGAATATTTTATTCTTAGGTCTCTATATATACCTTATACTTCAAATGTTTTATCTAGTGGATCTCACCCTCCTTGGTCTCCAAATAGGCCTTTTTCTTCACAAGTTATCTCTAGCGGCTCTTAGCCTTCTAAGCCTCATTATTGGTATTCTAGTGTACACATTATCTCTAGTGGATCTCATTTTTCCAGTCCTCATCATAGGTCTATCGTATCACACACTTCTTCTCATGGATCCATTCAACCTAATTTTACTTTTAGGACTTATATGGAACATATTACAACTTTTATACCACTTGTACATGAGCATATTTATTTAGCACAATTGAAGACCAATCCTCACATTTCTTCTAGATCTAATTTTCCTCCTCATGAGGATCTCATTGGGAAGCTCCTATTATACCCCTCTCTATATATAACTATATTTAAAACTAAAAAAATTCACATATTTGTAAAAATACAAAACCATGAACTATACACATAACTTCAAATATTATCACTTTACATGACATATGTTTCTTGTCACTATGGTATGATTGATAACTTATATTATCTACTCTTTACACACATGTTCACATGGTATATTGAGTTTGATATAAGACACATACTAAAATTTACATGATGGTAAGATTTAACTTGGTTCCTTACATTTTTCTCTTGGGGGCATCCCTTAATACTATATAGCTACAATTGTTTCATTATATTTATTTTCTACTTCCTTAGTAAAATTGATTATGTATACTTATGGAAATGATATATTTTGAGCTAATAGGAGTAAAACATGTTTTTTTATAGCATTGACATATATTGATTCATATGCTTTCTGATAAATTTTTATATTAATTTTATCACTACTTGATATCACTATTTTCTATACATAGTTTCTACTTTCTTGGGTTTCTATTTTTTTCATTATATGTGGTCTGAGTGCTATACTTGTCTTGCAACATTATGGGTGTCCCATATTTATGGATTTATACCTTTTTGTGTGACATTGTTTGTCTTGAATGTGGCCTACATGCCTTGATCATCTTGTGACATCGTGGGAATCCCATGTTTTCACCTTGATGCCTTGATGTGAATAGTTTATAGATGTTAGTGTTTATCTTTTCTCATTTGACTACTATTATGTCTCGATACTAGTATTATTACATATGCATTATTGTTATTACTATATTACTGCTCTTGTATTTATCACAACTATTGTTAATATTATTTCTATAGTTGTTTGGCTCTTTGCATGCCATGGTCTCCACCATGCATAACTCCTTTTACAGGTACATGTTCACAAAGGTGAACACCATTTTATTACAACACATCCTCATAAAGCTCATCAAATATAAAATACATCTCTCAAATACTTTAGCAAACACATCTCAAAAGAGGGGGAATTCATGATGATATCTTCTACACTTATAAGAAACTTTCCAGATCAAGAAATATTTTTACAAGGAACAAGTCCTCAAAAATATGTTTGGATACCAAAATTTGGTAGAAATTACATAGGTGAAATCTTTGTACAAAAAGGTCAAGAATACATGGACATTCATGACCTGCCATATGTTTTTGTTATGGGGAAGTTACACTTTGGATTTTTATATATTTTTAGATTTTCACGTATGGATATATTTTTGTCATAATATCATATTTAGTTGACACAATTTAGTACATTTAACATAGGGCATGAATATTTCACTCCTTTCACTTCAATACTTAGTTTTGGTTGCAAAATATAGGGTTTGGGGGGCACAATTTTCCTACTCCATCATCATTTCAACATCCTACACAATTTTACTCAACAATATGCTACAGTGAAGATCATGGGGAGCCCATTCCCTTTTATACCTTGTGTCTAGATATAGAATTAGGCCTAAATTATTTTGTAACAATGAGGTCCATGGGGTTATAAAAAGTATTAAAGTTAATAATTTCTTCATAGGTAGTATCTCCTGTATTCATTTCAAAGGGAAGATATCAAAGCTACTACAAAATTTGATATACATTCTTCTTCCTTCATGAGGTGCATTGATACCTATCTCTTCTTCTCTCTCTACCATCTATTTGGTGTCGGATTACATGCACTCAATACTTTGGTTTCTCCATCAACATAACTAGGGATTGATAACTCCCAATCCTTCAACAAGTTTAGAAATACAATCTATATCTATAACCGTAACCAACGAATAAGAAATCTTATATTTGCAAAATAATCAAGTGTATCTCTCCCATGTTTTACATGTCTTTATTTCACCTTATTCAAAGTTTAGATTCCATATATACATTTTATTCATATTCTTATTTCTACTATGCACATTGACTACACTCTATTTTACAAGTTTCACTATAGATAATTCCAACACTAACACATTTGGATGAAAAAATTTTGAGTGAAGACAAAGTGTTTCTACACACTCAGGTATCATTTTCCTTTAATCATGTAATTTTCATTTCATACTTAAATGAGGAAATGTAGAAATTCAAATTTGGAAATTTATCTCTTCAACATTGTTGGTCATGAGTGTGATATTAATTTCATTAAGATTGAACTCATAATAAACTCTAGAATAATAGTTTTTCAATATAATTACAATACAAATGTATACAAATAAATAAGAAAAATAAACTCCTTATTTGTTACAGCTTAGCTGCAATAATATAACATCACAAAATAACTCTTACCAAACTTATATTGCTATCTACATGAATGACTTCAACCACTTCTAAATTTCACACTTTAATATTAATAACCATGAAGAAAAAATATAATGACAATATTCTTAACATTTACCTTTAGTATGAACATGGGAGAAGAAAAATATATCCTACAAATATTATTCCATGTAAATGTTATTAGACCAGGTATGCTCCATAAAGTTGTATCTTTACCCTCAAAAAGTTATAGTAACACATAAAATTCCATTCGACTATTTCCGAACCCCTTCCCCAAACTTTTGAATTCTTAATCCTGCATATTCCTAGACTTTTTAGACATCCCTCAATAGATTGACAAAAATCCATATTGGCCTACCTCAAATATTATCTTTCCCCAAGATCCAGATTCTTTGAATATGTTTCTTTCCCTATATGTCAACAATAGGAGTTTTCACAACATAAACATAACAAGAACACTCAAATATATAATAAAGCACAATGAAATTCACAACTATAAAATGAGACACTAAATCATTATGTATTCTTATCTCTAGTTACTAATGAGAGGTCCCTATCTGTAATCCTTCCTATGTTTCATTTATCTTTAAATCATGTTGCTTCTTACTCAGAGAATAGGTGTTGAATCTCAATTATTTTCACATTTAAAAAAAAATTATTGATCCCACCACCATAAAAAACATTATGGATGTTATTATTGATTGATAATGCATCCATTCACAACATTTTTTTAATATCTAGAAAAATTTTCAACTATGTGTAAAAATACACCTTCACTATTACAAAATTTACAAAAATTGCATCTTAAAATAATTTTTCATTTTAATGTAAGTAAAAATAACCCCCTTTGACTTATAATTTTTCATTTTATTTATAAATAATGACTCCCTCTTTGAGATATTACACCACGTATATAAAAATATTAATACCACTTACTCTAAAAGAGTTTTAGGTAAAAAGGTTTTTCTATGGGATTTGAATCTTTGACCACTTAGTGGTTATATTTTCTGTTAGGAATAAACTTAGGTTAATTCATCATTAGTAAATCTGTAAAAGTTAAAGTACTAAAATTTTATTACTTTAACTTATTTGTTAGTTAGCTATTACTTAGTTTTCACATCCTATTCTATTGGGGGCTATTATATTATTAGTTTATTATTCACTGATGTTCCCAGGATAAGATTACTTAGGGAAATATGCTATTTTTACATATTTTCCATAGTAGATTTATCCACTTTCCTGTGGATGTTGTTATTGCTATTAAATGTCTATAAAAATTTAAACTTCTTCAGTTAATAATAATGAAGGGTTTCCAGATATTGCATTCTTAACATTTCATATTTGAGCTAGTAAATCCCAACTTTTGTTCTTTGTGAGGATTCTGAATTGCCTAGAAGAAAATAAAAGGGTTACGAGAAGGTTTTAAAGAACCCGAGAGGAAGTTGGATTTTCACCAGAGAGCTATAGAGCTTCTCAGCCCATTCCGATCCCATTCCAAGATTCCACAAATCCCTCGGAAGATTTACACATAGTATTGTAGAATCATTTATAGATTATGTTTTTTCCCATGAGGGGTTTTCCCTCTAAATCTAGAGGTGTAGATAGTTACACGTAAAACTATCTATACTTGATAAATTTTCCGTATTAGGTTAAAAAGAGTTGAATTTACATTATGTAGACCTATAACCCAATCTCTTGATTTGAGAAA
Source organism: Taxus wallichiana var. yunnanensis (assembly GCA_018340775.1). NCBI lineage: Eukaryota > Viridiplantae > Streptophyta > Pinopsida > Cupressales > Taxaceae > Taxus > Taxus wallichiana. The sequence goes on along the minus strand of CM031239.1, from coordinate 95,322,856 downwards.
GGGAGATTTGAGGGTTTAAAGTTCCTAATCAACCTATAAATAAAAATTTTCTTCTACTACACGAGTTACGAACTTTTGCATTGGTCGATCGAGTCATTAATCACACATTGGGTGATGTGATCTCTACATTATCAATTGACCCTACTCCTGCAAAACCATATCCACACCGAGTTGGGAAATCATTGAGTGATTTTCATTCAAAACAAACCGGTGGGCTCATATAATTCCTACCAAGTTTATCAAGAGGGCGAGTTGACTCAAAGTTTTGCATTGGTTTTGAGTTTGGCTTGACCTATGCATTGACCAAGTTTTACTTAATTTGACAACCTACATCCACCGAGCCTCAAAGTTGAGCCTACTTTTTTTTGGGGTATTGGGGTTAAAATCAAGCTCCAATAAATTATAATGTAACATGTCTCCACTTTGCCACCGAGTTTTATGATTGAGACAAGCATTGGATGACCCGAGGTTTTCAACCATGTTGAAGAGAGTTCTTTCAACACTAGGAAAGTTTTGTGACCCTACATCAAGTCTTTTTAATGACCCTACACAACACCTAAGAACCAAACACTCCAAAATAATAACCTTCGGAAAACAAGGTAACTTGCAAATATCATATAGACGTCAAAAATCAAAACAAAAGAGAAAAATATGACAATAAAAAAATGTTGCAAATGGAAAAATAAAAAAATGAAGGAGATAAATAAAAATATTGACTTACAACAAGTAGAAAACAACATCCAAATTTTCTTTTTCAATCCCTAAATTGCCCCTGCACCACTTGTATGTCATGTGGCATCTCCACAAGAAGACATGTTGCCATTACAAGGGTAAGGGAATTTTATTTGGTGTTTAAATATTTTTCTCTATTTCCATTCATATTCACATAATGTGCTTATTAGGATAAAAGAAAATATTTAGGGGTAGGAGGTCATAAGGTGGACCCCTCCCCCAAACCATCTATTTTTCTTTTAAAAAAATTGGAGGTAAATTTAGCAAATATTCTAAAGTTAGCATGAAAATCACAGCTAAAACTATTAGCTATAACTAAAACCCATGCTAAAATTAGAAAAAAACACCTAATTGGGCTAAAAATAAAATAAAAAAATTCTGATTAATTTGAAACTCAATTTTGAGACATTTTTGTAAAGGAAAAGAGGCCAAATAGCCCAAAAATACAAAAAAATCCTCACGTGAGACCTTTTTGGCATAAAAGGTAACCTTCACTCAAACTACCATAACTTTCTTTTGTTTAACGAAAAATTGCAAACCTTGTTTTTCTAAAATTCAAGATTTTGATATGGAATTTATAAAATAGATTTAAGGAGATTTTGTTGGATAAATTTTTTGTAAAAAAAATTCAAAGGCTAAAAAGATGTAATAAAGGTACAATAACTATAATTTTGTACTCAAAATGTATCCCAAAAGGGATTTTATCCATAGAAGAAGAGAAAAAATTGTAAATGCACTATAATTATAAAGTTCCATTTTTTCATTCCCATGGAGCTTAGTTGTATTTGATTTTTACAAAGAATTTATGGGGAAAATATGAAAGACTTGAAATTCTTCATTGATCACTCAAACAATGGTATTCCTTTCGAATTAGAGAAAATTTAATGAAGGGTAGTTTTGTGCAGGTGCGATTTCAAGCTATGAGCCAACACAACAAAGGTTTTACTGAGCCAAGAGACAACCAAAAACAAGTTTTCAAAACATTAAAAATACTCATTTGTTTTTCGACCACATGTGTCAACCCAAAAGAGGTTTTAGACATCCAAAGATAGTTCTTGAGCCTATTCCATCTCTTGCACACCATTCAAAGGAAGCACCTTCATCTATCTAGTCCTATTCGGATGAAAGATAGAAATACTATAATAAATTAAGGAGGATGATAAATTTCTTTAATTCACCTTAGAATAGATTTATTTTAGCATGTGTGTGCTAATAAATGTTTACCTCATGTAAACATATTCTTTAATTATTTTTACTAGGCTCAAAGTTTTTCTATCCTATTAACTGGAGACTTGATGAATTAAGGGGGAATGTTAGGAATAAACTTAGGTTAATTAATCATTAGTAAAGTTGTAAAGTTAAATTATTTAAATTTAATTACTTTAACTTAGCTATTAGTTAGCTATTACTAAGTTGTCACATCCCTATTTTAGTGGAGGCTATTATATAATTAGTTTATTGTTCTTGGATGTTATTGAATGTGATTAGTTATGCGAGAATATGTTAGTTTTGCATATTTTCCATATTTAGTAGATTTTATCCACTTCACCTGGATGTTGTTATTACTATTCAATGTCTATAAACATTGTATATTCATCATTTGATAATAATAAATGGTTTCCTGATATTGCATTCTTAACATTTTCATCAAAAAGGAGGCTATTAATTGGATTGTGAAACATTTTTAGGTTGTAATGTATTATAATATATGTTTATTTTTTTTAAAAGGTTGTTTTCATAATAAAACTTAAATAAACATAGATTTGTTTATAGATGTTATGGTCTTCGTGGGAGTTTTTTGGGTGATTACGTAGCAGAGGGGTTAACAAGTCAAGTGTGGATGACTGTTGTGGTAAGTTTATGTTCTATTCAAGGTCCCATTTTGTTGAATAAGAAAGCCTTGTAGGACAGGGAGTGATAGGATGAAGTTATTTCCTTCACTTAAGGTGAAATAGTTATTTATTAATGTTGACACTAGATAAAAATACATTTGGATTCCAAATGCACAAATCACAATGAATGAGAGGAGGTTTCAAACAAAATGCAAGGAAAAAAAAATCTTAGGATCAAATCCAATGGAAAACTAGTTGTGGAGGAGTCAATGTAATATCACCTTTAGAAACCCAATGCAAATGTATCCCTACAAACTATGTAGTGAGCGATTCGAGAAAAGATAGAATGTAATACTCCAAGTTGATATGGTATATATGTAGGCATGAATATCCACATGTAGGTCACAAACAAATAAAATATGAATATGGAAAAATAACAAAACACGGGTGGTGATGGATATGCAATGAGGAATGTATAGATCTATTCTTTCTCTACGACTATAACATGAATAATAAAAATTAGGATGATGGGAATGCATATAACTGTGACAACTTGTAAGACAAAGATAAATCCCAATAATCAATCTCACAAAGAAATTTAAAATACACATATGGATCTAGGTGACATTTAGTTGTATAAGAATATATGACTACACCTCTCTCGAAAAACACACCTTTCAAAATAATATTTTAGAAACCTTTCACTCTATATCCTTTCACCTTTTGAATATTTTCCACTTCCTAAGGAACCTCTTATAGATAGATGACACAAAAATAAACCCTATAAATACTAATTTAAACTCAAATAATTTTAACCATGATTAGGGAACTCAAAAATGGTAGAACTTCCCCCAATCACTCATTAAAAACTCAAACAAGATTCCATTAAGAATAATTCCTTCCTAAAATTGGACTAAATTTTCTATGATACCAAATGTTAATTTATTTCAAATTGAAATCACAATAAATGTTATAATAATAGTTTATCAATATAATTATAGTATAAATTTCTACATATAAATAACTGAACTAAACTCCTTATTTAGTGAAGTTAGTTGTAATAATATAACCTTCCACAATATTTCTCAACAAACTCATAGTATTATCTATGTGAGTGAATTCAAAAAATATTTATTTCACACTCTAATATTATTCACCATGAAGCACTAATATAATGAAAATAATCTAAACATGTGCTTCTTGGATAAGACAAACACATACATCCTATCCTGCCAAGTACATCTTGTTATCTCTCTCCTAAATTGCTTATTCCTACACACCGATGTGTTAATGTTTTAAGTATAAATCCATTAAATTAGTGCTTAACCACTTCCCATCATGATGTAACTCCTATATTTCATCAACCACATCCATGTAAAAATCCATACAATAGGGCTAGGATGTGAAATCTGGTCTTGGATTATTTGTATGCTCTTGGAATAATGCATATTGCAAATCATCTTTCAATCGCACTATATTTTTGGGCATTTTCATCATCACGGGTTAGCCTTTACATGACAATTTACCTTTGGATCCTTATATAATAAATTTACAATCATATAATTTATCCCCTAATAATCATTGATATACTCATTACAAATACATACAAAAAGCACTGAGGTTCCCCGTATCTTTGAAAAATTTATGAACATCCACTAGGGAAACCAATACTATATTTTTGAAAAAATAAAAAAGTCAATGAATTTATATTTGCTCATTTCCAAGTAATCAAATAGCCCTATTACATGTCTTAGTAAGAGCATAACCATATCAAACATGTTCAAACTGATTTAAGTTGTCGACTAGCTAAATTCAACTAGATATCACATGTTGGATAGAGAACTAGATGTGATTTGAGGCCTATTCAGATTAGTACCGACGTAGGGGGTGTTTTGCATCCCATTTTTACATATTAGAATAATTAAGAGAGATTAATATGTCATTGTAGAAGTTTGGATCTTCTCCGATTAGGGAATAATCGAGGTAATAAATTATAGGGTGGTTAACCTACTACTCTTTAGGCTTTGTGAAACCTATGAGAGATATATTTCATAAACTGAAATAATGTACAAGGACATGGATAATGCAAATACAACACATAAAACCCACCCATATAGCCTAACTACTATAATTTCCCACCTAATTGGTTGTCACTAGCATAAGAACCAAAAAACTACTTGATTCTAGGCATAGGTTGAAGTAAAAAAATAATTACGATAAATATGTATCTACAATTAAAGAAAATATCCATATAAAATATTTAAGATTACATAGAAGTCACTAAATGGTAGGTAAAGTGGGATTTAATTAAGAGATGTGGTTCATCATTCCAATTTCATACGTTCTTTTTCGATTATACCAAATTTGAAATGATGATATGAAGGAGTCATACATATGACAAAACTTGCATCAATTTACACATTTGATATAGCTCCCCACAATTCAAACACTCATTAAACCACATAATTTGAGATCTAACAAAACATCATACCCGTATAACTAAAAATATGAAATAAAGCATTAAATAAGTTTATTGAATGCAAATAAATCCAAATTTCCACAAGGATTTTACAACAAAATACTTTGGTGGCTGTTATCCCAAAATACTCCTAGGTAATTTTGGGATTTTAAAAAGTTAAAAATGGACTTAACCATCTTTAAAGAGTTTGGGACATTCAAATGGTCGTCAATTTCCACATCTCCAAAGCACTCGACCATTAGTATTTGAAAACCCATGGGAGACTAAGGTTTAATCCATTAGCGGGTTATAGGTTTAAAGGTCATGTGACATTCATTTGGCTGTCAATTTCAATGAAAAACATCATACATGGGCCACAAAGTGGGGTAAAGGAAAATACATGTAGCATAAGATCAATGGTCAAAGTAGGGACATGCATTACCATTCTAGAATTCTTCAAGTTAATCCCATTATGTGGACCTCAAGTTAGAAAAATAAATTAAATTTCATATTTTTTTGGGTCCTAGGGCAAGTCAACAAGGTCAAAAGGGAACAGGTGGCACAATTCTTATGAAGCCAAAATGTTTCTAGGTTCCCTAAAAATAGAATTTATAATGCCAATTATGTGGATCCTTTTCATTGGCTCTCCTTTTGCAGTGTGAAAAATGTGATGGGATGAGGAAAGTATGACAATTTTTGACAACGCGAAGTGTGAGGATATTTCCTATTGGCTCAAAATTTGTTGTTATTAGTCAAGAGTATCAAAAGGTATGACATCATGAAAGGTGTGGGGCTTCCCCATTGGCTAGTTATTTGGAGTGGTCAAAGGAGGAAAATTAAAAGGACTCGACACCAGTAAAGGTGTGGAGCTTTCTCATTTTCTCTCATTTTATAATAGTCATTCATCGATTAGAAAAGGTAAATTGTGAAGGATCATGGAGCTATTTAATTGCTTAATGCTTTGTAGTGGCCTGTATATGTCTAAGGAAAGTATGAAACCCTTAACAAATGTGCCATATTATTATTGTATGTATTTCATAAAATAAGACCCGCTTGTAGAGGAAATGGAAAAATAAGAAAGTAATGCCCAATCTCGTGAGCCAACCAATAGTGCACATATGTCAAAGTAAAACATGTTGCACATGTTAGTAGAGGAAAATCCACAAGCTAATCAAAGGCTTCCATGTGTCACTCCCTATTCATCTCGACATATAAATATTCAAATGATGATATCTTTCAATTCCCTACTCCAAATCACACAAAATTAGTATCATTAGAAATATCTCTCGAGTACTCTAATTTGGCTTTATAAGAATCATATTTTGAAGGCATTTGGTGGGATAAAAGATGAAAAAATAGATTGAGCATTAATGAGTAGTTGTAGATGGTTCAATCACATAAATTGATGAAGTATGGGGCTTTTTCCATATCCTATAAGCAAAAAGGACATTTAGAATGAGTTCGATAGGGTGGCCATGATTGTTTTCATATTTTAATGCATTATTAGTAGTGTTTGAAGTTTGAAAATGTGTGCCCTTATTTTTCTCTCCTCTCTTTCTCCAATCTAATATTTATTGTAAATTGATGCACATTTCTAAGGATGGATCTTTTTGTAATGAAACTATGCCCAAATGGTGGCCAACTTCCCATGAGTTTCATACCTCTAATTTGGTCTTTGCAATGTAATATCACCTTCTACCATTACTGTAATGGAATTATACATATTCTAAGCAATATAGATTTTTTTTTTGGCACATTTGTCTGCTCTATCTTATTTTATTTGCATTATTTCCTCTCTATTATATTTTTGCACGTTGTGTGTATCTCTTAATTGCAAGTTCCATTTTTCTATGTTGTCAATGTGAAGCAAGGGTCAGTCTACATGGTTCTTATCTATGGCATGTCTATCTACCCTCTCTCCTATGTTTTCTCACTTTCCTTCCCTCTGTGGAGATAAATCACCCCCTTTTATGGTGTTGTCACCATCCTTTTAGATTAGGATTTCCATTTCTACATCTTTATAACCCTTTCTCCTTTTAACCTTGGTCCCTTGAAGTGTTACATTGGGAATAGTTAGTTTCATTTCCTTCTATAGGATTAGTTTTAGCATTAGGATTAGGTAGATAAACCAACCTTCTCTAGAGGTTTTCCTCAAATAGAAAGGTCCCACACTTAGAAATAATCCCATGTTACAAAAAAAAAATGATTTCTCATCCATTGTCCATGAAAAATCATAGGGTGATGTTTTTTGGTGATAATGGTTTTGACATGCCTGGTGGGACAAAAATTGTAAGCTACATATTTCACAAAAAGCGTATCCTAGTTTAAATTTTCATTTCACCAAGTTTTATGCACTCTTTGTGAGATCTTAGCCATTGGAGGAATTTTCAAGCATATCTGGAGACTCCACTAATCTAAACAACCCATTTTCTCATGTGTAGACCTTTCCTTTATTCTTTCATTCATTTCCATTCATATTTCCCTTATATTTTTTCCATTCTCATTTCATTCATGAAGTTGTGCAATCATGATTTCTTTCCTTCTTTGGAACCCCGTTTTAAAGAGCAATACCAATCCCCTCCATCCCCATATTACCAAAATACTCCTCCAAGTCAATTACATGAGCCCTATCATCAAGAATATTCATATAACCCAAACCCCACCGATCCTGATGGATATCCTTCTAACCATAATGTTTTTTAATAATACGGTTATGTAGGCGATGGTGGTGATTCCATGGAAGATGATAATTTCTAGAGGATTATTCAAAAGATTGAGGCAAACATGATGTAAGCAAGGGCCACATGCCACATAAAGGCATGTAAAATTAGTTTCAGGTCCCTTGTCCATGGGTTGGCCCTATGCCAAACTGGTTCAGCCCTCAGTAGAAGTTGGACTTCATGGTTGAGATGCTGCCCAAAATTGCAAAATGGGCTGAGTTAATGGAGACTCATCAATCTAATGTTAGGAAACCCTATTAATGGGGAGCTCCTACATTATCATCTTACACCCCTCCCATTCCTCCTCCCAAACATATGTCATCTCATGCTAATCTCTATGTTCCTATTGTTCTATCGTAGAAACACTGGATCTACTTGGTTCAAGATTATACAGTGAATTATGGGAGACATGAATTTTTACAAGAAAAAACAATGTAAGCATACAAGACTGCAAAAATATGAAAAATTCAAGAGAGATAATTGCAATAACATAGAAATAGATCTAACTCAATACAATAAAATAAAATAATATAAGATATGTATATATATGAGATGAATGTGTAGCCTCCTCCTAGAATCATGGTAATCGCCACCTAGAATAATGGTAACCAACAACTAGAATGGTGTATTAAAGTGGTGACTAACACCTAGAATAGTGTAATCAAGTGGTAATCAACACCTAGAATAGTGTAGTCAAGTGTACACCTAAGCAAGCATATCCTATAAGTGTAGGGAAACTCCAAGTGAGGTGGAATATCCCAAGTAGAATGATAAAAATAAAGAAAATAAAATAAATCCTACAATAACACCCCCCATAAGCAAAAATTAGGTGGGAATTTAAAAGTAAATTGGGTCTCGAAAATAAGGCCTGATGAGGTACCCACGTATAATGCAATATCTCATTAGATAGAGTAAAAGGAGAAAACCCAATGGGAAAAAATCCTCCCAAAAGAGAGACATGAAGAAGTGAAGCAGCTAGAAGTTCCCCTATGAAGATGATGAATTTGTTGATGTAGACCACACCCTAATAAGAGATCATAAATGAATTAACTTTCTCTCAGTGAAAGGTTTGGTGAAGATGTAAATAACCTGCTATGTAGACTATAAGAATATAAAATCAATGACCTGCTCATGAATGAGCTCCCAAATGAAGTGCATGTGAATCTCAATGTGTTTGGTCCTCTGATCAAGAATCAGATTCATACATACTTGTATGATTCTTTGGTTGTCAAAAAAGATGAATGTAGGATGCTTGATCTGGATACCAAGCTCAAAAAGAATTCCTAGAAGCCAAATAGCCTCTATAGCTGCGTTAACAACTCCCTTGTACTCTATCTCTATGGATGATAAAGAAATAGCATTTTTCTTCTTGCTCAACCAACTAATATGAAAAGAACCCAATGAGAAATTGTAACGTAAAGTGGACTTATGAAAATCAGTGTTGCTAACCCAATTTGAGCTCGTGTAGCCGACCAAGTCAATGTCTTAATCAAACCTATAGTGAATCCCATATATATGTGATCCCTGAATGTAGTACAAAATCCTCTTAGTTACTTTATAATGTAGCTCATGAGGTTCCTACATGTGCATCGAATCATTATTGATGGCATAGGAGATATCGGGTCTTGTGTGAGTTAAGTAAATCAAGATTCCAACAAGTTATTGATATAAAGTAGCATCAACTAAGGGTGTGAGGAATAATAAGCCTTGATCTTCAATACGTATAAGAAAGGAGTCAGAGATGGCTTGCAGTCATCCATGTGAAACCAAGCCAAAATATTGAGAGAGTACTTGGGTTATGCAATTGAAATCCCCCATTAGATTGTATGATCTCAATGCCAAGGAAGTAGTGTAGTAGACTTAAGTCACCATGGAAAATCTATCTTGAAGAGTTGTCTTCACTATTAAGATATTTGATGAAGTACTCTAAGTGATCAAAAGGTCATCAACATAAATTACTGGTATCAATAATGAATTATCCCTCCGTAATAGGTATACATTAGAATCTGAATAGCACCGTGTAAAAAAATAAGCTAGGAGGAAGGAATCCATCCTCACATACCAAGCTCAATGGCCTATTTGAGGCAATAGATATATTTCCTAAGTATGTGTTATCTCATTTTTAGTGATTTCAGCTAAAATTGAGATAACCATAGATATTTTTTGATATATTCTCCTAAAAATACCCTTTGAAGGAGATCTTCGGGTTTTCGGGTTTCCATCGCATGGAAACATGTCTTTTACATGCTTCATGTAGATTGTCTTTTGAAACCCAAAACCGATTACATTCCAGGTGTATCGTTTTTGAGAACTTAGAACATTGGAATATACCTTTCAAAAATCATGCTTCATGTTGCTTGTTTCTTGAAACCCAAAATCCAAACCTTTCCTTTGTATCAGGTTTTCAAAACTTGATAACATCGAAACATGTCTTTTGCATACTTCATGTCAGTTGGTTCCTGAAACCCAATTTGATAAGAAAACCTTTGTATCAAGTTTATGGACTTGTTAAGCATGATGACATGGAATTAATGTCGAGTTGTCAGTTAGCACACATGTTGGAGGAGGTGTAATTAATGCTAGGGATTTATAAATAGTTCAATTTTACACGTCATTTTTACCTGGCATATTTTCATTGCATGGATTTTTTGTACATGTTCCTTTGACCTTCAAAACTGACTGAATCTCTAAATTGATTTCGTGATCGTATTCGACCATTTTTCAAATTTATTGAAGGTATTTTTCTCTTCTTGTCATTTTGGGGTCTTTAGGATTGATTTTGATGTGTTCATTTGGCATTTTTCCCTCTTCTATTTTTATTCCCTCTAGATTTAATGTTTTGGGTTGTTTTCTTCATTTACCGTCAGTAGTCCCATGAAACCTCTTGTTTAAATTTCATCCTGGGTGTTTTCTTATTTTCCCCATGGATATACTCTTTAGATTGTTGAGAAGAATATGAAAATCCTAACTTACAAGATTGGTGGAAATTTTACATGTTTTGACATCCCAGAAACCCGATGCCTTTGTTTCGGGTTTTACAGGGTGTCCGACATCTTCCGAATTCCACTTGTGTCAGGTTTTGTAGGGTGTCCGACATCTTCCAACTTCCACTTGTATCAGGTTTCAGAAAGTGCTTAACATCATCCTGTCTCTACTTGTATCGAGTTTTGATCAGTGTTCAACACTGTCCTTTCCCCGCTTGTATGCGGTTTCACAAAGTGTTCAACATCACCTGAGTTCCACCTTTGTGTTGGGTTTCATGAAGTGTCTAAAATGACCTAGTTTCCAATATATACTATAGTATGTCAGGTTTCACGAAGTGCTTGGTAGGTCTCAAAGTCTGGTTAGTGTGGCGGGTCTGTAGGGTTCCTCAGCAAGCTTTCGAGCCCGATTGTTCAACCAGAAGTAATCTAAGCATTCTTCCTTTAGGACTTCTCATGTCATATCTTAGACAATCTAAGGATAATCCAAATAGATCAAGAAAGATGAAGTACAAGTACCAGAAGATGGAGTCCCCAATCTACATAGATTACAATTACAATATCCATGACATGAAGCTTGGTAACATAGACATGGAAGACTTTTGGAACAGAACCAAGGATTCTTCTTAGAATCCCTGGATGAAGTCAATAACTAGAAGTGGCCTCCCTCTTGTAGTAGGATTCCCAATGTCTACTCAATTCCTTGAGTTCATTCTAGCCTGCACTTCCAATTATGACTCGATTCCCACTGAGAAATCAAGCGGGAGAAATCATAGTGAAGTTGGATGGGGGTTACTTTCATGACCTCTTAAGATTGCCCAACTTTTAGGAATATGTTGATGTAGTAATTCATCACACAAATCCTAGGAAAATGATCAAGAAGACTACATCAAGCATGTGAATAAAAAGTTCTTGATCAAGGCCAAGCCATCCGTCTATAGGTTTCCCAAGTTTTTCCCATGAGTGATTTCATCCTTGAAATTAGTGATATTATCACCCTGCTGAGTCGAGTATTTAGACTCCCGAGTCAAGAGACTTCCAAGGGTGGATGTATCAATTCATGGTCATTATAAAGAAGAATGAACAAGGGATCGATTGGAGCAGTCTTATAAGTAATGAGATTGATTCCCAGATTAAGACAGTCTTTTCTATTGGCAAATTTTTATATGTCCTCATATGTCACCTATGTAACAGCTGGTGACATGAGAAATTATCTAGGGTTGGATGCAAAGGGAAATAGGGCAACAAAACACATATATCGGTACTTCCCTCAACTGACAATGAAGGGTTCTGAGGATCAATTCAGAAGAGTGAACGATGCCTTCTTTTATGAAAATATTTGCAGGATGAACCTTAATCTAAGGAAAATAAGAGTCTCTGACGAAGCATGGGCCGAAGTATCGAAATTGGGTTGTATCTTCTTGCAATTCAAGAAGTTCACATACCTTCGGGTGGTCATGTACCAGGTGATCCTTTCCAATTGCCTAGGTTCTCAGATGATAAGCTAATCATGATGGATTTGGTTAGAAAATTGTTGGATTTTCAAAAATTCCAATAGAGTAAGCACAAGACCGCTGTCTCCTTCCCCATTTCCATCAGAAGGTACATGTGCTCAATAGTGGTTAAAGCCAAGAATGTGGTGCACAAGCTATAGGAAAATTTGAAAAAGCACATGAAGCACAGAGATGGGTTTGATTTCTGAGGATTCCTTAAGATGTATGGGACCTTACATCTACATGTGCCTAGTGTAGAAGACATTTGGGTTGATCTTCGAGATGAAGTTGCCATTTGAAGAAAGGAAAATAGCAGGTTGACACTTGAAGAGATTCATATGTTAGATTTATCCGACATCCTAGAAGGAAATACGAGACAATGAGAGTGTCCTTAACACCTCGTATGATGGGTTAAATGAAGACCAATATGTATTCCTATCCATTTATTGGTCCATTGTTGAAAAAGATTCTATTGCATGAAGAGATGCTCAAACTATTGCCTATACTAAGGTGTGGCTCATTTCTGGGAATTAGTTATAAAGAGGGATTTTTTCAAAGCTAGCTACTCTGGAAGTGAGACCCTCCAAGGGAAAAAAGGAAAAGGATAAGAACCCTTCCAAGAGGCCAATAAAGATTAAGTTTGTCAGAAAGGGAGAAGAGCAAGGGAACACATTAGTGGCCACTCTCCCACAAATGGTTAAGCTTCTTGATTCACCTCCACCACTAGAACTAGGAAATCTTCCTTCAGGAGAAGAGGTTGGTTAGCCTTTCATTCCCATTTTGGTTGACAGTTCATCAGAGGTAACTCTTCCTCTTACCTCTCAAGCTTTAATTTTAGAATCATTGCCTCCTCCCATTCAGCCTTCCTTGCCTCAGATTTCTTCACCAAGTTCCTCAGCCATGGCTAACATCTTCTCTGGCCTCTCACCTCTCCCCACTGGACCCAAGTTAACCATGGATATGCCTCCTCCTTCTATGCCTTCATTCCCTGAGTCCATTTCCATGGACACTACACTCGTAGTGACCACCACTCCACAAGCAAACCTTCCTCCACTTGAAGATGTGACTGTAACACCTACGATGGGAGTAACTTCTTCCAGTATGCCTCAATGGTTAATAGATCAAACTCTAAGGAAGAGGAAGGTGGTAGTTCCCCTACCAACCTTTGATTTCAGTTCCCTCAAGGTCACTCCTACCAAGTCTACTAAGAAACCCAAAATAGTTTAAAGGATTTTAGTGGACGCCTCAGGGCATAAGTTTGTAGAAATTACCACTCCCACAGCTGACAAAACCAAGGATGATATAATGGTCACCAATTATCAGATCACAAGGGTTGATCTAGGAAAAGTGACAATGGAGGGAGCACAATAGGATGCACAAGATGCCATGAATGTGTTGTGCCAGAAGTTAAAGGAAACAAAGGAAAACAGAGATGAGATAAAAGAGAAAGTAGAGTAGCTGAAAAAGTACTACTCAAGCTCTCAAAGCCTCCTGAGTCAACACCATCATCCTCTACTCCTATCAGGTTCAATTTCTCATTGGTACCTATGATTGAGAATATTAATGAGAAGGGAGAATGGTTGATGAATGGATTCAAAGGCTTCTCCTGTAAGGATAAGAGGTCGTTGATGACAACATGGAAGTATAAAAATCCTTGGAGGATGTAAAGAAGGATGGAAAGAAAATGTATGATGAAGTTTCATCAAGTCGAAACCTAGAGTTAACTTTTGAAGCTCTCAATACACTGAAATAGGTTCCATCCCACGTCTTGGTCAAAGAAGGCATCATTCCACATGGGGACAAGCATTTTCAATTGACCAAATCCATTAGATTTAGAATAAAGATTCTCAATGAAGCTTGCAGAAAATTGAGGGAATCAAGAGATCAATTGGTTGATGGCACAAATGACATAGAAGAAGAGCTAATCAAGATCTGTGCTAAAGTGTTGAATGAAAGCTTGAGTATTCTGCCCATTGATGATCTTTACAAGTAGATCCAAGAATCAATTCAGCACAAACCAACTTATGGCTTTAGCCTGGAAATCATTGATAGGTTCATGAAGATTGAACATTATTTGGAAACACTGAGGAAACTCAACAAGAGACTGAAGAAACTTCCTGGTAATGCGAGTGATACTTAGGAAACGTGTGAAGTCCTGAGTGACCATTCCACTACACCTGATGAAGATGAGATGTAGGGCATAATCTGAAAGTTCCAGGAATTTTGGGACAAGCAGGATTTGCTGGAGGAAGAAAAAAATGATGAAACAAAATAGGCATAATGTTTCATGTCATTTCAATCCTGAAATCAACATGTCTTTTTCATTTTCATTTCATCATGTAGGAAGCAAATTTTGACTTGGTCTCCTGCATGAGATCAAGCAAAATAAGACTCTCATTAAAAGGACTATTTTCTAGGATTTATCCTATTTTCTCTCAACTCCTTTTATTATAAATAAGGGATGCTTATGCGTTTTAAAGGGTTGATATTTTTTTAATATTGAGAACTATTGTGAAGAAGAAAAACTTTGTGTTTTCTTTTAATCATTTGAGGAATAGAAACTGATGCTATTTTTTCAAACTTTGTGTTGTGAGATTCATCTCTCTTAAGATATTGTTCTTATGTTCAGGATCTTAAGCTATTCTTTGTTTAGCATTCTCGATTATTTTAATTGTTTCAAACATTACATTACATTTGTTATCTAAAGCTCATATGATTATTTCATGCTTTGTGTTTACTCAAAAGAAAATACATTCCTCTCATTTCCTTTCCATTGTGTTTCTTCCATAATAATAATTTCCTTTCTGACCCATTCCATTTATAAAAACAATAACATCTCCACCCAGGTTTGATATGGATTTTGGGATTCTATTCCAACCCCAATGTTTAGATTAGTGTGACTATTGTATATATTATTTCTATTGTGTTTTAGATTAGTAATAAACAAAAAGCCTCACCTGTCTTTGAGGATGGATTTAATCTCATATACTATGGTTAAACCTCATAATGAGGAGGATTTAATCTCATATATGGATTGATAAGACTAATCTTATCCTATTGGTTCTGGCGACTCCATATTTTCCTTATTTTCATAAGATCTATTTTCTAGTTCAAGCTAGCTAGAAAGATCTTTACTTGGTCAAGTTTGAGCTGAGGGTGAAACTGATCCTTTCTTTGATCTACTATAATAACACAATTCAAACTTTCTTCCAATAGTGTTGTATCTAGGTGAGCGAGTAGTTCTTCTCCTATCCAAAGAACTTAGGTTCATCAAGAATAAGGAGTTTTTGCAACCTGCCATGCATTATTCTTGTCCAATAATTGGATTCATGCATGGACTTCATTAAGAATAATGGAAGCACAACCCATACCTTGGGGTTTGGTTATTGGTCCTCTTTCCCTCACTCCACCGTTGCATGATCTACCACATGGGTCTCGTAAGAATATTCCTAAGTTCAACGATGATGGAAAGCAAGCACCCGAGATGAACACATCACTTCATTCTTTTTTCATGTGGCATTCTTGGAGTTTCTCATGAAGATGTCTCTATTTGAATCTTCATTAAGACATTACATGGTGTAGCAGTAGAATGGTTCCACCATCTTCTGAATGCATGCATTACCAATTGGGCTGCCATGAGATCCATATTTGAAGCAAGGTTCAAACCAGCTAAATATTCTCATGATTTATTAGTACATCTTACACAAATGAAGAAGGAATCTTATGAACCCATGCGGGACTTCATAGCCAAATTCAACAAGCTGATTCATAAGATTCTAGAGCTAGTTGTTCCTACTCTTGAAAATTAAAATTGTTTATTCATCAATGTTCAACCTCTTGATGTGAGCTTCTTATTGAGAAGATCTGTTATTCCTGCTTTAGCCACCGCTCAAGCTACAACCATGGAAATAGAAGATGATATTATTATGGCTAGAAATATTAGAAGAGAGTCATCTAAGCCTAAAAATTAGAGTTATTCTCAGATTACTACTGATCCTATGATTCAGAATATGGTCAATGACTTGATCGCTTTAAAGAAGAAAATGTCTCAACAAGTGACCAACGCTCCTTATTAGGATATTCCTAGATGGAATTTCAACAATGCCAATGGCACCCCCGTAAGAGATAGGAATCAAATGATTGCTGCTCCGACCAGGATGGTCATTGAAGCTCCTCCTGTCAACGTAGTAGTTGAAATAGTTGAGGAGGTGAAGAACCAAAAGATCAAGATTCTCATGAAGCTTTCGAAGCTTTAGGATATACTGATGAGTCTTTTGATGATTTAGCTAGTGACTCTAGCATTAGGTACTTGGGGTACAAAGAAGATGAAGGTGATCATGATGGCTAATCATTTGAGGTCTTCACTCGATTACAATCTCGAACCCTAGAAAGCCGATTGAAAGATCCAAGGATAAAATTAAGGAAGCTCCCATAGTTATGGCTAAAAGAGGATCTCCCATCTCAACACAAACTAAAAAGGAGATAACTAAAAAGGTAACTTCACCTTCCAACTCTCTTTCTCCTGCTTTCAAGGCTAGTAAATCGGCTTAGACCAATGTAACTAGAACTGATCCCTTCATCATTCCTTCATATACCACTTTTGACATCATTGATAAAGTAAAGAAAACTAAAATCCAAATGTTGGGGCTTGAATACCTTCAGGTTCAACCCTAAGAAATTTGAGAAACTTGCCAAATTCATTATAAGCAAGGATGTTATTCTTCTATCTTTGAAAGGCATTTTTCCTAGCCCCACTCATCCTTTACCTCAGAGTAATATGACCTATGTTGCTTCTTCGGGAAAGATTGAACCATTTTATTTATCTTTACTTATAAATGGTTTTAAACTCAACAATTGCATAATTGACTCAGGAGCCTCTGATAACATAATGCCCACAAAAGTAGCTCATTCCCTTAGACTCACACTAACTAAATCTTATGGGTGGTGTTACTCCATGGAAACTAAACAAGTCCCCTTGATTGGCCAAATCAAGGATGTGTAGTTTGCATTTGTTACATTTCTAGAAAAGAGAGTAAAAATGACTATCCTAGTTGCTGATATCCCTGGCTACTTATGGGATTCTCTTGGGAAGAGGTTTTTGCAAAGATGTTAGAGGAGAAATCAACATGGATTGGACCAAATCTAAAATTCCAATAAATGGATTTCCTCATGTCCTTCACCCCGAAGCACAAGCAAAGTACCTGGTTACTAAATCAGATGATCCTAAGGCTCAAATTCTCTTTGAAGATGTAGGATTGGGTAATTATTTCCTGACATCTGAGGTGCCCTCTGTAGAAGTCAAAGAAGAATATCCTAATACTATTTGGACCCTTGAGTTTAACGGGAGTTGTTCAACTACTGGTTCAGGTGTTGGCATGGTTCTTATATCTCCATATTTTGAGATCTTTCCCTTTTCTTTCAAGTTGTAGTTTGATAATACTAACAACATAGCTGAATATGAAGCTTTGTTATTAGGATTAGAAATGGAAAGACAAAAAGGAATCCAAAATCTCAAAGTACAGGGAGATGTCGAGTTGATTGTGAATCAAGTAAGGGGGATTTATCAGGTAAAAAATGATCGCCTAAGACATTACAGAAACAAGGTTTGGGACAACATAGAATGCTTTGATGCTTTTTCCATTAAGGCAGTCTTAAGAGATTACAATGATAAAGCTGATTCCTTAGCTGTTTCTGCATCTCTTCTTCTCCCCCACCCACAGTTCAAACAGGACACGTATACCATTGAGATTGTGTATCGTCCAAGCGTTCCAGATAACTCAACACATTGGCAAGTGTTTAATGACGATCAACAGGTATTGTCTTTTCTTGAGAAAGTTGATAACTTTAGCGAGCTTTATTTTGAAGGATCGAATCGGCTTTTCGTGAGTCCTGTCTCTAATTCATATCAAGAAATTGATGGTGAATTCATCCAGCTCAAAGGCAATAAGATTCCAAAGGGATTAGTTTCTCTAGAAGGTCTGTTTGACAAGCATGACTATTTCATTTAGGGTAAAAGGTAAGCTAAAGGTGATTCCTCGTCAGAGGTAGAACAAGTTAACATATGCTCCACTGATCAACCGTGGATGGTAAACATCGGTAAATTCTATTCTCTGGAGGAAAAAGAAATATTCTCTTCACTCTTGAAGAGATATATGGACATCCTAGCATGGTCATATGTGGATCTAAAGTCTTTCAAGCCCAAGGATGTGCAACATAGCATTCCTTTGAAGCCTAAGGTTAAACCCTATAGGAAGAAGCAGAGGCATTACAACCCAAAGATCTCAGGGACTATTCTTGTAGAAATTTAGAAGATGTTAGACACAAGGATTATCTTTCCAATCCATCATTCCACCTAGGTTGCAAACATTATCCCTGTCAGAAAGAAGAATGGTGAAATATGGATTTGTGTTGACTTCGAACCTCAACCAGTCTTCATTGAAAGACAATTATCCATTTCCCATCATGGACTAGGTATTACAGACTGTCACTGGATCAGAAATGTTATCCATGCTTGATGGATTTTTGAGGTATAATCAGGTTAAGGTATGTGCTGAAGATCAACATAAAACAACACTCACCACTCCATAGGGAACCTTTTCTTACAAGAGGATGCCTTTTGGTTTGATTAATGTTAAAGCCATGTTTCAAAGGGCTATGGATTTAGCTTTTAGATATTTGATGGGAAAGGTCATAGTTGTGTATTTGGATGACTTAACGGTCTTCTCAAAAAAGTGAAGTGATCATTATGATCATCTGGAATAGGTACTCTTAAGGTGTAGGCATCATGGGATTTCATTAAATCCTAAAAAATCCATGTTCGGAGTAATAGAAGGAAAATTTCTGGGTCATATCATGACTAAAGAAGGAACCAAGATCAACCCAGAAAGGGTGAAGGCCATCCAAAGCCTTACCCTACCCACAAGTAAAATTGGGGTGCACTCCTTTTCAGGAAGGTCAATTTCCTAAGAAGATTTGTACCTAACTTTGCTGATAAAACCAAGGATATCCTTGGGATGATGAAAGGTAAAACTCCATTTCAATGGAGAATTGAAGGTAATCTTACATTCAAAGAAGTCAAAAGAGTGATTGCTCATGATCCCATCCTGGTGTGCCTAGATTTTAGAAAATATTTCATCATGTATAGTTATGCTTCCGCACATATAGTATCGTCCATCCTGATGCAGGAAAATGAAGAAGGAATTGAAGCTCTCATTACTTTCATGAGCTTCCCACTAAAGGAACATGAATTAAAGATGTCATAGATTGAAAAGCATGCTTATGCAGTGGTGAGAGTGGTGAAACATTTCAAGTATTATGTCTTGAGTTCCCACACTCTTGTTCTAGTTCCTGATACTGTAGTTAAATCCATTCTGACCCAACAAGAGTTGGGTAGTCAACACGGTAACTAGATAACCAAAGTCCAGAGTATGAATTGGACATCATACCTACCAAGTTGGTGCGAGGAAGAGGCATATGCTAATTGATCACAGAAAACAATGCTGAGACAGAATGTGAAGAAACTGAAGGTACTTCTTCAGAATTTCCCAAAGTACTTTTCATAAGCACGACTAATGAATGGTACATAGATATTGCTTTCTTTTTAACCTATGGTGAGTGTCCCCACATTTAAGCCAAAAATAAAAGAGGATAGTTAAACTCAAGTCTGTAAGATACATTCTGTGGGATAATGGTATATACAAGAAAGGTATCGATGGTGTATTCCTTTCTTTGTGTTGATAAGTCTCAGTAGGTAAGGTTGCTAGAGTCCTTCCACAATATAGCATGTGGAGGACATTTATCTTCTTTCATAATGGATTACAAGATCTTACGGGCCAGGTACTATTGGCCTACTCTCTTTCAAGATTTAGCTGAATGGGTGGCCAAGTGTGAAGCTTGTCAACATTTCATTGGTCGTCCTAAGCTGGTAGCTCTTCCCTTAAAGCTTGTGGTGATTGAAGAACCTTTTCACCAATGGGGAATTGATTTCATTAGAGTGTTGAACCCTGCCTCTAGTGCTGGTCATAATTATGTGCTCACCACCATAGACTATTTCACCAAGTGGGTGGAAGCTGCTCCAATCAAACAAGCAACCTCTCGAAGTTGTGTGTAACTTTCTCAAGGAGAATATAATTGTTAGATTCAGTGTGCCTCACAAGATCATTGTTGACAATGCTTCCAATTTCTCATCTCATGAGTTGACATAATTTTTATGGATTTGGGATCACATTGGCTCATTCATCTAATTATTACCCACAAGGCAATGGTCAGGCTGAATCAAGCAACAAAAACCAGTGACCATAATCAGAAAATTGGTCGATGAGAATCAGAGGACATGGCACAAAGCATTGTATGATGCATTGTGGGCAGATCGGATTACTCCTAAACAATCTATTGGAATTTCCCCATTATAGGTGTTATATGGAATCAACCCTGAGATACCTATCTCTATAGAATTGCAAGCCTTACGTTTGGCTAAAGCAATTGAGGATGAAACTTTTCAAAGTTCCATTGAGAAAAGGATAATGTACCTAGCCAAGCTAGAAGAAGAATGAAGCAAGGTGGTAGATCACATTGAATATCATCATAGAAAATTCAAAAGGATATTTGACAAGAAATTAAAACAACATGATTTCTAGATTGGAGATCTAGTACTTCTCTAGGACAAGAGGAGAGAGCAAAAAGGGATGCATGGAAATTTTGACTCCTTATGGAAAGGTCCTTTCAAAATACATCAGCTGAATGGTGAAAATAGCTTCTGTCTATCATATCTAGATGGAGAGTTACTCCCTACATTTCGGTGGTCAACATCCGAAGTTGTTCCATCAGTAATGCAAGATGCTCTCTTGCATTGTATCATAATTTATTTTCTGTTGTGTCTGCTTTCTTTTCTTTTCTTTCTTTCTTTTTTCAATTTTTCTTCTTTAGATTATGTAGCCTAATGGATAAAGATTTTTGATATATGAGTTCTCTTCCTTTGATGTTTCAAACAAAGTCCCTAATTGAGCTAGCTGTTATCTCATTTTTAGTGATTTCTAGCTAAAATTGAGATAACCATAGATTTTTTTTTGACAAAATCTCCTAAAAATGCCCTTTGAAGGAGATCTTCAGGTTTTCAGGTTTCCATTGCATGGAAACATGTCTTTTACATGCTTCATGTCAATTGTCTTCCAAAACCCGATTACATTCTAATGTATCAGGTTTTCAAAACTCAGAGCATCATCGAATATACCTTTCAAAAAGCATGCTTCATGTTTCTTGTTTCTGAAACACGAAACCCAAACATTTCCTTTTATTGGGTTTTCGAAGTTGATAACATCCAAACATGTCTTTTGCATGCTTCATGTCAGTTGATTCCTGAAACCTGATTTGATAAGAAAACCTTTGTATCGGGATTTCAGATGTGCTAAGCATGATGACATGACATTAATGTCGAGTTGTTTGTTAGTTGGCACACATGTTGGAGGAGGTGTAATTAATGCTAGGACTTTATAAATAGCTCAAATATACACGCTCATTTTTACCCGGCATATTTTTGTTGCATGTGGATTTTTGTACATGCTCCTTTGAAATCCAAACCCGACTAAATATCTTGATCAATTTCGTGATCCATCTTCGACCATTTTTCTAATTTATTGAAGGTATTTTTCTCTTCTTATCATTATGGGTTCTTTAGAATTGATTTTGATGTGTTCATTTGGTGTTTTTCCTCTTCTCTTATTTTCCCTCTAGGTTTAGGGTTTTGGGTTGTTTTCTTCATTTTTTGTTGTATTCCCATGAAACCTCTTGTTTAAATTTCATCCTGGGTGTTTTCTTATTTTTCCCATGGATATACTCTTTAGATTGTTGAGAAGAATCTAAAAATCTTAACTTACAAGCTTGGTGGAAATTTTACATGTTCTGACATCCCAGAAACCTGATGCCTTTGTTTCAGGTTTTATAGGGTGTCTGACATCTTCCAACTTCCACTTGTGTTAGGTTTTGCAGGTTGTCTGACATTTTCCAACTTCCACTTGTATCAGGTTTTAGAAAGTGCTTAACATCATCCTATCTCCGCTTGTATCAGGTTTCGATCAGTGTTCAACATCGTCCTTTCCCCACTTGTATTTAGTTTCACAGAGTGTTCAACATCACCTAAGTTCCACCTTTGTGTCGGGTTTCATGAAGTGTCTGACACGACCTAGTTTCCGATATACATTGTAGTGTGTCAGGTTTCACAAAGTGCTTGGCAAGTCTCAAAGTCTGGTTAGTGTGGCAGGTCTGTAGGGTTGCTCAGCAAGCTTTCAAGCCCGATTGTTCAACCATAAGTCATCTAAGCATTCTTCCTTCAGAATTCTCATGTCAAATCCTATAAAATCTAAGGATAATTCAGACATATCAGGAAATATTAAGTACAAGTACTAGAAGATGGAGTCCCCAATCTACATAGATTGCAATTACGATATCCGGGACATGGAGCTTGGTAAAATAGACATGCAAGACTTTTGGAACACAACTAAGGATTATTCTCGAATCCTGGATGAAGTCAATAACTAGTAGTGGCCTCCATCTTGTAACAGATTCCCAATGTCTACTCAATGCCCCATGTTCATTCTTGCCTACACTTCCAATTATGACTCGATTCCCACTCAGTGACAAATCAAGTGGAGAAATCATACCGAAGTTGACGGGGTTACTTTGATGACCTCTTAAGATTGCCCAACTTTGAGTAATATTTTAATGTAGATCTTAATTCATCACAAAATTCCTGGGACAAAGATCAAGAATACTACATCAAGCATGTGAATAAAAATTTCTTGATCAAGGCCAAGCCAACCATCTCTTGGTTTCCCAAGTTTGTCCCAGGAGTGATTTCATCTTTGAAATTAGTGATATTATCACCCTATTGAGTCAAGTATTCAGACTCCCTGAGTAAATAGACTTCCAAGGGTGGATGTATCAATTCATAGTCATTATAAAGAAGAATGAACAAGGGATCGATTAGAGCAGTCTTATAAGTAATGAGATTGATTCCCAGATGAAGATAGTCTTATCTACTGGCAAGTTTTATATGTCATCATATGTCACCTATGTAGCAGCCAACATGAGAAATTATCTAGGGTTGGATGCAAAGGGAAATAGGAAACATAACACATATATTGGTACTTCCCTCAACTAACAATGAAGGGTTTTGAGGATTAATTCAGAAGAGTGAATGATGCCTTCTTTTATGAAAATATCTGTAGGATGAACCTTGATCTAAGGAAAAGAAGAGTCTCTGACGAAGCATGGGCTGAAGTATCGAAATGGGGTTGTATCTTCTTATAATTCAAGAATTTCACATACCTTCGGGTGGTCATGTACCTAGGTGATCCTTTCTGATTGCCCAGGTTCCCAGGTGATAAGCTGATCCTGATGGAGTTGGTTAGACAATTGTTGGATTTTCACATATTCAAATAGATTAAGCAAAAGGTAGTCATCTCCTTCCCCATTTCCATCTGAATGTACATGTTCTTCATGGTGGTTAAAGCCAATAATTTGGTCCACAAGCTATTGGACAATTTGAAAAATCACATGAAGCATAGAGATGGGTTTGATTTCCGAGGAGTCTTTACATCGTATGGGACCTTATATCTACATGTGCCCAACGGTGTAGAAGACATTTGGGTTGATCTTCGGGATGAAGTTACCATCTAAAGAAAAGACAACGAAGGTTTACACTTGAAGAGATTCAAATTTTAGATCTATCTGACATCCCAGAAGGCACTACGGACAACGAGAGTGTCCTTGGCACCTTGTATGATGGGTTGAATGAAGACCAATATGTATTCCCAACCATTGATTGGTCCATTACTAGGAAAGCTTCTATCCCGTGAAGAGTTGCTCAAATTATTGCTCAGTACTAATGCGTGGCTCATTTCTTGGGAATAAGTTATAAAGAGGGAGTTTTTAAAGATGCCTACTCTAGAAGTGGGACCCTTCAAGGGAAAAAAGTAAAAGGATAAGAACCCTTCCAAGAGGTAAATAAAGGTTAATTTTGTCAAAAAGGGAGAAGAGTAAGGGAGCACATCAGTGGCCACTCTCCCACAAATTGTTGAGGTTCTTGATTCACCTCCACCACTAGAACTAGAAAATATTCCTTTAGGAGAAGAGTTTGATTAGCCTTTCATTCCCCTTTTGGTTGATAGTTCATCAGAGGTAAGTCTTCCTCTTACCTCTCAAGCTTTAATTTCATAATCATTGCCTCCTCTCATTCAATCTTCCTTGCCTCAGATTTCTTCACCAAGTTCCTCAGCCATGGCCAACATCTTCTTTGGCCTCTCACCTCTCCCCACTAGACCCAATTTAACCATGGATATGCCTCCTCCTTCTATGCCTTCATTCCCTGAGTCTGCTTCCATAGACACTACACTCGCAGATCACCACCACTCCACAAGAAAATGTCCCTTAACCTCGAAGATGTGACCATAACACCTATGATGGGAGAAACTTCTTCCAGTATTCCTCAATGGTTAATAGATCAGACTCCAAGGAAGAGGAAGGTGGTAGTTCCCCTACTAGCCTTTGATTTCAGTTCCCTCAAGGTCACTCCTACTAAGTCTGCCAAGAAACCCAAAATAGTTTCAAGGATTTCAGTGGACACCTCAGGGCATAAGTTTGCAGAAATTTCCACTCCCGTGGCTGACAAAACCAAGGATGATATAATGGTCACGATTATCAGATCATAAGGGTTGATCTAGGAAAAGTGACAATGGAGGGAGCACAACAGATGCACAAGATGCCATGAATGTGTTGTGCCAGAAGCTGAAGGAAACAAAGGCAAATAGAGATGAGCTAAAAGAGAAAGTAGAGCAGCTGATAGAAGTACTACTCAAGCTCTCAAAGCCTCCTAAGTCAACACCATCATCCTCTACTCCTATCAGGTTCGATTTCTCATCGGTACCCATGATTGAGAAGATTAATGAGAAGGGGAGAATGGTCGATGAATGGATCCAGAGGCTGCTCCTGTAAGGAAAAGAGGTCATTGATGACACCGTGGAAGTCTACAAATCCTTGGAGGATATAAAGAAGGATGGTGAGAAAATGGATGATGAATTTTCAATAGAATTCGGGAACCTAGAGTTAACTTTTGAAGCTCTCAATACGCTGAAATAGGTTCTCATTCCCATGTCTTGGTCGAAGAAGGCATCATTCCACATGGGGACAAGCACTTTAAAATAATGCAAGCCATTATATTTATAATAAATATTCTCAATGAAGCTTGCAAAAAATGTAGGGAATCAAGAGATCAATTGGTTGGTGGCACAAATGACATAGAAGAAGAGCTAATCAAAATCATGCTAAAGTGTTGAATAAAATCTCAAGTATTCTACCTCGTTGATGATATTTACAAGCAGATCCAAGAATAAATTCATCACAAACCAACTTAGGGGTTTAGCATGGAAAGTATTTATAGGTCTCAGAAGATTGAAATTTCTTTGGAAACACTGAGGAAAATCAATAAGAGACTGAAGAAACTTCCTGGTAACACGAGCGATACTCAGGAAATGTGTGAAGTCTTGAGTGACCATTCCACCACACCTGATGAAGATGAGATGCAGGGCATAATTTGAAAGTTCTAGGAATTTCAAGACAAGCAAGAATTTTTAGAGGAAGACAAAAATGATGAAACATAATAGGCATAATGTTTCATGTCATTTCAATCCTGAAATTGACATGTCTTTTTCATTTTCATTTCGTCATGTAGGAAATTTTTTTGACTTGGTCTCCTGTGTGAGAGTTAAGAAAAATAGGACTCTCATTAAAAGGAATATTTTCTACGATTTATCCTATTTTCTCTCAACTCCTTTGATTATAAATAAGGGATGCTTATTTTTTTAAAGGGTTGAAATTTCTTGAATATTGAGAACTATTGTGAAGAAGAAAAACTTTTTGTTTTCTTATAATCGTTTGAGGAATAAAAACGATGCTATTTTTACGAGACTTTGTGTTGTGAGATTCATCTCTCTTAATATATTGTTCTTATGTTCGGGATCTTAAGCTATTCTTTGTTTAGCATCTCGATTATTTTAATTGTTTCGAGCATTACATTATATTTGTTATCTAAATCTCGTATGATTATTTCGTGCTCAGTGTGTACTTGAAAGAAAATATGTTCCTCTCATTTCCTTTCCATTGTGTTTCTTCCATAATAATAATTTCCTTTCTCACCCATTCCATTTATAAAAAGAAAAATATCTTCACCCAAAGGTGTGGATATGGATATGGGGATTCTATCCAAACCCCAATGGTTAGATTAGTGTGAATACTTGTATGTATTATTTTTGCTATGTTTTATATTAGTAATAAACATGTAGCCTCACTTATCTTTGTGGAGGGATTTAATCCCATGTACTATGTTTCAACCTCATATTTTGGCTTTAAAAAATATCCAACCAACAATATGCAAACTAAGGATGAATCCTGAAAAAAACTCTAGTAGTTGCTCCATGTAGACATCCTCTTGTAGGTCTTCATGAAGAAAAGCACTCTTCACATCCATATGGTGCACACTCGAACCATGTGTTATGGCTAAAGAAAGTGTGATTCTAATCAAAGTCATCTTTGATATGAGTGTACAGTGTCTTTGAGTAGTCTATGCCACTACCCGTGAAAAAACCCTTGGATACTAACCAAGCCTTGTACTTATCAATTGACCCATCTAATTCAAATTTGGTATGATATATCCATTGACATCAAAACATCTTCCTTCCCTTAGGAAGTGAAGTCAACTCCCATGTGTGATTACTGATTAAGGATTTATATTCCTCATGTATAACACTATCCCACTCAGGTATGCCTGATGCCTCTCAGAATGTCTATGGATTTGTCACTGAAGCATAAAAATCATGTGGCCTACTCTTATAGTCTTCCTGAGTATGTCTCCTATCCTCTAGATCCCTTGCCTAAGTGCCTACACTCTTAAGTGTCTTCTTAGCCCAAATATGGCATGAAGTGGGTGAGTCATGTGTTGAATCCTCATCCTCTAAAGTATGGCTAGAAGTAGATGAGGATGAATCCTCATTAATTTTCTCACTTTCAGAACTAGAAGAAGTAGAAGATGATGCCTCAAGAACCTACTGTGGATGATCTGAATCCTTAGATTGCTCATCAAAACTGAGTGAAGCTAAAGTATATGGAGAAGTATCAAGTAAAGAGTCAATGGGAATATCCTAAAACTTAACACTTCTCTTAATGAACAACTCATGAGTGGTAGGATGGATAATCCTACAGCCCTTCACCCCCTCTGGATACCCAACAAATATGTAAGGTTTATATTGAGGCTCCATTGCCTTGCATTTATTTTTGGGAATTTATCCCATAATTGGTGATCTCAAGACCCCAAGTGCTTAACTTAGAGTTTTCTATTGTTCCAAGCTTTAAAGGGAGTTATACCTTTTAAATATTTTTGGGAACCCAGTTCTATATATAACATGCATAATTGATGGCTTCTTCCCAAAACTACAAAGTCAAATATTTAGAGTGGATCATATAGTTTGTCATCTCTTTCAAGGAATGATTATTGTCTTCTACCACACCATTTTGTTGAGGAGTGTAAGGAAATTTCCGTTGTAGATCAATACCATCAGTGGTGAAAAATGCTCAAATATGTTGTTAACATAACCCCCTCATTATCTATTCAAATAACTTTGATGCTTCTAATATATTGATTCTCAACAAGTGCCTTGAAGTCCCAAAAGTAATCCAAAACTTCATATTTTTCCCTAAGAAATTAGACCCATGTATATCTGAAAAATTAATCTATGAAGGTGAGAGCATATTTTTCCTAGTGAAAGAAGGATGGTGAAAATCCTCCTCGACATCACTATGAATCAACTCTAAAGGTGTTGAAGCTCTCTAAGATTTTCCCTTGTCAAATTTACCTTCAAGGTGTTTTCTAAGAACACAACCCTCACAAATTCCATTTGAGAAATGTAATATAGGAAATATTGTAACCATGTCATGCTAATGGAGCTACTTAAGGTAGTAGTAGTTAATATGGCAAAACTCCTCATGCCATAATCTATTAACTCTATCTAAGTCTCTAAGCAATGCAAGAGGAAAACATCGGTGAAAAGTGTGAGAAGGTGCATAACCTAGCATGATGATCTTTCCTACCCACTTCTATTGTAGTTTCACTATGGAACTCCCTGATCTCAAATCAATTTGGATCAAATATGACTCTCATGCCCTTCCCTATATAAGTCATATGATACCCAGCTTAACCAACCCCGAGAGGCCAACTTCCAAAGGCAATATATTGAGCTCCCGGATGAGTTTTCGGGTGAAATGTTATATGATTTCACATGAAAAAAACCCACTAAATCCAATGGTGGTGGTCTCAAGATCCATGTTTTAATTTATCACCTCAAAATGGCTCATTCCTTCATGAGATTTCCTATTGTGTGCCAGAAGAATGAACTGCCTTGGGAAGTGTATGATGCTTCAAGATGTCTCGTATTTTCCACCATGTAGGGCATGGAAAATGACTTCCATAGGAAATTTTTTGGACTTATAATTCCTGACATGACTATCATAATCTTCCTTTGAAGCTCAATTTCTCTTTCACGTTGCACACTCCTTAAGGCCCGAAAGCCTACTTTTGATGGATGGCCCCAAGACCTAAAAAACTTCCCTGAATCACTTGTGATGCTTACAAAAATTGAAATTTCAGTTGTATCATTACTTATTGCTCCATGAATTGTTGTCTACTGCTCAAACCTATCCTCTCAAGTTGTCTATTTTACCAGGGTGTAAAAATAGATAACAATTTGGTGATCCTTTTGGGACATGTGCCTACTAGATGTGTGACGAGTTACCTCAAGTGTCCATTGGGCATGGAGTCAGTATTGGTACACCTGTAAAGTGATCCTAAAATATGAATTCTTCCCTTGAGCCATTAAAACACTGATGCTTGAACTTGTAACTTCCTGCCACTACTCAATTTTTCCTCTCATTTACAAAATTATCTGAATTAAGGTTTTGTGCGAGTGGATAATTGTCTTGAACCTGAATCCTATTTCTTCGAAATCTTATATATATGAAAAAGTTTGAATACCCTTTGAAACTATCCTTAATATGATTTATTTTCAAGTATGAAATGAAACCAATTAATGATTCCTTGAAAAGCATAAACATTGTAGAAGTCATGGGAACAAAAGTTGATTTAGAGATGTTAGGACTATGTTAGAACTGATTTTTCTTGTGAAAACATACCCTCCAAATAATGAATCGTGAGAGATAAAAAAAATTCCACAACACACACTATGTACAACACTGAAAATCATACATATCCCAAGTGGAGCATGCAAAGCATGTAGAAGTAATTCTTTTTCCGAAAGAAAACCTACCTACTCTATGCTAACCAAAGGAAAAGGGACCTCAAAAATCCTGCGCAACTAACAGGAGAAGTAACTTCCCTTTCTAAAAATAGATAACCATGTATATGATTTGTACTGAACATGACTTTTATTGTGAGTGAAAAATTTACAATAAGTCGATCCTCCATGTAAATCAACAAATTACCAACATCAATAAAAATACCTCCTCAAGCTGATTGGCATTCCACTCTTGGAGGTGTTGATGGTGACCCTTGGTGATTTTATACTCATCCTCATGTGCTGAAGTGGACATGAATATTTTTAACTTCTCCTCAACTCCAATGAAGTTAATTGTTTGATTGGGCATGGTTTGAGCTAACGGATGTCCCTATTATTATGAAATTCAATTAAAAAAAAAAAGTCCTCCCGCATAAGTTCCTAAAAAAGAGGTTTCCTGCATGTTGATATTTTATTTGCATTACTTCTGCAAGAATCTTATCCTCTACCTTGATGATCAGTGTGGAAATGGTGTCATCACTATTTCCTTCCTCCTCCTTATCCAGTGTGACACTTGGAAGATACAAATCTTCCAATCTTGGCTCCAGATGGATACCATGGGATGCAAGTTGTTGTCCTTGAATGTCTTTCCCCATGAAAGTAGGCTCTTGATGTTGGAGAATGAATGATGGGGTAGCAAAGGTGGTAATCTTAGCAAGCTCCTCTCCTTAGATTAGTCCTCCAAATAAGATAGATAATCTAACTCCTCATTGTCCTATTGTATTGGCTCAACCTCCTCTATGGCATCCTTTGGTTCTACAATTTGATGACCATGGTTACCCTCATCCCCAAAAATGGAGTTTGAAATCTCAAACTCTTCTTCGATATTGGATCTTGAAGAGGATGAAGTGGGAGGAAGAACTGAAGGTTCTTCTATGGCCTATTTTGTACTTAAAGCTTATAAAATTGTATGGTTCCCCTCTATAGTAGGAATGTTCTCTTCTTTTTGGTTTGGAGCAACTACTTCTTCCCTCACTAGTGTTGCAATTGGTGACAAGTCGACAACCTAAAAAAATAGGATTCCCTCATGGAAATTAAATTTCGAGGACATGGATAGTTGATCATATTATTCATGTTTATCTTCTTTTTTATAGAATCATCTTCCACGGCTAGTACTTCAACCCTAACCTCCTCTAAAGGATTGACCATCAATGGGATATTCTTTATTCTGAAGTTGACATCTTAACTCTTGATTTTTGTCATTTATTCTCTATTGGGTTCCTCTTTTCTTTTTTGTTTTTCTTGACTAGTCTTTTGAGGATGGGTGGTTTGGATCACAATTTTTGTTTGTATTACTTGAGGTGGTAGGAGGGAAGGTATTTCATTATTTTATTATGGAGGGGAATTGGTTTTGGAAGGGAGAAGGGCAGAGAAATTAAGATGGGATGGGAGACTAGAAGATAGATAAAAGGATTCCACAATAGAAGTAGTGGATGAGAAGCTCTGAAATTAAAGCTCAAGTTAAGATGGTGTTGTTTGGTGAATGGAGAGATAATTACTAGATGATGGTGTAGGATTTACATTGTCGACGAAGTTTTCTAGCACCATGTTTTTAGGCCTCTATCTCCTCGGTCCAGTGTGTAAGTTGGGGCAGTATCTCAACCATGAAATCAAGCTTCTTGTGGGCTGAAATGTCTTGGCATAGGGCCGACCCATGGACAAGGTGCCCTATATCCAATTCTAAATGCTTTCATCTAAGCTATGGCCCTTAATTGCACCATACATGCCTCCATTTTTTGAATCTTCTCATGTAAATTGGAATTCTCGATGTAATTTATTTCATCACATGCATATCCCTTCTCTTGACAAGCTCCATAGCTGAACCGATCCTGACACTTCTCATAGGGGTAGGCATATTGATTAATGATTTACTCATAACACTGATCTAGAGGAGCTAAGAAATACATTAGAGGTGGACTATACTGCTATCATTGCAGTGTGAATTCCATGCGGGGAATGAAGTCATGATTATATAACATCATGGAATAGAATAAAATGAGAGGGATGGAAAAAAATGGAAATGGATGGAATGGAGGAAGGTCTGCAACTCAGAGAAGGGGTTGTTGACTAGATGGAGTCATCATATGTGTTTGAGCATGCACCTCCAAAGGCTAAAATTTTGACAAGAACACACCAACTTTACTGAAATGAATTTTGATCCAAATGTTGAACTGCACACCTACAAAATATATTCTGACAAATATTTGTAGTGGAACACTTGTGAAATGTAAATATTTCACTTTCTTGTCCCATCAAGCATGCTAAAACCTGTTAGTGCAAAATTACAAAGACCCCAGAATGGCCCGGGTTTGAATGGGGCATCTAGCATAATTTGATAACATGGGGTTATCCCTCAAGTTGTGGGACTTGTGAACTTGAGATAACCCTCCATAGAAAGGTCAGCCTCCTCTACCTAATCCTAATGCTAAACTACTCCTAGAAAGGGAAATGCAACTATCCTAACACTAACCTAGACTTTCTAAGGGACCAGGGAAGAAAGAGATACATAAAAATGAAATTCCTAAACTAAGGAGGGAGATAGCACCAATACAAGGTATGACATAATCTTTGAGGGAGGATGAAATGAGGAAAAGGGGGTCTAAGGGAGGTCAAAAATGTGACACCAGACCCATATCCTAATATGCCATCAAAACTCCATGGAACGTAACATCATAAACCTACAAGTGAAAGAACATGCATGAAATACAACAATAAAAATGGAGAGGCAATAAAAATTCAATAAAAATGAGCCATGGTTGAAGAAATACCATAGAACATGATTTTTATTGCTTCAAAGTATGCACAAACCATTACATTTGATGCACAAAGGCATAATTACATTGTTAGGCCTAAGAGAAGGCTCACAACTCAAATGGAGTTGAGGGAAAATTTTGCAAGAGTTTCCCTAGCTCCCAGAATGTCTCCCTAAAAATGAGGGGTTTGAGTTATTTTTATAGCCAATTTTCACCCACCCTCATTAAAGAGGTATGGGCACCCATACAATTTTACTTCCCGAGGATACTTTTTTCAGAAAAGACATGGGTGCCATACTACATTAATATTGGTTGTTCATCTTTCATTCACTCACCTACCCATGCCTTGCATGGGACTTATGAGTCACCCAACCATGTGACACATCCATACTCACCGTACGACCGCCCAAATGTCTAACTTCATAACCCGTGTAACCATGTGTTGTATGACTTCGACCATCCAAACCAGGGGGGTTGGATGTCATCCAACTATGTGAGCCATACAATACTATGGTCACCGACCAACCTTGGTTTCCATCTCTACATAGTGGGTCATCCAACCCAAGGGGTTAGATGACCATCTATTTCTATGTGTGTAATGAGCTACCTGACCAACCTGATGGTTGTTCATCCGTTGGGCCGACCAACCTAGGTACCCAACCAACATGGTGACCCGACCAACCTTGTGTGTCATGAAAATGTGAGGGGTGCAATGAGCATCTAAAACTATCCGTACGCATTAAAAAATGTGACCCGAACAACCTACCTGAACAACCTAGATGTCTAACCTAGCCAACCAAACCCAGGAGGCCAACTTCTGAAGGCAATATCTAGAGCTTCGGATGAGTTTTGGGGTGAAATTTTATATGATTTCACATGAAAAAACCCAAAAAAACTAATGGTTATGGTATAAAGATAAAAAAATTATTTTATCACCTTGAAATGGCTCATTCCTTCTCGGGTTTTCCTATTGTGCGCTAGAAGAATGAACTACTGAGGGAAGTGTATGATGCTTCGAGATGTCTCGTATTTTCCACCATGTAGGGAATGGAAAATGAATTTGATATTATATTTTTTGGACATATAATTCCTTACATAGCTATCATAATCTTTCATTGAGGATTAGTGTAACACCCTGAACTGTTGTTACTTCCTCCTAAGCATACAAGTGTTGATATGTGATTTCTTTTGTAAAAAGGATGTGTTCCTTTGGTTGAGAAGTCATGCTTGATATGTACTGTATCTTCTTTGCAGATTGCAGATCTTTGACTGAGTCAGGATATGATTAGACTCTTTTATTTATTTCATTTTACATCTGAGTTTAATCTGATCTCGGAACGAATTATGAAGTTATTCATCTATAAGACCTAGCCTTGGATCAGTGGTATTGATCCAAGTGGTGCTTTAAGTTTTTCGTGATGAATTAAAATTATAAACCTTTCACAGGTTGCAAGGTCTGAATTCATTGGATAAGTCAATCCCGAGTCTAACTCAGGTTGATCATGTGAAATGGATTGGTTCCCGATATCGAAGTATATCTGGAAGGTCTCGATCGTGGACCAGGTAATAATTCGGTTTCATACAATTTTGTAGCCTAAAGGCAGAACAGGAGGTAACCCTGTTCAAGAATGCATGTTGTAGGTCTTTTTCTGAGTGTACGGAATATAGACCTAACTGGAATTATTAATGTTAGTAATCTAAAACTAAACCTAACCTAGGGGTTAGATTAGTGTTAATCTAACCTAGACCTAGGCTAAGAGCTAATGTCCTAAGTTAGTAACTATGTTCTATGAAGTTAGACTAGGTGTTATCCTAAATTCTAACCTAAGTTACTAACCTAACTATTGAACAAGGATGTAAGGGGACCTATGGAGGGATGCGAACCATGGGCGGCAGTTTCTAGGTTATTTAATGCAAGGGATAAGTATGAAGGACAGGTATTGGTGGAGGTTTTTGAAACGGCTAACCTAAGCCGACGTGGCAGGTCGCCAAAACTGGAAATGGTCTTGAGATTTTATATGTCTATCGCCAACTTTGGCGGTCGGTGGCAGTTGAGTTTGAGCGGGAAACTTGGAGTAAATGCATTCAATGAGCTTGGAAGTCAAGCTCGGAATTCGCGAGAAGGCATGCAATGTGGGAAGTTGTTGTTTTGTTTGGCTTATCGTGAATTTTGGTTTTTCTTCTTCCTGTTCACTGGTTCTTCGCACCAGTCTTCTTTGTGTTGCATGGCAAGTATGAGCTTATCTAACTCTTTTCTCTGGCAAGGAAAATATATATGTCATGGGGAAAGCAAAATTTTGTTGGTCGCTCTAACTTGGAAAAGGAAAAGGAAGTCCGAGCTCTTTCAGTGGTCTGCTTCGGAATTTTGAGCAAATATCCAGGCATGTTAGGCCCTAACCTTTAAAAATCTTGTTGTCTTTCAAGTGATTTCATTAGAACAACTCTGTTCAAATGATTTATGGAAATAGATGATTTTCTATGGATGTCATTGTGTGATTTTGGCACTGTATCTTCATGCTGGTTCGATTTTTCATTTATCCCTTGATGGGTGTTTATTAAATTCGAACTGTGGCTTTATTTCTTTGTGTTTTGCATTCTGGCTTAAATATGCAAAATTTATGAAAGGAATGTATGCTCGGCCTGCTCGGCGAGAGCCCATAAATTATTCTTGTGATGGGTACAGGCCACTGTTATGCTTGTCGGTTTTGTCGTCGATGCATGTTGTGAATACTTGTTGGAAGGGAAACTGCTGGACATTTGTTTGATTATTCAGTTTTAATGGAACCTTGTAAGCTCTGTCGTGGGTATTGATGGGGTGGTTATTGATACTTGTTTGGTTTCGTTTTGTCTTTTAAATTTGTTTGGGAACAGGTAACTATTGTGTTACAGTAGTCATTACGACCCAGTGGAAGTTGTTTTTCCTTGTTATTGTGGTAACTGGATTTAACCCTTGACAGTATACAATATGGATATATGTATTTTATTTGAATGACTCAGTGGAGTCCTCTGAATGAATCGTATATTATGGTCCACTGCTGAGGATATAGATACATCCTTGAGTTTTGTTAATCAATTCCATTGGAATCTTGTAGAAATGTAACAGTCATACGACCTCTGTTATTTGTAATGAAATTTGGTACTGACTCCCTGGGTATACATTTATGTTTCCTTATGTGTAAGCTTGTTCGAGAATTTTGATGAGGTTCAGTTGAATTCCTTGTTATGAAATCGGTATTTGATTTGCTTACACCTGATTTGAATGCTTACTATTGTTGGCATAGATTGGATCATTAACTATTCTTATACTGTTGTTGGGACTCAGTTGAATTCTTGACAGATAAACAGTGTAACTGCTTCAATTATGATTGTTGGGTTTACTCTATTATTTGACCCTGTGGATTCCTTGAATATGGGATGATATCTTGTTTCTTTTGGCTTCTGTATAAGCCTGAGATTGAACATGTGATGTTTATTTGGCCTTGTTGGATTTCTGTGAATAGCTTGACATCTTGTATAATGGCTTTATGAAGTAGGTCATGGATACCATACTTTCTACTCTGATTTCATTCAGAAGTAGCTACGATATTCTAAGTTGTGTTTTCTTTAAGATTACATGCCAGTTGATGTGGCTGTGCGTGATGCGTGGTTTTCATTTAAAACTCTCTCTGCTTAAGTCGTAGGGAGATGTCATTGCCCAAAGGAGTTCGAGTTTCTTTGTCACCGTGGGGCAACAATTGAGTTCCTTTGAATTCGACCTTGGGTATAAAAGCCTTACAGTGTTGAAAAGGATTGAAGGGGCTGTAGATTGTTATTGGGATTGTAGGCGTGTTACGCCTTCCTTGCTTTGATATCCATTTTTGAGTATGAATGAATTTAGGAGTTAACTGTACCTATAAACAGTAACGGCAAAGAGTTGTCTTCTTGCCTGTCGCTTCTTGCGTGAGGTCGTTCTGAGTCTGCTTGGTAGATAGACACCGTTGTTTGGCATGGGAGCTACTGTACTGTAGTTGCATTTTTGTAAGTTTTAAAACAGTGGTGCTGATGATGGACTCGACTGATTTATTTGCATGTGTATTAAGTGAATGCCTTGCTTTTGGAAAGATGGTACAGTCATGAGCTAGTTCAGAGGGAAATATGTACAATTGTTTATTTCTCTTCTGTTGTAAATTATAAGTTGATATAATTGTTTAACTAACATCTGTAATCGTTTTTACATAATGACGGTTTCAGGATTGATATGATATTCCTCTTTTTAAGTTGAATATAATGACTGCCTGATGTTTGTGCATCTTGGGATTTACAAGGAATAATTGCTTAGGACACTTTTGTTCTTCTTGATTTCTAATATGTTGATGAAATATTTGAGAAGTGTTTAGGACTATTCTCAGAATGATGATAAAGTTACACATTTGTAGTCATTTTTGTATTACAAAGGCATAGTCCGAATATGTTTACTTGTTTGGTGAATTGATCTCATTTAAACAGTAGGTTTTTAATGAAAACAATTGATGGATTGCAATTGTTTTAAGAGTTAGTGCTTATCATGCCTCGGTTCATCGAATCGACTCATGTTGACTATTTTTGCAGATGGTTTCCGTAAGTGGTAAAGCATGCAGATCTCGATAGGATAA
Organism: Taxus wallichiana var. yunnanensis; assembly: GCA_018340775.1. Lineage (NCBI taxonomy): Eukaryota > Viridiplantae > Streptophyta > Pinopsida > Cupressales > Taxaceae > Taxus > Taxus wallichiana. The sequence goes on along the minus strand of CM031239.1, from coordinate 95,285,863 downwards.
TCAGATTGAATAAATTTGATTTATAAGTGAATTACATCTTGATTTTCTAAATAAGGAAAGATGTTCCTTTTTCAGTTGAGTAATGTATCAAGTATGCGGAATGCATACAATGTATTTGATTAGTTCTGAAGGAATGGAAATTGATATTGTTACTTATGTGTCTATATTCTTATCTTGATAGTTTGACCTTCTTCGGTTCAAATGATCTAAAGAGCATTGTTATTATTATATAATTTGGAGACTTTTGTGATTATCAATGTAAGCTTTGCAAGAATATAAGACTGAATTCTTATGATTGTTTAGCGAGTTACGTATGTTCTATCATAAGCTAAATTGAAATTTAGGTAACTATCTTTGGAAGATAGGATTAAAATATACCTAAATAGAACGCTAAACAAACTGAATTAAATTATTAATCCCTAGTCCTGATTATGACAGACAACATTAAATTGGATTCTTAATCATTTATATTTGATGCTAATAATTATGATATAAATTCAGTTAGGAGAACTGATATAAATCTAATGGGGTTCGGATGGCAATCTCATGTGAAGGTTATGAGTTATTGTCCAATTCTGTTGTTTTAGAATCATGTATATTCTAAGAACTCCTCGATGAGACCTTGGCCTTGATAACTCCTCTGAGTATTGGGTTTTATTGAGAAAGGTCATCCTAGGATGAGGAATCCAGGGATTGGGAAAGGCTAACCTTAGGGGAACGTCTTTAATGTAATTTAAACTCAATGTGCGTAACGCATATTAATAAGTAGATCTTTTCGAGGCAGATTTTAAGGTTGACGGCACAAGTCAACTGCAGGGTTGTACCTCTGAGAAGATTAGGATCTTCTCAAAGTTACAACAATGTGGGTGACTTATGACGACACCCTTTGCATTGATCGCTAAGATTTACACTTTGATCTCGTACAAGTTACTTTTGGACCGATTAGGTATGTGGTCACATTATATGGCTTCCTAGGAGACTCGGGGTATCTTGACACACTGGTTTAATTAGGATTGACCTAGTATTTCATTTTATCCCTAGTGTTCGGGAGCATCCATATAACGTGGTTACCTTACTAATCCGCTCCCGAGTGATTAACTCGATAAAAGGGACCGATGTGTTTCGGTATAAGACATTCTACATAACATGAGAATGGGGTGAAGGACATATTCCAGATTAACGAGTATGTCGTTAAGGAATACGAGACATAAGCAGTATGTTTCAAATCTTTGGCCAAAGTATCGCAAGCTGCTGATTGCGTTGTCCTAATTCACCTAGCCCAAGGGATGAGATGCCGATGAATAATGGTAACAATTATTCAGTTAGGTTCCTTGGACAGAGCATTCTGAATCCCAGAATAGGGAAGAGAACCGCAAGAGTGAAGTGTTAAATAAAAACGCCAACTCTTATTACTCATGAATAGATCGGTAGATTACCGAGTCATGGAATGAATAGATCGGAGGTACTCCGAGTCATTACAGCTGCATATGGTTATCTGTATAAGAATGGTTATTTGATTTGTGAGTTCTAAATTATGTATTTAGAACCAGGATGCAATTATCAAAAAAAAAAAAATTCACTTGTTCTAAGGTATAAATTGAGGATGTTACATCTTGGTATCAGAGCTGAAGGTTGCAGCTCTTGGACCTATTGTGTCCATAATCTGATAAAAACCTGAATTTTCTTGTAATGTAAAAATGGTTAGAACAAGGGGGAACGTTATAATAATGCTCCACCCGAAGGAGGAGTGGCAACAACCTGTAACTTGATGAGATCCTTGCTGCCCTTTTGGACACAAGAGATCGCTTAGCTGTATTGGAACAGTAGGTGATGGGAAATGAGGAGGATGAAGAAGCTGATAATAATAATCAGCCACCTCCTGAGGACAACCCCAATATGGGTGTTGATGTTAATGCCGGAATGCACTGTCCAACCGTAAAATAAAAAGGCCGATTAGCGTGAACTCACTAATGATATAAAAAGGATAAGTCCACCTAAGTATGATGGCACCACATTAGGAGATGGAGCTGAGAACTGGCTCAGCAAAATGGAGAAGTACTTTGCAATAAGGAACTTCTCAGAGGAAACCAAAGCTATTTGGGGAGCCTATCAGCTTTCCCACGAAGCATCTTCATGGTGGGATAGCCGTAAAGCTGAACTAAATATTGATGAGACCAATATTACTTGGGATCAATTTAAAGGCTATTTTAGGCAATGTTGGCTGCCACAACTTTTCTATGATCAGAAAATGACAGAATTTCAGAACTTAGCTCAAGGGAAGCTAACGGTAACTGAATACTGGGAGTGGTTTACAAAACTCCTCAAGTATGTACCGCAGTATCAAACTGACGAAAAGTTCAGAATACGAAAATTCATCATGGGATTGAATCCCGTGATAGGGGGAGAGGTCGATGTTCACACCCAACCACTATGGAAGGAGTTGTTGAAAAGGCCATAAGGCAAGAACAGAAATTAAAGGCTATTTCTGCTCATAAGGAGGAAGTGCGGAAGAAGACTGCAAACCCTTCTTCAACCTCTCTTGCACCAAAAAAGGACCATGGAAAAAGTTTGGAAACAAGAGTAAGTTTCCAGGAGATAACAATAAGAAAGCAGTAGTAAATAAGCCTGCTGGAAACGTAAGGGATAATTTTGCTAAAAATTATAACAATGGGCAGAAGCCCTATGGAGGACAACGTGACAATTACAAAACTGGAGGCAACTTTGAGCCTAAAAAGGGACCTGTAGGAGGTTGCTACAATTGTGGCAAAGATCACTATGCAAATCGCCCTTTTAAGAAGGATGATCGTAATCAGCAGCATAAGATACATGCTGCAATAGCAGACAAGCAAGCTGAAAAGCAAGTAACACCTATAGAAGTTCCGGGTAAGTTATTTGGCATACCTGTCACTATTCTTTTTGATACAGGAGCTACTGAATGTTTTATTTCTAATAAACTTACTTCTAAACTTAAAAGAAAAGTGGAAAAATGGATAAATCTTGGACCAGCATAAGATGGTAATAACTCTGTTCATACAAAGTGAGTATGTGTCTTTTTGGGGCAGTCCTTGACTTACCTAACTTTTCTACGGAAGTTGATCTCTATGTCACACCTTTAGGATCGTATGACATTGTCATCGGTGTCAATTGGTTAGCTGACCATAAAGAAAAGGTAGACTGCTATGAAAAGAACATAAAATGTTTAGATGATCAACTAGAAACAAAGAGAGATTCAAGGGTGAAACGGGAAATTTCGGTTAGAAAAGCATGTCACTTATGCGCAATTAAAAAGGCTAAGAATAAAGGATGTACTCTTTATGCAGTAAAGATATCTGAATCTTCAGAAGAAGATGGTGATTACATGAAGCAAATTCCTCTGTTACAAAGTTTCAGGGATGTTTTTCCTGAAGAATTACCAGGGTTACCACCCAAGAGAGAATTTGACTTCACCATTGAAATCAAACCAGGAACTGAACCTATTTCCAAAGCGCCTTATAGGATGACTACTACAGAGTTAGTCGAGCTTAAGGCACAGTTGCATGAACTTTTGAGAAAAGGTTTGATTAGACCAAGTGTTTCACCTTGGGGAGCGCCTGTAATATTTGTGAAAAAGAAGGATGGAACACTAAGGCTGTGTATTGATTATCGGATGTTGAACAAAGCAACAATCAAGAACCGATATCCACTTCCTAGGATCGATGATCTGTTTGATCAGATGCGTGGAGCAGCGTTTATTCTAAGATAGACCTTCGATCTGGTTACCATCAGTTAAGGATTAGAGAGGAAGATATTCATAAAACAGCTTTCCGAACAAGGTACGACATTATGAATTCACAGTTCTACCCTTTGGATTAACTAATGCACCCGCAACCTTTATGAACTTAATGAATAATATTTTTCAAGAATATCTGGACAAGTTTGTACTTGTATTCTTGGACGATATTCTCATTTATTCTAAAAGCGTTGAGGAGCACAATGAGCATTTGAAGATAGTTTTGGGAATTTTGAGAAAAAGGAAGTTGTATGGTAAGTTATCCAAATGTTCTTTCTTTGATTCAAGTTCACTATTTGGGTCATGTAATAAGTAAGGAAGGAATTGTTGTGATCCTTCAAAAATATTGGCAATAACCGAGTGGCTCGCACTAAAAGAATGTGCATGAAGTAAGAAGCTTCATGGGCTTGCTAGTTACTATAGAAAATTTGTAAAGGATTTTTCTAAAGTAGTCGCACCAATAACTTCATTTACAAAAGAAGGATAAGAAATTCATATGGAATGATAAGTGCGAAGTGGCTTTCAAAAGTCCGAAAGACCAATTGACTTCTGCACCTATATTAGTTGTACCAGACCCTAATGGGAATTTTACTGTTGTAACGGATGCTTCTGGGGAAGGCCTTGGAGGTGTTTTGCTACAAAATGATCAGGTCATAGCATATGAAAGTAGAAAACTTAAGATACATGAGCTGAATTATGCCCCTCATGATTTGGAACTTGCTGCTATTGTTCATGCACTTCAAGTCTGGAGACACTACTTACTTGGGAAACCTTTTGAGTTGAAAACTGATCACTTGGGACTGAAATATATTTTTACTCAGCCCAATCTGAATGCCAGACAGAGAAGGTGGTTAGAATTTTTATCACAATATGACTTTGATATTAGCTATATCAAAGGGAAGGAGAATAGAGTAGCTGATGCTCTAAGTCGTAGGAGGCACATTTCTGCTCTTATAACATTAAGAACTCAGTTTAAAGACGAGGTAAAAAGTGCCTCAGAATCAGATGCATACTTTCAACAAGTAAAAGCAACGCTTGCTGCAGAACCTAAGGATATAAGGTATAAAGGTTTTCATTTTGATAATGAAGGAATCTTGCGTTATGAAAATAGGGTATATGTACCTATGCTGAACGATTTGAGAAAGAAGTTGTTAGTTGAATTTCATAATTCACCTTTCTCTGGACACCCGGGTATCACAAAGATGCTTGCTGATCTGAAACAACAATACTTTTGAAGGGTATGAAAAAGGATGTCATAAATTTTGTGACCCATTGTTTGGAGTGTCGCAGTTAAGGCAGAAACATATGCACCTCGCTTGGATCTGTATATCCTCATAGCATACCGTAGTACAAATGGCAAGTAATAACCATGGATTTTGTACAAGGACTACCTATGTCTAGGAATAAACATGATGTTATCCTCGTAGTTGTAGATAAACCGACCAAGGTAGCTCATTTCATCGCTGGAAACCTAAAGGATGATTCACCAAGGCCAAAAGATTCGTACACGAAATTTTCAGATTGCATGGTGTACTTGAATTGATTATATCTGACAGGGATCCTAGAATGACGTCAAGATTTTGGCAAACACTTAACGCAGCTCTTGAACGAAACTAAACTTCGATTCGCATATCATCCGAAAACGGATGGACAAACCGAAAGGGTAAATCAAGTGTTGGAGGACATGTTGTGGATGTATTGCATGGATCAACAAAGATAAATGGGAAGAGTATCTTCCATTAGTTGAGTTCGCATACAACAACACTTATTATTCATCTCTCAAAATGGCACCATTTGAAGAAATTTATGGAAGAAAGTGCGAAACTCCCGTTAGTTGGGACAGTGTGGAGGATAGAGTGGTAATTGGACCGAGAGATTCTCACTAAAATGGAACAAAGCAAGTTAAGTTGATTCGTGAACGATTAAAGGAAGCAATGATAGGCGAAGAGCTATGCTGACCTTAAGTGGGTTGATGAGAAGGTTTGAACTTGGTGATAAGGTTTTCCTTCGTGTTAAACCCGAAAGAGTTCTATAACTTTTGGCAAGGCTGCCAAGTTGTCACCTCGATTCGTGGACCTTTCGAAATTGTCGAAATAATCAATCTCGTAGCTTATGGTTTAGCATTACCACCTACTTTATCTCGCATGCATGATGTTTTCCATATTTCTTTGCTTAAGAAATACGTTTCAGATCTGTCACATGTTTTAAATTGGAATTCCTTGCAGGTCCAAGACCCGAATAATCGTTGTTAAACCCACATGAGTGCTGAAACTTGCCAATTGCATTTAAGAAATCGTGATATACAAAGAATGTAAGGTCCAAAGTGGGACCAGTTTAACAAAGAAAGTGCAACTTGGGAAAATCGGAAGAGATGAAAATTGCTTTTCCTTCTCTTTTTCAACGAGAATGAAATCATGTGACAAAACATTCTTTTATGAACTTATTGTTTTTAAGTATTTATGAAAGCCAGATGAAGGCAAACTTTATTCAGGTTGAATAAAATGTGTTGTGACATTGATTTCTGGAACTATTCTAGTTGGAAAATAGTCGCATTGATTTGTGAACTAATAAATTGATTGACCTGAAGGTTAATTGAATATGTAATCATCGGGACGATGAATCTTTTTAGGAGGGAAGCATGTAACACCCTGAACTATTGTTACTTCCTCCTAAGCATACAAGTGTTGATATGTGATTTATTTTGTAAAAAGGATGTGTTTTTGGTTGAGAAGTCATGCTTGATATGTACCGTATCTTCTTTACATATTGCAGATCTTTGACCGAGTTTGAATATGATTAGAATCTTTTATTTATTTCATTTTGCATCCGAGTTTAATCTGATCTCTAACTAATTATGAAGTTATTCATCTATAAGACCTAGCCTTGGATCGCTGGTATTGATCCAAGTGGTGCTTTAAGTTTTTCGTGATGAATTAAAAATTATAAACCTTTCACAGTCAGTTGCAGGTTTGAATTCATTGGATAAGTCAATCCCAAGTCTAACTCAGGTTGATCATGTGAAATGGATTGGTTCCCGATATCGAAGTATATCTGGAAGGTCTCGATCGTGGACCAGGTAATAATTCGGTTTCATACAATTTTGTAGCCTAAAGGGAGAACAGAGGTAACCCTGTTCAAGAATGCATGTTGTAGGTCTTTTTCTCGAGTGTACGGAATATAGACCTAACTCGGAATTATTAATGTTAGTAATAAAAAACTAAACCTAACCTAGGGGTTAGATTAGTGTTAATCTAACCTAGACCTAGGCTAAGAGCTAATGTCCTAAGTTAGTAACTATGTTCTATGAAGTTAGACTAAGTGTTATCCTAAATTCTAACCTAAGTTACTAACCTATCTATTGAACAAGGATGTAAGGGGACGTATGGAGGGATGCGAACCATGGGCGGCAGTTTCTAGGTTATTTAATGCAAGGGATAAGTATGAAGGACAGGTATTGGCGGAGGTTTTAGAAATGGCTAACCTTAGCCGACGTGGCAGATCGCCAAAACTGGAAATGGACTTGAGATTTTATTTGTCTATCGCCAACTTTGGCGGTCGGTGGCAGTGGAGTTTGAGCGGGAAATTAGGAGTTAATGCATTCAATGAGCTTGGAAGTCGAGCTCGGAATTCGCGAGAAGGCATGCAATGTGGGAAGTTGTTGTTTTGTTTGGCTTATCGCGAATTTCAGTTTTTCTTCTGCCTGTTCACTGGTTCTTCGCACTAGTCTTCTTTGTGTTGCATGGCGAGTATGAGCTTATCTAGCTCTTTTCTCTGCAAGGAAAATATATATGTCATGGGGATAGCAAAATTTTGTTGGTCGCTCTAACTTGAAAAGGAAAAGGAAGTCCGAGCTCTTTCGGGGTCTCCGCTTGGGAATTTTGAGAAAATATCCGTGCATGTTAGGCCCTAACCTTTAAAAATCTTGCTGTCTTTCAAGTGATTTCATTAGAACAACTCTGTTCAAATGATTTATGGAAATAGATGATTTTCTATGGATGTCATTGTGTGATTTTGGCACTTTGTATCTTCATGCTAGTTTGATTTTTCATTTATCCCTTGATGGGTGTTTATTAAATTCGAACTCGTGGCTTTATTTCTTTGTGTTTTGCATTCTCGCTTAAATATGCGAAATTTATGAAAGGAATGTATGCTCGGCCTTTAAGGCGAGAGCCCATAAATTATTCTTGTGATGGGTACAGGCCACTGTTATGCTTGTCGGTTTTGTCGTCGATGCATGTTGTGAATACTTGTTGGAAGGGAAACTGCTGGACATTTGTTTGATTATTCAGTTTTAATGGAACCTTGTAAGCTCTGTCGTGGGTATTGATGGGGTGGTTATTGATACTTGTTTGGTTTCGTTTTGTCTTTTAAATTTGTTTGGGAACAGGTAACTATTGTGTTACAGTAGTCATTACGACCCAGTGGAAGTTGTTTTTCCTTGTTATTGTGGTAACGGGATTTAACCCGTTGACAGTATACAATATGGATATATGTATTTTATTTGAACGACTCTGTGGAGTCCTCTGAATGAATCGTATATTATGGTCCACTGCTGAGGATATAGATACATCCTTGAGTTTTGTTAATCTGAATTCCGTTGGAATCTTGTAGAAGTAACAGGTCATACGACCTCTGTTATTTGTAATGAAATTTGGTACTGACTCCCTGGGTATACATTTATGTTTCCTTATGTGTAAGCTTGTTCGAGAATTTTGACGAGGTTCAGTTGAATTCCTTGTTATGAAATCGGTATTTGATTTGCTTACACCTGATTTGAATGCTTACTATTGTTGGCATAGATTGGATCATTAACTATTCTTATACTGTTGTTGGGACTCAGTTGAATTCTTGACAGATAAACAGTGTAACTGCTTCAATTATGACTGTTGGGTTTACTCTATTATTTGACCCTGTGGATTCCTTGAATATGGGATGATATCTTGTTTCTTTTGGCTTCTGTATAAGCCTGAGATTGAACATGTGATGTTTATTTGGCCTTGTTGGATTTCTGTGAATAGCTTGACATCTTGTATAATGGCTTTATGAAGTAGGTCATGGATACCATACTTTCTACTCTGATTTCATTCAAATGTAGCTACGATATTCTATGTTGTGTTTTCTTTAGATTTCATGCCAGTTGATGTGGTTGTGTGTGATGCGTGGTTTTCATTTAAACTTCTCTCTGCTTAAGTCATAGGGAGATGTCATTGTTCAAAAGGAGTTCGAGTTTCTTATTGACTGTGGCAACAATTGAGTTCCTTTGAATTCGACCTTGGGAACAAAAGCCTTACAGTGTTGAAAAGGATTGAAGAGGCTGTAGATTGTTATTGGGATTGTAGGCGTGTTACGCCTTCCTTGCTTTGATATCCATTTTTGAGTATGAATGAATTTAGGAGTTAACTGTACCTAAATAGGTAACGGCAGTAGTTGTCTTCTTGCCTGTCGCTTCTTGCGTGAGGTCGTTCTGAGTCTGCTTGGTAGATAGACACCGTTGTTTGGCATGGGAGCTACTGTACTGTAGTTGCATTGTTGTAAGTTTTAAAACAGTGGTGCTGATGATGGACTCGACTGATTTATTTGCATGTGTATTAAGTGAATGCCTTGCTTTTGGAAAGATGGTATAGTCATGAGCTAGTTCAGAGGGAAATATGTACAATTGTTTATTTCTCTTCTGTTGTAAATTATAAGTTGATATAATTGTTTAACTAACATCTGTAATCATTTTTACATAATGACGGTTTCAGATTGATATGATATTCCTCTTTTTAAGTTGAATATAATGACTGCCTGATGTTTGTGCATCTTGGGATTTACAAGGAATAATTGCTTAGGACACTTTTGTTCTTCTTGATTTCTAATATGTTGATGAAATATTTGAGAAGTGTTTAGGACTATTCTGTAACGATGATAAAGTTACACATTTGTAGTCATTTTTGTATTACAAAGGCATAGTCTGAATATGTTTACTTGTTTGGTGAATTGATCTCATTTAAACAGGGTGTTTAATGAAAACAATTGATGGATTGCAATTGTTTTAAGAGTTAGTGCTTATCATGCTCAGTTCATCGAACTGACTCATGTTGACTATTTTTGCAGATGGTTGCCGTAAGTGGTAAAAGCATGCAGATCTGATAGGATAATCAGATTGAATAAATTTGATTTATAAGTGAATTACATCTTGATTTTCTAAATAAGGAAAGATGTTCCTTTTTCAGTTGAGTAATGTATCAAGTATGCGGAATGCATACAATGTATTTGATTAGTTCTGAAGGAATGGAAATTGATATTGTTACTTATGTGTCTATATTCTTATCTTGATAGTTTGACCTTCTTCGGTTCAAATGATCTAAAGAGCATTGTTATTATTATATAATTTGGAGACTTTTGTGATTATCAATGTAAGCTTTGCAAGAATATAAGACTGAATTCTTATGATTGTTTAGCAGTTCTGGTATGTTCTATCATAAGCTAAATTGAAATTTAGGTAACTGTCTTTGGAAGATAGGATTAAAATATACCTAAACAGAACGCTAAACAAACTGAATTAAATTATTAATCCCTAGTCCTGATTATGACAGGACAACATTTAATTGGATTCTGAATCATTTATATTTGATGCTAATAAGTATGATATAAATTCAGTTAGGAGAACTGATATAAATCTAATGGGGTTCAGATGGCAATCTCATGTGAAGGTTATGAGTTATTGTCCAATTCTGTTGTTTTAGAATCATGTATATTCTAAGAACTCCTCGATGAGACCTTGGCCTTGATAACTCCTCTGAGTATTGGGTTTTATTGAGAAAGGTCATCCTAGGATGAGGAATCTAGGGATTGGGAAAGGCTAACCTTAGGGGAACGTCTTTAATGTAATTTAAACTCAATGTGCGTAACGCATATTAATAAGTAGATCTTTTCGAGGCGGATTTAAAGGTTGACGGCACAAGTCAACTGCAGGGTTGTACCTCCGAGAAGATTAGGATCTTCTCGAAGTTACAACAATGCGGGTGACTTATGACGACACCCTTTGCATTGATCGCTAAGATTTACACTTTGATCTCGTACAAGTTACTTTTGGACCGATTAGGTATGTGGTCACATTATATGGCTGCCTAGGAGACTCGGGGTATCTTGACACACTGGTTTAATTAGGATTGACCCAGTATGTCATTTTATCCCTAGTCTTCGGGAGCATCCATATAACGTGGTTACCTTACTAATCCGTTCCCGAGTGATTAACTGGATAAAAGGGACTGACAGAAGTCGGTATAAGACATTCTACATAACATGAGAATGGGGTGAAGGACGTATTCCAGATTGACGAGTATGCCGTTAAGGAATACGAGACATAAGCAGTATGTTTCAAATCTTTGGCCAAAGTATCGCAAGCTACTGATTGCGTTGTCCTAATTCACCTAGCCCAAGGGATGAGATGCCGATGAATAATGGTAACAATTATTCAGCTAGGTTCTCTTGACAGAGCATTCTCGAATCCCGCATAGGAAGAGAACCGCAAGAGTGATGTGTTAAATAAAAACGCCAACTCTTATTACTCATGAATAGATCGGTAGATTACCGAGTCATGGAATGAATAGATTGGAGGTACTCCGAGTCATTACAACTGCATATGGTTATCTGTTATAAGAATGGTTATTTGATTTGTGAGTTCTAAATTATGTATTTAGAACCGGATGCAATTATCAAAAAAAAAAAAAAATTCACTTGTTCTAAGGTATAAATTGAGGATGTTACAATTAGTTCCTCTTTCCCGTTGTACACTCCTTGAGGCCCGAAAGCCTAATTCGATGGACGGCCCCAAGACCTTCAAAGATTCCTTGAATCACTTCCAATGATTCCAAAACTTGAAATTTCAGCTCTATCATTCCAAATTTCTCCATGAATCATTATCTAGTGCTCAAACCTACCCTCGCAAGTTGTCTATTTTACAAGGGGGTAAAAATATAAAACAAGTACACTAAGAACATTTGTGAACGTTTCACTGTCAACTCAATGATCCTCTCCCTGAAACTATGGCTAGTGTATCATCAACCAAGTTATGAAGGGGATGTTGCAAGGCTCTAAGGAAGAAAACTAAACATGTGATGAACCCATGTGGTATGAAGCATCGATTTGATAAATGACAAAGGAGTAGATGAGGATGCAATCAGAACTATTGCTTTTCCCTTATGTTTCTCTTTATCTTTTCCTTTTCCTTAGTATATTCTTGGGTTGATGAAGATTATTTTATAGATTTAAGGAAACCTATGTTTTTATTCTTAAGTATATGACTAAGGTGATCAATCTACTTCTTCATACATTTATCTTCATCATGCCCAAGTTTCTTACAATTCGAACACTTAACATTTTCCTTTTTAGGTTTCCCATTTGAACTAGAGGTTTCAGTGGTAGACTTAGAAGAGGTAGTGGATTTATATTCTTTCTTCTTTTTGGATCCTTACTCTTTTTCTTCTTCTATTGGTTGCTAGAATATATTGTTCCCATTCCCGACAATGAGGGCTTGAGGTTTGGATGACTTCAAGGTACTCACTTGAATTAACTTGTCTTGCTCCTTAGTCAAATCAAAAATGAATTCGCCTAAGGATGAAATAGACCATGTGGCTCTAAGATATCTCTTGGTATAATAAATTGTAAAAATAAAGACAAAATAGTCGGGACCTAGATTAGAAAGCACTGAAAGAACAAGTTGTTCATCCTTATTTTTTTATTCCACATTATTTTAACTACAATCTTAAGGACTTGAGATTGGTAAAGAAATATTCCAAGGTGTCAAAATTGATAGGAATTAAACTAATAATTTCTATTTATATCTCATGACCCCTCATAATGTCAAATTTTCCAAATAACTTTTTCCAAGGTTTTCCATACCTTGTTGGGAGATTTGGCTAACTCTATGTGAAAAAGGAGTTCAAGAGACACTGAAAGACCCAAAATTCCAAATGCTTCATCACACTTATTATACCACTTAATTTTTTTGCATCTATACTAGGCTCTGGTTCTAACCCCATTGTGATATGGTACAACCCTTTTTTTTAATTATTGGTAAATAGTTATTTGAAAGGGATTATACCCTTGATATGGTACAACCCTTTACTCCTTAAGTACAATGGATATTTTTGATTTCCATTCATTGTAGTTAAAATGTGTAAGTGGGTTAATTAAACTTATATCCATTATTATAGAAAAAATGTTATAGTATTTGTTACGAAAATTAAGAAATGTGTGAAATAAATAAGTTCTAAACAAGAGAGGAAACTCTCTGCACCCCTAGAAGCTATATCAAAAAACCCCCACAATATTGGCACTTTATAACTTAGTGTGTTTTACAAAAAAATAGGTCTAGTGCATTAGAATTGAAACATATTTAAATTTTACAATAACTATTTCCCATAAATAAACCCTATTTGAAATGATTTTGCACTAAAATTGAAATGAAATTTTTTTTAACTAAAACTCAATTTTAGAAAAATAAGGAGGAGGGTTTGATGAACCCAAGGTTGTGACCACATTAGGTCAAGAAGATATTCTCAACTTCCTTTAAATTGTTGCGTATATGCATGTATCAAACAAAACTCGCGAGGGACTCAAAAACAATGACTAAATATGGATCAACAATGCATGTAAGCTAAGTTGGAAACTCGGTTGTAGGTTTGAAATTCCTCTTTATCAGAAACACACCCTTTGCAAGTATGAACATGTAATAAAAGCATTACCACATGTGAAAACTCCTTACATGTGCCCGAAAAATGCCTAGATCTAGATAAATCTTCCAGGGATCCTACAACAATGATTTAGGTATTAAAAAAGCAATCTCCAAAATTTTATCTACACTATACGGGCCTGTAAACATCACAAATAGGCTATATACCCAAAAACTAGGAAAAATGAGCACCAAATAACACCCAAATACTTGTAAATAATGATCTCAAATTAAAATAAATTTGTAGAATAATAACTAAAGAATCTCAATACCACTCATCACTCGATACCATATTAGAGAAGCACTCTAGATCTACCAATTCAAAGATTTCACATGTGAATGATGCGAGATGTGAATTGTTCAAGACAAAAAAATCAAGAATACAATATTACCAAAATATGAAAAATGTAAGAAATATAATTGCAATAACACGAAAATAGCTCCAACTCAGTATAATCAAATAGAATAATGCAAGAGATGTACATATAGGAGGTGAATGTTTAACCTCCTCCTAGAATAATGGAAATCTCCACCTATAATAGTGGTTACCAACAACTAGAATTATGTAGTTAAGTGGTGATTAATACCTAGAATAATGTAGTCAAGTGGTAATTAACACTAATAATAGTGTAGTCAAGTTTACACCTAAATAAGCATATCCCATAAGTGTAGGGAAACTCTAAGTGGGGTGGAATATCTTGACTAGGATAATACAAATAAAGCAAGGACAATAAATCCTACACTAACACTTTCTTCATTCTCCCCCATCGAGGATCCCCCTTCTCCACCTTCTTCCTTTCCCTCTCATCTTCAAATCACCACCCTCTTTTCTTCTAAGTATTCATCTCATCCACAAGAGAGTATTCCACCTCTTCCAACTTTTGAACCTTTGCAAAGTCAGCTAAGGGAAAAATACTTCCCCCATTTCATCAAACCAAATCTACATGTGCCTTAAATTCATAGATAATAAGTTGTAAATCATGGAGTATTGGAGATTGAACAATAGACCAAGGGCCCAATTTCTTAGTTACCTAAGGATCCATTCCTTAGTAAACAAGATTTTGAATCTTTCATGAAAAATATTGTTGAGATTCATTCTTCTAAATAACAAGATGCACATGTAGATCTGGAGGGGTAGGTTGAGAAAGATCTAAAAAAATAGATCATATTTAGTGCTTCAAGGATTAGAGTCATGAGTGTAAAGAGAGAAAGGTTCATCACCAAGAACTTGACAGTCAACCTTCTGTAGGTTCATCAAAATTAGTGGAGGTAAGTCCCATTCTTGAAAGTCATAAAATACTTGTTAAACATCCTAAACAATCGACTCGAGAGCATAATGGATGAAGAAGCTACCTAACCAATTTCCACAATTCCTCCTATTTTGATTGAAAATTCTGAATTCAAGGAGGTAAATGATGAGGATATGAAATCATAGGAAGATAAAATCCAAAGTGAGAAAGATGTTTCAAATGAATGTAATCACCCCAACTATCCCGCATGCTTAGAACTTGCTTAATTTTTTTAAAGTGGAGTGATTCACCAAGAATATATTTAAATGTTGTAATCAGTCATGAGGATCTTCACATAAAATAGGAGGACATTTCAAATTCTAAATATTTTGATGAAGAATAAATCATAGGAAGCTTCTTGCTTTCTTTTGATGGTAAAATTTTAGATGCTTCTTCTACTCCATCCTGGAAAGAATCTGATTTTGTGGATGAGTTTATTATCTCAAGCTTCATTCTTGAGAATGGAGAGAACCATGATGAATCAATTGTCAAATATAAAATCATCATAGAGGAGGAAAATTTTCTTATAGAAGAAAAAATGATCATACCAAACACGAAGAAACTCTATTAAGGAAATTCTACATGATTCCCCTATTCATGGGAATGAGCTTTAAAATGATGGGAAAATCACAAGGATCGGTCCATTGGTTCCTAAGACCACATGCTCAATCAGGTATCTAGCTAGTCTAGAGATAAAAGGAGATTTTCCACCAGTCATGTTCACTTCATAACATGAGGAAGATCATTAAAGTACCAAAGATTAGTCCCAATGCCTCCAAAAATAGGTGCAAATTAGACAGAGGAGTTATTCATTCTCTTATTAGCTAATAATTTAAAGAAAAGGGTGAAAAACCATCTTCAAGTTATTTTTCACTCTTTTCAAAGACCATGTTCATTACAAAATCAATTACATGGTCTAAAATTGTAAGAAAGGGAAGCTATTTCTCCCTGCCTGTTTCAGGCTTTATTTAGATTCTCATTTCTTTGGTTAGAGTAGGGTATTGTATATGTTCATTTAGTAAAATAAGTGTTTTGTAAACACTCTTCATGTTTCTACTTGGAATATGTATGATTATTAATGTTTGTATATAGTTTTTGTGGGATTTTTTTGCTTTTTCACACCATTTTAGGAAGAGCAAAGTCCTTGGCCAAATCGATATTTGGGGAAAATTTTTAAGTGCATATTTTGGCCCCAAGAGTTCATTTGCAGTTTAAATTTCTCATGCCTCTTCCTTGGTAAAAATGTAGTGTTTTGGGGGAAATCATAAACTGAATCAAAATTTCAAAGAAATCATCTTCAAGAGAAAACTAAGGTAGCCCCAAATCAACCCGAACAGTTTAATGGAAAAATCGAGATAGTTTAAGAAATTTAAAATTTTCATTCGAGCTTCATAGATCATGCTAAGTTTTTTTGTGCTTCATACGGTTCGGAGAGGTAAGAAAATTTCAATTTCATATTATTTTTTCAAGTTTTTGGGCTCGAATCCATGCCCAATGGATTGCAAAAAGATGTTGATCTAATCTAGTAGGAAGATTACCCAGGATAGGTCACTAAAGTTTTATCCCAAAATACCCCCGTGTTATGTTCAGATTTAAAAATAAATAAAATGGACTTATCCATCTTCAAAAATCTAGAGACAATCAAACAACCATCAATTTCCACCTCTCTAAAGAGCTGATTGTTAGCATTTAAAAACCCATGGGATACTAAGGTTTAATCCATTAGTGGGCTATATGTTTAAAGGTGCATGATGTTAATTTGGATGTCAATTTGAATTTAAAACATCAAAGAAGGGCCATGTGGATGGGTACAATATAAGGAAAAGATAGGTGGAAGAATATCAATGGTTAAAGTGGGGACATACATCATCATTCGCAATCTTTAAGGTAGATCTATTCTATGGACCTCAAGTCATGTGGAATAAAACTAAGTTCATAATTCATCCGATTTTGGCAAGTAAGCAAGGCTAAAAGGGGTCATGTGGAGAATTTATTATAAATACAAAAAATTTGTAAGTTACCTGAAGTTAAAAGTTGTGATGCAAAGTACATGGATCATTTTCATTGGCTCTCCTTTTGCAGTATGAAAAATGCAATGGACTAAGGAAATTTCGACAATTTTTGACAACGTGAAGTGTGAGGATATTAACTATTAGCTCACACTTTGTTGTTGTCAATTAAGATCTTCAAAAGTTCTAACATCGCGAAAGGCGTGGGTTTTCCCCATTGGGTAGTGCTTCAAAATGGTTAGAGGAGGTGAATCAAAAGGACTAACATTGTAAAGGCGTGGATCTTTCTCATTGGCTCTCACTTTGCAATAGTTAGTCTGGGGATTTGAAAAGGTAAATTGTGAAGGAGCGAGGAATTTTTCATTGGTTAATGCTTTATAGTGGCTATTATATGTCTAAGGATAGTTTGACACCATGAAGAAATATGGCATGGTCTTATTGGCCCATATTTCATAAAGGAAAACCCACTCATAGAGGAAAAGGAAAAGTAAGGAAGTAAGACCCAATCTCGTGAGCCAACCAATAGTTGACACATAGAAAAATAAAAAGTGTTGCACATGTTGGAAAAAGAAAACCCTTGAGTAAATCAAAGGCTTCCACATGTCACTCCCCTATTCATCTCGGTGTGCTTTAAATATTCAAATAATGATAAATTTCAATTCCTTGCTCAAAATCACACACAATCAATATCATTGGAAAGATATTCTCAAGAACTCTTATTTGGCATCACGAGAATCATATTTTGAAGGTGTTTGGTGGGGTAAAAGGAAAAAAATCTCAAACATTAATGAGCGGTTGGAGATGGATCGACCATAATAATTGATGAAGTATAGGGCTCTTACCATCTCTTATAAGAAATAACGACATGGGGAACAAGTTTGACATGGTTCCCATGATTGTTTTCAGATTTTAATGCATAATTAGTGGTGGTTGTTTGAAAATTCATGACCTTATTTTTCTCTCTCTCTCTCTCTCTCTCTCTCTCTCTCTCTCATTCTGCTATATATTATAAATTGATGCACATTTCTAAGGATGGATCTTTTTGTAACGAAACTATACCCAAATGGTGGTCGCCTTCCCACGAGTTTCATATCTCTAATTTGGTGTCTACAATGTAATATTTTCTTCTACCATGTCCTGTAATATAATTGTGCATATTTTAAGTAATATAGAATCTATTTTATGGCACATTTTTCTGCCCTAGATTGTTTTATTTTCATTCTTTCCTCTCTATTATATTTTGGCACGTTATGTGTATATCTTAATTGTTGGTTCCATTTTTCTATGTTTTCAATGCAAAGTAAGGCTCAGTATGTATGGTTCTTTTGTGTGGCACATTTATCTACCCTCTCTCTCTTGTTTTCTCACTTTCCTTCCCCTTGTAAAGAGCAATTATCCTTTTTCTAGTTCTATCACTACCATTTTAGCTTATGATTTCCCTTTTGCATATTTTTAACCCTTTCTCCTTTTAGCCCTAATCCCTTAGAGTGTTATATTAGGAATAGTTAGTTGCATCTCCTTCAGTAGGAGTAGTTTTAGCATTAGACTTAGGTAGAGTAACCAATTCTCTCTAGATTTTTGTCTCAAGTACTAAGGTACTACACTTAGAGACAATACCATGTTACAAAAATCACTAATTTCTCATCCATTATCCATGAAAAATTAGAGTCTGTTGTTTTTGGTGTGAACAATGACTACAAATCATACCTCTTCATCTATTTACCAAGTGTAGATTCCAATAATTGGAGTGAATACACATATCCCTCAAATGATATATTTCTTTATAATCCACTATATTATTCATGAATCAATTAAATAAATATGGCTGATATCTTCCTAAATATTTATTATGATATCCTTGAATTGATTAAAATCATTCCTTACCCAAAAAATCTAAAATAAAGCTAAAATGAACACCTATAAACTAGAAAAAAAAATAGATCATAGATCTTACCAAAATGGCAAAGCTAGAATATGATTTAATGAAGTGGATACTTCAAAAATTAATACATTGATATAACATTCTATAATTGGAAATGGGGCGAGGAGTACAAAATGTGGAGAAAAAATGAGAGAAGAGGAATAAGAATACAAAAATAAGTTCAATGGATCCAACTTAGATTAAATAGAAAATGGAACCATTTGAAAATAAATTGAGGATCTTAGGGCTATAATCACACCCCAAAAGAAACACAACAAGCCTATGATGCATCTATGAGGCCCCGCACATGAGACAATTTGAGAAATCAATTAATAGATAACAATAGAATTCTAGAAAACACAACTGAAACTTTTTCATAAAATAATATTTAATTATCTCATAAATTTGTCCAAAATTTATCCCCATTATGTATCCCTCTTTATAGTCTTTCAAAATTATAGGTTTTTAAAATTTAGAGTCAAAATTTATGGTAGTAAAAAGTTATTTGTCATGTTCTTTGAGTCTCCCCATTTGATGTCCCTAAGCACATTTCCCTTTGTATTTTCATCCATAAAATTTAATCTAATTAAAATATCCTATTACCAACCACCTTGTGCCACATGTTCTCCTCTTAAACATGTCTTAACTTGTAGTTGGGCCTCTTTCATCATGTGTCCATTCCTAATTGGTCTCGGGTTTTGAGGATCACTGGTTCTGGAGAGGGTCTCCAAGGTCACCTTATGTTTACAAGAGTCCAAGTGATCTGTTATTGGTCCACATAGACCAACCATGTGTAATTCAAGATCTCATGTCTATGTCAGGGTCACTATGATGTTCATGGGATCTTGAGGTCTCCAAAACTAGTAAATTCTATCATTGGTCTAGGATAAATCATAGATCGCTTGGGATCTTGTGTCTATGTCAGGGTCAGTATGATGTTCATGAGATCTTGAGGTTCCCGAGACCACCGAGTTTTCTCATTGGTCCACATGGAAAAATCATGAAATTCCATGATCATGAGGGTTCTTACCTCACTTAGGTCACCGTATCAATCAATTGTTTAAGTCTTTAAGTTCTTAAGAACCCTATAGCCTAAGTCCTCCTCTTTTTTTCCTTCAAACTTATTTTTGATGGGGAACCATCATTAGTACATGTGGACCAATGATGGACCTCTGGTATATCAGATAACTCTAACTTTCTTAAGGGATATCCCGCTTGTAAAAACTCAAGACTTAATCTATTTGATGACCCCATGACCAACTCGATCAAAAATCATGCAAAAATTTCAAAGGTGGACCCTTTTCTCCACTTAATAAGGTGTCCATTGATCATATAATCCTAATTTTATCCCTCCTATAGTACATATGGGACTAATGATTTTATTGAGAAATTAATTAAATATTGTCATATGCCCTCTTATGTGACCCGATAAAATTTGATGAGCCAACTTATAAAGGAATCCAATTTTTTAGATGTCAAATGAATGTCCGGAGGCTAAGAAAATCATAAATATTACAATTTTTTTCTAGTCCAATTTATCACATGCACAACAAGAGGGGTCAAGGGTTTTAATGAGTTTCAAACCATAAGGTCACTTAAAAATTCTTGTTAATCATCACGAAAAGTTTTGAAACCAAAATTTTGGTCACAATGTAAAAGTATCAAAGTGGAACCAATTACTTTTTCAACATTAGCTCTATCTATGGGATGGGTACCCCCTATGGGTAACTAAAGATCCTAGAAAACTTTGAAAGAAAAATACTAGTGTCTTAAAGAGATGATAAAGTGAAAACCCCAAAATTCACAGACAAAAAATGAAACTCTGCAACTCCAAACCAATTCCATAAAATAATTATAAAACCAATCTAATCATAACTCTAAAAACCCTAGTAGTCTAGGTGTGCCAAAAATTATTAAAAGAAAGAAACTATGTATAGGTATTTACAAAAATGTACAAAGTAGGTTATTTTTAATTTTCACTCAATAAACCCATTCATAGGAATGGAGATATATGATCCATTTACTAATAACTTAGAGTGTTTTTCTAGCAAACTATAGAAAATAAAATGTTAAGAATAACATTCCAAAACTAAGACCATTTATCGATCATATAATTTAGAAGTCCCAAACATGAAATTGGAGCCAAAAAATGAAGAGAAATTAAAATAATGATCCTACTAAAATTGATTAAAAATAATATTCCCAATCCGAATTATATGAATTAATCTAAAATTCACATGGAAAACCAAGATGTATGTCAAAGGGATCAATTGTCACCTTGTCATTAGAATATGATCATATGAATTTTAGCTTAAAATTAATCTAAAGAAAAAGGATAGTGGGATTGTAAGACTTAAATTTAAGGACATCAAAGAAACTAACAACTATGATCAAAAATCAAATTAAAACCAAGTTAATCCTTGAATTATTATATCTCTGGTTTCTCCTTGTTTCCCCAAAATATCATAACTTATCAAAATAAACATGTTTAGAAACATATCAACAACATAAACATCAAGATGAAGATATTCAATATTATAACCGATTGATAACTTATTACTTTGAAAGTGAATACTAGGGTAAAAATAGAAAATTTATTTGTATCTTTCTCACTATGAAACACTTGTTTATTAGCAAGAGTAGTATAAATGAGTCTACATATAAATATCTTTTCATAACTATAACCATACTCATCGAACAAGACTACTACGATTCATTAGATGATGGCTCCTCTAATAGACTATTGTCATCATGCATGAAAATAGGAAAAGGTTCAAGAAAGATCTCATTCTTAGGCTAGAATGGATAATCATATATCCGAGGGTGTATTTACTGATTAAGTGAATGAATAGGACTTGATTCAAATATATAAAAAAACTTCATATTAAACATCATGTAAAGGAGAAGAAAGAGAGGGATGGTGGGAACATTCTCGACAAAGAAAGTGAAAATGCAACAACATGAGGATCTCAGTAGGATATCCCAAACATAAACCGAGTTACACTATGATAACGTGATGAGGTTTCATGAGGGAGAAAGCATCAACCATGAATGTGCATGTAATGAAAAGGGAAAGGTCTCATCACCATCTCTATCTCATCGATTTGAAAAAGGTAAGGGGAAAAATATGGGGTGTTGTGTAACCCCCAATTCATGAAATCATACCTCTGTAAGTGGAGAAGGGGGTTATGTTCATAGAATGGTAAGTAACTCCCATATGACACACTGACACACACTGACACGTATGACTTAACGTAAACTTTCATAACCCCTACGACACTTAAGACCTATGACCTCACCTAAGTGAGATGACTGACCATGTGATGTGGAAATTACACACACAAACACTCCCCCTTCATTGTAACTTAGGATGAGATGTAAATTAAACAATTATAAATGGGTCTAGGTAGCTAAGTCTAATGATACACCCATAAAAAAAATATCTCAAGCAATGGAGGAAAACCCAGTGGGAAAAACATATACAACTTGAGATGAAAAAATTATCTAACAATAAGAAATATGCCAAAAATTGGTCTCAAAAACTAAAGATCCCGATAAGGTACCCAAGTATAAATGAAAATATACCTAGAAGAAGAATAAGAGAGGAGACAAGAGGAACTACAGAATAATCCATAGCTAGATTTGAACTCTGCAACTCTAGGAAGTCTCAAAGAAGAGTTTTGATGATGTGGTCCTCACCTATGGATTAAAGAAGAACTACCCATATTGAACATTTTTCCTACCCTTAGGAAGGACAAAAATTATGTACTAGAAGTCCACTCACTTCATGAAGGAAACTAAAGGTAGCAATATGAATAAATTTGAATTTGGTCCACGGTAATTTGACATAGGTCTATAAAAATGAGTGTACAATAGTCAAAGGTAATGCCAAAAGTGTAGAACTATTAGATTTTGAGAGAGGAATATATACCGAAAGGACACCCAAGTGAAGTGAAGGAAATAAAATACCTAAAATAGTAGAAAGAGGATCGAAAAGTAAGGGTGCATCAATGATGATCTCTAAATAAGTGGAAGTGATAAGAGTCTCAGAAGGGGCACTCCTAATAATAGAGATGAAGGAATTCTCTAAAACACATGTAGAAGGATGATGAAATCCCTATACTACATCTCATGTAGGAAATGTAAAGATATGATGAAGTTCTAATAGATACTCATCCTAAAGAGGGGGCTCGATAAACAAAAGAGTGGTGTCTAATAGGTATGAATCATCACATGAAGGAGGAGGAGTGGAAAGAGCCTCAAAAATGGAAGTGGAAAGGAGGTCGATGTAATGACGGAATGTTGAGAAGAAAAAGTATGACACTTAGTATAAGGAACACGAGGGTTTTGCATGTGGGAACATGGTGCATTCAAAGGTGTGGAAGGATAGGAAGGAAGGAAACGTGCATGAAAGATAAGGATGGATTCGAAATTAGCCATTTTCATGGTTACAGGTATTTTTGGAGATATCGTGCAAAGCACACAAACTAATAAAGACTTGCATGACAAACATAATATATTTTTGGAAGAGTGTCTACTAAGCGCTTTGCATGGGTTTGAGTTAATAATGGAATTACTACTTCCAGTTAACTAGAAGAGATCTATTATTAGTGAACTTGCATGTGTCTCTATTATTCTAAAGGCACGTGGCTAATTTTAGCATGTGACCTATTTTGGGAATTATGTAAGTGGTGAAAGGAAAGCCCCCACCCTTATACATATTTAGTAATTTGCATAGGTTAAGAGAGGACTATGTATGAGCTATTGTGAAGTTATGCTATCAGATCTGATGCATGCATGAACTTATGGTACAACTTATTGTAAGAAGATTTTCTATATTTACTGTCTTTAACATAATGGAGTGCATTGATTGATTCAAGGTGTTACGTAACTAGTTCTTGCATGGTTGAATTCATTATGGCTATTGTTTAAATCCATTACTCTTTAGATCTAGATCTGGAATATACTTTGTATAATGTTTATACTATTTATGGATCTAAATGCATCAACTCTTCATCTTGCTAACATCCCGCATAAGCAAAATTAAAGAGGGGCCTGTACCTTTGCATGCTTTGGGTGAGTACTCGGTCTAGGGTCGGGTGATGTGCTAGCATGCCTAGGTTACTTCTAGTAAATTCTAGGCTACATCATTGGTTCCATTTTCGGGACATCTTTTTCCGTTGTTTTCAACATTGTTCATGATGAAGACATACTAGTTGACCTTAGCAAGTGTTGAGGAGTGGATAAAATATTTATAAGAAGAGTACGCACGGAGGTTCAACACCGGATCTGAGTTTAATGCACACACATGGATGGAATAGAATTGGTATGCTTTTTTGTATTAGAGATTCTTTGCTATATTTTTGGTCGAGTTGTACGAGTGGATGGTTTCTTATGCATCTAAACAGAACCGGAGATATCACACATTTCTTTGGATGTAAGAATAATTTCAAGCCCTCTATGATGTTGATCTGATTTGGACAAGCATTGTGGATAATTAGTTTTGTGGTGTTCTAAATAGTTATATCTTGGATTATTCAATTTCCACTTATTCTTGTTTGGAGGTAGCTGAGTTCTAGTTTTAACGATATCCCGGGGGAACTTACTTGCAAGGCCTTCCACTGGTGATCAAAATATTGATGGTAACTTTAAAATTGGAAGAAAAACCTATGGCTAGCTAAACCCCACCACGTGAAGGGGAAGAAGCAAGTTTGGTGAAATATGGTAGACCTAGAAGAATAAAGGAAGAGATAAAAAAGGTGGATTAAGTATAATGAGATGCACCATATGGAGATAGAGAAGGAGTGGGATGTTTCGAGTGAATGGCATTGAGGAGAGAGATGGATCATGAAGGATTTGGAGCTCATGCAAAAGGCATGGAGCTGGAGCATCGGGAACTCCCCAATTTTGGAAAGCATGATAGGTAACCCCCTCATCCTCACATGGAATTACATCAATAGATATGACCTAGGCCGCGGGTGTGCATCTAAATGTACCTAGAAACCTAGCCCTTGCACTTGGTTTTCTAGTATTTAGTACGATAAATAGTCAGCAAGATAAGTTGGGCGGTAGGGAAGTAGGATTAAGTCAGATAGCAAGTACATTGATGGCAGGGAAAATGTTTTCATTGTTTTTTAGAGGTACCTATTCAGGTGCATCATTTGTGCATAATTTGAGCATGCAAAATTTGGGGCTCACTTATGGGAGTGGTACCACTTCACAGACCATGGGAGTTCAATATAGTACTATTGTTGGGACACATGGAAGTACAACTTTTGGTCTACTTTTGGCTATAGGTGGAGGATTAGGAGGTATAGGTGGTTCTAGTTCTGATGGATCTAGTGATTCTGGAGGTAGAGGTAACACAAGAGGTTCTAGATTATGTGGGAAAGGTCCGCACCAACCCTATTTTATTTACATGGAGATGTCTCTTCATCTTCTAGAGTATATGGGCATATTGGATACTACCGAACATGTGCACTGTGTGAGATATTGTGGCATGTGAAAGGGATCATGGCTTTTGAGTGCAAGGAAAGTTAATTTCCCACTACATTACAAGGATGTGCACATAGTCGGTACAGAAATTTTGACCCTAATAAGACTTGTGTAGACTATGCAACATTAAAAGATGATTTCCTTAAGGAGTTTCACATCCCTAAGTTTGAGTAGAAGAGTATAAGAGCGCTCAAGGATATTAAACAAGGCACTACTAAGAGTGTCTGGGAGTATGACAATTGATTCTAAACATTTTTTTATCTAAGATCTCTTATGATATTCACACAAGGCAACATGCACAATGGTTTGTTGGAGGTCTGATCACACCTTTTAGAAGGGATTTTTCACATAAGACATACACTGATCCATGCAAATCACTTGAAAATTTTTTTGCTCTCGAGGAAGTCGGGAGTATAGAAACTAGAGTAAGTCCATTCTTGGGGGCACATATTACATATATGACGAAGCAGTTGGAGAAATTATTGGTGAATTCAGCACATGAGACACACATGGGGATTTAGTGTACAAATTGTGAAGTGGAAGTTCACACCAAGGATAGTTTTCCCCACAAATCAGTACATTCATTACTTTGCTAGACTATGAGATATTTCATTTGAACCATGACGTTATCCACTACCCATTATTACAATGCATGATAAGGAAGAATGTATCCTGCTATTGTAATATTTTTCGGTCCATGACTCACAATATAAAGGACTATAGATTGATTGGTTAGATCCATGATGCTATAGATATTGGTGTGCGACAGATAGGAGTATCAGATAAATCTAAAGGCAAGAATGAGCACTAGGATCGAGATCATAATCAAGTGCGCTATGATCGGAATGAGGGGTGCTATGATGGAGGACATGGCAGAGGTCAAGGATACCATGGAATATTTGGGGGACAAGGCTATGGTGGTGGATGAGGTGAATTCCCTCATGGAACATGCTTTACATGCGGATCACCTGACCACTATAGGCGTGAATGTCCTTAGAATATTACATGTTCTTTCTATGGAAAGAATCATAGCTATGAGGAATGCCTAGACTTATATGAGCATCTTAGTAAGTAGCATAAATAAGAAAATAAAGGTGTAGGGATGGTTAGGATATAATGCATTATGGAAAATCAGTGGATGCCCAAGTTGGAACTGGAATTTGAGGTTTTTTCTATAAATATCAATACATGCGTTGAAGTGGCGCATGCTAAAGAATCGTTACAATAGAAGCCTACCATCACTAAGGAGGAGGTTCTACATGCATGGTACCCAGATCCTACCCATTATAAGGAGGTTTATGAGGAAACCATGGAGGTACTTAGAAACATTCAGGGTGAAATACACCGTTTAAAGGAGCAATTATGGAAGATGGAACTAAAGAATGAGGTAGAGATGGTCTTGTCAGATATTGATGACTTGAAGGAGGTATGCAGAATACTACGCCAGGAGAATATTATTCCATTACTAGGGAGTTGGCTAAAGAGAAACACTCCACGTGCTAATACTGAGAATGGAAAACAAATATTGCATGCAAATCTTCCCCCATAGCTTAGACTATGAAAAGGAAATCACTCTATGTTGTTGTGGATGGATGGATTTTGAGCAATATATTGATTGATACAGTCATGGAAGTCAATGTGCTTACTTTAGATGCATGGGTACATATGGGGAGACCTATATTGCAACCATCTTCTAATGTATTATTTATGGATAATCGAACTAAGGCCACTCCTATCATATTTTTAAAATATGCATCCATTACTATACATGGGGCCAAGTTCATTGGGGATTTTGAGGTTTTAGTGCTTGTAGAAG
The DNA here is from genome assembly GCA_018340775.1 of Taxus wallichiana var. yunnanensis. Classification (NCBI taxonomy): domain Eukaryota; kingdom Viridiplantae; phylum Streptophyta; class Pinopsida; order Cupressales; family Taxaceae; genus Taxus; species Taxus wallichiana. The sequence continues at coordinate 95,258,846 of CM031239.1, read as the reverse complement.
CAGACAGTTTCCCAGCTCTTCTTGGATGCCCTTGGTGTTATGCAAATAATGTTGATTTTCGAGTTCAACAAGGGATATTTCAGTTTTGAGACTAAGGAGGTAAAGGTTAGTATCCATTTAACGATGGGAAATCTACAACCTATGTTGAGCCTTTGAGTGAAGAATATTTGAACCGGATCTATATAGACGCCATCCGGGACCTAGAGGTCATGTTAGTGCAAATATACAACACCCCAAAATGACCTTCAAATCAGTAGTCTAGAATTAGGTCATTTAGTGTGATTGCACAATATTGAGTTTTCTCCAAGGTGTGGACCTTGCAAAGGGAGAAAACTCTCTAGATTGAAGCTTCGTTCTTACTCCTCTGTTTAGGTGTATGAATGAATTTTTAGAGGTTCAATACTAATTCCAACTCTAAATTCCAAGGAGACATGAAAGGGGAAAAAAACTAAGCTAAAACAGTGATACACCAAAGGAGTGATGAACTTTTGTTTTACAAATAAACATAGATCATAAGAATGTAGCACAAAGAATGCACATATTGCCGAATGTAATGAAAGATCATAATACAATGATAAACACATGAGAGGGTTGGAATATCAATCACAGAACATATATTATCATTCTCAAGTTTAATATAATGCATTACAATGGTAAGGAGGAAAAAACATATGCTTTGTAGCCTATATGAGAGGTCTGAAACTCTATAAATCTACCTGCTAAGGAAGAAAAGAGAGCTTACAAGAGAAAAATGTCCAACATTACAATAGATCACTTTTTTACATTTATAGCTGAAGAAAAGAGAGGAAAAATGAAGGAGGAATAAAAATATGATCTTTTTCCTTAACCACCTACCGTTAATCCTTTCAAATCAACCTATAATCCATCAAATTGACCTCCTCTGTTTCTACTTTGTGTTGGAGAGAAAAAATGATAAATTTGGTACAACACAATGACTTTCAAAGCAATATGATATCACATGTATGGTGTGAGAATACATTTTTTGGTTTTCTTCAATCAAAATGAACTAATTCTTAATCCTTGGCATGTGGGACAAAGCAACCATGGTGGATTTGAGAAAGAAAAAACTCATTTGAAGTAATCTGGTTCGCATTAAAATCCTGAAAGACGTTTTTAACATTTTCTCCATTGAAACCTCCAAGAAATAATTTTTTATTTTTCCAATACATAGAGAGGATTGAGACCTTTCTAAAAAGTCTGATTTTGTTGAAATCTGATCTCGGATCAAAATATATATCCATCTCAAGATTTAGGGCAAAATTAGGGAAAAAACTTGGGCACAAATTTCGAGGCGGAAAAATCAGATTTCAAAAACGGGCTCATGGGGTCAAAATTTTGCTTTTTGCATTTTTGGAAAATTTTCCAAAAATCTCCGTGCCTCAAAGTGCCTTGGGACATGTGGCGTCTTCTAGTTTGTCGGTGGAATCGCGGGCGGAACATGTGTCACCTTCTCATTGGTGGTGGAATCGTGGGCCAAAGGCATGTCTTTTCCTTTGATTTCATTTTGGGACAATTTCCCCAAAACTCCCGCACTCCATTGCTCTACTACCACGTGGAGTCTTCTCATCGCTCGGCAGGCCTTCGGGCCTAAATTTCAATTTTGGGCTTTTAGCCAAAAGGGAAACACTTCCCAATTCTCCCGCCCCCCGCCACAGACATGTGTCTCCTCCTCATTCATCTACGGGCCCACATGAAATTATTTTCCTTTTGTGCTTTGAGTGAAAGCACCAAAAACTTGAACTTTCCCTGACATCTGCCACTCCACCTGCCACGTGGTGCATTCTTATTAATGGTCGTGGGCCATTAAGGAAAATTTTCCCAAGAAACTCCGTTGAGTCATAACTTGAAAAGTACAAGGAGTTAGGAGGAAAATTTTACCTTTCTGGAAAGGTAAGAAAATTTTCTATCTGATGGAACCATTTCTAGAAAATTTAGAGTCCTTGAAGCATGCAAAAATTCATTTTAAGTACCAGCAAATGGAATGGAGGAGAAGTTAGCCAAAAATAAGCATGGGCTTATTTTGGATAATAGGTCCTTGAGCCATCTAAGGAGGGAATCCTTCAAGGAAGTTACACAGTCTATTAGCGATACTACACATATTGGTTGTGATAATAGGGCTCATGGTACATATGATTTAGTAGGGCATGAAGTAAAGAGCACATTTGTGCGGAACATTAAACCTCATTGCATCAGGAGAATAGGTAATAGCTCTAAACCTTGGTGCACTCGGGAAGGATACCCTATAGGTTTCTTATGCACCATGTAGGAATAATGGCTAGACTAGTTAGAGAGAAGAATTATGCTAGCATAAACCCTCTGCATGGGAAAACAACGCACTTTGGTGGGTGGTTCACAGGGATAATCTTGTAGAATGGAATGAAGTCAGGATTGCTCTTACAACTTGGTTTTCTAGGAGCAATGCACCAACTCAAATCTGCACATATCATGGTAATCAACCTATTCAACACCACATCCAATAGTGTGAGAGGCTCTGGAAAGAGGGATAGGAATATTTTCTCCTTCTCTATGGGTGCAAAAACTTTATTCCACTTTACAAGGTTACGCACATGCTTGGTATGTATATGCAGAGCTACATAGAGAAACTAGAAATTGGCAGGATTTGATTATAGGTATGGTCCGACTTTTGACTACTTCTCTACTAAACCTCTAGTAGAAGAGGAATTAAGGGTTATAAAGTGGTTAACTATGGGAGACAGTGCAAAGGTAGAAGAACTCATTCAGGAGTTATTTGATGGAAATGACTCAGAGCATGTTTTGCTATAGAAACAGAGATAAATGCCACACTACTTAAGCATGCTTTCTTTGAGAAATAAAAAGGGAATATGGTCTACATAGTGGATGATGAAGAAGTAGAAGAATTGGATATATATCATTCAACAAGTGCACGTGAGGTCTTGGATAGTGCAGATAACAACACACGTGCCTATCATGAACCTATGAGGACCAAGAAAGTGAATATTGGTATGGATGTTGAGCCTAAAGAGGCAATAATTGGAGATTATTGGTTTGAATTTGAAGTAGAAAAAATAGTGGAGTTGCTCCATGATTTTTAGGATTTATTTCCTAGGGGCTACCATGAATTGAAAGGAGTGCATGCATCATTAGGATAAATGAAGATAAATCTTAAGGAAGGTGTATACCTGGTCAGGAAGAGACCCTACAAGATGAACCCCAACTTCCGTGAAAAGGTCAAGGAAAAAATTTGTAAAATGTTGAATCCTGGAATCATCAAGCCCCTAGATGAGTCAAAATGGGTTAGCACAATGGTGATCAGTATAAAGAAAGATGGTTGGATTATGATCTGTGTACACTATAGGGAGATAAATGTTATATGTGTGACTGATCCTTTCCCTATACCATTCACAAAGGAAATATTTGAAGGCATTGTAGCGCGTGAGATCTATTCCTTTATAGATGGATTATTTGGGTACCATCCGTAAAGGATTATGGATAAGGATCAAGAAAAGACTAATTTCACCATTGAATGGGGAAGTTTTGCATATACCGTGATGTCATTTGAACTAAAAAATGTGCATGTTGTATTTTTATGAATAGTTGTTCAAGAATTCCAGGATTTTATTCGCTCTTTTCTTGCAAGTTTATTTGGATGATTGGATGGTATATAGGCTTCTTAAGAACCATTATGACAAATTATGCTTAATTTTTGAAATATGTAGATAGTTAAGCATCTCTTTGAAGATAAAAAGTGGTTTTTGCTATACCTTTTGGCACTTTGTTACGACATATTATCTGTAAGCAAGGTTTGTTAGTAGATCTAGCTAAGATTGCAGCTATTGTCGGCCTAAAAGAACCTACCACCATAGTGAAGTGCACGGATTTTGGGTCACACTGGTATTATAGAAATTATATTAAAGGATAAGTTAAGGTTACCACACCCTTGGAGGAGTTACTAAAGCAAAAGGGACATTCTATTGTGGGGAACCGAAGCAACACACATTTGAGACATTGAAGCGAAATTTACTACATCACTTATTCTACGATTTCCCTCGTGGGACCTGTTTCACCTGATTCTAGATCATTTCTTTTAATGTTGATGAAATAGAAGGGTAAAGGGCTAGGAGGAATACCTATTGAAATGTTGGTTGTAGGTTGTTGCACGTGTATGACTTCTTGATCCACAGCTGATTCCGAGATCTTCCTTTTTGCTTGGAGGAACTACCCGAAATAGAAAACAAGATAACCAAATAAAAGTTAAACAATATATCCATTGGACTTCCTAGCGTATGCTAGATCCGGAAGTGTGATACTACCTAGACGGCTATCAATCCAATGTTTAAAACAACTTAATCTTAACAATAGAGGAAATCATACTATAGTTAAAATGATTTAGGTATCTTATTCGACTAAAATAAGCAAATTCATTCACAACAGAAAAGCTATGATTGAATTTGAAGATCAAGATCTTTGTCGGATGATACTCGTACTAGTCTGGGGTCGGTTTTGGGTTGTTTACGGTATCGGGTGGAGGTTTTAAGCTCTTTTATTGGTCTAAGGGTAAAAACATAGAGACCGACATCGGTCTGGTATGACTGATGTTAGTTTAGGTGAACTAGCGATGGTTGTGGGTAATCGGTGATGGTATGGTCAGGATATAGAAAACTCAATAAAAACTTGAGGTGAGGGCAGATCTAAGGATAACTGGAAATGTGAAAGGTAATGAAAAGGTCTGTGTAGGTCTTAGGTATACTCAGGGGTGATTAAAATCTGGGTATGGGTAGTTCAAGGTGTGGGTGAAGGAATGGTCAATTTTGCATGGAGGTAAATGGTGGGGGAATGGGAATGGGAGTAGAAACTAATAATAGAAATAAAAGAGTCTACTCAAATGACAATGGACAAGTTTTGGTTAATAAAACACTTACTGTTGTATAAGCTTGATGTCTAGTTGGCAATGGCAGGTGATCAAATGGAAGGAACTTGGTGTGGTGTTGGCACTTCCCTGATGCTCCCGTGAATGAAAATGGCTCTATGATTACTTTTGGTGTTGGCTGTGGATGCTCTGATGCATGTACAAATGTTGATTTTGCTTGCATGTAGCGCTGGTTTCATCTCTTACTCGAGAAATGTGCCAACCTCGAAATAAGGTTGTTTTGGGGACTATGGTAACCGACGGTAGTTCCGAGTTGACCGGCGGTAGTTTAGGTAAATCGACATTGGTTAGGAGGGAATCCCTAGGTTTAATAAAATGTGTAGATCCTCTTGATTTTCCGGGATCTCGCTCATTTTCATCTACTGATTAGAATGGAAGATTCCTTCTAAGGGGAAGGAATGTGTATAGAGGGAATGTATGCTTTGAATTTTAGGGTTTAGGTAGGTCTTAGTTAGTTATGACAACATACTAAGAATAGGTCTTAGGGTGAGGTGGCTAGATGAGGTGTATATGTGAGGTGGTGGTGTGGACATTATCCAATTAGGATATTTAAATAATAGATATTGTGAGGAAAAGGATTAAATTAATTAAATTAATATTAAAGTGGGGTGAAAGGGTCCATGGTTAGGTGATTGTGTTCAAATTAGTTATTTGTTGAGGGACCTAGGGGAGTGTGACCCAAATTTGGTGTCTACATTTGGCCCCGTTTTGTTGTGTATCTTGTATTGGTAAGCTATGTTGACAAAATTAAGATGTGGTTGCGCCATGTGTGGGTGAAGGTGATCCACCTCAAAATAGGGATGGATGAGGCAAAAGGTAAAAGGTGAATGTGATGAAGAAGAAGGTTGGAAACAGGGGAAAAAAAGGAAAAAGGTCTACTTAGGTAATTCGTAATGGGTCGTGGTTAAAGGTAGTAACAACAAATAGATGCACACGTATAAACTGCAAAGATGGCACCTAGTTAAAGAGAAGGAAAACTCTACGTTTTCCAAGGTCGATAGGTTTATCCAAAAAAGGTTGAGGTGATTCCAGATTCAAGGTATAAGATATGGTTAGGAAACACAATGCAGGTCAGTGCAGGAATGTTTAGGTATGTTCTGCACACCAAGGGTTGGAGTCGATAAACAAATCATGATAGGAGGCAAGCTAAGGCTAGGATCTCCATCAACACAAGTAATGGTACTGTAAGGTATAGCTAGCACATGAGGTCACAGGTCACTAGCAATGTTCTAGGTCTAAGTATCTTGATCACTAGTATAGGTAAGGCCGAGGGATGGGAAAATAACGAGTCCCCGATTAAGGACAAGGTGAGGAGGTCAATGATAAGGTCAAGAAGATAAAGTGAAGTTTCCAAGTGAGGTAAGGGTGAGGTAAAAAGGATTTACATAAAAAATTGGGGGTAGGGGGTAGGAGAAAGACTAAGTAGGGTAATCGATGATGATTTAAAGGAACCAATGCTAGTCATGATGGACCGACCATGGTAAGCTAGGGCACAAGACCGATGTCAATTAGGATAAAACCGTCACCGGTCAAGTCAGGTAGGTTATAAAAAAGAAAAAGTGTTGTATTTTTCCAATAAATTTTCTTTTACAAAAGAGGAGAAAATGAAAAGTGAAAGATGAAAAGGTGGAAAGTGACAGAGTGAGATGGAGGACTGAGTTGGCGAGCCATGTGATTGGTGATAGTTGGTCGATAGGTGGATCCACGAGATAGGTTGGATTGATTTGATTGGTTAGATAGAGAGAAGTCATTTGGTGAAGGAAGAGGCAGAGAGAGGATTGGGAGGACCACCAAAGGTCAGTTGGTGACTGGTAGTGCCACCATGTAGATGGTAGTGCGATGAGGTAAGATTCAATGTCCCTCCTTGTTTGTTAAGTAGATTGATAAAAATTAGGTAGGAGGGAGATGGGTTTTGGGGGGGAATGAAATTTGAATTCGGGGAAGATAGTGGGTAAAAGAGGAATGGGGAGGGTAGAATTAGGTAAATGAGGGGTGGGAAGGGGTTTTAGGTAGGGATTGGGGTGGGGACTGAGGAGAAATGTGAAATTTGGGTAGAAATAGGGCATGGTGTCATGGGTTATCACCACGACAGTGACTCGACGCGCCGAAGGTTGGCCAATGTCAAGGTGGGGTAAACCAGAATCAATCACTAATTAGGTGACCAATGTCGGTTATGGGTAGACCATGGTCGGTCGGTGAGGACCGTGCACTACAAGGTAGAAACAAACTTTCCCAAAAAAGTGAAATAGGCAAGGGTTGATCGTTAGGGAAAATGTATAGATGTGTGGGAAAATAGGTAAGGTCGGGGAGTGGGTCAAAATGGAAGTAGGTGAGGGGTCAGGGTGTGTGTAAATAGGTAAGGTGATATTGGGTTGGGTAGGTTTAGGGTAGGTAGGTTGGTTGGTTAGGGTTGGGTTGGGTAGGTAGGTAGGTTAGGGTTGGGTTGGGGTGGAGGGTAGGTCATGGGATAAATGGGTAAGTAGCAAAGTAAAATAGGTAGGGTAATGGGTATGGGTATGGGTGAATGTAGATATGGTCATGTTTTAATAATGTGATTGTTTTGTTAGATGCAGTGAGAGATCAGTTGAGGATGTGAGACAAGGTGCCACCCTTGCTCGTGATAGTTCGTGGGGCAGCGAAAGTCGAGGAGTGGAGGCATGTCATAGATGTTGGCCTAAGTGGGGTCAAGCGCTACCATCATGTAGTCCTGAAACCGAGTCTGATGGTCACTCTCATCGATAGATGGGATTTCGCGACCAACACGTTCCACCTACCAATGGGGGAGATGACCGTCACCCTAGAGGATGTGTATAGGATCCTATAGTTACCTATATTGGGGATGCAGTATATTCGATCTCCTCAGAGGCATATGAGGAGTTGATGCTGACGGTATTTGGTGAGGGACTAGTGGAGCTGACATTCCATAGCGCCAACCTCAGCTATGGAGATATGTACCTAGCCTGCCTAGAGGAGATGGGGCTAGTAGTATTATTTATGGAAGCAAGTATGCTAATTTACACTCCCAGATGCGAGGGTGGGAGATTCCCATAGTCACCGATAGGGGTATTACATTATATGATTATGGATAGGAGTTGTTTTGCATGGGTGCCAACATTCCTAGTGTAGATATATAGAGAGATATGGGCATATGGGTGGTTACACAGTTCAGTTTGTGTTACATGCTTATTCTTCACTATTGGGCCTACAAGCACATTATTTGTGTTCGTCTGCTCTATGCCCCGGGAAGATGCATGTGAGCCTCGGTTTTGTTTGAGTGGGGTATAAGCAATGGGTTCTTGTGATAGGAGAGTGCCTAAAAGGTGGGGTTTGACATGATGTGGCCTATAATAGGAAGCTATCGGAGAGATTGTCCATTGTGGACATTATTTGGAGATCTGCTTGTGGGCTATCCCTCATATAGACAGATGGATGATGAGTTAGTTGGCCTTAACCTACTTAGATGGATTTAGGGGCATCGTAAAAGGGAGCACAAGATGATCCTAGTAGAAAGGGTTAGGTAGCAGCTTTAGACTACCACAAGATATACCTCCACCCTTCCCACAGTACAGGAGAGATGACATAGAGAGGCCATTGCCTCTACCATAGCTGATAGTGCCTACAGGGCAGGAGGAGTAGGTGATAGATTGGTGGATCAATGATGTCAGAGTTACAAATAGATATAAATAGTGGTGGGCTGGCCATTTACAAGCAAGATCATCGCCCAGTTGGGGTAGCTGATTGAGCCACTATCATGGTGCAAAGAGATGTCCTACAAAAAGGGTGGGGTGAGCCTGATTACATAGTTGGGGATGGTATAGGGGTAGTTAGCAGTTTTAGAGGTGAAGGTGGCTACATTACATGCACATGTAGCTTACCCCAGAGGCCTAGATGGCCTAGGGTGGAGATGGAGAGGGTGATGATGAGTAGGTGGCCACCCTATAGGCATAAGTTACAGGTTTACAAGGCTAGTTGGCCACTACACAGTAAAGATTCAGCACTACAGTGCCTCGTATAGTACACAGGGTGTGAGGTCGATGGCAACTCAATAGGCACCGATACATGTGGTCCTAGCTCATAGGTCGGTGTGGGACAAGGTCCCACATGATGTATAGGGTTAAAGGGTGATGAGGCCACAAAAGAAAGTACCCATATCTAGGTTATAGGATACTTTAGGTGAGGCCGATATTATTACCAGATCAATTGATGATGGTAGGGATAAATTTTCTATCATATGGAGAGTACAAGGCTTAACAGCCTTGAGTGATAGGACCAGATCCCGTACTCAAAAATGTGGAGAGAACAGAGGTCATTGAGCCCCGAGACAAGATCAACGTGAGGCTACCAGCCATGAAGGCCAGCTCCAATCGATGTACTGTATCCAGAGGGACCCGGCCATGACCCATGATGGGCGGTGAGATGTTATCAGTGCTGACAAGATCCGAGAGGGAGGAGGAGATGGGTGAGATAGATATGGAGGATGTCAGAAAGATGATGCCTAATGCACATTCCTCTATTTTTATGTATTTTATTCATTTTTGATATATACCGACCTGCATGCCAAAGAGAGTGAGGATGTATACAAGAGTTTTGTATATTTTTTATCATATACCGGCCTACATGCCGGCTTTTTCTGAGGCTATATATGAGAGTTTTGAGAGATTTTGTTATATACACCGGCCTACATGCCAAAGATATTTGAGAGTTATGTATATGGATACACATGTTTGGATGTTTTTATTTATAGAGATGATGATGATTATGGTCATTATGTGTATACATGGTTGTGGTTATCTTGCTATTTTGATTTGTATATGTGATGGAAACCAAGTAGTGTAGGCATGATAGAGTCAGGTCATAGGCATGGATCGAGTTAGGTTTTAGGCATGGATGGAGTCATGATAGGTGTGTTAGGCATGGTGGAGTCAGGTCATAGGCATGGATTGAGTCAAGTCATAGGCATGGTGTAGTCTAGTCATAGGCTTGGATTAAGTCAAGTCATAGGCATGGATCGAGTTAGATTTTAGGCATGGATGGAGTCATGATAGGTGTGTTAGGCATGGTGGAGTCATGATAGCTATGTTAGGCATGGTTGAGTCAGGTCATAGGCTTGGATTAAGTCAAATCATAGGCATGGTGGAGTTTGTAATTCATTAATTTGTGTAATTAATGATGATATGGGTCATGTTTGAGATGTTTTATAGTAATATGCATGATAATGGTAAAGAAATGGTAGACATAATGAATGTATGTATGATGATGATAAAAATGTGGAAAGCAATTTGTTGTTTGTTTGGTTTAATTCCCAATTATTGATATAAAAAGAAATCTAACAAGGGTAGATTGTGATTTAGGAAAATGAAAGGTGAATTGGTTAGGGTAGAGAGTGGCCGAGCTAACCTCCAAGGGCCCCATGCCCTCGGAGTGCTACCTACATAGTCTCGATGAAAAAGGGACCTCAGGCTGATGTAGTTCTCCCATAAGCTAGGGAAGAATGCAAGGAGGTAGGAATATGGGTTGGTAGGTTATAGGCATGATTGAGTCTAGGTTTTTTAGGTATGGGTGAATTGTGGGCACATTGGTATGGGTGATTTGGAGTTGGTTATGGTGAAAGAGGAAAATGTACCCAAAGATAAGTGTTGAGGATCTAGTCCTGTATAAGGTAATCAATACGTAATGAAGAAGGTTAAAAGACAAGAGGAGGCAAGGAAGCCACCTAATTGGTAAGGATCATAATGAGTAGGTCATACCTTGGATAGGCTGATGAACGTAAGACCCTAAAGACATTGCATGATTGATTATTCCAAAGGTGAAGAGTAGTCACATGATCACCAAATGTCACAGTTTTAGTAGGTCCCTTAAGGTGGTAGGAAATGAAAGTGTGAATGGTGAGAGGGGAAAAGTGGTTAGTTTTATATGGTATTTGGTAGCATGCTTTTTGGCGAGAGATCCAAGATCACGATGGGCAAGTCCATGATGAAAAAGTTTTCTCGCTTGACTTGTATTTGAGATAGACTAATCCATGTAGGAAGTCTATATGGGATGAGGAAATTAACTCCTTGGGGTGTTTGTGAAGCTAATCGATGTGGGAAGCCTCAAATTTTCTTATTCCTTGTTTTGTTTGTAAGCGTGCTTTACATAGATGTCCTTCGAGGGAGCAAATCTATTTATAACAAAGTGATGTAGAAAGAAAGATGTCCTTTTGAGGGAGTCATATTTTATTGGAAGTTTAACTCAAGGAGTTGGATTCCATGTGAGGGTTTTTAAGTCATGGACAAGACTAAGGTGAAGAATTATATTCTTATTCGAAACCAAGGTGAAACAACCATGGGATCTCATCTAAAAGTATACGAAAAGTATCCATGAGAATCATGTCATGTGTGGCACCGTGGTACACATATTTAAGAGAGGATAAAAAGTTACTGGTATGCACATGATTCTTGTTTAACCATTGGTGATTGCGTAGGAAGTGGATAAAATTCAAGGGACGAGCATGGAAAGAGGCGTAAGGTGAGGTAGGAGTAAAATTCAATAGTAGAATGGTTTAAGATGCAAGGAATTGAGGGGCTTAGGTTTGGGTTTACCATTTAATGAAGATAAACGATAACCACCCGATCCATAAGTATGAGTCATAATGTATGGTCCAAGACAATTAGGAGCAAACTTTCCCCAATTACTTTTTACGCTTTGGTTACATGTTGATTTTCTTTCAGGACAAGGTCACCGACTTGGAAGGTGCATTCATGGACACATTTGTCATAGGTAATCTGTGATGCAAAATCACAAAGACCCCGGATGTTGATCAGATTTCTAGGTTGATCATACTAGCATCCAAAGGTGATTTCCTAACATTGAATCCTTTCTCCAAGTGTGGGACTTGCAATAATGAGAAAGGAATCTCCAAAGAAGGCTGGTTCCTATTCCTCTGCTTCTGATGCACACGAAAAATGTAGAGGGTTTGCTCAAATTCTAATCTAACTCACCAAGGAGACAGGGTAAGAAGATGCACAAAAATAAACCTAAGCTAATAGAGGTGATGCACCGATGAATGAAGAACACCTATCTTACCAATAAACACAGACCATAAAAATGTGATGCAAGATCATGCATGTATAACAAAATTTGCAAAGAAAGATCAGGAGGATTCAAATGAACACAGAGAGGGTTGAGAATCATCCACGACATATGCATTACTTGCTCCAAAGATTGATACAATACACTACAAAATTCCAGGAGGCGAGTCAGTCATATTACACTTTCAAATGGGAGGTTTGAACTCCACAAATTCGCCTGATAAAGAGAAGAAGGGAGGAGTAAAACAGGAAATGTTCCACCTTTAGAAAGAAGCCCCTCCTTACAATATATAGGAAGAATGAGAGAGGGAAGGGAGAGGAAATCCAAATCTACCCCAACCACTTCTAGGTTGTATTTAACTCATCTCATTATGATAGAATCGGTGAATCCTGGTGAAACGAGGGACTGTCTAGTAGAAACGGCGAACTGCTCTGTCATTAAAGTGGTTGCTGAAATGTCACTTCTATCTATTATCACGCGCGTAGACGTTTTCTTGATTTTATCTCTCCAAACTGAACCAAAATGCAAGATTGACCCTGGAATCATTTAGAGAATTTCACCAGATTTCCATTGATATGAAGAATGTGAAAATCTGAGCTCTGGATCGAAAGTTATGGTGATCTGAAGATTTAGGGCAAAAACAAAGCCAAACGGATATTTGAAATTTTTCCCGCGCTCCGCCATGTGTCGTGTGTTAATTGGGCACGTAATTCTCTCTCCTCCACCTCATGTGGGTTTCTCTTTGAAATTTTGACATTTTCTTACACTTTGGAAAAATTCTCATTTTCCCGCGCCCCGCCACTTGGGACATGTGGCGTGATCTGGTTGGAGGACAGGGCGCGGGGTCATCCTTGTATTTTAATTTTTTGGCCCAAGACTTTTGTCAAATTTTCCTAAGTCTTTCCCTAGCTCCGAACTCCCCTGCCTTAGGAAACGTGGCATGCTCTGATTCATCCACGGGTTCATTCTCTAAAAATTCCTCTCGGGCCTTTAAACTTGGACATGTGGCACGGTTTTATTGGTTCGGGCCTGAGGAGCGCATTTCTTCCTTCTGACACATGGCGCATTCTGATTCATTGGTGGCTCCTCGCGTCCCTCATGTACTTTTGTCCCAACTGTCCCAAACTGCCTGGGACAAATTCTTCTGAACTGTCTAATTCAGGCTTACTCGTCCCTCTTTGCGGTGAAGACACGTGGCGAGATTCCATTGGCTCTCGGCTCTTTCGGCTCTTCGCGTCCCACGCGTACTTTTGGCCTGGATGTCCCAAACGAAAGTCCTCTGTTTCAGCCGATCTGGGTGGTTCACATCCTTCACCTACCTTTGTCCCAACTGTCCTGGACTGTCTGGGACAAATTTCTCTCAACCGCCGAAATGGGTCGATCGCTTTCTCTCGCCGCTTCACCTTTTCACGCCCTTCACGCCCTTCACGCCCTCACAGCCCGATGTTCCGCATTCTCGACAATAGTTAGTCAATTTTTTCACCTTCGACCGGTTCTCCCTTTCACGTCCTCGTGCATCCTTACGCCCAGATATCCCTTTGCTTCGGACCGTCTCGGCATCTTTTCTGGCCGATTCGTGCTCTGACGTCCCAACTATCGCAAGGACCACCTGGACTAGGACTTAGCTGATTTTCTTCATTTTTCCAGCTCCAAGCTTGGTTTTCTACATTTCTTCCATTTTCTTGACCTGTTGGGATTCCTTCTTGGACATGCAGGTTAGAGAGAAACCGAGGGGACCCTAGAAACATGATTTCAGGCCTTGAATCATTCTACTTGCTCGACTGACAATCTGATGCATGTTATCAAAATTACCTTGGGGGGAATTTTAGATAATAGTTTTGGCAACTTTTCGGGGTTACCTGCCTGCTAGGTAGAAGATCATTGGCCTTTTAACAATCCATTGGGCATGGAGTCATGAGTTGTAACCTGCAAACCGATCCGAACTTTGATCCCGATCCTGATACCGCAACTCATTCTTCGAGAGCACTCTGAACTGTAGAAATTCAACCTAAGAGTGACAAAACCTGTGCCAAAGCACTTAAGAAAAAGAAACCTAACTACAACAAGAAAATGTGCATACACACTTAGAGGAACTGAAATCTAGGCTAATATTTACAAGGGTAAACCTTTTCCTTTTTAGTAGCAATGTTTAAGATAGATTCCATTAACTGGAATCGAGAGTTCTTCTCCATCCAATGCAGACAATTTGAAGGAATTACCACTTTTACATCTCATGACCATGTAGAGGCCACTCCAAATGGCATCAAACTTGGAATGCCTTCCAGGTTTCACCCAATCTGCATCCCATTTCAGAACTAGGTCCCCCTCCTGGAAGTTCCTTGCTCCTACCTTCTTGTCAAACCATCTTTTTACTAAGGTTTGATCCTTTTCAATCATCAGAACTGCATGTTCTCTTATTTCTTCCAATTCCATCAACTCTATGTACTGCCTCCATTGGTTTGAACTCAGACAACTCCAACTGCTTCATGAGCTCCAATGCTGGAAATTCTAATGATATAGGCAATACTGTCTCTTTCCCATAGACCAATTTGTAGGGAGAACTACCTGTAGATCTCTTTGGTGTTATCCTGTTAGCCCATAATGCTGATTTTAGCTTGGTATGCCATGTCCTTTGGTTTTCATCCAGAGTTCTTCTGATGATCCTTAGCAACTTTTTGTTCATGGACTCTGCCTATCCAAAACCCTGTGGGTAATAATTTGAAGAGGTGCTTAAATAGATTCCATTCTTGATAGCCCATTCTATAATCTTGGAACCTATGAATGCTAATGCATTATCTAATATGATAGTGGCCGGCACACCGAACCTGGTCACTATTTCTTCATAAAAGTCTAGTATGTTAGACTCACTTGCTTCTTTGAGCACTACTGTCACCCACTTGGTGAAATAGTCCATTGCCATGAGAATCCACTTGTGGCCTTGGCTTGAGTTTGGGTTGATGACCCCGAAGAAGTACAATCCCCATTGCATAAATGGTTGGTCAACCAAAATTGGGTGCAATGGAAGTGTTGCTAGTCTTTCTTTTCCCATGAAGAGTGCACATTTCTTGCACTTTCTTATCCATGTATAACAGTCATTGAACACTGTGGGCCAATAATACCCTGCCTTCATTATCTTGAGAGCTATTACTCATGGGGAGAAATTTCCTCCGGAATCTCCATCGTGAAAATCTCGTAACACCATCTCAATTTGACCTGTCCCAATGCACCTTAGTAGAACTCCATTGATGTCTTTCTTAAAAAAACACCATCAACAAGCACATATGGAATGGCTTGTAATCTAAAGTACCTCCTCTTTGGTTTTCTCATTTCGGAGGGCATAGGCCTGTCTCAGTAGGAAGTGTATCATATTCTCGAGTCCAACAGGAGTGGGCACATCATCATTTTCCCGTTCTTTACCATCCTGTAGTACCAAGATAGCCTCTTTTGCATTACCCGCCAACTTGTTGACTCAAGGCTAGTTGTTCGCATAGTCCCTTCCCACGTACTAGTTTGGTGACCTTAATCTCGATGTCATATTCCATGACATGGGTTATCCATCCTGCACATTTCTCATTCAGATCCTTGTTTAGAAGGAAGTCCTTGACTCCCGCATGAGAGACCAATAATTGGATCTTGTTGTTTGAGACTAGGTGCTTGAATTTCTTTAAACTCCTATCACTGCAAGTACATGCTTTTCAATGAAAGAGTATCTAGTTTTGTATTCCTCCAAGCCTTGACTGAAGAAAGAAACTAGTTGTTCTAATCCTTCTTTGTTTTGTTGTGCCAGGATTGCAGAAATTGTGTCTCCACCACCAAAGGCGTATAGCATGAAACCCTTGGAGAAGTCTGGATTGATGAGAGTGGGAGCTTGAGATATAGCCTCTTTTATTGCCTCAAAATTGCCTTGCCTTCGATGTCAACCTAAATTCCATGCTCTTTTTTAACATCAACGTTATTGGCTTTATGAGAGCTGCAAAGTTTAGAAAAACTCATGGACAAAATTTATCCTTCCCAAGAAGCTTTGAAGAGCCTTCTTGTGACTTGGCAATGGCAACGCTCGAATTGCTTCAACTCTTTCTGGGTCAATCGTCAATCCCTCCTTTGAAATAATATGGCCTAGAAGTTTTCCCTCATGAGCCAGAATATGCATTTTTGGGATTCAATGATACCCCAAATCTTCTACACCTCCGAAATACCCGCCTCGATGAAAGAGGTGGTCCACCGCATTTTTAGAGGATACAAGATGTCATCAAGATATATCGTAACTATTTTATTGATCAACCCTTTGAATGCCATATCCATTGCCCTTTGAAAAGTGGCTCCAAAGATTTGATAGGCCAAATGGAATCTTCAGTAGGCATATGTTCCCCATTTGGTGGTGAAAGTTGTCTTGAACTGGTCATCTTCATTCACCATTATCTGATTATAGCCGGAATATCCATCTAGCAATGAGAACCTTTCTGAACCAGCTACAACCTGCAATATTTGCTCCATGGAAGGGAGTGGGTAATGGTCCTTGAGAGAGGCTCTATTCAAGTCTCTGAAGTCAACACACAATCTGATCTCCCCACTCTTCTTTCTGACTGGAACTAAGTTGGCAACCCAACTAGAATGCTTGATTGGGAATATGATCCTTGACTCAATTAGCTTTTCCAATTATTTTCTCATGAGAGGATCCATGTGTGGGTTGACTGGTCTTTGTTTTTGCCTGACAGGCTTAGTATTGGATCCAATTCAATGGTATGCTGAGCTAAGTTGGGATTGAAACCTTTCAAGTCTTCATAGCTCCAAGCAAACACATCAGGGAACTCTTGACATAGCTATATGAACTCATACCTTTCTTGTTCAGTTGTCATCTTTCCAATTTGCAATGTTTTGTTCTCTTCCACCAAGATGGATACTGAATCCTCTCTCTTGACCTAAATGTTTGCTTTCTCCTTCCTAAACTGATCATTGGGATTACAAATGGATTCCAAAGTGATAAGTCCCTTGGGCAGCTTGTTGGTTCTTAGCTGTACCACTTGGTCACCATACTGCTATTCCAATTTTTCTTGATTCTTGGCTGAGAACTCAGCTTCTTCTTGCAAGAAATGGATGATTTGTTGGTCATTTTCAAACACATGCCAACTGACATTGTTATCCGCACTAAAGGCCTCACAATCACATGGATGTTTGGCTATACCTTGTCTTGTTGAATACTTTCCACAATGTCAAAGGCTGCCCCTACTGCTGCAAGCCTGTCAGCAGCTTGATTCTCTTTCCTAGGAATGGATCTGATGCCAAAACCCTCAAAATCTTCCATGAGGTCCCACACCCTATTCTTATAGCACTTGAGTAGATCATTCTTGGCAGCATGCTGTCCCCTGACCTAATTTACAATCAATTCACTGGGGACAAAGACTTGCAAGTTCTTTATTTTCTTCTTGATTACCCAATGCATCCCTTGCACCAAGGCTTCATATTTAGCAAGTGTTATTGGAGCATGTAAACTGAAATCTAAAAGCTGAATAATACTTTACTCCTCGAGGTGAAAGAAGCACGGCTCCACCTCCTGCACCTTGTCTACTCCTTGATCCGTCAAAAAACAGCTGCCATACCTCATTATCATCCTTATGGTTTGGCTTGGTGATGCTAGGAATAGGTTGATTTTCTTCATGTATACAATAGACTGCTAGCTCAAATTCTTCTACTTCTTGATAAGGATCAAAAGCATGTATCTTATTTGCCCATTCATCAAGAGTTAGATCCGGGATGCTTCCAACCTTAGTGTCAGCTTCATCAGAGCTTGGGTGATCTTCTTGATCAAATGCTGAGAAATTGGCATTAATCTGACTTGGAGTGTAAGGCTCAATATGGAAGTTTACAATAGGTTCTGACCTGATTGTGGCTTTGGTTCCATACCTCGCTTTTGAACAACATGTGTGACCAATCGGTAGACAAATATCCTCCAATCCTCGGGCAGTGAAGTCGCTTGACAAGCAAAGGGAAAAGAGTGGTGGAAGGTCTATGACTGATACATCTTGTAAAACAACAACGTTTGGACATGCATGCAAGGTAAGACTCAAGTTCTTAATCACTCCAACTGTTGCTACTGTTGTCCTATCTAGCTGCACTACCCCTTTGGATATTGTTTCATACTGGAGCCCTAGCTGATCAGCTATTTGTTTAGGCATTACTGAGCTACTTGCCCCGAGTCTATCATGCAATTGTGTACTAGCTGATTTTCAATGATTAATGAAACATAGAAAGGAGGGGGTTTCAACATTTTACCTTGCTGTCCTCCATGATTTCCCTTAGACTGGGCAGCATTTGTAAGCACTTTGTCTTGCATTTGCTGATTCGAAGTTGGCCAGTCCTTCATGGCAGCTTGCAGCAGATCTCTTTGGCCTGGGATGGATAGGATTCCCACATTGATATATTGACGTTTTTCTTCTTCGTCTGATCAATGATACTAAATGGTGATGAAGGATCTCTTTGTTGTCCCTTGGCTTGTACATTCACTCCTTGCACGTGGGCAGCAACAACTAGTATTTGAGTTGGCCTAGGGGCTGTTCTTAGCTGCCCTTGTGCATTTGAAATTGGATTTGCTTGCCAACCATTTGTGGAGCCATGGAAGGTTGTGGATTGGTTGGGGCTAATGGCTGTTCCTCACCTAAATTCCTCCTTTTTGACCTTGTGTTGGCTGCAACACCTTGAGAAAATGCTTGGTTCATGCCACAAAAATCCTCTTCTTGCTAATTTACCAATGTGGTTTCGTTTGGGGCAGATTACTGTTGGAATGTTTCTTGTTGTTGGCTATTTCCTTGACTACCCTCACCCTCCACACCAATAGTTGTCACCATTAATGCTTGATTCAAAGCACCATTGAAGCACATGGATTGGTTATGAGGCTCATTGCATGGAAAACACCAATCATACTCCTGGGCAATGTTGTTTTGTGTTGGCACCAATGCCTTAGAGGTAGATATGGCATTTGGATTATAGGGCTGAAATGGTCTATTGGCAGGAGGCCTTGTTTGATTTATATTTGCAGCTAGATTAGGAGGCCTTTGTGGTTGGTATGGCTACCTGTTAGGCTAAGCTTGGGGTTGATAAGAAGGTCTAAAACCTTGGGCTTGTTGCCTCTTGAGAGTAACCAATCATTGCCTAGGTTTTGCAATTGCTTCATGACTTCTTGAAGCTCATTTGGGGCACTTGGAGATGAAGTGGAAGCTTCATTTGAACTCTGATTTATAGGAGTGGGAGAAGGAGCCAAATTAGGTGCTTGATTGGTGTTTGGACTCTCTAAACTTGGAAACAAAGTGGGCATGGGAGGTCTAGGAGCAAGTTTTCCAGCTTGATCAAATAATTTTCAGCCCTAATGGCAATGCTATAAGCCATAGGGATAGTTATGCCTCCCATGGACTGAATCAACATAGAAATATCAGAATTTAGAGCTTTGAGATAGTAGAGAAAAGCACCTTCTGCTGTTGGCCTGACTGCCACTGGAATTCTCTCCCAAGTCTTTTGAAATCTAAGTTGAAATCGGTCACCGCTCATTTAGAGCTCTCTTGATGGTTGTCAATCGCTCTAAAAGAGACAAGTTGTCTCCTTTTCTCCAAATTTCTCATGAAGTGCTATACACAAATGATTCCAATTTGTGATAAAACCAGCTCCAAGGCTTCCAAACCATTGCGCAATGCTTTCCCCTTGAATGAAGATGCCAAAGAACTTGACACCACTTGCATCTCATTAATTTCATGGATTGCACAAAGGTTGGCAATGTCTTTAACATGATCACCTGGAGTAGTCTGATTTTCTCCAATGAAGTAGGGAATGTTCTTCAAGGCTGCAATAGGAATTGGATGTTGTGCATTGAGGAAAAGTGGGCTCCTTCCTGTGAAGTTGACATAGGGGTTGTTTTGTACCATCCTAATTGGTCTTAAAACCCTTGTTGACTGAATGAAAGGCCTACCAGTGCAGAGGAGTTGAGAGAGTTCTGTTTGGTGGAGATGGAGACCTTTGAATCCTTCTTCCTCTTTGCCTTCTTCTTGGAGATAATTTCAGTATTCAGACAACACTTCTTCTTCTCTAACTCTTGACCTTGTGGTGACTCTTCTCATGAGTTTTCAGCCTGCACACCGCTGAAACCAACCAGTCAATTCTTCCCCAAAGGAGTCACTAGATATGCAAATAATAGCTTTTTTCAAGCAAGAAAATTGCAAGTAGATGCACATCAACTTTGTTGCAATAAAAATGAAACCTCTAGGGTCCCACCGGCGTGCCAAAACTGTTGATGCAAAATCACAAAGACCCCTAGATGTTGATCAAATTTCTAGGTTGATCATACTAGCATCCAAAGGTGTGATTGCCTAACATTGAATCCTTTCTCCAAGTGTGGGACTTGCAATAATGAGAAAGGAATCTCCAGAGAAGGCTAGTTCCTATTCCTCTATTCGATGCACACAAAAATGCGAGGGTTTGCTCAAAGTCTAATCTAACTCGCCAAGGAGACAGGGTAAGAAGATGCACAAAAATAAACCTAAGCTAACAGAGGTGATGCACCGAGGAATGAAGAACACCTATCTTGCCAATAAACACAGACCATCAAAATGTGATGCAAGATCATGCATGATAACAAAATTTGCAAGAAAGATTAGGAGGATGCAAATGAACATAGAGAGGGTTGAGAATCATCCACAGACATGCATTACTTGCTCCAAAGATTGATACAATACTCTACAAAATGCCAAGAGGTAGATTCACATTATAGTTTCAAATGGGAGGTTCGAACTCCACAAATTCGCCTGATAAAGAGAAGAAGGGAGGAGCAAAACAGAAATGTTCCACCTTTAGAAAGAAGCCCCTCCTTACAATATATAGGAAGAATGAGAGAGGGAAGAGAGAGGAAATCCAGATCTACCCCAACCACTTCTAGGTTGTATGTAACTCATCTCATTATGACAGAAGTGGCGAATCCCTGAAAATGGTGGACTATCTAAAGCGTAAACGGCGAACTGTCTGTTGTATTAAAGCTGGTTGTTGAAACATCACTTCTATCTATTATCACACACCAGAGATGTTTTCTAGATTTTCTCTCTCTAAACTGAACCAAAATGCAAGATTGGCCCTGGAATCATGTAGAGAATTTCACCAGGTTTCCATTGATATGAAGAACGTGAAAATTTGAGCTCGGATTGAAAGTTATGGGGATCTAAAGATTTAGGGCAAAAAAAAGGCCAAAACGGATATTTAAAATTTTTCCCGCGCTCTGCCACGTGTCAGGCGTTGATTGGCCACGTAATTCTCTCTCCTCCACCTCCCGTGGGTTTCCTTTGAAATTTTGACATTTTCTTACACTTTGGAAAAATTCTCATTTTTCCCCGCGCCCGCCACTTGGGACACGTGGCGTGATCTGGTTGGAGGACGGGGCGCGGGGTCATCCTTGTCTTTTAATTTTTTGGCCCAAGACTTTTGTCAAATTTTCCTAAGTCTTTCCCTAGCTCCAAACTCCCTACCTTAGGACACGTGGCATCCTCTCGATTCATCCATGGGTTCATTCTCTAAAAATTCCTCTCGGGCCTTTAAACTTGGACATGTGGCACGGTTTTATTGGTTTGGGCCTGAGGAGCGCATTTCTTCCTTCTGACACGTGGTGCATTATGATTTGTTGGTGGCTCTTTCAGCTCATCACGTCCCTCACATACTTTTTTCCTAACCGTCCCAAACGCTCGGGACAAATTCTTCCGAACCGCCCGATTCGGGCTTACTCGTCCCTCTTTGCGGTGAAGACATGTGGCGAGATTCCATTGGCTCTCGGCTCTTTCGGATCTTTGCATCTCATGTGTACTTTTGGCCTAGATGTCCCAAACAAAAGTCCTCTATTTCAGCCAACTGGGTAGTTCGTGTCTTTTGTGTACCTTTGTCCCAACTGTCCCAGACTGTAGGACAAATTTCTCCGAACCGCCCGAAATGGGCCAACTGTTTACTCTCGGCCGCTTCACCTTTTCGCATCCTTCACGTCCTTTGTGCCCTCACGGCCCAGATGTCTCGTGACTACCACTGCACAACAGTTAGTCAATTTTTTCACCTTCAGCCTTCGCCACCCTTTCGCGTCCCCCGTGTCCTTACCATGCACTGATGTCCCTTTGCTTCGCAGACCATCCGGCGGCTTTTCGGCCGATTCGTGCTCCGACGTCCCAACTGTCCCAAGGACTTCCTGGACTAGGACTTAGCTGATTTTCTTCATTTTTCCAGCTCCAAGCTTTTTTTTCTGCATTTCTTCCATTTTCTCGACCTTTTGGGATTCCTTCTTGGACAAGAGGGTTAGAGAGAAACCAAGGGGACCCCAGAAACATGATTTCAGGCCTTGAATCATTCTACTTGCTCGGGACTGACAATCTGATGCATGTTATCAAAATTACCTTGGGGGATTTTGGATAATAGGTACATTTGATATGTTGTTGGTAAACTTGAAGATGGTCAAGATCATTAAGACGACATTCATCTAATAACTCGAGTTGTGCTAAATGGTCCCAAGAAAGTCATCATCATTGAGCATGTCATGGAGAGAAATGTAGAGTGAGGGAATCTAGACTTTGAGAGGTAGGATAGCCTCTATAACATAGACCGAGAGAAAAGGGTGTGGCAGTAGTGGAAGTGTGAATACTAGTGCGGTATGCCCACAAGGTGAAATCAATGTGTGTATGCAAGTCCTTCCCAATATCAATAACCACTTTCATGAGAATTTTATTTAAGGTTTTATTAGTGGATTCGGCCCGGCCATTGGTTTGTGGGTAGTATGGTGACAAGAATATTAGTTGAATATCAAAGACATCACGAAGTTTTTGTAAGGTTTTATTTTTGAATTGTTTTCCGTTATCAGTGATGAGGCGACGTGGAACACCAAAGTGATAAATAATGTGATGGTTAATGAACTCACATATTTTCTCAACTTTCATGGAGATGAGAGGTATGGCTTCAACCCATTTGGTGTAATATTCGGTAGCAATGATGATCCATTGATGTTGCTATGAAGAATGGGGATTGATCTCTTTGACGAGATCCAAACCCCATTGAGAGAAGGGCCAAAGGTCACGGGTGACCTGTAAGGCGTGATTGGGTGTATGATGAAGGTTGGCATGTTGTTGGCATTTTACACAACGCTTATGTAGTCACAACAATCATGGTTAAGGTTTAGCTAGTAATAGCCTGGGTGAAGAATATGCTTAGCAACAAGAAGGCAAAGTGGCCTCCACATATGCCATCATGAACTTCCTTAATGGTATAAGTAATTTCAGAACTCGTAAGGCACCATAAGAGAATTCCATCAAAGTTGCACTTATAGAGGATGCCACCCATGATGAAGTAATGATAGAACTTTTTAAGAAAGGCACGTTTTCCATTACGACCAATTCAGGATCACCAAAGATGTTGATTGACTTAACATCTAAGGCATAGGTAACTTGGAGACCTAATATAAGTGCTTTGTATTTAGAAATATTATTTGTACAATTAAAATCAAGTTTTAAAGACAAAGGAATGGGTTCAATATCAAGTGGAATGAGGATAATTCCAACCCCACCCCCACGCTAACACTTTGAACCATTGAAGAAGAGTTTCATTTGGTAAGTGGGTTCATCCAGTGGAAAGGGTAACAATGACTCATCTTGGAAGTCAAAGTTAGAGGGTTGATCCCCGAAATAGGTGTTTCGCCTAAATGGTTAGTGATATCTTGGCCCTTGATGGAATTTTGATGGATAAATTTGAGGTCAAGGTTTGCCGAAGCATAAGCCAAAGGTGACACATTGATTTTAGTAAGGTTTTTGTCACAACAAAGGTTTTTGGTTGAGTAGGTAATGGTGTAGTTTTGTGGCAATGAAAACTAAGGCTAAGAAAACTTTTTCCACATGGGTGTATCGGGTTCCGTAGTCCAAAAGAGTATGGATTATGTAATAAATTGCCTTCTCCTTTGTTTTTCATCACAATGAGTGAGCATGGCCCCAACGAAATGATCGGTAGCAGAAATGTATAGGTGGAAGGGCTGATCACCTTTAGGTGGAATGAGTATGGGTGGTTGGAGAAGGTATTGTTTTAAGGCCTCAAAAGTGTTTTGGTATTCATCATCCCATTTAAAGGAGACATCCTTCTTGAGAAGATGATGAAATGGTTGACACTCGATCGACAATTACAAGATGAAACGGTGAATAGACTATAACTTACCTTGTAGGCAATGGAGTTGCCTAAGGTTAGTGGGTGTAGGAATTTCAACAATGGCCTTGAATTTAGCAGGGTCAACCTCTATACCACGTAAGGAGATGATAATTCTTAGGATTTTTCCAAAAATAACTATGAAGACAAACTTCTTGGGATGAAGTTGAACACAATACTTAATGATCCGGTCAAAGATGGTTTTTACGACGACGAGGTTCTTGGAGCAGCGTTTAGATTTGGTCAAGAAATTGTCCACGTAATCTTCCAATATGCAATGGATGATGTCATGGAATATGTAAGTCATAGCACGTTGATATGTGGCACCGATGTTTTTAAGGCCAAAAGGCATGACTCAATAGTAGAAGGTCCCCCAATGGGTGATGAATGTGGTTTTTTGTTGATCTCCTAGGGTAAGTAAGATTTGGTTATAACCCAAGAAACCATCCATGAGTGATAGCATCTTGTGACCAACGGTAAGGTCAACTAGTTGGTCAATACCGGTAAAGGAAAGTCATCTTTCAGGCAAGCTAGGTTGAGTTCATGGAAATCCATGCAAATATGAAGTCCCCCTGTTGCCTTAGTGATAGGGAAAATGTTAGAAATCCATCGAGGATAATCAATGGGTGAGATGAAGGACACAGAAAGAAGACACTGAAGTTCTACTTTGACCAAGAAAGAGTAATGCAAGGGTACATTTTCCTCAAATTTTATTTTACGGGTTTAACATCAAGAATGGTTACGATAATGTGGACCACTATGGTGAGGTCAATACGGGGCATGTCTATGTAAGAACAAGTGAAAGCATGATTATGGTTTTTGAGAAAAGAAGTGATGGATTCCTATTCAAAGAAGATCTAAAGATTTCCCGATCTTTAGAATGTGTGGTCATCCTAAGTATGGGTGTTGATTTCGATAGCCGATTCATTTAACATGGTTTGCATCTCGTATCGTAACAATTGATAAATATATGAGTCTTCACCACTAAGGTAGGTGAGTATAGATTCATCATCTTGACATTGAACGATGTTAATCAAAGGTGTATCGTCATCGATCATTTTAGGGTACATGAAGGGAAGAGAGGAGGGAGCCTTGCCCTCGCGTTGATAAGTTAGAGGCCCCAAGGAAATGGTGTTTATGAAAAAAAAAAGTTAGGAGGAATGGATTTTTGATCCATCGACTCACGATGAAGGGGTGAAGAAGGTGGAGCAGGTGAAGAAGGTGGAGAAGGGTTGATGTCCTCAATGAGTTCAATGCAGGCCTTCTTGGTAGGTGGTTCAACAAAGCTGATACCACTATGGTCATTATGTTTGTGGGTAGTACATGGAATAATAGTGTGATGGCCTTTCTTGTAAAATCCAAAACCAAAACCCTTCCATGCACATCAGTGTAGGAAGGTGTGGGTGAAACGATGATTGGTGAGTGACTAGAGGTCAGCAGAAAATGGGTAGGTTTGTGATGGTGGTTCAGGTGTATAAGTGGTAGTATCAAGTCCCCCATAGGTGAGATTAGTACGAAGGTAGGAGGACCATAAAGGAGGCACTCTCCTATGCAGTGATCATAGCGAGGGTGCTGGTGAAGACTTCCATACTCTTGTGGAGTAAGGAATGTGTTAACACTATATAAACGATACTCCCCCAAAGTGAGGCATTGAAAAATTCCTTCTAAGGGATCAGTGGTCGATATGTGGGTAGCTGGGATAGACGACATGTTAGAGGTTGACTCGGAGGTAGAGCCACTGATTGAGAGGATGATGGTTTGACCGTGGATATTGTGGCGGTGGTAGGAATGGAGGATGTAGGTGTGGTCGAGGTAGTGGCAGACCGGTGAGTGGAGGTGTTGGTGAAGAGGAAATGGGTGTGGAGGTAGATGCTTTAATGGGTATAAGCACGTCATTGGGTTAGTAAAGCATGTTGTAGGTTTTGAAGGGTGATGGGTTAGCTGGAATGGTATAGGTGTGTCCTTTATGCTCAAACTTTACATAATGATGCAAAGTGGAAGGAACACAACCCATGACACGAATCCAATGTCTACAAAGTAATAGGTTATATTGAAATTCCCCCTCCATGACATAAAACAAATCTGGAATAGTAGGGGGCCCACATGAACATGGAGGATGATGGTGCCAAGTGTAGAGGTGATAACGTCATTGAATGAACACAACATGATGGGATGTTTATACATGTAATTGGCACGTATGTGCATTTGGTTGAATGCATGGGAGGAGATGATATTAATTCTATTTCCCCAATCGATCATAACCTATCGTACACATATATCATCAATGTGGATAGAGATGAAGAGATATGGATCTGGGTCATTGGTTTGGTGTGGTTTGATCTCTTCATCTGAGAAGCTTAGTGTGGCTACTTGGTTAGTAGGTGGAGGTGTAGATGAATGTGGTAATTTGGTGAGAGATGCCACATGATGGGGTGTAATAATGGAGGCCATGGGTGTAGGGTCATTGGGTAGGACATCAATAGATGAAGAACCTCCATGAGAACTTGATGATGGGATTCCTATTTTTAGATGAGGTCATATAGGGAAATTCTGAGGGAAGATTGGTGTAAATGTTTGAGCATGGCGAGATGTGTAACCCCATTAGAAATAGGATATGTGGGGCCATCGATAGTGACTTTAGGTGTGAGTGAAAATAGTATGTTGGGTATCGGGTTGATAGGTGGGTCATTTTGCTTTTCCTTTCCTTTATATTTCTAAGCACGGGTAGCAATGTGTATCATATTGATTTGAGAAGAATTGGTAAATGGAGGTGTAGGATGAGTGGTATAATGACATGACAGAAAAAACCTACCGAGGAGAAAAACCTTGTGATGTGAGATGGGTGCAATGACATCTAGGTGGTGGTTTGGCAAGTTCTCGATGTGAACCATGTTAATTTCAAATATTGGGGTGGCTCTAAGAGTTGTGGGGAGGATTTCTTGGTCATTGAGTAGGAAATGAGGGAAGAAATGTGGAAATGGGTGTTGGTAAAATGAGGTCCTCTTTGAGAAGGTCATCATCGTTAAAGTTTTATTCATGAAGACACAACTAGATAAGAACGGTTTTCAAATCCTTACAGCTTCTCTACATCGTGTCCTAATACATGATGGCAGGCAAAAATTTTGGTGTCGTCAAACCCCTTTAGTTTGGGTTTGACAGGTTCATAAGGTCTAAGAGGCGGTAATATGATGTCGAAGTTTCAAGGAGGTTGGTTAAGATTCTGGAATAGGATCCCGCTAGTGGATCATAATAGGAAGTGAAAGTGGGTTTGGGTGTAGGTGCAGCTGAATGTAGAGGAAGGGTATTTACATGAGGGGGAGTAGGTTGAGCCATAGTTTTAGGTGTTGTTGTGGTCTTAGGTGTTGGTCATGTTTGCTTGGGTAGGGGTATGATAGATGAACTTACAAGAGACTATGTGGTTGGTTTGACTACATTATTGGAGGATATCAGATTTTTGTCTTTAGGTTACACCTTCTTGGGTAAAGGTGATGTGGGTGCATGACATATAGAGGGAAAAGCAGATGGTGGAAGAGGGTCGATTACCCATGGGGATAATTGAGGTGTTGTGAAGGTAGATAACACGGGTCGTGTAGGAGGTGTGAGGGAAAGTGATTGAAGTGTCGAGGGTTGTGAAGAATTTATCGATGGTATTAGAGGTATGGATGGTAAAGATGTTACAGGTGTGGACAGAAGCTATGTTGGGTGCTTGGGTATGTTAGAGGTTTGCGAAGGAGGAAGGGGTTGTTGGGTTTTTAGTTTACTCGATAGGTGGAAGTTTCTTAACAAGGCTAGAAGGAAGAGGTCCTAAGATAGACGAAAGGGGTGAAGGTGATGAAGGTGTGATCGGTGAGGTTGGGGTATGAGCTCTAGGGGATTGGTTCTTATATTTTGGGGCCGGATTAGGTTTGGTGTTAGTTTTGGAGGATGTGGCTAAATCTAATTGGATGGTGGATGATTAATGATGGCAGTTGGGATGACCCTAAGGTATTAATAGGATTAGGAAAGGAAGATGATGTAGGTGTGTGTTTAGATGTACGAGCATGTTGGGTTATGGGTAGGGGTGTGAGTTGAGCCATGAGTGGTATCATGGAAGAATTTGTGATAGTTGTAGTTGTGTTTGGTTTGATTAGCTGAAATATTTTTGGGTAGATAGTGGAAGCGTCGGAAGTGACATCTGCATTTGTGTTGAGAAAGGAAGCAAAAGACTCCTCCAAAGTAAGTATCTATCCACATAATCTAGGAGATTAGATAAGCATGAGAATGACATTGTTGTAGGTGAGGTTGATGAGGATCCAATGGCAATTCCCATAAATTGTGTCTTAGAAATGGGGAATTTTCTAGCTTTAGCTTCCATGGGTCGAACAACCGAAAGTAAGTCCGCAGGATCTTGGGTAATTGAGGGAGAATGGTCA
This sequence comes from Taxus wallichiana var. yunnanensis, assembly GCA_018340775.1. Classification (NCBI taxonomy): domain Eukaryota; kingdom Viridiplantae; phylum Streptophyta; class Pinopsida; order Cupressales; family Taxaceae; genus Taxus; species Taxus wallichiana. Next base: position 95,230,244 of record CM031239.1, on the reverse strand, counting down.
CCTAGAGGAAATGGAATTTCTCTGGATCTTTGATAGGTGAAGGAGATGATGGGTGTTCCTTTGTGGGTGGAGGAGATGAACAAGCATCTTCCATGGGTTAGAGAGGTACTATGGGTGATAGATCTCTAGGTGGAGAAGCCAAAGGTGAAATGGTTTCGATGTTAACATGAGTCTCCTTCATGGGTGAGGGAGGAGATGAAGGGTGTTCCTCTATGGGTGGAGGAGTAGGTGAAGTGGGTTCAAGTGTAGGTGGAGGACTTTGGGCTAAGATTTCCTCTATGGAAGGAATATGAGGTAATTAGGAAGCAACGGGTGCATCACTGAAAATAGCATGGACCTTGCGGGTATGGCTATCATGAGTTGAGGTCTCTCTAGTTTGATCAGAAGAAGGGGCATGATTAGGAAATGGTTTCTTGAAGATGTGTAGGTTTTGATTGGTAAGTGCGTTAGGATTATCCAAGGTTAACTCACCTTTCTCGAGCATTTCTTGGACAATGTTTTTGAAAGTGATGCAATTGCTTCGTCACTATGACCTTTTACTTGATGATAGTTGCAGAAGTCGTGTTCTTTGTACCACGCGGGTGTGGGGTGAGTAGGTTCAAACCATCTATAGTTTTATGGGAGTAAGGGTGATGGCCCTAGATTTAATGATATTTTATAAGACAAAGAATAAGGTTCCCAATTGTGATGTATTTTGTTGTTCCCGTATGAATTGAAAATTATGGACAAGAGAAAAATTGAATATGAGGTAATTAGGAAGCCACGGGTGCATCAAAAAATAGTATGGACCTTGCGGGTATGGCTATCATGAGTTGAGGTCTCTGGCTTGATCGGAAGAAGGGGCATGATTAGGAAATGGTTTCTTGAAGATGTGTCGGTTTGATTGGTGAGTGCGTTAGGATTATCCAAGGTTAAATCACCTTTCTCGAGCATTTCTTGGACAATGTTTTTAAAGTGATGCAATTCTTGTCACTATGACCTTTTACTTGATGATAGTTGCAGAAGTCGTGTTCTTTGTACTACGCGGGTGTGGGGTGAGTAGGTTCAAAACCACTTCTATAGTTTTATGGGAGTAAGGGTGATGGCCCTAGATTTAATGATATTTTATAAGACAAGAATAAGGTTCCCAATTGTGATGTATTTTTGTTGTTCCCGTCTGAATTGAAAATTATGGACAAGAGAAAAATTAAATGAGGGGATATCCTAATTTGATGGATGAGTTGGGCTGGATTTGAGTACCACAAAGATTATATTTTCCCTTGTCTTTTGAATAATTTTTCTATGGTTTCAAGAAGAAGAGGTATCATTTGACTTAAATATTGTGTTTTTATTGCGTAGTTGGATTTTCTTTTCTTCAATGGCCCAAATCTCTAGCTTTCGTGCCATGGTGAATGCTTCATCGAAGGTTTAGAAACTATGCACCTATAGGTTTGGTGAGATATTTCTAGCACTATCCCATGTGTAGATCTCTGTGAGTTCGGTTTGTGGTAGTTGGAATGTGAGTTGATTGAACAAGTTATGCCAACAAGTGACAAAATATGTTATAGATTCATTGTCATATTGGTGCCTAGAGTAGAGGTCACTCATGGTCACCTTCTTAACAACATTGATGGAGAAAATTGATCCAAGAAGGCTTGGGCTACATGATTGAATGAGAAGAGAGAATGTCTAGGTAAATCACTATACCAATCTAATGCAAGCCTGGTCGAGACATGGGAAAGGTCCTCAGGAGAAAAGCATCATCATGGGCAATAAGATAACGCCCATGTTTGAAAGACCACAAATGTTGTTATGGGTCCTCTTTGATGTTGAAGCAATTAAATTTAGGCATTTCCCAATGTATGGGATATGGACGAATAGGAATGGTTGGGTGGATGGGTTCATTACAAATCTCGTCCTAGGTGAGAGATTTGTGTGTGCCAGAAACTGATGCATCCAGTTTCTACATCTTGTCCATCATTAACTTGATTAGGTCATTGGTGGGTTGTGATGGATGGGTACCTCCTATAGCATAAGGAGGTTGGTGTTAGACATATGATGGAGGTGGAATTCTAGTATATGGTGCTGCCATATAGGTAGATTGAGAAGGAGGGAGTGAGATAGGGGGTACATACCCAAAATGACTGATAGATGAAATGGGAGGTTGCTGATAGTACGTATATGGAGGTGGAAGGGTTGTGGTGACCCTAGTAGCAATGAGGGCTAAGGATTGTGGAATAGAAAGGACAATGTTTTGAAAAGGGGTAGGGGTCACCGACACCGGGTGTTTGTGTAGCTACGGGTATATGTGAGACAATAGGCATGGATGAGGTTACGTTCTGGGTGGTTGGCGAAGGTATAGTGGATGTAGCAGGTGCAATAGATGTGGCAGATGTAGTGGTAATAATAGGTATAGGGCCCAACTTGTGAAATGACTGGGGGTAAGGTAGATGGGGCAAGGTGTGGAGCTAGCAAAGGCTGGAGCAGTAATAGGAGAAAGTTTCCTGGGGATAGATACGGGCATGTTGTATATCAACTGACCTGAGGCATCTTGAGTGGATGAGTGGGATAGATAAAACTACAAAGTGACAGGGTTTTGGTCAAGGAGTCATGTGAAATCCTCGTCCCCTGTGGGCAATAGTGATAGGTTAGGTAGGATCCATGGGCGATAAAATAGAAGGTGATGAAGGACTAGGTGGGAGTGGTTGATGGTGGTATGGAATATGAGGGCATTTTTTTCCTGACTACACATCAAAGACAATGTGAAAAAGTACTAATGTGGTAGGATTGATCTCTCAGTAAATGACACAAAAATGTAGAAAAAATAGGAAAATAGGTGGTGGTAGGTGGATTAGGTATAAAATGTCAGCTAGAAATTTAAACAAAGCAACTTGATGTCGATTAAGGTAAATCGACGCGGTCACAGTAACTACAATGGTCACTATGAAAATGGACAAATTTTCAAGACAAGGCAAAAGGCTAAAAACTGCTAAGTCAATAAGTTGATCATGAATTTTTCAGACATTGAATATGATGAGAGTGACAGAGACTCTAAATAATAAAGAAATTGAAGTGGGTGTCATTTTTGATAGGTTTACTACAAGAGTAGTAAACTGACCCCATCTAGGTAAAACCAATGATAGTCAAAGGGTAACTGACGATGGTCACTCGGTTACTATGAAATTGAATTAAAAATGAAGAAAAGGTGGTTGTGAGTTAAAATTAGACATGGAATCAAACCCGAATTCTAAGAATGATGAAAATAAGGTCCAAAGAACACTTAGATGAGGCCGGAATACACCAACTATGATGAGGAGCATGAAAGGGGAAATAATAAAATGAATAACATGTCCTCTCACCTCAAAATGCAAGCCAAGAAAAACACTAAGAAAAATATGATACTAAGAGTGTCTTTTCTATTATGTCTATTTAGCTTATGCTATTTAAGGACTGACTTGTGAACTTTAGAATATAATTTTTGGTGAGGATGGCTTCCTACAAAGAAGGAGATCTACAAGAAGAGGTTTTAGGTATGTTATGGTGGGGTGGGCCTTCCTCTGAAGTATGACTCGGCTGAATGCTTGATGAGATGGGTGCCTATTGTGTCATGATCATGTGATCACCTACAACTTCTTCCAGGAGAGATGTTGTTTAAGAATGTGTGTATTTTCAATTTTGTGATGTTTGGTAAGACTCAGAGAGAGAGAAAGAGAAAGGATGTGATTTTCTACGATTTGTTTGTCAACCATCAACTAGGAATGAATTCTAGCGTATAGGTTACCATCAATTAATGTGAGCTAATGTAGAAAAGCATAAGGAAATGAAATTATTTTTAAAACCCATATTGAAATGTTGAAGTTGATGACACAAAAAGATGAATAGGAGAAGGGATGCTTTCACTAATGCGATACTAATGAAAGGAAAGAAATGTTCATTTTAAAGCACCAAAATATGATTGGTTTTAAACAATAGAAGAAGAGAGGGTTCTAGGGGAGAAATTTAATGTGAGAACCTTTTAGAAAGGAAACAAACATGCAAATTTTCACCTAGAAATGAAGAAATGCATAAGAACCCCGAATGGTTCCCACTGTGCACGCCAAAATTTTTCACTGATTATAGATCATTTCTTCGAATGCGGACAAAATAGATAAAGGTAAAGGGATAAGAGGAATGCCTGTCAAAATGTAGGTTGTAGGTTATTGCTCGCATATGACTTATTTATCCACAACTGATCATGATAGCTTCCTTTTTTCTTGGAGGAACTACCTGAAATGGAAAACAAGACCACCAAATAAAAGTTAAACAATATATGTAGTGGACTGCCTAGCGTATGCTAGATCCGGGAAGTGTGATACTCCCTAGATGGATGTCAATCCACTGTTTAAAATAACTTAATGTTAATAATAAATGAAATCCTACTATAGTTAAAATGATTTAGGTATCTCATTCAACTACAATAAGTAAATTCATTCACAACAAGCTAAGCTATGATTGAATCTGAAGGTCAAGATCTCTGTCAGATATTAGACTGCTAGGGTCGTTTCTTGTCTATTTTAGGTATTGGGTGGGGGTTTTAAGCTCTATTCTTGGTTTGAGGGTAAAAACATAGAGACCAACATTAGTCTGGTATGACCGATGTTGGTTTAGGTGAACCAACGATAGTTGTGGGTAACCGCGATGGTATGGTCAGGGTACAGGAAACTCAATAAAAACTTGAGGTGAGGGCAGATCTAAGGCTAATTGGAAATGTGAAGGGCAATGGAAAGGTATGTGTAGGTCTTAGGTATACTTAGGGGTGATTAAAATATGAGTATGGGCAGTTCAAGGGTGTGGATGAAGGAACGATAAAGTTTGCATGGAGGTAAATGGTGGGAAAACATGCATGGGAGTAGAAACTAATAAAAGAAATAAAAGAGTCTACTCAAATGACAACTAAAAAGTGTTGGTTAATAAAACAACTACTTTCTGGTTTATTGGTTGGTGTTGGTCACAACATAGGTTTTTTGTTGAGTAGGTAATGGAGGAGTTTTGTGGCAATAAAAACTAAGGCTAAGAAAAGTTTTTCCACATGGGTGTATCATATTTCGTAGTCCAAAAGATTATGGATTATGTAATAAATTTCCTTCTCCCTATGTTGTTCATCACGATGAGTGAGCATGGCCCCCAAGGAATGATCGGTAGTAGAAATGTATAGGTAGAAGGGTTGATCGCCTTTAGGTGGAATGAGTACGGGTGGTTGGAGAAGGTATTATTTTAAGGCCTCAAAAGCTTTATGATAGTCATCATCCCATTTAAAGGAGTCATCCTTCTTGAGAAGATGATGAAATGGTTAACACCGATCAGACAATTACAAGATGAAATGGTGAATAGACTGCAACTTACCTTGTAGGCTGTAGAGTTTCCTAAGGTTAGTGGGTGGAGGAATTTCAAGAATGGCCTTGGGTTTAGTAGGATCAACCTCTATACCACATAAGGAGACAATAAATTCTAGGAGTTTTCCCAAGAGAACTACGAAGACACACTTCTTGGGCTTAAGGTGAACGCAATACTTAATGAGGCAGTCAAAGATGGCTTTTAGGATGACAAGGAACTAAGAGCAGCGTTTAGATTTGGCTAGGAGATCATCCACATAAACTTCTAATATGCAATGGATAATGTCATGAAAGATGTAAGTCATGGCCCGTTGATATGTGGCACTAGTTTTTTTAAGGCCAAAAGTCATTAATCAATAGTAGAAGGTCCCCCAAGGGGTGATGAATGTTGTTTTTGTTGAACTCCTAGGGCAAGCAAGATTTTGTTATAACCCGAGAAACCATCCATGAGTGATATCATCTCGTGACCAGTGGTAAGGTCAACCGCTGATTGTTAATACCGGGTAGAGGAAAGTCATCTTTTGAAAGCTAGGTTGAGTTCATAGAAATCTGTGCAAATACAAAGTCCCCTCACCTTAGTGACAGGGAAAATGTTATAAATCCATTGAGGATAATCAATGGGAAAGATGAAGGACATAGAAATAAGACAATCAAGTTCTACTTTGACCAAAGAGCAATGCGAGGGTACATTTTCCTCAATTTTTGTTTTACGGGTTTAGCATCTGAATGCTTACGATATTGCGGACAACTATGGTGGGGTCAATACCGAGCGCTTTTGTGTAAGACCAAGTGAAAGCATGATTTTTTTTTGAGAAAGGAAGTGATGGATTCCTATTTAACAGTATCCAAAGATTTCTTGATCTTTAGAATATGTGGGTCATCCTAAGTAAGGATGTTGATTTTGATAGCTGATTCATTTAACATTGTTTGCATCTCGATGTCAACAACCAATGAATGTATGAGTCTTCAACACCAAGGTAGATGAGTATAGATTCATCATCTTGACATTGAATAGTGTTAATTGAAGGTGTATCATCATCGATCATTTTAGGGCATAGGAAGGAAGAGAGGAAGGAGCCTTGACCTCGCATTGATAAGTTAGAGGCCCCAAGGAAATGGTGTTTATGAAAAATAAAAGTTAGGAGGAATGGATTTTTGATCCATCGACTCACGATGAAGGGGGTGAAGAAGGTGGAGCAGGTGAAGAAGGTGGAGAAGGGTTTATGTCCTTAATGAGTTCAATGTGGGCCTTATTGGCAGGTGGTTCAGCAAAGTCGATACCACTATGGTTGTTATGTTTGCATGGGTAGTACATGGAAGAATAGTGTGATGAAATTTCTTGTAAGGCTAACTGGAAATGTGAAGGGCAATGGAAAGGTCTCAGATAGGTCTTAGGTATACTCGGGGGTGATTAAAATATAGGTATGGGAAGGTCAAGGGTGTGGGTGAAGGAACGATCAAATTTGCATCGAGGTAAATGGTGGGGAATGGGCATGGGAGTAGAAACTAATAACAAAAATAAAAGAGTCTACTCAAATGACAACCGACAAGCGCTAGTTAATAAAACACTTAACTTTATACGAGTTTGATGTCTAGTTGGAAATGGCGGGTGATCAAATGGAAGGAACTTGGTGTGGTGCCATCACTTCCCCACATGTTCCCGTGAATGCAAATGGCTCTGTGATTACTTCGTGTTGGTGTGGATACTTTGATGCATGTATGAATGTTGTTTCTACTTGCATGTAAGCATCGGTTTTGTCTTTTCTCTCGATAAATGTGCCAACCTTGAAATAAGGTTATTTTGGGACTAAATGGTAATCGATGGTGGTTCCAGGTTGACCAAAGGGTGGTTTAGGGTAACCGGTGTTGGTTAGGTGGGATTCCCTAGGTTTACTAAACTTGACCTATCCTCTTGAATTTCTGATCTCATTCATTTTCGTCACAGGATTAGAATGGAAGCTTCCTTCTAATGGGTGGGAATGTGGTTAGAGGGAATGTAGGCTTTGATGTTTAGGGTTTAGTTAGCTTTTATTTAGTTATGGAAACATACTAAGAATAGGTCTTAGGGTGAGATTGCTAGATGAGGTGTATAGGTGAGGTGGTGGTGTGGGCATTATCCAATTAGGATATTTAAATAATAGATATTGTGAGGACATGGATTAATTTAATTAAATTAATATTAGAGTGGGGTGAAAGGACCATGGCTAGGTGAGTGTGTTCGAGTTAGTTATTTGTTTAGGGACCTAGGGGAGTGTGACCCAATTTTGGTGTCTACAAGACCAACCGTTTCATGTACATGTGGATGCTTATGGCACGACCATTGGCATGATGTTGTCTCAACCTAGAGAAGGTATTAGATATCATCCTATCTATTTTTCTAGTAGAAAGTTGACTCATGCAGAGTAGAATTATACAACTACAGAGTGTGAAGATTTTTCAATTATGTATGCAAAGTACACAAATTCGTATAGTAATTGCTAGAAAAACCATTTTTATTCTATACCAAACACATGGCATTGAAGTTTTTGGTAAAAATCCCATTTAACAGGGGCACATATGTCAATAGGTAATCTTATCCAAGAATTTGATTTTATAGTTGTTGTAAAACCAAGGAAAAGTAATTCTAGCTCAGACCATTTATCAAGGATACAGTTAGGAGAATACACACAGAAATTGAAGATATAATGTCAAATGCATAGTTATAAAGTTTATATCGTGCAACTTCATACTTGGAGGATATTTCTATTTTTCTACACACAAGTGTGGTGCCGTAGAGGACTAAAAGCCTTAGAGAAGAAACACCTTGCAATTCATGTAACACAGTTTATGTTGATTCACGGTGACCTATATAAGTTAGGACGAGATGAAATACTGCGCCGATGTGTATTGGAGCATGAGTGCACAAATATAATGGAGGATGCTCATGGTGGTGTTGTAGGTGATTCCCCTGTGTGCAAAATTCTACTCAATTGATTATGGTCGGAGACCCTGTATAAGGATTGTAAGGTGTATTACAAGGCCTGTGATCACCATCAACACCTTGAAAAACCAGGGCAAAGATATGAAATGCCTTTAAGACCTATTCCTAATGTAGAAATTTTTGAAAATTGGGCTATATATTTTATGGGTCCTATTTCACCATCCACACGTAGAACTGGATCACGCTACATCATCACTTGCACATATTATCTTACGAGGTGGGAAGAAGCAACACCTACCAAGGATTTTACAACAGCTACAACAACTAGGTTCTTATGGTAAAATGTTCTTACAAGGTATGGATGCCTGTTGATTTTGACCAGTGATAGGGGCATACCCTTTTGAATGAGAAAATCAGAATTCTATTAGATGAGTTCATGATTGCACACCATAAAACTACACCATATCATCCTCAGGAAAATGGGACTGTGAAGCTTTCAACAAGATTTTGAGCCAAACATTGAAAATAAATTGTGATGTTGGAAGTAAAGATTGGGATGATAAAGTTTCTATCATTCTTTGGGTGTATAGGATAATATACAAGTGGTTAAACAAGGCCACACCCTTTCAATTGGTGTTTGGCACAGAAGCAATTCTTCATATGGAATTCAAATTACCTTCTTTACGTATTACATGCACTGGAGGTCTAGCTGATGAGAAAGCATTAGAAGAATGAATTAAAAAGTTGACCAAACTAGATGAGAGACAATCAATAGCACGTTGGAGTCAAAAAAGAAAAGGCTTGGCAGAAAGCATGACATGACCGACACATCAGGGAAAAAAAGTTTGAGATTAGACAGATGGTGCTTCTTTATGATTCTAACTTTCTGCACCATCTAGGAACACTTAAAGTACATTATTTAGGACCATATCTTATCAATCACATAATTGAAATAGATGCTTTTTAGTTAGAGGCACTTGATAGAATATGGTTACCGGATATTTCAATGGGAGTAGGTTGAAGCCCTACTATAAATAAGTCTTCTTGGTGTTTTTAATAAGATAGTGTTGCCATTTAGATTAGGTTTTCGTTTATGTATTACCTTAATGTATTTCCTTCTTCTTCATTATGCTTTGCTAATTTAGTTAGTGTTTTGTATAAATAAGCTCATTTGTGCGCTAGAAGCTAATTACCACTTCTAATATTTTATGTGCAGAGGACTGCACATACCATTGGTGTGGGGTGGATGTTTACAACTAGGTACAAATCAAGGAATAAACTATTATAGGTGCTATTTGAGTTTGGAAAGGAGTTTGTTAGAAGAGAGATTGCTTCTAAACGATGACCATATATGGGGATAAATGAAGGAACAATATAACATGAGGTAAGCAACGGTCATGGAGACTACCAGGAGAAGGCGCAAAGTGGTAAGGTACTTAGGTACATGGAAGCACGCTGAAGAGAAGTTTGTAGCTAGAAGGTAGGAAGGCACGCTAGAAGGTTATATTTGAGGCATGAAGGTGTACTGCATGGAAATTGTGAAAATGGTCAATTAATGAGAGAATTGTTGGTAGGTGAAGGAGCAATAAATGTACTAACTTTTTGAAAATCTATATAAGGATGGGATGTAAGTTCATTTTTACCATTGTAATCACAAGTATTTGAAAGAGCTAAATGCAAACGAGTTGAGAAATGTATGTTGAGGTGTGGAGAGTGTGAAACCATATGTGGCGAGAATATTTGTGCACGTGTAAGAAGCTTACGTCCCCATTGGTGAAGGTTTTGAGTGAAGAAGACATGTTGAAAAGAGGTAGGGCACATGATTTCAAACTAGGGCACATAGATTCGAGCTAGGGTTTGGACTTGCTTGCTATAGAAAATAGAAAGTAAAGAATTTGCACATTACAAAGGACAAAAAGGTGATATTTTCAGATGGCACCAAAGAAAGTATCTACCACGGAGACAAGCGAAAGAAGAAAGTGGAGGCAGAAGTTGAAGTTGCGCCCGAGAGTACTTTTTCAGAGATGTAGTACCTAGAAGGTGTTATAGTTAGGAGGGAATGATATTCCCACATCCGTAAGTCTAAAATAAGTTATTATAACCACCACACATTAGGTAACAAGTAGTTAGATGTATTTTTGACCATGAATACCAAAAATGCACATTGGAGGACATGCCGATATATGATGATGTTAGGGAGAAGTTTTTAAATTAGGTTGGATTCTATCATTTGTACAAGCACCCTTATTTTGGAAAGTATGAACCATTATACCAGTGGTTAATGAGCAAAGTCCATGAGGACTTATTTTATTTGTATGGATGGAGGGTTAGAATCAAAACAGCCTTGATTGCAACACTAACAAGATTAAAAGGCACATGGGTAGACCTGGCTAGTGACCTAATTGATAAAGTAGAAATCATGGAAACATGGAAAGAGTTAGGATATAAAAAGGGCCCACGCGGGATGGAAATTGACAAGTTAAATAAGTACCAAGGGTTTAGGAAGATGCACATTTGGTAACAAAGTTAAATGATTAAGACAGGTGGTCGCAAGTGAATACAATGTGGCTACATATCATGAGGAGAATGTTGTAGGGAGTGATCTACTACATAGCAAGCTACATTGCAAAGAAAATTATCAAGGAAGAACACAGTGATAAAATTAGTTTTCATGCTATTTTAATTTCTTTAGTATTTATGGAGATTGGAGTTCCCGACCAGCAAAAGACAATATCCGGAGTATCCCATAGAGAAAAATACCTTACGAAAGGTTTGAAAAATATTTGTGTGAAGGGTTAATGAGTATGCCATTCAAATAGAGGGTGGAGATGTGGTATGAGAGGCTCCACATGGAATTTTAAGAGGAGTAGCACATTCCTAAGGAGTTAACGTCGGTGATGGGAAAGGTAGTACAATTCACGGTGTAACAACACTTCTACATTGTATGATTTTCTACGAGGGATGGGACTCTAAGACCATGGTGTAAATTTTCATATACCTTCGTAGTGAACTACTTCCAAGCATTAGTCCACTATTTTACTGATGTGAACCACCTAAATTTTATCGTAGACAAGGTAGGTACACTTTGACTACCAAACTTTGAGGAAGACATGTGTATTTCTAGGATGGATTGCCTATGTTGAGAGGCTCATTTCAGACGTTATAAACGTGAATCCTATAAGCTTGGAAATTAGGGACATTGGAGTAGCACTCGTATACCTTTAGCTTAAGCCCAAGATGGAGAATAACAAATATGTGGAGAATGAGTTCACACTCCCAGGGCCACCTAAGGGAAAACATATAGTGGAGAACGTACCAGCTCCAAATCCCATGGAACCTATAGAGGTAGATGACGAGGAAGAAGAGCATGAAGACAAAAGAGAGGATTTGGAACATAGAGGCTAGAGACAACCCACAGATAGAATGGATATTGAGTGTGTAAGTACCCCACCTCAGGTATAAGAGGAAGAAGAGGACTTGGAAGCAGTCCAAGGAGAGTACCATTTCAAGAGGGTATTCAAAAGAACAAAAACATAGGTTACGGAACTCCTTAGTCTGTTAGGAGGTCACCATGAATCTCTCCTCAAAAAGAGACAACTAAGAGGAAAAGGAGGAAGTTAAATCTGAATGAGGAGATGGAGGAGTCTATAGAGAGAATGCTCGCATACCTTGTATAGCCGGAAGAAGTGAAAGGACCCAAGGATGAAGATATAAAATATAAAGAGGTAGGAGAAATAGAACAAGATAATTCTCAAAACATAGAAGATCCAACTCCAAACCTTAGCGCTTAGGTACCTAAGGGGCCAAGAATAAAGATGGAAAGTGGGTAGTATGATGCAACAATCATGGGCTATGATGAGGACAAAAGTAAAATTATACACACACAATTCCATAATATAGTAGGCCTCAAGGAGTTGTATGGATGGGAGTTGATGGACCCGACATGGAAACTTCTCACACCAAGAAAAAATTTTCCCTGGTCGATGCAAAATCACATGGATGAGCCCAATTTTGATGTATGTGAAGAGTCTTGTGTATCAAGAAGAATGAAGAAGGTTCCACATAATAGGTGCATAACTATAAATCTCACTCTCATGTCTAATGAACAGGTAAGTAATGACTTTGTAAAAGTATATATAGAAGTGGAATGGTGGAATGTAGATAAGGCTACAACTATTAGGTCACTAAGAGAAGATATCAAATCTAAAGATGCTGAAATAGTGTGTCTAAAAGGAGAGAAGGACCTAGAGAAAATAAGAAGGGGGTTATCACTAGCATGTCGAGAGAGAGATCGGTGATCATGTCCTGAAGGAAAGACTGAACCTAGAGTCCAAGGTACCTAAGAGGTTCCCTTTGGCTATGCATTATGTGCATACACTAGTTGATTTGGTGCTTGAGGATGAACCAATTTAGATTCCAAAACCAAAGGACCCTGAACAGGAACTAGAGAGAGCAAGGGCCTTAATAGTTAGAAAGATTTCATCTTATGAAGCCTTGCTCCAGAATTTGTAGGAAGAGATAAAGAAACAAGACCGGACATTGAATATTTCGCATCTCTAGAAGCAGAATCGAATCCATAAAATGGTAAAAGATAATGAAGTCTTGAAGGAAATGAAATAAGAGACATGGGGCATGCGGAACGATTGTCACTGGTAAAGCAAAAGCGTGAGGCACTTGCAGTAGCCCAAGACCCACATAAAGAAAGAATGGATGAAATTGAGAAGATTTTAGCATAGAAGATGGATCTTTTAGAAGAAAGGGTAAATTTAATGTCCAAAATTGTTATAGTATTACTGAATGAGAAGGAAGAGATTGTGCAAGAGGAATTATTTTCTATTACATCAGATATTCTAGAAACGGAAGAAGTTGCACTAAATGATTGGAAAACCTTAGAGGATGAAATTAAAGAAGAATATCCAGAGTTAATTCTTCCAATTGAAATAAAGGACATTGTAGGGTGAAAGTTTATTCTTTGTATAGTAATTATATAATTTCCTTTCATTCCCATTATTTATTCTTTAAAGTATCAAGAGGCAACCATTGGTAGGGCGGAAATGTAGTTTAGTGTTGGGTAATGTTGAGTAGAAAAAGTATGAAACTTATTTAAAGGAACAAAAGGGTTTGTGTGTGAAAACAGGGCACATTCAAAGGCACTAAAGGATAGGGAAGGAAACATGTGTGAAAGAAAAGGATGGATTCAGACTTAGCCATTTTCATGGTTACAAGCTATTTTTGAGATAGCGTGCATAACACACAAACCGGATAAAGACTTATGTGACATTTATAGGCTATTTTGGAAGGTTGTCTACTAAGTGCTTCAAATGGGTTCGAGTTAATAATGTAATTAATACCGCTAGTTAACTAGAAGAGAACTATTATTAGTGTACTTGCATGTGTGTCTATTATTGTAAAGGTATATGGTTATTTTCAGCATGTGACCTATTTTGGGAATTACGTAACCGCTGAAGGGAAAGTCCCCACCCTTATAAATATGTAGTAATCTATGTAGGTTAAGAGAGGGCTATGTATGAGCTATTGTGAAGTTATGCTACTAGATCTACTGTGTGCATGAATTTATGATACTACTTATTGTAAGGATATTTTGTGCATTTACCGTGTTTAACATAATGGATTGTATTGAAAAATTCAAGGTGTTAAACATGATCGTAACTAGTTCTTGCATGGTTAAATTCATTATGGATATTGTTTAAATCCATTACTCTTTAGATCTAGATCTGGAATATGCTCTGTAGAATGTTTATACTATTTATGGATCTGAATGCATCAACTCTTCATCTTGCTAACATCCTGCACAAGTAACCCTAAAGAGGGGCCTAGTACCTTTGCGCACTTTGAGTGAGCACTCAATCTAGGATGGGTGATGTGCCAACGTGCCTAGGTTATTTTTGGTAAATTCTAGGATGCATCACGACATGAGGTTTGGAAAAGAACTTCCAAATTTTTGATGGGAAGGGAGGAGTGTCAACATATTATGTAATGTGGCTGAGAGGAGGAGAGATCTCCTGGTGAGTACTCTCATCATCAAAATTAGAAGCAAAATCATCAACATTAGGGATGGAAGTAAGCAAGTCTATGTCCAGAGAACTCTCATCACATGAAGAAGAAGAGGAGATAATTGTATCAACAATAAAAATGGAAATAATTGAAGGGTATCCAAAAAGGACTAAAATATGTGCCGATGGTGTGGGGAGGATATAAGTATACCATAAGAAAGCGGAGAGGTCTAGAGACATGAAACATCAAATGAAAAACAACATGGTCGCACATGTCGAGATAGTCCTTAAGATGATAAGAATCAAGGGTATAATAACATGCCCATGTAGAAAGGGAGTAAGGCCCTCGTAGGAAAATTAATGTTCCATATAATCACACCATGATGTATAGTTCTCTCTACCAAGAAGAAGTAGTAGATGTTTGTAAGCAATATTGCAAAGCTCAAGTATAGAAAGATCATCCTTTATGGTGTATTTGAAGGAAGTGCAAGGTACACAAAAAGAGGGATGTGAGAATAAAATCAAGTTGGCAAGACATCAAAATCAGCCAGAATACATTTGTAAGTAATAAAACACCCAAGAACAATGATAACCCCAAAAATTGTGACATTTTATAAGTAGTGCATTATTACAATAGGGTGTGTTCATCCGACGTAGGATAGTTGACCACTCACCTTGCGATGAGGCTACGAATTATGAAAAAGTGGAGGCCAAAATGAATTATAGTAAGAAGTAGAGGAATGACACGTAACCAAGAAAAAAAGGGTGTAAGAAAGATAAGGGTACAACACAACTCAATGTGAGAGGAGTCTTAAATTGTGAGGAAGGGGCTCTCTTATTGCAAGGTTGTGGCGGATGTGCTCACTAGCCACATACAAAGAAGAGAACTACAATACAGAGAGACATAAAACTGCTCCAAAAATCCCCAATAACCCTAGTATGGGGTCGAAAAAGGCACTCCCCTGGAATGATAAATTTTATTTAATTTACCTTAATCGAGATTATTCAAATTTTAAAAAAAAGGAAAATGAAAAAAAATTCCAAAAATGTTTTGAGGGAGGTGTCATCGCTCAAACGAGCCGAAGGTGAAGGTAGCTTGGCAAGCTACAAGGTATGAGCTTACCATGACAAAGAAAGAGAAAACATGAAAACATGAGGATCTATGGGATAATGCGAACATCAAACGAGTTACAATGGTGGAAGGAATCACCAATTTATGCACAATTTGGGCCAAGAGGATACCGCAGAGTCGACACAGGACACACACAAGAAGTCGCACACCGAGTCATTAGACGATATCGTGGGATGGCAAGTCCGAGTGAGACATTCGAGAGGTCACCATGCTAGAGAGGAGATAGATCTTGTGAGATGGTCATGTAATGGCTAAGCCAAGTGACATGCATTGGGAATGATTTGGCTATGTCGAGGAGTCATTTGAGGTGTATGTACTAATGATAAGTTAGACAAAGAATTCGAAATGGGCATGGGGTGAAGTAGACATGGTGGAGAAATGAAAAAATAGAATGTTGAGGTGAAGGCAAAACTATGGAAAGCTTGGGTGAACAGAAGGGAGGACTTGGAGAAGCCAAGGATCTAGGTCATGAAACAGAGGCAAGAGCAAGGTCAATGCAAAGTGGATGAGCAAAACTAAGTGGCAAATCCAAGTAGGAGGTTAGGGAAGAAGGTCTAGAAATTTCATGAGCTCATGAAACATAGAAGGATCTTAGATCAACAACCGTAATGGAGCCAAACTAGAGGGTCAAGTTAGGAAACTAAGAGAATTCAACAACAAATGTAAGTGCAAGCACAAAGCGGATGAACAAATTCATGAATAGGGAGATGGGAGAGCTCTCCAAAAACATAGGCACACAGGAAAGATTCGTGGATACAAGGAGAAAATAGGGATTCAAACTAGTAATAAATGGAGCTGAGAAGACATCCAATGAAAACCAAAACTAAAATAATGTAAACCACCATGGTCAAAGTATAACAAGCCAAAAATCCCAGAAAAGCGTGTAAATCAGCAAGTTGTAGATCCTAGTAGGATAGAGTTATGATAATATGGGAAATCTCGGTTCCCATCTTAGAAAGATGGGGCCAAGTTGGGACCTTTAACAAATTCAACCATGTTAAATAACCTTGAAAACCTACACTTAAAACTCTAAACTAAAATAGTTAACCTACACCGAGAATATAGAATACACATGTAAAACCTCTAAACTGGAAAACACTAGAAAATAAGAACCAACAACCTTGAACAAGATTTAAAACCCATAATGAGACCAAATCAATGCAAATGAGGAATTAATATAATCCATTATGACACTTGCACACGAAACCCAACAACATGCTCTGATACCATGACGAATAAATAAAAAACATGACAACACGAGGATCTATGGGATAACAAAAACATCAACCAAGTTACACTCGACAATGTGACAAGATTCTATGGGGGAGCAAGCATTAACCATGAATATACATGCAATGAAAAGTAAAGGGTGTTATCACCATCTCTTTCTCATGCATCCGAAAAGGAAAGGGGTAAATATAGGAGGTATTATGTAATCCCTAGTTCATGCCATCATGGATCTTTAAGTGGAGAATGGTAGTTACATTCTTGGAATGGAAATTAACTACCATATGATGGATTGATACATACCGATGCATTTGTTGCAATGAAATATTTCATAACCCCTACGAGACCTCAGACCTATGACCTCACCTAAGTGAGATGAATCACCACATGATGTGGAAAATTCACACACCAACACATTTAACAAATGGAAGAGAAGCCTTCTCATAATGTAATGTTTTCTCGTGGTGTATGCAGTAATATTAATCTTGTTCTAGGTCTTTCACCCATAGTTAGGGTTTTAGTTCCATTCAGATGATTTTAGAGGATTTTTTAGGATTTTACAACACTTAGGGTTTGAAAATGAAGCATAGTTATAAATCCCCAAAGGGAGGAATTTTTTAATAAATTCATTCCCAATAGATACAATACCATAAATAATTTCTTGTTAGACCTGTATGGTTTTGTACCAATGTAGTTTCAAGTCATAATTCCTATAATGAAGCATTCATAAATCCATTACTCCAATCATGTCTAGTCGGTGCATCTAGGTATCTCCTCTATTATTCTAAGTAGCTAAGTAAATATTCCCTTTTATGTTTTCAAGGTTGTATCATATTGTGAAAACTATTTTTAAGTGCCAATATATTAGTTTGATATTGTATGGTTAATGTTATAAGTTAATTAATTGGGATAGATCTTACATTATTTTTTAGTTTTTTTGCATTCCATAAAAATATATCTTAATTTAATTTCAAATAGGGTGTAAACATAACCCAACCCGTTCCATATTATTTTACTAATAAGGATATCATATTAATCAAAGGAATGGATCAAAAGGTTACGTGTTTGATTCACGTCGGGTTCACCAAATGATTTACTTAAATATGAATTAAATATAATATTTCGTAGTAATTAATATGATAAAATACAAGGAATACAATTGCTAAGAACTTAAAAAATGTAATACTATAAGAAAAAGGGAGATATATATGACTTAGTTGATTTATGTGCAATCGGTAACTAGTCGAGACTGTGTATATGCTTGGATTTGATGTCACAAGAAATCACTTAAGATATCTAGAACTCTGCACTAATTTATACACAGTGCTCCCATAGGATGACAAAGGCACATGGGCACTAGTAACTATGCAAATATTTGGGATTCACTTATTTTCTAGGTCCAAGACCATCACTCTAATATCCGAATTGTCACGTAACCTTCACTGTCATGGTTTTAACATTACATGTACTTGAAAAAAAATCCTACCTACCTACACAATCTCACAAAAACATCAAATCTGAATGAAATATGCAAAATGTGAAGTCATACTGACCCCAGTGATCACCCAAAGAGTGAAATTATTTCTGAGCACTGCACTACATTCTAGATTCCATGTTTTTCTGTGTTCTTGTGTGTAAAATAATTTCCTTAGGTTTCCTTGGACTAATGATGCCAAGATAAAGGGATATATCTATATTAGATGAAAATGTGTGGTATGGAATTCAACACTTCCCCTTCCTATACAATATATGCAACCCAAAAATAAGTTCCCTTTTATGGAAGTTGTAATATGTAGATGTGATCTCCCTTATAATTTTCACCTAGAATAATAGTGTTTATGTTGTGTATATATATGGATATCTTGTTTCAATTTCAAAACTAGTGACACAAAAGTCCAATTATGCACATGGGATAAGGATAAGAAAACTAAAAGGTTGACCAAAAATGTCAAAATATGTAAAAATAATAAATAAGATATGAACACCTAGAATGGACATAGGTACTAGTGTCCGTAATAGACGTTGGTGTCCTAGAGTAAGTGAAGAAAAATGTGAAAAGATAGATAGATAGATATCCGTATGACCTGACCAAAAATACGTAGATAAATGAAAAATGTAAGATAAAACAAAAATAGAAATAATCAAAAGTAAGTATATGGACAAAGGATTGTGTCACTAGTGAATATTTTTCTTACTTAAGATCTATGCATATAAGTAACATACCAACTTCATAGTAAAAAATTAATATGTGTGTGATTTTGTGTCTACATTTCCTCCCTTTATGATATTTGAATGAAATTCAAGTGGTGTAAGGGAAGTGAGGAACATACATGTATAGAGTTTAGAGAAGTCATGTTGCAAATTGCATGTAAAATGTAACAAAGTGTGTAGTGTGGAAAATCATGGATCATCTCTTTCACCCATGTGGTGTAAATCAAGATATAAAACTGTCATATGGAACACTTAGAGAAATAGTTGAAATGATTTGGAGATTTTGAATATTTTGAATTGTTTTTAGAGGTGATAGAAAGAGGTGGGGAGTGATCAATTCCCAACCTGATTTGTTTGAAAATTAGAGGATTTGGGAATCCTTCCACTAGAGGAAGAGTGTTTGGGAGAGATGTCTATTTCTACCCTCGATCGATGACTGTATCTCCAGAATTTCCAACTGTTATAGAAAGATGAAGACCAAAATTAGTTTTGATTGAAAAATTGTTTATTCTAATTCAAGAAACCATATAGGAGTGGTATATAGAAGGCAATGATGTCGATTTCCACCACTCCTATAGTAGCGGGTGTTTCAATTTGAATAGTGTTAGATGGATTCCAAGTTAGGTCATCTGGAAGTGGTAATAATGTAATACATCTCCCAAGTTAGGTCATCTCTGAGATATAGTAAATGTGTTTACTTGTACTAATTGATTGATTTGATTTGAGTGATAAGAGATTTATTAAAATAATATTTACTTAGGATATTACTCATAGAGAGTTTTTGCTTTTCCCTAGATTAGGTCATTTTGAGGGATAAATTTTGAAATAGTATGTATGTTTTAATTGTCATATAAAATGATTGTACCTTTGTTTGAATAAGATCATAGAAAGTTGTAATAGTAATGTGGTGGGAATTTTGATTGATTTATTGTATCCTAAAAGGATTATAACATGATCTCTAATGTATTCCCCCTTTTCTCGAAAGGGTGAAGGGAGGATAATAAGTAATGATCCAAAAGAAAGATGTATAAGATGTTGTAATAGTAAATGAGAGATAATATGGGATAGTATTACCAAAGTATGAGTAGATATTGATTGGTACATGTTACAAAGTTTAATATAAGATGTTGAAATTTATATGGTATGATCCTAGAAAAGGTTAGGATCTGTATGGAATGAACAACAAGGCAAATGGAGTTACAAGGCTCAAGATATGAGAAAAATTGTGTAATGTGTATTAGTTGTAAAAATGGTTGCAAACCAGATTATAGTATATAGTAAATTGAAATTACTATATATAATAATACTTGAAAAGATTAATTGTAATTTCATTTGTAATGATAGTAGTTGAAATTTTAGCTCGATCTACAATAATGCCACATGTTAGAGCAATGAGTTTGAATATATTTTAGAGGGTAGAGGTGGTTGTGGCTTCACAAATGATTGAGGAGCTGATGTGTATGATTATTTTTAGAAATTTTTTTCTAATATGTCTATTTTTAGTAATTTTAGTAAAATTTGAAGTGTTTTAGTTTTGAGAATTTCTTACTAGGACAAAAGTGGTCAGGGTATTTATATCCCTAGGGACACTATTGCCCAGTTCTTGGTGCTACTAACATGTTTCTAGGTGCTAATGTCCCAAAGAAAGGTTTTGACACTGGTTTTTGAAATAAATGTATTCTAATTAATTTGATGCTTATGATGCGTTATTTTAGAGTATGTATGGTGTACTAATGGAAAAAATAAATTGTTTTTGTTGTGCAGAGTGACATACATTCTAGAGAGTTTTGTGGATCATCACTTGAGTAAGTTGCATAATTTGTGGTTGTCATATGATAAGTGAGATATATTAGACCAAGTTATCCTATAACACATTGTTAGATTAGGGTAGATACCCCATAATATTCCTATTTATATTTCTTTGTGTGAGAGATTGTATACAAATACTTGTACATTTTGGTTTCCAACAGGTGAGATGATGGTGAAAGTAGAGGATTATATAGGGTATTGTGTATACATTTAGTAGGAGAGAGAGTGCATATTATGGTTGTATTTGATGCCGGAGTTAGACACGGGTGAAACAATAGTATTTTACAGGACACAGTACAAGTCAAGGCACATATTAATTTTGATGTTATTTTGAGATATGAGATTCAAGGATTTCAGAAATTTATTATAGTGATGATAGCTTCATCAAAGTGGCAAGTGGAGGGTGGTTGAGTGGGGATTTTATACCAAATGCATGATATATATAGATTGACTTGTGTTGATGTTGCATTTATTATTGATGTGTATTGTATACTACGCAATGATGATGGTATGTTCTTGGTGGTGTTTATTTAGTTTGATATATTCTATAGCTATTTTTAGGATGATTGATTTGATATATATTATTGATGGTTGAAATTTTCAATGATGTGGAAAGAATAACCAAGTAATGGACTAGATAAAGAATGTGTGTGAGTATGAATGTATGGTATATCATGTAATAAGTAGAAATGTATGGATGTACTTGTGGTAAATAAATAAAAGTTGAAATAAGGATGTATTGATAATTAAATAATGATGAGATGTAAAATAATGTTCATAATAACGTGTGATAAGAATGAAGGGGGAAAAGGGAAGTTTCCCCCAATGTTCATAAATTTACCCATAATAGTCAAGAATGAACCATAAAAAAACTCGCATCATCGTGAAATGGTCTTTCATGTGCAATGAGTGGCTATAAAAGATATTTCATAAAGCATGGATCTAGAAGTATGGAATGGGAGGTTCATAGATGTAGTATGCCCTCAACAGTCAAGTGTGAACTGTAGCATGAGAGTGTGTCATAGGGTAATGAAATGGAACATAGATGTCGTCTACTAGAGATGATAGGCTTGTAAGGCATGAAGGGAGCATGTGAAGTAGCAAAAGTGTGAGGATAAGCTACAAATCAGATGTATGAGGAAATGGAGCCAATAATAGGAGGGGTGCTGATACGAAGTGAAGAAGAAAGAGGCTTAGGAAGCCAACGAGGTACTATAGCAATGTGGGGGGATGAGAGGATGTAACTACAAGATGATTAGTTATATGAAAAAATGGATAATGACCTTAGGAGGTGCTTGGATGAAAACCTTATATGAAGGTGAAGGAGACAAGTGAATAGTGGTAGAAGGTCTCTTATGTGGGATAGGTCGGGAGAGAGAGAGAGAGAGAGAGAGAGAGAGAGAGAGAGAGAGAGAGAGAGAGAGAGAGAGAGAGATCACGAGAGCGAGAGTGGAAAGAAATGAAACCTTTTTCTTATAATTTTTGTAGGTGATCATGGAGAGCATAAAATTATTTAACATGGTGGCCATGGATGCGGTGGAAATTGTAGAAAGTGCAATGACAATGGCAGTACAAGTGGTGAGGTGGATGATGTCGATTACAAGGCACAAAAATGAGTTTCTTATCAAGAAAGGCTCACAAGACATTATGTGGTTTGGCATTAGGTGATAATTGCAATGGCTCATGAGTGGGAGATGAAGAAGACTTAGGAAAATGCTGATGTAGTGGAGGGGAAGGAAGATGCTTACATGAAGGTGGAGATGGGTATTTTACAAGAAGGTCAATAGATGAAATATGGGAAGAATTAGTAGGCATATGAGAAATTAAAGAATTATAATAAGGTGCTACGAAATTATATGTAATGAGGTCATTTTCTAGATCAATAATTTTATAGTAGAAAAGAGTAAATGATTGACATATATCATATAATAGTTTTTCCTTTAAGGGAGGAATCAAGCCATAACCAAAAAAATAAATTGCATTTCTAAATCAATAGACTGAAATAATAATTGATGTGTGCAAGAATTAAAGCATAAAATGTAATCTAAAATTTGTTCACTCTTTCCTTGATGTATAGAAGGAAAGTGTTCATATGTAACTTTAGGACCATTTTTAGAAGTAAATCATCTAAGAAAATAATCCTCCATATTATAATAAGTACTAATTTATGCATAATTCAAATGAGTATACCATTGGATATCATGATCAACCAGATATGAAGAAATTATTTGGGTAACAAGCCATCATTGGAATAAACCATGGATAAACGGTAATGTTTGAGATGTAAATAAGGAATTTTAGTACCATTGAAACATGAGAAAGTATACATGATGAAGTCCTTTGAGAGATATTGACAAACTATTATCTTTCCTCTTTTGCATTGCAAGCATTGACATGTTATTTTTCTAGATAAGGAGTGTTCCTTTGATTTTTGGAAATCATGATTTCCATGGATGAGTCATTTATACTCTTTGATTCATTGGGCTAAAATGATATTTCTTACAAAGAATCCATTTTTAGTTCTGATAGATAAGTTGTAATCTCAAAATGAAGTTTGCAAACTTATTATTTTTATTAACAAATCCTTGGATCAATTCCATTTATCCAGGTATGTTTTAAATCTTCTTACCTGATCTGAATGGTAAACTGACATTCAGAGGTTGGAGGACATAATGGACTAAACTCTTATATGTTTACAAATTCTTTTATTTTCTTGTAATATCATGCCTGCATTTTGTTGTATGTTATGTGCTTGATATTCTTGATTGATCTCTTTAGGATGCTAATGTCATCAAGTGGTATGAGGCCTGCTTCAGGACTATGGAGAAAAAATAAAAACTAAGTCCTAGGCCTATGAGATCTATCCTAACGGGATTCTAAACTAAGGTAAATGTACTATATTTTATCTATGCCTATTTCATTTGGGATAGCATCCTAACCTAGGTTGCATGTTCTAAATTGGGGTATGGGGAAATAACCTAAGGTGATGCTAGGATTATTTCTAACCTATACCTAATACTAAATGGCTATGAGCTATGACCTAACCTAAGATGGAAATTTACCTATTGAAATGTTTCTAAACCTAAGGTAAATACTTCTAAACTATCCTATGGTCATATCCTAAGCTAATGGAATCTACCCTAAACTAATGAAATGTGGAAAGGGGACCTAAGGGTCATATGGAAAGTGGTAAGATGGTGACGGTTCCTAAGCTATTAATGTGATTTGATTTTTGATTAAATGACAGTGAACTGCCAGTTTAGGTAGAAGCATGAAATTTGGTGGGAGTCCATGTGGAGTCATCACTAAGGTTTAGTGATGCATGCATAAGTTGAATTGGGTCTCACCAATTTTGGATGGCGTGGAAGAAGAGAGATAGGAGGAATTTGAGAGTTAATGGCATTAATGAGCCTCTTTTTTGGTGAGAAAACTACCTAGGAAACCATGCGGGTGGATTTGTTGAGGTTGTTTGGTCATTCATGCTCTCTGATTTTTTCTCTGCATGGAGCTATCTGATTCTTCGAATGGTTCTTCAACCAGTAGTTCTATTTTTAATTTATGGCTATTTTTTATTCCCTTGGTCTATTTTTGATTCAAGGAAAGTATATGAGGCATTGGGGAAAGATATTTTTGTTGTTGATCTTGCTTTGAGAAGAAGAAGTGTTGGAAGCTTGGATGGAAGTCCTCTTCAAATCGGCAGAAGCACTATCGAGCATGATAGGCTCTATCCATTAAGATTTCTTTCTTTTCTCTAAATGTTTCATTAAAATGAATCTACTCTCATGAGATAAATGGGTTTCTATTTTTGTTTTGGTTATTTTATTTCTTGTTGAAATAATCTCTGTGCTTTTGGTTTTGGAACCCTTGCATGATAATGTTGTTTTTAGGTGTTCTCTCTGAGTGAGTTAAAATGGTGAAATGCATTTACAACTGTCGAGACTTTAGTGTTTTGATTGGAATATATACTCTGGACTATCTGCTCGAAAAAGAGTTTGAGTAGGTAGTTTTTGTCTTGAGCTTCAAACTAGAAGTCTCTTTTGAAAGTAGTATGTAAATGGGTACTCTTCTCTAATGCATCTCTTGAGTTTTTTTAAAGTGTATTACTCCTTCTGTGATCTATATGGATATATGTTTCATCTCATTGTATGAACACAAACTTGCATGAAAGTGAGGAATGGACATCTTGTTTGTATTTATACTGGTAAACTTACATGCTTATACTGAATGTCTTTGCTTGTTTTGAAAGGTAGAAGAATACCCTTTTTAAACTGTATCCTATTCTTTTTAAGTTTTATACTCCTTGTTCGGGACTATATTTGTATACTTTGTTCTTCAGTATGAACTTGAACTCACTTAAAAAAAAAGGTTAATGGGTGTTTGAGGTTTATGGAATTTTTGGTGTTCTTAGTTCAACTTGTATAAGATCTTAGAAGAAATATCATGTTCTTATTTTATATTGTTTAAATCTCCACTGCTTCAATCATAATTCGATGGGAGTTTGGTAAGTTTTTTTATTTGGAATTACTGTTATAGTTGAGCTCGTGAGGAGATAAGAATGAAAGTTGTCTTATACTTTGGTTGTTTGTTACTGGAATTATCTTCTCTAAAACTTTGTAAGGTGATTACTGGTTTATTGAAATATGGAAGATGAGATGGTTGTATTTTGTTGAAGTTCTGTTTGATGTTTTAAATACTCTAGTAGTCAGCCTTCTCCAAGTCGTTATGGTGATTATCTTCTTGGGTCTGTTCGACTTTCTTAAGTTTGATTTTCTGTCCTTTTTGGGCTTGGGTGAGGTGATGAAAACTTACTCACCAGTTGGAAAATTCCTTGTAGTTTGTTAACTAACATGTTATGAGCTAACTTATGTCACGTTCATGGGAATCGTTGAATGTATAATCAACTTTTGGACTATTACTTTTGTATATGGAACCAACCAAACCGTTCTAGTTTATAAGCTTTATTGATCTCTGTTTATTGGTGTGGAATTGAATGTCTTGTCGATTCATGGTAGTGTTTAGCTGAGCCTATCCTATAGAAAGGAAAACTTAACCATTTCTTGACTGATTGTTTTTCAATGGCTGAGTCATGCATCATTATGAAATTGTTTTCTGATGGACTCTTCTTTGTGCACTCAATGGATGATTTCTTCCTTCTCTATTTGGTCATGATTAAGGGGGATATTTTTATAGTCTTACCTTATTTTGATGGAACAAATGGTTTCAAATCAATGAATGAAACCTTCAATGATAAAGAAAGATTCATTAAGGTTGCAAGTAAGTTAATAATTGTTGATGGGTAGGATGTAGACTCTTCTTTTCTGAAGATGCATATGAGAATTTGGTTTAACCAAATGATAAAGGAAATTGTAAATTGTTTACTCTTCAGCTTGTTCTCCTTTCTTTATATAAAACCTTTCATAGGTTTAATTGAATCATTTGTATTACTTTTATTAAGTAATTGATTAGTAGTTGTTACTAATTACTTCTCTACTTAAATTATATTTAAGGAAATAATAATTGTTTCAGTTAATTGAAATGAAACATTATTGCTGGGAAATAATTTTCCATTGTTAATAAGAGGCCTAATCTAAGAACCTAGGTTATATTTATTTGACCGAGAATTAGGCTATCACATCTGAATTGTGAATCTCTTATTTATTTAAGTTGTTGGTTGACTCATCTTAAAAAAATGTAATGATGCTGAAATGAACTTGTCTTCACATGTTTTCTAGGAAACTTGGTAAAGATGACAAGAAGGTCTTGATTCTAAAAGTAACTCTTTTTGTTTATCTATTGAAGTTAAATTTATATTTCAAATTTATAAAGAATTATGAAATAATTTAATGTTAGGAGCTGTTATTTGATATAAATGAGTAATTGTTTAGGACAATACTTATCTGTTATAAGGTAGTAGTTTGCTGATTATATTATGATCTTTTCTTAAAAGTGAATTTAGATTGTTATTTGTGCTTCTTTTATGGTTGTTATTACTTATGTTTTATTTGAATGATTACATTAATTGTTTCATTAAAGAAGAGTTGTTTTAATGGAACAATTAGTGGAATGCACTTCATTTTAATGCTTAGTGCTTATCATGCTCAATTTAATGAACTGACCTGTGCTAGCAATTTTTACAGATGGACTTCATAAGTGATAAAAGAAGGCAATAAATTTTATGATGTATTGGCTGATTTAAAGTCTGGCTCTTTTAAAGAGAACTCCATTCATTCTTGAGATGTATTGAAAAGGAAAAGTTGTATTCTTTAATGATCTTAGTACTTGATTGACATGCAGTTTGTCTGAGATGCATAGTCTTGTAAATTGTGTATTTTATCATGATGAATTGAAAAGGTTGGAGGTTTACTTCAAATTGTTGTGTAATTTCTCTTGTACATTTTATGAAGGTAGTTGGAATACTATCTTGTTGATATTTGGCATATTTGTTTGTATTCTTATTTTTATTGTCATTTGATAAGTTGGATGAAGAGAAATAGTTCAATCTCTCTCTTAATTGAAAGCAACTTATTAAGTTACATAAGATGACGTTCTTTATCTAAATAATATATTATGATAATGGGATGTATATTGAATATACAATTAAACTATAGAAAGTGTGAAAGATATAAAGGGTATGATAAACCCTAACACATAACCATGTAGAGAGGAAGACTCTTCCTCTCTCAAAAGAATGTAAAGTGAAAGAATGGTGTTTATGATCATTAATCATTCAGACTTCATTTTCTATGAAGTCTACTCTAGTTGAACCTGTGTGGTTGCTACACCTTATTTGAATAGTTGAGTTACATTAATTTAACCTTACGATGTATGTTGTTCTATTTTTGGATAATTGCTCGCAAGTCAAAGTTAACGAACATAAAAGCAATCATGAGTTAATGAAGTTCTTTAATATTAATTAAATCAAATATGGATGAAGAACTTAAGGGGTGTTGGATTTAGGGTTTGGAAAGGTTTTTGTAATTTGAATCTTAATCCAAAATTAATTAAGTGTTAATGACCTCCTAGGGGTATGTACATCATGATGAAGTAGTTGTTGGATGTTGGCACACACCAACTGCAGAACTGTACCTACATGAAAGACTAAGGTCTTCACAAGGATACAATGTTGTAGTTTGACATGTTGCAACACCCTTCCACATTAGTTCATCTAGATCTACACACATCTGGACTTGAACTTAGTTTCTCTCTAGGTCAAGCTAGCAGTATGAATTGGAATAGGAAGTAGCTTTCTATGACTCAGGGTACCTTGGCACATTCGATCGACTTAGGTTGGATGAGTATGCCCATATACCCTAAGTCATCATGAGCATCTCCCTATAACAAATTATGTCACTAACCTGGGTTAGGGTCAAACCTTGGGCAAGTGGACTGACAAAAGTTAGTGAAGACCATTCTAGATAACAAAAGAGTGAGGTGAAGGATGTATTCTGATTTGATGAATATGTCATCTAGGAATAGTAACATGAACAATATGTTGGAAATATTTGGCCAAAGTATCACAAACTGCTTGGTTGCATTGTCCTATGTCACCTAGTTTAAGGAACATGATTTTAGATGAATATTGGTAACAAATATTCAGATAGGTTCTTTAAACATAGGTCACTCAGTACCCAAATTAGGGTAAGAAAACCAAGTATACGTAGTATACATAAAAGTATTCAATACTTAAAGACAAACATGAGAGATCGGTTAGAGACCGAGTCATGCAATGAGAGATCGGTAATTCACCGAGTCATTTACAACTACATATGGTTATCTATTATGAGATTGATTGGCATGGAATGTGTGTTCTAAATTATGTTTTATTTAGAATAGAGAACATTATGTAAAAAAAAAAAATTCCCTTGTTTCTAAAGTCTTAAAATGGGAATGTTACATCTTGGTATCAGAGCTGAAGGTTGTAGCTCTTGACCTATTGTGTCCATAATATGATAAAACTTAAATTTTCTTGTTAACAAAAAATGGTTAGAATAAGAGGAAATGTTGCAAATAATCCTCCACCTGAAGAAGGAGCAACAACTACCCAAAAAATTGATGAGATCCTTACTTCCTTTTTAGACACAAGAGATCATTTGGCTGTACTTGAACAAACAAGTAATGGGAAATGAGGAGGAAGAAGATGTTGGTAATAATAATCAACCACCTCCTGAGGACAAATGCCAATTTGGGTGTTGATAATAACAATGTGAACATGCCTGATCAACTAGAAAAACAAAAAGGCTAGGCTGGCAGCTAAACTCACTAATGATATAAAAAGGATAAGTCCACCTAAATTTGATGGCACCACATTAGGAGATGGAGCTGAGAATTGGCTCAGTGAAATGGAGAAGTACTTTGCAATAAGGAACTTCTCGGAAGAAACAAAGGTAATCTGGGGAGCATATCAACTTTCCCATGAAGCATCTTCATGGTGGGACAGCCATAAGGCTGAGTTGAATATTGATGAAACTAATATCACTTGGGATCAATTTAAAGGTTACTTTAGGCAATGTTGGCTACCACAACTTTATTATGATCAGAAAATGACTGAATTTCATAACTTAGCGCAAGGAAAGCTAATTGTAACTAAGTATTGGGAGTGGTTTACTAAACTCCTTAAGTATGTACCTCAATATCAAAATGATGAGAATGTTCAGATATGAAAATTCATCATGGGATTGAATCCCATTATAGGAGGAGAGGTGGATGTTCACAACCCAACCACTATGGAAGGGGTTGTTGAAAAATCCATAAGGTA
This sequence comes from Taxus wallichiana var. yunnanensis, assembly GCA_018340775.1. Taxonomy (NCBI): domain Eukaryota; kingdom Viridiplantae; phylum Streptophyta; class Pinopsida; order Cupressales; family Taxaceae; genus Taxus; species Taxus wallichiana. Next base: position 95,200,825 of record CM031239.1, on the reverse strand, counting down.
GGAACAAAAATTAAAGGCAATTTCTACTCATAAGGAGGAAGTGAGGAAGAAAGTTCCCAACTCCTCTTCATCATCTCTTGCACCTAAGAAAGGACCATGGAAGAAGTTTGGTATGAAAAGTAAGTTTTTAGCTGATAATAATAAGAAAACAACAACAAATAAGTCTACTGAAATCCATGAAACAACTTTGTCAAGAATAATAATAATGGACAGAAGTCCTATGGAGGTCAGAATGATAACTTTAAGGCTGAAATAAATCTGAGCCTAAAAAGGGACCTATAGGAGGTTGTTATAACTATGGAAAGGATCATTATGCAAACCAATGTCCTTTGAAAAAGGATGATCATAATCAACAACACAAGATACATGCTACAGTAGCTGACAAACAGGATGAAAAACAAGTCACGCCCATAGAAGTTCTGGGTAAGTTATTTGGCATACCTGTAACTATTATTTTTGATACAGAGCTACAAATGTTTTATTTCTAGTAAATTAGCATCAAAACTAAAAATAAAAGCTAGAAAAATGGATAAAACATGGACTGTACATTATGGAAACAATGTTGTTCATATAGTTAGTATGTGTCTTTTTGGGGCAGTCCTTGACTTACCTAGTTTTTCCACTGAAGTTGATCTTTATGTTGCTCCTTTGGGGTCTTATGATGTAATCATAGGTGTTAATTGGTTAGCTGAGCATAAAGAAAAAGTGGACTATTTTGAAAAACATATTAGTTGTTTAGATGACCTGTAAAAAACAACAGAGATTTAGGGTGTGAAACGTGAGATTTCAGTTAGGAAACTATCAGCTATGCAACTTAAAAAGGCCAAAAATAAAGGTTGTACCTTATATGCAGTAAAAATTTCTGAATCCGTTGAGGAAAAAATGATTTCATGGAATGATATCCGTTGTTACAAAACTACAATGATGTGTTTCGGAAGAGTTACCAGGTCTTCCACCCAAAAGAGAATTTGATTTCACAATTGAAATCAAGCCTAGAACCGAGCCTATTTCTAAGGCACCTTACCAATGACTACTATTGAATTGGTAGAGCTTAAGGCACAGTTGCAAGAAATTTTTCTAAGGGTTTGATTAGACCGAGTGTTTCACCTTGGGGAGCACCGGTAATCTTTGTGAAAAAGAAGGATGGAACACTTAGATTGTGCATTGATTACAGAATGTTAAACAAAGCAACAATCAAGAATAATATCCACTCCCTAGAATTGATGATCTATTTGATCAGATGTGTGGAGCATCGGTATATTCTAAGATAGATCTTTGATCTGGATATCATCAATTATGGATTAAGGATGAGGACATTCATAAAACAACTTTTAGAACAAGGTATGGACATTATGAGTTCACATTTTTACCTTTGGATTAACAAATGCACTGCAACTTTTATGAATTTGATGAACAATATTTTTCAAGAATACTTGGACAAATTTGTTCTTGTATTCTTGGATGACATTCTCATATATTCTAAAAGTATTGAGGAACACCATGAGCATTTGAAGATAGTTTTGGAAATTTTGAGAAAGAGATGGTTATATGGTAAGCTATCTAAATGTTCTTTCTATGACACAAAAGTGCACTATTTGGGTCATGTTATAAGTAAGAATGGAATTGTTGTAGATCCTTCTAAAATTATAGCTATAACTGAGTGGCCTACACTAAAGAATGTACATGAAGTTAGAAGCTTCATGGGTCTTGTTGGTTACTATAGAAAATTTGTAAAATATTTTTCCAAAGTTGTTGCACCAATAACTTCATTGCAGAAAAAGGATAAGAAGTTTGTTTGGAATGAGAAATGTGAATCTACATTTAGAACTTTGAAGGATTAGTTAACTTCAACACCTATTTTAGTTGTACCAGACCCTAATGGAGACTTTACTTGTTGTAATGGATGCATCCGGGAAGGTCTTGGAGGTATTTTGTTACAAAATGATCATGTCATAGCTTACAAAAGTAGAAAACTAAAGTTACATGAGTTGAATTATGCTCCACATGATTTAGAGCTTGCTTGCCATTGTTCATGCACTTCAAGTTTGGAGGCATTATCTTCTTGGTAAACCTTTTGAATTAAAAATTGATCATCTTGGGCTGAAGTATATTTTCACTCAACCAAATCTGAATGCAAGACAACAAAGATGGTTAGAGTTTTTGTCTCAATATGATTTTGACATAAATTACATTAAAGGCAAGGAAAATAGAGTAGTTGATGCTCTAAGTCATAGGAAGCACATTTCTATGCTCTTATAACATTAAGAACTCAGTTTAAGGATGAAGTAAAAAGTGTTATGGAATCTGATTCTTATTTTCAGCAAGTAAAAACAACACTTGCTTGTAGATCCAAATGATGTGAGATATAAAGGTTTTCACTTTGACAATGAAGGAATCTTACGATTTGAAAACAGAGTATACATACCTTCACTAAATGATTTAAGAAAGAAATTGTTAGCATAAAATTTCACAATTCACCTTTCTCTGGACACCCTAGTATTACAAAGATGCTTGCTGATATAAAACAACAATATTTCTGGAAAGGGATGAAAAAGGATGTTATTGATTTTGTGACACATTGTTTGGAATGTCAACGTGTTAAAGTTGAACATATGCATCCAAGATTTTATTGTATCCTCACAACATACCACGAGTACAAATGGAAAGTAATAAGCATGGATTTTGTACAAGGGTTGCCTATGTCAAAAAATAAACATGATGTTATTTTGGTTGTTGTGGATAAACTAACAAAAGTAGCTCATTTTATTGTTGGTAATCTTAAGGATGATTCTCCTATTTTGGAAAAAAGGTTTGTACATGAGATTTTCAGATTACATGGAGTACCTGAATTAATCATATCTGATAGAGATCCTAGAATGACTTCAAGGTTTTGGAAAACCCTTAATGCAGCTCTAGGAACTAAGCTAAATTTCAGTTCTGCGTATCATCCAGAAATGGATGGACAGACTGAAAGAGTTAATCAAGTTTTAGAGGATATGTTATGGATGTATTGTATGGATCAATAAGTATAAATGGGAAGAGTACCTTCCATTAGTTGAGTTTGCATACAATAACACATATCATGCCTCTCTTAAGATGGCACCTTTCGAAGCATTATATGAAGAAAATGCAGAACCCCATTAGTTGGGACAACATTGAGGATAGAGAGGTAATTGGACCTGAAATCCTTATGAAAATGGAACAAAAAGTTAAAATGATTCATGAATGCTTGAAAGAAGCAGTAGATAGGAAAAGAGTTATGCTGACTTGAAGTGGGTTGATAGGAAATTTGAACTCGGTGAGAAGGTCTTTCTTTGGTTAAACCAAAAAGAGTTCTATAACTTTTGGCAGGGCTGCCAAGTTATCACCTCATTTTGTGGGACCTTTTGAAATAGTTGAAGTAATCAACCTTGTAGCTTATCATTTAGCATTACCTCCTTGCTTTGTCATGAATGCATGATGTTTTCCATATTTCTTTGCTTAAGAAATACATTTTAGATTTATCACATGTGTTAAATTAGAATTCCTTGCAGGTCCAAGACCCAGAATAATCATGGTTAAACCCTTGTGAGTGACCAGTTGCACTTAAGAAATCATGAAATAAGTCAATGTAAGGTCCAGTGGGACCATTTTAATGAAGAAAGTGCAACCTGGGAAAATATGGAAGATATGAAAACTACTTTTCCATACTTATTTGAACAGAATTGATTCTGTTGACTGATATAATTTGTGATTTAATTCTTTTATGACAATAAACCTACCAGTTTTGGGTAAGATATTTCATTGTTTAAAATAAATAGCTAAGTAAATGCTGATTGTTTTGGGAATTTTAAAATTTTGTTATGTTTTGAACATATGAAAAGAAAGTTAATAAAAATGATTGTCCTTGATGTAAATTGTTTTAAGGAGATAATCATCGGGATGATGATTCTTTTAGGAGGGAAGCATGTAACATCTTTGACAAACTATTATCTTTCCTCTTTTGCATTGCAAGCATTGACATGTGATTTTTCTGGATAAGGAGTGTTCCTTTGATTTTTGGAAATCATGCTTGTCCATGGATGAGTCATTTCTGCTCTTAGATTCATTGGGCTGAAATGATATTGCTTGCAAAGAATCCATTTTTTCTTCTGATAGATAAGTTGTAATCTGAAATGAAGTTTGCAAACTTATCTCTTTTTATTAACAAATCCTTGGATCAATTCCATTGATCCAAGGTATGTTTTAAATCTTCTTACCTGATCTGAATGGTAAACTGACATTCAGAGGTTGGAGGACATAATGGACTGAACTCTTGTATGTTTACAAATTCTTTTATTTTCTTGTAAGATCATGCCTACATTCCATTGTATGTTATGTGCTCGGATCTTCTTGATTGATCTCTTTAGGATGCTAATGTCATCAAGTGGTATGAGGCCTGCTTTAGGACTATGGAGGAAAAAAAAAAAAAACTAAGTCCTAGGCCTATGAGATCTATCCTAACGGGATTCTAAACTAAGGTAAATGTACCTATCTTTTATCTATGCCTATTTCATTCGGGATAACATCCTAACCTAGGTTGCATGTTCTAAATTGGGTATGGGGGAATAACCTAAGGTGATGCTAGGCTTATTTCTAACCTATACCTAATACTAAATGGCTATGAGCTATGACCTAACCTAAGATGGAAATTTACCTATTGAAATGTTTCTAAACCTAAGGTAAATACTTCTAAACTATCCTATGGTCATATCCTAAGCTAATGGAATCTACCCTAAACTAATGAAATGTGGAAAGGGGACCTAAGGGTCATATGGAAAGTGGTAAGCTTGTGATGGTTCCTAAGCTATTAATGTGATTTGATTTTTGTATTAAATGACAAATGAACTACCAGTTTAGGCAGAAGCATGAAATTTGGTGGGAGTCCACGTGGAGTCATCACTAAGGTTTAGTGATGCATGCAAAAGTTGAATTGGGTCTCACCAATTTTGGATGGCGGTGGTGAAGAGAGATAGGTGGGAATTTGAGAGTTAATGGCATTAATGAGCCTCATTTTTGGTGAGAAAACCACCTAGGAAACCATGGGTGGATTTGTTGGAGGTTGTTTGGTCATTCATGCTCTCTGATTTTTTCTCTGCATGGAGCTATCTAGTTCTTCAAACCAGCAGTTCTATTTTTAGTTTATGGCTATTTTTGATTTCCTTGGTCTATTTTTGATTCAAGGAAAGTATATGAGACATTGGGGAAAGAGATTTTTTGTTGTTGATCTTTCTTGGAGAAGAAGAAGTGTTGGAAGCTCAATGAAGTCTTCTTCAAATCGATAGAAGCACTATCAGGCATGATAGGCTCTATCCATTAAGATTTCTTGCTTTTCTCTAAATGTTTCATTAAAATGACTCTTCTCTCATGAGATAAATGGGTTTCTATTTTTGTTCTAGTTATTTTCTTTCTTGTTGAAAGAATCTATGCTTTTGGTTTTGGAACCCTTGCATGATAATGTTGTTTTTGGGTGTTCTCTTTGAGTGAGTTAAAATGGTGAAATGCATTTACAACTATCGAGACTTTAGTGTTTTGATTGGAATATATACTCTAGACTATCTTCTCGAAAAAGAGTTTGAGTAAGTAGTTTTTGTCTTGAGCTTCAACTGAAATCTCTTTTGAAAGTAGTATGTAAATGGGTACTCTTTCTCTGATGCATCTTTGAGTTTTAAAGTTGTATTACTCCTTCTATGATCTATATGGATATATGTTTCATCTCATTGTATGAACACAAACTTGTGTGAAAGTGAGGAATGGACATCTTGTTTGTATTTATACTTTAAAACTTGCATGCTTATATTGAATGCCTTTGCTTGTTTTGAAAGGTAGAAGAATACCCTTTTAAAATGTATCTTGTTTTGTTAAGTTTTATACTCCTTGTTCGGGACTATATTTGTATACTTTTTTCTTCAGTATGAACTCAAACTCATTTAAAAAAAAGGTTAATGGGTGTTTGAGGTTTATGGAATTGTTGGTGTTCTGTACTTCAACTTGTATAAGATCTTAGAAGAAATATCATGTTCTTATTTTATATTGTTTAAATCTCCACTTGCTTTTGAATCATAATTCGATGGGAGTTGGGTAAGTTTTGTTATTTGGAATTACTTGTATTACAGTTGAGCTCGTGAGGAGATAAGAATGAAAGTTGTCTTATACTTTGGTTGTTTGTTACTAGAATTCTCTTCTCCGAAACTCTGTAAGGTGATTACTAGTTTATTGAAATCTAGAAGATGAGATGGTTGTCTTTGGTTGAAGTTTTGTTTGATGTTTGAAATACTCTGGTAGTCGGCCTTCTCCAAGTCATTATGGTGATTATCTTCTTAGGTCTATTTGACTTTCTTAAGTTTGATTTTCTGTCCTTTTTGGGCTTGGGTGAGGTGATGAAAACTTACTCACCAGAGTTGGAAACTTCCTTGTAGTTTGTTAACTAACATGTTATGAGCTGACTATGGTACATTCATGGGAATCATTGAATGTATAATCAACTTTTGGACTATTACTTTTGTATATGGAACCAACCAAACCATTCTGTTTATAAGCTTTATTGATCTCTGTTTATTTGTGTGGAATCAAATGTCTTGTCGATTCATGACAATGTTTAGCTAAGCTTGTCTGTAGAAAGGAAAACTTAACCATTTCTTGACTGATTGTTTTTCAATGGCTGAGTCATGCATCGTTATGAAATTGTTTTTGATGGACTCTTCTTTGTGCACTCAATGGATGATTTCTTCCTTCTCTGTTTGGTCATGATTAAGGGGGATCTTTTTATAGTCTTACTTTATTTTGATGGAACAAATGGTTTTGAATCAATGACTAAAATCTTCAATGATATAGAAAGATTCATTAAGGTTGCAAGTAAGTTAATAATTTTTGATGGGTAGGATGTAGACTCTTCTTTTCTAAAGATGCATATGAGAATTTGGTTTAACCAAATGATAAAGGAAATTGTAAATTGTTTACTCTTCATCTCATTCTCCTTTCTTTATATAAAACCTATCATAGGTTTAATTGAATCATTTGTATTACTTTTATTAAGTAATTGATTAGTAGTTGTTACTAATTACTTCTCTACTTAAATTATATTTAAGGAAATAATAATTGTTTCAGTTAATTGAAATGAAACATTGTTGTTGGGAAGTACTTTTCCATTGTTAATAAGAGGCCTAATCTAAGAACCTAGGTTATATTTATTTGACCGAGAATTAGGTTGTCACATCTGAATTGTGAATCTCTTATTTATTTAAGTTGTTGGTTGACTCATCTTAAAAAATGTAACGATGCTGAAATGAACTTGTCTTCACATGTTTTCTGAAACTTGGTAAAGATGACAAAGAAGGTCTTTGATTCTGAAAGTAACTCTTTTTGTTTATTTATTGAAGTTAAATTTATATTTCAAATTCAAAAAGAATTATGAAATAATTTAATGTTAGGAGTTGTTATTTGATATAAATAAGTAATTGTTTAGGACAATACTTATCTGATATAAGGTAGTAGTTTGTTGATTATATTATGATCTTTTCTTAAAAGTGAATTCAGATTGTTATTTGTGCTTCTTTTATGGTTGTTATTACTTATGTTTTATTTGAATGATTACATTAATTGTTTCATTAAAGCAGAGTTGTTTTAATGGAACAATTAGTGGAATGCACTTCATTTTAATGCTTAGTGCTTATCATGCTCAGTTCAATGAACTGACCCATGCTAGCAATTTTTACAGATGGACTTTGTAAGTGATAAAAGAAGGCAATAAATTTTATGATGTATTGGCTGATTTAAAGTCTGGCTCTTTTAAAGAGAACTCCGATTCATTCTTGAGATGTATTGAAAAGGAAAAGTTGTATTCTTTAATGATCTTAGTACTTGATTGACATGTAGTTTGTTTAAGATGCATAGTCTTGTAAATTGTGTATTTTATCAAGATGAATTGAAAAGGTTGGAGGTTTACTTCAAATTGTTGTGTAATTTCTCTTGTACATTTTATGAAGGAAGTTGGAATACTATCTTGTTGATATTTGGCATATTTGTTTGTATTCTTATTTCTGTTGTCATTTGATAAGTTGGATGAAGAGAAATAGTTCAATCTCTCTCTTAATTGAAAGCAACTTATTAAGTTGCATAAGATGATGTTCTTTATCTAAATAATATATTATGATAATGGGATGTATATTGAATATACAATTAAACTATAGAAAGTGTGAAAGATATATAAAGGTATGATAAACCCTAACACATAACCATGTAGAGAGGAAGACTCTTCCTCTCTCAAAAGAATGTAAAGTGAAAGAATGGTGTTTATGATCGTTAATCATTTAGACTTCATTTTCTATGAAGTCTACTCTAGTTGAACCTATGTGGTTGCTACACCTTATTTGAATAGTTGAGTTACATTAATTTAACCTTATGATGTATGTTGTTTTGTTTTTGGATAATTTCTTGGCAAGTCAAAGTTAACAAACATAAAAGAAATCATGAGTTAATGAAGTTCTTTAATATTAATTAAATCAAATATGGATGAAGAACTTAAGGGGTGTTGGATTTAGGGTTTGGCAAGGTTTCTATAATTTGAATCTTAATCCAAAATTAATTAAGTGTTAATGACCTCCTAGGGGTATGTACATCATGATGAAGTAGTTCTGTCGGATGTTGGCACATGCCAACTATAGAACTATACCTTCGAGAAGACTAAGGTCTTCACGAGGATACAATGTTGCAGTTGACATGTTGCAACACCCTTCCACATTAGTTCATCTAGATCTACACACATCTGGACTTGAACTTAGTTTCTCTCTAGGCCAAGCTAGTAGTATGAATTGGAATAGGAAGTAGCTTTCTATGACTCAGGGTACCTAGGCACATTCATCGACTTAGGTCGGATGAGTATGCCCATATACCCTAAGTCATCATGAGCATCTCCCTATAAAAATTATGTCACTAACTTGGGTTAGGGTCAAACCTTGGGCAAGTGGACTGACAGAAGTTAGTGAAGACCATTCTAGATAACAGAAGAGTGAGGTGAAGGATGTATTCCATTTGATGAATATGTCATCTAGGAATAGTAACATGAATAGTATGTTGGAAATATTTGGCCAAAGTATCACAAACTACTAGTTGCATTGTCCTATGTCACCTAGTTTAAGGAATGTGATTTCAGATGAATATTGGTAACAAATATTCAGATAGGTTCTTTAAACAGGTCACTCAGTACCCAGATTAGGGTAAGAAAACCAATATGTAGTATACATAAAAGTATTCAATACTTAGAGACAAACATGAGAGATTGGTTAGGAGACCGAGTCATGTAATGAGAGATAGGTAATTCACCAAGTCATTTACAACTACATATGGTTATCTGTTATGAGATTGAAAATATATATATTAATGTTATCATTTCTATAAGAGAAGTAAAAGAGGATGAAGAAACATTGGTGAATATGGTGGATGAGAGAGAACATGAGGCAAAATTTTGGTCATGGGAGATTATGCGGGGTATTATGGGGTTACGTAACCAACGGAAAGGATTTTTGTAAGTCACGGATTTGTTGGAGAATTATGTGTTCATATTGGGGATTATGCATGAGGTTATGAAATTTAGCTTCTATGGAAACATATTCAAATGCTGGTTACATATGGGTATAGTTCATATCATGCTTGGAGGATGGGAGCCTCTTTCTAGCCATGAGGGTTTTAGGATCCTAGGGTAAGGAGTTAAAAGAGGGTTCACAAAATTATTTAATTAAATCTAAATTAAATATATTTTAGATTAACTAATATGATTAAATATAGTAAAATATAATTGCTAGGTGGTAAAACAATGCATTGTTATAAGAAAATGGGAGAGATAAATTACTTAGCTGATTTTTGTGTGATCTCAGTAACTAGTTGGGACTATGTATATTCTTGATCTTATAGGAATTTGTATTAGAGGAGATTTCTTAAGAGATTTGTAAGTATGCACTAATCTAGATAGGGGTGCCCACAACATGATAGTGGAACCTATGCACAAGTGGTGATTACTGGTGTTGGTGATTGTAAGAACCTTTGAAATTTTATTTTTTTCTGGGTTAGTAGTGTTAGGCCCCTAAAATATTGACCAAGTCCAAAAAGGCACACGAGTGCACAAGACTGAAGTTAAGAAATGGGCATGCAAGGAGAAGTCATGCAAGGCAAGGTTCTAGGAGGGTCTTAGTAAAACCCATGATGCCCACCCACAGGACAAGGTCTCGGGACTTAGCCGTATTTGACGTATCAGGTAGGACAAGTGAAAAGTGTAACCCGAATGCACATGTGGAGTTGATAAGGTGGCAAAAGGCTGGCCTAGGAAGGAATCTTCCATGCAGTGGAATCTCCTAGAAGACCATCATGACAAGGAGTGGAGATCTCAAGCCTGGAGGATCATGCTGCCATGGAGGGCCACATCTAGACACTTGGCGATGGATCTGAATCCTTAGGAAAGGTGAATTGGTAGTTCAAGTGGCTGATAAATACAAGTGCCCCTAGAAGAAAAGGGATATATAGAGAGATGAAGAGGGAGCAGAGCTCTACATAAATGCTGCAAAGGAAGTCACATTTGGGTTAGATAGATAAAACATAGGATATGGATATACCAAGGGCTTGGATGTTTATATTTTCATTTTGAGAGTTAAAGGATAGGAATCCAGTTATGATGCATGACTTCGGTCTACCTTTCTGTGATGCTCTATAATGAATCTAATGAATGTAATGAGGTTACCAGTTTATATGAATATGATCAATAATGATTCTGGTGCATTTACATATCTTCATGATTTTGTTTTATGCATGTTATGGAATGAGTCTCGAATCCTTATGCATTTCCCTTTCTATTTTGATTTAGTTGTTAATCTGTTAAGTAATTTTCTGTCTGGAATGACTGTACTAATCTAGAAGTTGTCCTGAGCTCTATGATGCTTGCATGTCTCATTTCCACTCACTTCATTTAAGTTTGGATCATATATAATGTTTTCCTACTCAAATCACATAAAAGAGAAACCCGACACCTACGTGTGCCTTGAGTGAGCACCCAGCACCTGCTAAGTACGAGGCTGGCATGCATGGGATTCCCTTATTCTTGGTAGGTGTAAAAATGACTACATCTTGGTTCCGTTGCCAGGACCTATTTTTAAAGTTATAGTGGGAAATGGAATACATAATGATCTGTGTAATAAGTGATGAAAAAAGCCTAACTTTGGAAAGTAATCAGTCATGGTGCAAGAGCATGGAGGAAGAATTTTCTTAGAGATTTAGCACTAGACCTAATTTTGATACATGTAGATGGGTAGAAGAGAACCTCTACCATGAGTTATATAAATTTTTGTTGCTTCCCAATAGAGTGTATGAATGGCTCTCGGCATATGCATCTAGATCAAGTGGTATTGTAGATCACACACATAGACCTAAGAAGAATACCATAGGCTGCAAGATGCAGATCTCGCGTGGACTCGTGACATGGATCATTGGTGGAAAGGTGTGTTGGCTAGCTACACCCCTAGAGTACATGATGTCTACATATTCTTGTCTAAAATTTGATGGGTTTGAGTTTCTACATGATCCCGGAGGATCGTTTCTATGTGTTATTCCTTTGGTAATTAATATCTTGATTATTACCTTGAGTTTGGAGGCAGCTCTAATAGCCGACTAAACCATTCTCGAGTGTTGGGAGAGGAAGCTAGAGTGGAGGAATATGGTAGACATTGCGAAAGAGAAAAAATGGAGAAGAGATGAATCAATTACGGTGAAGCATGTGAAAGGGAAATTACTAGACAATGCGAGGTTACAAGTGTGATGGATCTATGGAGGTAGACGTTATGGGAATGAGTTGAGGTTCATGTGGAGGATGTGGAACCTAAGCGGTCTATCTTTACCCCATCTTGGAAAGCATGGGAGAGAGATGCCTTCGACTTCGACAAGAGTTCATCACGCGAAGAGAGAAGAGTCATTGACATGGATTTAAACCTACCTAGTGACCAAACCTTGGTGCTTGGTCTTCCAAATTAGAGGAGTGTTGATAACCTAGTTGGTATCGATGGAAGTGACAAATCTACACCCAGGAGATACAATTTCTTATTTGGGACTTCTATGGCTACACATACCATCCCAGTGTTTGGGGAAATTTTTGGACAAGGAATAAGTACACAAGGCATTGGTAACGTGTCGGGGAGTGACACACGACACACATCTAAGCAGCGGTTGGTCAATCTTATAGATGGTTGGCGTGCATGTTAGCAAGACATTGGGGACCCTAGGCATGACCGATTTAGGCCCATTATCAAGCTCTCTTGGTGGATCTGGAGGTGGAACCGGTGGATCCAAAGGCATAAGACATGGTGGATCTAGTAGATTCGAAGAGGAGAAAACATCGAAGGAAACCAAGGCTCTTGACCGGAAAGGACGGGGGCCTCGGTCACCTCCTCAAGTTTTTTTGAGATTCTTTACATTTTTTAGATTACGGGGTATTGAAGATGTTGCAGATCATGTTCACAAGTGTGAGTTGCTATGGTGCATGAAGGGATCACAACCCCGAGAACAAAAGGCTAGTTATTTTTAATGACGTTGTAAGGGTGCACAAATAGCTAGTATAGGAAGTATGACCCCCATTAGATGGTGGTAAATTACACTAAATTAAAAAATTCCTTCCTAGTAGAGTTTGACATCCCCGAGTTTGAGAAGAAGAGTATAAACTCCCTTAAGGAGATTTAGTAGGGAAATGAGGAGAGTGTGTGGGAGTATGACGTGTGGTTTAAGAATATCCTATTAAAATTGTCATATGGCATTCACCCTTCACATCATACTCAATGGTTTTTAGAGGGTTGATAACTCCATTTATAAGATCTTTATCTCATAAAACTTTCACAAACCCGCGAGGCATTAGAAGATGAACTACGCCTTTGAAGCCATTGGGAGCATTGACACTTGTGTTAGCCCATTTCGTAAGCTCAAATCGCTTCTATGGCTAAGCGGTTGGAGAATTTTTCTTGAACTTGGCCCATGAGACTTGTAGTATTTCTTGGTGTTTGTAATAAGGCGGTATTTCTAGATAGTTCAAGATTTCCTTTATTGTATGTTCCTTTTCTTGTTTTTCCCTTTCTCGTTGTTGTTTTTTTTTCCCTTACACACTGGTAACCTTGTTACTTATTGAAGGTTGTGAATTAGTAGAGGACCATGCATCATTTTAGTGTGGGTTAGAGTAAGGTGGAAGAAATTACAAGGTATGTAGCGCAAGGAAGGATTGCATTGGAAAGCTCGGTTGAATGGCCTTGTGAATAAAGTGCATGCAAGGAAAGGTGAAAAAGGATGGTTGGTGTCAAGGTAAGGCTACATTATGGATCCACATACAAGAGATGAAGAAGTGCAAATGTAACATGAGGTAGGTGAGAGTAAAAATAAATCATGGCGAAAAAATTTCCTTCGATCTTTGGTTATGTGTGCGCAAGAGTCTCCTGTCAAGATGGATTGGTTGCGTGCCAGAAGGTTGGAGAATTTTCCATGCAAGGTTGGGTGCGTTAGTTAAGGCATTAAAGATGGGGTTGTTTGAAAAATCTGCATTAAGTGTTAAAGTATGGTGGTAGGTGAATTGGCATTTAATGCTAAAAGTGGGAAAAACTATAAATAGAAGGTTGGGCACTTCATTATTTACTTTGCAAATATGAAGAGGAAGAGATTTTGTGAACTAGGGTTTCTAGAGTTGATCCATGTGAAGAAAAAATTGGAAAATTTTAACCGTGAGCGACTAGTTTGGATCTGCAAACCGGGAGGGAAGTAATTCATGGGCATGGGAAGAGTTGTGGAGAAGTGTCATCTTGTGAAAATATATTCCAGTTAGGGTTTGACAACTAGGGCACGGATTAAAAAAAGAGTATTCTTTGCAGGTTGGAGATTTGAACTTGGAAAAGATAGAAGAGCAGAGCTAGGAAGAGAAGTTGAAGTGATAACCCAAGTAATGACACCTAAGAAACCAACAGTAACACCTAAGAAGGGAAAGGGAAAGGGAAAACAACAAGAGATTACCGCAAGTACCAACGAGGAATGGTATGTAGAAATGTAGTACCCATATGGGGTTTTACTTAGGATGGAATGGGAATCCCACTTAAGAAAAATGATAGTAACTACAATCATCAAACAATTGTGATTAAAAGGAAATGGCATTGGAGTTAGTGCACCTGAATAACTAGAGAACACTTGAGGGGTTACCAATTTATAACGATGAAGTCAAGGTGAAGTTAGAGAAGGTAGGATTATTACAACTCTATGAGTTTCCCTACTTGAAAGCCAGAGCACCTCTATCAGTGGCTAATGCCACGTGTACATGAAGACCACTTTCACTTTGCAGGGTACAAGATGTGCATAACCCCTCGGCTAGGTTTAAGATTTACATGTCTTATCTGTAAGGGATAAAGCTTAGAGGATGACCTATGCGACAAGGAAGAAATTAAGGAAATAGTGGCTACGTATGTGTACAAGAAGGGGTCAAGGTATTTTGATATTAGGGATATCCAAGACCCAGTGATGAGAATGGCCATGCGCTTGGTAACAAAAATCAACACACAAGAAATATGGATGCAGGTAAACAAGTCTTGGTTGAATGTTTGTAGAAGAATATTAGAGGGAACCATCTACAATTTTTCCACATAGATTGTAGATGAAATTATCACTAGCGCATAGGAAGGAGACAAAGTTATCTTTGGTAATTTCCTCTTAACCATTGTGTTCTCAGAGATTGGAGTATTAGATGCAGTAGATAAGTTCATTTGGGAGTACCCCGAGGAAGACCCCTCACTGTAAAAGATTTAAGAAATACACTTGTGATATCATGAAACCCATTAACAAGGAACGTCTTGAAAATTGGTATACACGCTTAAGGAATGCGTTTGGGGTAGAATGGAGAGTACCAGTAACAATCGCTTAGCGCTTCTGATAGGAGAAGTTGAGTTTGTTGTATACCAAAAATTTTGTATTAGTAGGTTGAAGTTGGTGATGAAACCATGAGCCCATGGTGCAAGATCCCATTCACCTTCACAGCTCAATACTTCTAGGTGGGAGTTAACAGATTCAAGGAGTCCAAGAAGTTAAAGTTTGACCTTAGTGAGGTGGACCGGGACCATAGGGAGATGCGCAGGATGTTGGTCTACACCAAAACGTGTGTGTATGTGAAAAGTACATTTCACATGAATTCAAAATGGTGAAACCCCTGACTCTACCCATTGCGGGGAGGTTCGCGGTGCAAGTATATCTTCATATAAGGCCCAAGTTTGAGAAGGGCATTTATCTTGAAAACGCGATAGCTATACCTAAGGACCTAACATGTAGGAAGAAGACCGCGACCAAGAAAAAGTAGACAAAATAAATAAAAAATAAGGCACCTAGTGTCAAAGATACTCAAGTGGTGGGTGCCCAGAACAAACATTAGGACAAGTACTTACATGTGTAGGAAGAGGTCCCACGATCGGAGAGGAGGCACAAGAGCAAGGAAAGCTTATTGTTGTATGAATTTTCCTCCCTCGGGTAGATATAGAAAAATAGAAGAAACTTGGCACAGGTAAAGGGCGCACGACACATAAGGTGTCGACATGAAGAAATTTGTGCCTTGGTGCAGGTAAAGGGCACATGACATAAGGTGTCAACATGAAGAAATTCGCACCTTGGCGCAGGTAAAGGGCGCATGACATAAGGTGTCAACATGAATAAATTCGTGCCTTGGCGTAGGTAAAGGGTGCACGACATAAGGTGTCAACATGAAGAAATTCATGCCTTGGGACATATAAGAGCATGTTGACATAAGGATGGATGCATTGAGGTGCATCTTTAGGAAGTGCAACATTTTGAGCGTTGACACCCCAACGAGAAAGCAAACCCTGATGCAGATATTCAAATGGCCATAACTTTTCACAGGGAGCTCAGATTCATGCAAGGTTGGAATTTTTGGAAAGCTTACGAGGTCCTCTATCCAACTACGACTAGATATATTTAATTGGGTGAGAACAAATTATTAAAAATGCAAAATACAGTTCACAACTTTTTGGGTTTGCTAGGGTTCTCACCTACCGCCATAATGAGATGAATTAAATGCAACCTAGATGTGGTTGGGGTAGATTTAGAATTACTCTCTCTTTTCTCTCTCATTATTCCTATAAATTGTAAGGAGGGGCTTCTTTCTAAAGGTTGGACATTCTTGTTTTTCCCCTCCCTTCTTCTCTTTGGCAGGTGAATTTTGTGGAGTTCAAACCTCCCATCTAAAACTGTAATGCAACTTTTCCTCTTGGCATTTTGTAGTGTATTGTATCATTCTTTGGAGAAAATAATGCACATATGTGGATGATTCTCAACCCTCTCTATGTTCATTTGCATTCTCCTGATCTTTCACTTGTGAACCTAGTTATCTGTGCATGATCTTGTATTACATTTTAATTGTTTGTGTTTATTGGCAAGACAAGTGTTCTTCATTCCTTGGTGCATCACCTTTATTAGTTTAGGTTTATTTTTATGCATCTTCTTACCTGTCTCCTTAGAAATTTAGTTTAGGTTTCGAGTAAACCCTCTGAATTTTTACGTGTGCATCTGAACAGAGGAATAGGAACCGACCTTCATCCGGAGAGCTTTTCCAATTTCGTAAGGTCCCACACTTGGGAAAAGCTCCATGTTATGCAATCGCACTGAGAGTCTCAACCCATCGAGTTACAGACACTCAGGGGTGCTGTGATTCACCATCAACAGTTTTGGCATACACGGGTGGGACCAAGAGGTCATTCCACAAGATTTGAAGGAATTTTCAAGAAATTTGGACTTAGAAATTGCAGGTTTTACAATTTCATATTTTTCACCTTCCAAGCTGAACTTTGAAATCAATTTTCAAGGGCTTAACTTGCTCAAAACAAGTCAAAATTTCACCAGTTGATAGATCGGGGAAAATATTCAAAAGGGTATTCTTAGATTTTGAGATTTTGAATTTCAAAATTTCATAGTTTTTAGTATTTCAGGTTTTCCCAGGTGTTGAGCATGTCCCAAGTATCACCTATACCTTTCGAGAGATTAGTAGCTGCACAACAAGACCCGATAACTGAATTGAAGAACTGTATCTTTTGGGTCCTTCAAAGTTTTAAATTCTATTTTTAATATTGTCAGGTTTGGTGTGTAACTTGGCGATCCAGCATTTTCAGGATCATTCTCTAACACCTCTGGTGACTCGAAGGGATAGAATTTAGCATTGTAGAAACAAAAGTTTCCCAGGCACATGAGAATAATTTGAACTAGGTCTGATACTCGAGAAGAGGGGCTATTTGTCCACTTACGACTATCACCAGGTAGAGGAAGGAGAGGAAGAAGACCACAAAGATCACCATCTCCACCTAACTGGACTTTGTCTACACCTCCACATGGTAGACCTTTTCTCGCATCAACAAGGGTTCTTAGGCCAATCAGAATGGTGCAACAAAACCCTTTTGTCAACTTCACTGGTAGTAGTCTAATTACCCTCAATGCACAGAATCTAGTTCCAATTGCAGCATTGAAGAACATTCCATTTTTCACTGGATAAAATCATACCACTCCTGGTGATCATGTCAAAGACATTGCTAACGTTTGTGCAATCCATGAGATAAATGAAATGGATGTTCTTTGTCAAATTACTCGGCATCTTCATTTAAAGGAAGGCATTGCAATGGTTTAGGATCTTTGGAGATGGTTCTATCCAAAATTGGAATCGATTATGCATAGTTCTCCATGAGCGATTTGGAGAAAAAGGAGACAATTTGTCTCTACTTGAACAATTGATGACTATCAAGAGAGTTCCCAATGAGCAAATTGAATGACTTGACTTTAGATTTCAAAGGTCTTGGGATAGAATTCCAGTGGCCGTTAGGTTAACAAAATTTGAGAAGGTGCTTTTCTATACTATCTTAAGGCTTTGAATTCTGATATTTCTATGTTAATTCAATCTATGGGAGGCACAACCTTACCTACTGCTTATAGCATCGCCATTAGGGCTGAAAAATGTCTTATTCAAGCTAGTAAGCTGGTTCCTAGGCCTCCCATGCCCTTGTATCCAAACTTAGAAAATCCAAGCACTAGTCAAGCACCCACTTTGGCTCCTATTCCCACTCCTAGAAATTAAAGTTCAAATGAAACTTCTACTTCATCCTCTAGTGCTTCAAATGAACTCCAAGAGGTCATGAAACAATTACAAAATTTAGGAAATGAGCTAGTTACACTCAAGAGGTAGTAGGCCCAAGGTTTTAGACCTTCTTATCAGCCTCAAGCTCAACCTAATAGGCAACCATACCAGCCCAATAGGCCACCCAATCTAGCTGCAAATCAAAGCCAAGTAAGGCCTCCCGCCAATAGACCATTTCAGCCCTATAACCCCAATGTTGCATCTACTTCTAAAGCATTAGTGCGGTCTGCAAAACACTATAGCTCAAGAGTATGATTGGTGTTTCCTATGTAATGAACCGCATAACCAATCTATGTGCTTCAATGGTGCTTTGAACCAAGCCTTGATGGTGACAACTACTGGCATAGAGGATGAAGTGAGTCAAGAAACAAATCTGCAATAAGGGACATATCAACAAAACACAGCTCCAAATGATACCGCACTTGTGAATTGGCAAGCTGAGGATTTTTGTGGCATGAATCAAAGAATTTCTCAGAGTGTAGCAGCTAACACGAGATCAAAGAAGAGGAATATTGGTGAAGGGCAGTCATTGGCTCCAAGTGATCTATAACCTTCCATCACTCCACAAGGTGTTGGTAAGCAAAATACAGTTCCAAACACGCAAGGACAGCCCAAACCACCTTCTAAACCAACTCAAATGCTAGCTATTGCTGCCCATGCACAAGAAAGGAATGTGCAGCCTAAAGGACAAAAAAGATATCTTTCATCCCCATTTAGCATCATTGATCAAATGAATAAGACAAATGTGAATATATCAATGTGGGAATCTTTATCCATCACAGGCCAAAGAGATCTTCTACAAGTTGCCATGAAGAATTGGTCAACTTTGAACTAGTAGGTCCATATGCGAGAGAATGTCCTCACAAATGCTACTCAGCCTGAAGGGAATCATGGAGGACAACAAGGTAAAGTTTTGAAGCCCCCTCCATTCTATGTTTCATTAATCATTGGCAATAAACTAGTACACAATTGCATGATTGATTCTGGGGAAAGTAGTTCTGTCATGCCCAAGCAAATAGCTGATCAGTTGGGTCTCTAATATGAAGTCATATCAAAGGGGGTAGTGCAATTGGATGGGACAATAGTAGAAATGGTGGGAGTGATTAAAATTTTGAATCTTACCTTGTATGCATGCCCCAATGTTACCATTTTGCAAGATGTGTCAGTGATAGATTTTCCACCACTCTTTTCCCTATGCTTATCAAGGGATTTCACAGCTAGAATTGGAGGCTACTTATCTGCTGATTGGTCACACATGTTGTTCAGAACAAGATATGGTACTAAGGTCACAATCAGATCTGAACCAATTACAAAATTTCATATTGAGCCTCATACTCCAAGCCAAATCAATGCCAATTGTTCAGCATTTGATCAAGAAGATTATCAAAGCATAGATGAAGCTGACACCAAAGTTAGAAGCATCCCAGATTTGACTATGGATGAATGGGCAAGCAAGGTACATGCTTTTGATCCCTACCAAGAAATAGAAGAATCTGAGCTAGGATTCTATTGCATACATGAAGAAAACCAGCCTATTCCTAGCATCACCAAACCAGACCATAAGGATGACAATGAGGTATGGCAGTTATTTTTTGATGGATCAAGGAGTAGGCAATGTACAAGAGGAGGATCTATGCTTGTTTCACCTCAAGGAATCAAATATTATTCAGCTTTATGTTTCCATTTTCCTATTCAAACAACATAGTTGAATATGAGGCCTTGATTCATGGACTTCATTGGGCCAGGAAAAAGGGCATAAAGAACTTGCAGGTGTTTGGAGATAGTGAGCTAATCATCAATCAAGTTAGGGGACAACATGCTACAAAGAATGAACTGCTGAAGAACTACAAGAACAGGGTATGGGACCTCGTTGAGGATTTCAAAGCTTTCAATATCATGTCCATACCCAGGAAGAAAAATGAAGCAGTGGATAGGCTCGTAGCAGTTGGAATAACATTTGATGTGGTTGACAACATCAAAAGGGAAAAAATGCAACCACGTATCTATGTGATTGTGAGGATAGCGAGCCCGAGATAATAACACAAGCTGGCAGGTGTTTGAGAATGATCAACGGATCATCAATTTCTTACAAGAAGAGGCTGAATTCTCAGCTAGGAATCAAGATAGATTAGAGTAGTAGTATGGGGATCAAGTAGTGCAGCTACGGAAAAACAAGATTCCCAAGGGTTTAGTAACATTGGAGTCTATCTTCAACCCTAATGACCAGTTCCGTAAGGAAAAGGCTAACATATAGTTCAAGAGAGAAGATTCAAAGCCAATTCCAGTTGGGGAAGGCAAAACACTTCAAATTGGCAAAGTTGCCACTAAGCAGGAGAAATCAGATTTCATACAACTTTGCCAAGAATTTTTGGATGTCTTCACTTGGAGCTATGAAGACTTGAGAGGTTTCAATCCTAATTTGGCACAACATACCATAGAATTAGATCTAAATGCTAATCCATCGGGAAGAAGTAGAGACTAGTCAACCCTCACATTGATCCTCTAATGAAGAAAGAGTTAAACAAGATAATAGAGGCAAGCATTATATTTCCGATCAAGCACTCAAGCTGGGTTGCAAACTTGGTTCCAGTCAAGAAGAAGAGCGGAGAAATCAGGTTGTGTGTAGACTTCCGAGACCTCAACAGGGCATCTCTTAAAGACCATTACCCACTTCCTTTCATGGAACAAATATTACAAGTGGTATCCGGTTCAGAGAGATTCTCTCTCCTAGATGGCTACTCAGGGTATAATCAGGTAATGGTGAAAGAAGATGACCAATTCAAGACGGATTTCACCACCAAATGGGGCACCTATGCCTACAAGAAGATGCCATTTGGGCTATCAAATGCTGGAGCCACTTTCCAAAGGGAAATGGATATGGCATTCAAGGGGTTGATTAATAAAATAGTTCGATATATCTTGATGACATCACTTTGTATTCTCGAAAAATGCGGTGGATCACCTCTTTCATCATCGGCGGCGTATTTCAAAGGTGTAGAATATTTGGGGTATCATTGAATCCCAAAAAATGCATATTCTTGGCTCACAAAGGAAAACTTCTAGGCCATATTGTTTCAAAGGAGGGATTGACAATTGACCCAGAAAGAGTTGAAGCAATTTGAGCATTGCCGTTGCCAAGTCATAAGAAGGCTCTTCAAAGCTTCTTGGGAAGGATCAATTTTGTCCATAGGTTTGTTCCAAACTTTGTAGCTCTCGTAAAGCCAATAACACTGATGTTGAAAAAGAGCATGATATTTAAGTGGACATCTAAAGGCAAGGCAAGTTTTGAGGCAATATAAGAGGTTATATCTCAAGCTCTAACTCTCGTCAATCCAGACTTCTCCAAGGACTTCGCGCTATATGCCTTGGTGGTGGAGACACAATTTCTGCAATCTGGTACAACAAAACAAAGAAGGATCAGAACAACTAGTTGCTTTCTTCAGTCAAGGCTTGGAAGAATACGAAAATAGGTACTCTTTCATTGAAAAGCATGTCCTTGCAGTGATCAGGAGCTTAAATAAATTCAAGCACCTAGTCTCAAACAACAAGATCCAATTGTTGGTCTCTCATGTGGGAGTCAAGGACTTCCTTCTAAACAAGGATTTGAATGAGAAATGTGTAGGATGGATAACCCGTGTCATGGAATATGACATCGAGATCAAGGTCACAAAACTAGTACATGGAAAAGGACTATGTGAATAGCTAGCTTTGAGTCGGCAAGTTGAAGCAGGTGATGAAAAAGAGACTATCTTGGTACTACAGGATGGTCAAGAATAGGAAAATGATGATGTGCCCACTCCTTGTTGGACTCAGAATATGATACACTTCCTACAAGTAGGCCTATGCCCTCCAGAAATGAGCAAAGCAAAGAGGAGATACTTTAGATTACAAGCCATCCCATATGTGCTCATTGATGATGTTTTGTTCAAGAAAGACATCAATGGAGTTCTATTGAGGTGCATCGGGATGGGCCAAATTGAGAGCGTGTTACAAGATTTTCATGATGGAGATTCTAGAGGATATTTCACCCCACGAATAAAAGCTCTCGGGATAATGAAGGCGGGGTATTATTGGCCCACAGTGTTCAATGACCGCCATACATAGATAATAATAAGTGCAAGAAATGTGCACTCTTCACGGGAAAAGAAAGACTAGCAAAGCACTTCCATTGCACCCAATTTTGGTTGACCAACCATTTATGTAATGGGGATTGGAATTCATTGGGGTCATCAACCCAAACTCAAGTGAAGGCCACAAGTGGATTCTCACGGCAATGACTATTTCACCAAGTGGATGAAGCAAGTAGCACTCAAAGAAGCAAATGAGTCTAACATACTAGACTTTTATGAAGGAATTGTGACCCAAGAGTTCAATGCATACCACTATCATATCGAGACAATGCATTGGCATTCATAGGTTCCAAGATTATAGAATGGGCTGTCAAGAATGGAATCTTTTTGAGCACCTCTTCAAATTATTACCTGCAGGGTAATGAACAGGAAGATTCCACGAACAAGAATTTGCTAAGAATCATCAGAAGGAATCTGGATGAAAACCAAAGGACATGGCATACCAAGCTAAAATCAGCATTATGGGCTGACAAGATAACACCAAAGAGATCTACAAGTAATTCTCCCTACAAGTTGGTCTATGGAAAAGAGGCAGTATTGCCTATATCATTAGAATTGCCAGCATTGGATCTCATAAAGCAATTGGAGTTTTCTGAGTTTGAACCAATGGAGGCCAGGTATGTAGAATTGATGGAATTAGAATAAATTAGAGAATATGCAGTTCAGATGATTGAGAAGGATCAAGCCTTAGTAAAAAGATGGTTTGATAAGAAGGTAAGAGCAAAGACCTTCCAGGAAGGGAACCTAGTTCTAAAATGGGATGCAGATCGGGCAAAACCAGGAAAGCATTCCAAGTTTGATGCCATTTGGAGTGGCCTTTACATGGTCACGGGATGTAAAAGTAGTAATGCCTTCCATTTTCTACATTGGATGGAGAAGAACTCCTGATTCCGGTTAACGGAATCTACCTTAAACATTGCTACTAAAAGGGAAAGGGTTTACCCTTGTAAATATTAGCCTAGATTTCAATTCCTCTAAATACGTATGCACATTATCTTGTTATAGTTAGGTTTCAATTTCCCTAAGTGCTTTGGCACAGGTTTTGTTTCTCTTAGGTTGAATTTTTACAGTTCAGCGTGCTCTCAGAGAAGTTGTGGTATCAAGCTCGGGATCATATATTAGGTTGGTTTCAGGTTATTGCTTATGACTCCATGCCCAATGGATTGCTAAGAGGCCACTGATCTTCTACCTAGCAAGCAGGTGATCCCATTGAGTCACCAAATTGTTGTATATATTTTCCCCCTTGGGTAGATATAGAAAAATATAAGAAACTTGGCGCAGGTAAAGGGTGCACGACATAAGGTGTCGACAAGGAAAATGTGCACATTGGTGTGCGGGAGTAAAGGCGCATGACATAAGGTGTCAACATGAATAAATTTGTGCCTTGGCTTAGGTAAAGGGCATATGACATAAGGTGTCGACATGAAGAAATTCACGCCTTGGTGCAGGTAAAGGGCACACGACATAAGGTGTCGACATGAAGAAATACACGCCTTGGCGCAGGTAAAGGGCGCACAATATAAGGTTTCGACATGAATAAATTTTCACCTTGGTGTATGTAAGAGTATGTTGACATAAGGATGGATGTGTTGAGCTGCATCTTCAGGAGGTGCAACATTTTGAGCGTTGACACCCCGACAGAAAGCAAACCCTGACGCAGATATTCAAATGGCCATAACTTTTCACAAAGAGCTCGGATTCATGCAAGGTTGGACTTTTCGGAAATATTACGAGGTCCTCTATCTAACTATAACTAGATATATTTAATTGGGTGAGAAAAAAATCTTAAAATTTTCAAAATATAGTTTTCCACTTTTTGGGTTTGCTAGGGTTCTCACCTACCGCCATAATGAGATGAATTAAATGCAACCTAGAGGTGGTTGGGGTAGATTTGGAATTCCTCTCTCTTTTCTCTCACATTCTTCCTATAAATTATAAGGAGGATTCTTTCTAAAGGTTGGAAATTCTTGTTTTCCCCTCCCTTCTTCTCTTTGGTAGGTGAATTTTGTGGAGTTCAAACCTCCCATATAAAACTGTAGTGCAACTTTTCCTCTTGGTATTTTGTAGTGTATTGTATCAATCTTTGGAGAAAATAATGCATGTCTGTGGATGATTCTCAACCCTCTCTATGTTCATTTTCATCCTCCCGATCTTTCACTATAAACACAGTTATCTCATGCATGATCTTGCATTACATTTTAATGGTTTGTGTTTATTAGCAAGACAGGTGTTCTTCATTCCTCAATGCATCACCTTTGTTAGTTTAGGTTTATTTTTACGCATCTTCTTACCTGTCTCCTTGAAAGTTAGTTTAGGTTTTGATTAAACCCTCTCATTTTACGTGTGCATCGAATAGAGGAATAGGAGCTGGCCTTCATCCAGAGAGATTTTCCTATTTCGTAAGGTCCCACACTTGGGAAAAGCTCCATGTTATGCAATCACACTGAGATTCTCAACCCATCGAGTTACAGACACTCATGGGTGTTGTGATTCCCATCAACACTTATCTCGGAGGAGAAATCATTGGAGGAAGAGAAAGAGAAAGTAGATATCTTTGCTATCTTTGGAATCCTCGGTTAGGAAGAAATAAAAGGTAATGGAGGAAGCTGACTTGAAGGAAATAGAGAGCTTGGGAAAATACATAGGTGAGAGCGACAACGATGAAAGAAAATTATCCCGAAGAAGGCCTAAACCACTTGTTTTCAGCTTGCATGATTCAGAAGAAGAGGGTGGATAAAAAGAACATGAGTTCCTTTTCGTGTGATGCAAGGGTAGCCAGGAGGAGGAAGGCACCCAAAACATGGGAAGAAGTGAAGAGGTTTGCGTGCAGGATTAGAAAAATCCAATCCTCACGAAGGAGAAAATAAATGAGGTGATAGAAAGAGAAGCAATGAAAATAATTGAAGCCTTGGTAGAACAAGAATTGGAGCACAACACTGATATAGTGATGGAAAAAGATAAGGAAGAAAGCGTAGGGAAATATTGCACTAGCACGGAGGCCCCTATCTATTGGTAACTATTCCTAAGGGCATGCACACAAGGGGAAAGTGCATGGAGATCTAGAAGTAAGGAATGAGCTACATTAAAGATCTCGAGCAAGGTGTTGTTGCACACGTGCTTCCAAAGCATAGTTCTAACAAATCAACTCTTGGTAATGAATTTTTTTGATGAAGAAGGTGCATACCATTGAATTAGGAAGATGCTCTCTTGGGAAATTGAGTCCCACATTGATGAGCTCGAGTTCAAAAAAATCCAGGGGGCACTAATGAATATGCCTGATTCAAAATGAGACAACCCCTTGGTAAATTCCCAACAGCTTTTAGATGAGTAGTTATGCAACACACTTAATAAGGTATCAGTTGAGGTTGAAGCTAGGCTCTTTGGACGGAATGACAAGATAACATTTCTAGAAATAGAACTAGAAAAAAAGGAGGAAGAGCTAGAAGAGAAGGCCAAGGATTTAAATAAGGAGTTAGGTAGCGCTCAACTAAATTGTGAACTTAGGGAAGAAAAGGAAAGGGTTTGCAAAGTACATAAGAAGGTAGAATCCATCACATATGCCATTACGTTAAAGCATCCAGATTTAATGCTTTGCCTACACAAAAGTATATGGATCTTCCTTGAGTTCCTTGAATACTTAACATGCATCCTCACTATGGAGAGGAAACCTCCGGCCTCGAGTCCGTGGAAGAAGTAGAACACACCTAGAGAAGGAGAATAAATTAAAGGTAGTAGTAATAATGGTTGAATACGAAAAAGTACTTTCGATGTAAATATTTCTTCCCATACTTCTTTGAGGCCACATATGAAAACTACGTAGACAAAGATAAAGTGGTGAGTATTCTAGTTTCCAACTACAAAGTAGAGCTTAATGAGTTCCAAGAAAAGAACAAAGGGAATAGAGCAGTGGGATAGAATCCTAGCCAAGGTTGAAAATAAGTCAAAAGTTATTGAGGCTCTAAGGGGTATAATCAAGAACTAGCTAAAGCGATTATACCCATAGATTACTAGAAGGATGGACGTGCTTGAGGACATGGGCAAGGAGTTGGAAAAAAATTATGACACTATGAATGCTCGAGGAGATGGATTGATTTTTGGGAGGTAAGCGTCCTATTTGGTGACCTCCACGCCGAGAGAGAGACAAATGAATTCGATGCTGGAACAAGTTAGAGGCTGACTTGTAAAAATATTTTCCTATCTTGTTGCAATAATGCCATCATGTCCCCATTCTTGCTTCTTTCCTAAATTATTCATCCCCTTATTCTTTTCCTAAGACATTAAGTCTATTGTGATTATTTATTCATTAGAGAAGTGTCCCCGTGGGTGGAGAATAAGCATAGTGTGGGGTGATGTTGGGCCCCTAAAATATTGACTAAGTCCAAAAAGGTACATGGGTGCATAAGACTGAAGTTATGAAATGGGTGCACAAGGAAAGGTTCTAGGAGGTCTTAGTAGAACCCATGATGTGCAATTATAGGACAAGGTCTTTGGACTTAGCCGTATTTTTCATATCAGGGAGGATATGAGAAAAGTGTGACCCGACTGCGCATGTGGAGTGGATAAGGTGCCATCCAGGTGAAAAATTGGCCTAGGAAGGAATATGCCATGTAATGGAAGCTCCTACAAGACCATCATGACAAGGAGTGGAGTGCTTAGGCATGGAGGAGGATGCTCCCACCGAGGACCACATATGGAAACTTGATTATGGATCTAAAGCCTCGAGAAGGCAAGTTGGCGATTCAAGCAGCCTATAAATACAAGTGCTTGCGAGAAGAAAAGGGATATATAGAGAGATGAAGGGGGAGCAGAGCTCTGCAGAAGTGCTGCAAAGGAAATCTATTTTGGTTGGGTAGATAAAACAGAGGAGAGGGATGTACCAAGGGCTTGGATGTTTAAATTTTCATTTTGAGAGTTAAAAGGTAGGGATCCGGTAATGATGCATGACTTTGGTATGCCTTTATGTGATTCTCTGTAATGAATCGATGAATGTAATGAGGTTACTAGTTTATATGAATATAATAAGTAAAGATTTTGGTGTATTTACATATCTTCATGATTCTTTTTTATGCATGTTTATGGAATGAGTTTGAATCCTTGCATATTTCCTTTTCTGTTTTGATTCGATTCTTAATATGTTAAGTAATTTTCTATCTAGAATGACTACACCGATCTAGAAAGCTTTCTAATCTCTATGATTCTTGCATGTCTCATTTCCAATCACTTCCTTTAATTTTTGATCATATATGATGTTTTCCCACTCAAATCACATAAAAGAGAGACTTGGTTCCCGTGTATGCCTCGGGTGAGCCCCCAACACCCATTGGATGATAGATCGGTGCGCATGGGGTTCCCTTGTTCTTGTGGGTGTAAAAATGACTACAAGAATATCATTTCTCTAATGTATGTTTTGTCATGTTACCTTTGATTTTATGGTTTTGATAATACATGTACCTACAAAAAAAACCCTATCCACCTACACAATCTCACAAACACACAAAATCTGAATGAAGTATGCAAAATGTGAATTTAAACTGACCCTGATGGTCACCCAAAGAGTGAAATTATTTCCGAACACTACACTACATTCAAACTCCATGTAATTTTGTTTGCTTGTGTGTAAAATAGTTTCCTTAAGTTTCTCTCTCCCCAATGATGCCAAGATAACGGGATGTAGCTAGATTAGATACAAATGTGTGGTATAAAATCAACACTTCCCCTTCATATATAGTGTATGAAGCCCAAAAATATAGTCCCTTTGATGGTAGTTATAGTATGTAGATGTGATTTCCCCTTATAATTTCCAGCCATAGTAATGGTGTGTATGTTATATATATATGGAGCTCTTATTTGAATTTCAAAACTAGTGACACAAAAGGCCGACAATCCACATGGGATAACGATAAAAAAAACTAAAAAGGATGACCAAAAATGTCAAAATATAGAAACAATAAAAAAGTAGATGGACAAAGGATTATGTCACCAGTGTATACTTTTCTTACTTAAGATCTATGCATATAAACAACATACTAATAACATACTAAAATAGTACTATGTGCATGATTTTGTGTCTCCATTTTTTCATTCCATAAAAATGTATCTTAATTTAGTTTAAAATAGGGTGTGCACATAACCCAATCCAATCCAGATGTTTTTATGATGAGGATATCATATTCATCGAAGGAATGGATAAGGATCTTGTTTCAAAAAAACAACCTTGTTGAATTTTAAGCACCATTATGATTAATAATATTCCAAAAGTATTTCCTTATTCTATTCCATATGCATACATGATAAATAAAAAATAAATTAGAAGATTCCAACTATTTTTAATGGTGTTTAGCCTTGAAACATTCAAATGGAACTCAGATCCCTTTTTTACATTGTAACACACCCGTGAATCTTAATACATTAAAATAGGAACACATGTCACAAAAAGGCATACAAATTCCTTTATATTTAGTCACTTTTCATGTTTTTCAGGTCATGAGATTAATAGTTGATAGTTAACACTCATCGGGTTTTTGTGTTTCAAAATGTCCCAAACTTGATCACTTTTGCATATATTTTATTACCTTTGATGGATGATTGACAAGTGTCAAGCATTGGATTTATACACTTCTAAATAATAAATTTTTCACATTAAATTTGTAAAAATTTTAGAGCACCGATGCATAATAATTGGCATCTTAGATGAATAAATTAAATCAATGCACAATACTATCTCAATATCAAGGTTTCTCTCTTCAAACTCTCTAGGACATTGATGAGAGACATGTGACACTAGAGATAAGTGGTGACCATTAAAAAACTACATTATGTTTTTGGCCATTGTGTTTTCATTTATGTGAAATTTCATTGATGGAAAATGGAGTCTAGGTGATTTAGGAGTCTTCATGAGACATCAATATAGGTTAAACATGGAGGTTGATTGGTAGTGTCTTATTTTGGTGAATTGATATGGTGTCTAAGCGTGGTGCAAGAATTTATGGTCATGGTATGAATGTCTTAATGAAGTATATAATGGTTATTATGATGTGTAAGAGGTGTCTAAGTGTCAGCAAGTGGTCATCATGGTCAGTTCATGTGAAATATGTGTTGAGTCGAGGCCATTTTAGGTCGATCATAGACCTAGTGCATGGGGTTTGGCATGGTAACATGAGAAATGAAGTAGAGAATACTTGGATAATCATGAGGAGTGTATGTTGATGTTGTAAAACACGTTAGTTAGGATTATCGTTTAATATTTAAAATTTTAGTACATTCATGATGTCCATTAAAATAAGTTTCTTGAAGACAAGGCATGTAAACACATGTAAGTCTTAGTGGATAGAGATTTTCAAATGAATTTGGGAAAGGAATAGAATTTATAAAGTTATATGAGGTTGTAATGCTTCTTCAGGTCAAATTTTAGGTCCATGTGATGAATATTTTTGAAGATATTGAGTTTTTTTTTCAAAATTAAGTTTTCAATGGTGTGTTTTAGAGCTAAGTCCCGATTTTCGATGCTCGTTGTGGGATGTATGATTTACATGGGGACATGAGATAAATGTAATATTTAATTAGGATTATTATTAATATTTTACAATAATAATAATGTTTTTTATCATCATGTTTGTATGAATGATCAATAAGAAGGTAAATAGGTTTGAAACCCTCTCAAAACCCTAGTTAAGCAACGACTTGGGAGAATTTTATTGTATGGGTAAAAAATATTTATTTTTATAATTTGATGATTTTATGATGTATAGGACTCCTCCACATTTCAAATGATGTATTTTATAGCTTGTGATAGTTTTGGGCCCCACCTAAAAAGGAAATTCTATGGAGGTTTTTTTGTTTGTCGAAAAGATGTTTATTGAACCTAATGACTAAATCATCATTTATTTAATAACGGGAGTTGTAACATATTTAAATTATGGTTTCAGATCATGGTTATTCCTTTAAAGTGCAAAGTTCTCACCTATTTATGAGGATTGGTTTTTAGGTAGTTTTGGGGTAGTTTTGAGCGATCTGGGAAAAAAGCCTTTTTGGAGTAAATTTGCATGTGGTTTTATGACTTTGTTTAATTATTTTCATGATTCTAATTCCAATATATTTATAATGATATATCAAACTTTATTTTTTGCTAATGTATGAGCAAGTTATGACCTGTTCTTTGAAGGTTAATTTTGAGGGTGCATGGTTGAGCATGGTCTAATGAGGGTTTCATGGTGTGATGCTTGGTCTGAGTGTGTTTCATGATTTATGGATATTTTTGAGAGCTTAGAAAAAATTTATAAGTATGTTTCATGCCTTGGTGAATTTTTTTGTCTTTTTCACTCCTTGGTTGGTGAGTTGCTTATTTTGGGGTTTCAGGATTTGTTGTGTCCCAATAAAGATTTTGGTGGGTCTAGGTGATTGTGGCAACCTATGTAGAATTTTTTTATGATATGCTTATGTTTCTCCTATGATGTGGAAATTATTTTTACACTATGGTGGCTAACCTAGGTAATGTGGGGAAAAGAAACACGTGTAAAAGAAAATTAGAAGATTCATTTGTGCTAGTTGAGAGAGTGGATGAAAAGTGTGACCTAAGAGGCTTATTGAGGATTGTGATTAAGGTTATTATGACCTCATTGATATGGAAATTATTAAATTATTATACACTGGAGAGAGAGATAAGGTGATTTCAAGATAGGTAAGTATGAAATCAACTTGAAGAAGAGGAAGATTTGAGAAAATAAGAAGGTGTGTTTGAGAGGGGTTTTGAGTGCATGGTGCTGAATTTATGATCACTATAATTTTTATAGAAAATTATCTTTAATGATCATCCATTTTAGACATCCTCCTCCTGTAGGGTTGGTTCCCTACTAAACTAGGGGTTGGTGCTCCTTGTGGGGTTGGTGTCTCACTACAGAAATATTGTGTGATGTGTAATATTCACATGAGTTTTTTTTATGAGTAATATTAGCAGATGTTTTAGTGGTTTTGTTCCCCTTGAGGGTTTCCCACTTAAATTTTGTGTCATTTTGTTCTCGCTTGTATTTTGTTCTTATGTATGATTTTTACTCTATGATAAGCACACATATGGTATATTGAATGGATAAGTTTAATGGATCACACAATCATAAGTAATTTAAGTAAAAGTTTTATATGAATTATTCACACCCCTCTCATTCCATTGTGCTTATAACATATATCAATCCTAAGTATCACTTCCTAAACTCTATAGATCATCGATAAAGGGCTTGCAAAAAGTGTGAATAGGTAGAGGGAATTAGTGCCCTACATCATCTCAAAAAATTGGACCTTGATTCCTATACCTAATGAATTTCAATACAAAAATTATTAAGAAATGGCATGGTTACCATATTATGGAAATAGGAAAGGTATATAACCCATTACAATATCTATTTCATTGGTTGAGATTTGATGGTTTTTCCTAGTGTAAAATAAAGCATGGGAATGTTGACTAAGATAGAGGGGAAAAATAGAGGATTCTAGGTTTTTCTATTCTCTTGTTAAAGTGTTTTAAGATGTTATTCTCCTTATGGTCCCACTCAAAGGTAGATTAAATAGTTTAAATTGTTGTAAATAAAAAGGTAAACTTTCACAATGGTTCAAAGTGAGATCATGATCCTTGAACAAATGACATCTTAATATTCACTCATCCTCTTAATATTTTGGTAATACATTTGTTTTTCTCAAAGATAAAATTTTAAACTAAATATAGGTTTGTTTCTTTCAGATGATGGCATAAAATTATTAAAAAATAAAAATATTCTTACAAAAACATGAAGGTTTTCTAGATAATATTCATCTCAAGAAATTCCTAACTATGATTCAAGATTATGGATCATAATTGTGCTAGTACAGATCCTAAGAATATGATTCAAGTGGTTTTATGTGGATCATTTTAGTTAGGAATCTTTTTAAAACCCTATGATCTATGTGGAAGGGATAAACATGGAAAGGAGATATAATTCAACATATTCTTCATCCTCCTCTTCTATTTTTCTCCCTTTCCCAATTTCTCTTCTTTTTCAATAAGTAGTAATCAAATCTACTATAAAAATGGTTCCCCTTCCTTGAAAGTAAGGTTAATATGCTATTTTGTATTATTAGATTTATAAGTGTCTCATTCTCTAGTTTTGAGCTCTATAAATACATGAACATGTTTTCTTATGTTGATATCAGATATCATTTGTGTATTTTCTACCTTTTAATACATCCATGAATTTGTATTTGTGTTAATTGTCTCCTACCTCACTTATTTCGTATGTTTTATTGTGTGGAATTTTCAAGATTTTTATTCATTGTGTCTCTTAAAGGATGAGATTGAGAGTTATATTTATACGTTGGTCTAGTTGTGGCTTATATTTTCCCTCTAGGTATGTGTTTTTCCTCTCACTTGCTAACTCATACAGAAGGTGATCCCCTTACTTCTTGGTGTCATCACCATGTTTATGTTTTATGTGTTCTTATCCATTTTCTCCTATGACTGGTAGATTAGAGTAGAGTAGTGGTAGTATAGATTATTTAAGATATGAGACAATTTTTATGGAGGTATACCTCAAATAGTCACATGTATCACACTTGGAGGCATTCTCATTGTTTTTGTTGAGCTATCAGTCTTTAATTTGGTAATCTTATGGGTGAACATATCATCCACCCAATAGTTTCTATAAAACCTAAAGGAACATTTATATTTAAATATCATTATCATTATGAAATTATTTCAATGTAAAAATTATATCCACCTTAGTGTCATCAAGCTGCTCCAAAAGAAAATTCATCCCATGGGACCATATATTCACTCTTATAAATTTCCATGAATGTTTCAAAACTAATTTCATGGCATCATTTCATCAAAAGGGAAGATAAATTCTCCTATCCTATTTTTGGCTTTGTATAATTTTTTATGAACATGGTTAGATTAGGAGTAGCTTAGGTATTTGATTTTTGCATATAAAATGCTTTGTATAGTCTACATATATCATTTTAATTATGCATGATTTTTATTTTATAAATAGTTTTTATTGGGTCACTCTTGATATTTTCATAGTTAGTACCTTCTGATTTAGGTAGATTTTGAGTGAAATTTGTTTAACAAGTCAACAACTTATGGTTTCAAGTGTTTTCATCTCCAAACACAAAGTTTCAAAGTTTTTCACACTAGACTCTATACCAATGAATGCAAAGGTCAATGGTACTTACATTTAGCAAGTGAATGTCCTCTTTGTCTCACAAAAATGTTTCTAAAACTCAACCATATCAAATTTTAGGAATCCTTTTGATTAAAACTCTTCACAAATGCTTTCCCTCTTATATTCCATATGTATATAAGACAAATCCAAAAGACGTTAGAATATTCCTACTATTTTAATGGATTTTAACCTTGAAATGTTAAAATGACATTCGATCTCTTATTTTTATATTGTAGCATGCATACCAATATTAATACATTGAAATAGGGTCATGTGCCATAAAATAATATCTCAAATTATTTGTACTTATTCACTTCTCATAGTTTTTAGGACTGAGATAAATGGTAAAAATTTGGCGCTCATTAGTTTTCTTATGTTCCACAGGGTTCCAAAACTGGTCACTTTTTCATAGTTTTCAGTACCTTTGATGGATGATTGAAAAGTGTTAAGAATAAGCTTTCTACACTTCGAAGACTCAATTTTTCATGCTACTGAGCTTTTAAACTTTGTAGAGTATTGATGCATGACATGTGACATCTTAGACATGTGGAGGAAATAGGTGCATATGAATATATCAAGGTTAATGTTTCTTACTTCAAACTCTATAGTACACCAATAAGAAACATGTGGAAATAGAGAAAAGTGAAAACCATCAACGCATTCGATTATCTCAAGCCTAATTCTCACCTCCCAAACTCTTTAGAGTTTTGATGGAGGATACATGGAAAATATGAATAGGTTGTAGAAATTATTCCTTACATCATCTTTAAACTTTAGACCCTTCATCATCACCCTTTTGAATATGATGGAACTAATGATTGATAATTGGCATAGTTAACATTTGGTAGAGAGTGACAAGGTATATAATTTGATAAAATTTCTATTTCACTAGTTTAAATTTACATTTTAAATTAATATAAAATAAAGCATGAGAATGTTAGCTTAGATAGAGGTGATAAAAAAAAATTGGTTTTTCATTAATAAATTTTGATAGAGAGATCCAATCAATGAGTGACTAGTATCTTGTTGTAAATTTATTTCAAATAGATACACATTGGTTCTAGTTTCAAGGAGAAAGGTGGAGAGATATATGAATTGTGTATGATAGATTTGTCGGTGTCTATTATTTAAAGATCGGTAAAATGGTTCCCAAATTAATATTATTGTCTTTCATGTTATTTTATTATCTTTTGAGAGTCTCATTAAGTTTTTATTCCCCTCATAGTCCTACCCAAATGTATATGAAAAATTCAAACATGATATGAATGTTGGTGTAAGGTATTATTTTTCCTTTAATTTAGTTATTGGAAATTTTTCACCTCATACATGCTGATTCGTAGGTATTTTAGGGAGTTATATTACTTATGATACATTCCATCATAGAATCTATCATTCTTGTCATATGCTTCATTGTCACATGGTACTTACATGTTATTATATAACTATAACTCCTTAATCAATCATAGGAGTATACCATGTCCGGGCATGGTAGTTACACAACACTCCCCATATGTACTCTTATTTTTTATCTATGAGAATGAGTACTCTTATTTTTACATGAAAAATTCTCTTATGGTTAATTTTCTTGTTAATTACTTATAACACTTTCTCATTTCTGTTGGAGTGTAACAACCTTGATGTTTGTGGGTTCCATTGATCCTTGTGGTTCAATATCACATGGTATCGAGCTCCATTATTTTGGTAAACATGTTACTCATATTGGTTTGTTGCTAATTACTTCTGGTTTCATGATTTATTAACTTTTTGTGTAAGTTTTATTAATCCATTATTGTTTTGTACATTTTGGTACTAATCTAGGTTAATATCATCTTTTGGAGTTGCTAGTTTATTGGTGTTTTCCTTGGTGTTTGTGTAGATAGGTTTTCCTACTAATAATTGCTATCCATAGATAAATTTTGTGGAAAAAAAGATTTGGATGTATTTATGATTTGTTGGTATTTGGTTTC
Source organism: Taxus wallichiana var. yunnanensis (assembly GCA_018340775.1). NCBI lineage: Eukaryota > Viridiplantae > Streptophyta > Pinopsida > Cupressales > Taxaceae > Taxus > Taxus wallichiana. Next base: position 95,165,343 of record CM031239.1, on the reverse strand, counting down.
TAGTTTTTCCATTTAGTTATGTTATGAGTTTTATGGTTCCATCCCTTCCAAAACTTTATTTTCTCCTCCTACTTCTTCTTATCACCCTTCCCCACTCTACCTATCAATATCCAAACCAAGATAGTTTTTCATACCTATCTCATCCAACAAGCTGATATCTACTCCCATAGATCCCTAACCTCTATTCAGGATTCCTAGCCAACTCAACTAAGCCACCTTGAGAAAATCCCCTCCTCTCACCTCCCGGATCTCTGTGCTAGCTCTAACCTTACTTTGGTTTGACCCAAGATCCCTTATATCCCAACACCTCGATATAAAGCATGTCTCCCTTCACAAGACTTGTCTTCCCAAGGCTATGCCTTTCCTCAAGCTCGTGTCAAGCTTGTTAGAATCTTGCTTCCCATGTGCTCACTTGGACTTAGGTTTCATTACCTCTCCCCAGAGCTTATCCCTATCCCTAGTTAAATCTTGATCTAACCCTATTCCAACCTAACCCATAAATGTTCTGTGTTTTCCCTACATTCAATTTCTTTTGAGCTTGAGCACCTCCTCTATAGATCATTTGAGTCATCCTTAGGATTGGCACCTACTTAGAACCCTAGTTTCAATCTTGATGAGTTTACAAGTCATTTTAACTCCTCCCTTATCCAAAGGACATATCCTCCTTCTTGGTATTGTAAAACATATGTCCAATGTCCCTTCCTCACACAACTTTGAAATCATTCCCTCCATCTCAATCACTAAGTTGAGTCTGTTGAACTTTCCTTGAGCCCATCCCCTTGCCACTTGTTAGTATTTGACCTTTGACTACTTTTAAAATTAAAAATTTCCCTCCCATTTTATTTAAAGATGTATTTTAATTTATAAAGCCTTGTTTATAGTTATAAACTTAGTTTATAAACTTCATACCTATCTTTTATAATCTTTTAACTATAGTGTTTAAATTATTTAGAAGGGAAGTGTTAATTAATTAAGTCATCTATTTAGTATTAAGGTTCAATTAAATTTTTAGTACCTATTATTTTTTCAATCAATTTTGGTTGACTAAAGTAATGAGGAATTTTTAAAAATTAAGCATTAGTAGGCATTTTTCTAATGTGTGTTTTGCAAAGGTTATTGCCATTTTTTGAAGGATTTGTTTTTACATTTCAAGAGGTCCTTGGCTCTTTCATGATTCATTTATATTTTTTTATATTTTATTATTTATTTTGATTTATTTAGTGCATCCATCAAAACCTTGTTTCAAGAGGATTTAAATAGAAATGTGAGACACTTTTTCTCACACATAACCTAGTTTTTCCTTTCTTACTTATTTTTCCCTGTTTTGTGATTTTTATGGTGTCAATTCTCTAAAATGCTTGAAAATCATTGTGGTATTCACACTTACATGTTTGTACACCAATTTAAAGGTGAGTGGTCAACTTTTTCACATTACAAAAATACACCTAATTGTAATCAATGCACTAAACTATAAAGTGCCACAAACATGGGGTAAAAATATTATTCTAGGGTGTGTGTGTTTTATTTCTCTCTCCTCATGATGTATGCTAGTTTTTTTCCTTTTCTCACATAGTTTAACTTCTTTGAATGGAGATATAAGATGATTATAACACTATGGGGTAAAGGGTTGCATTGTATCACTAGGGGGAATAACTAAAACCAAACCCAAAAATATAGGTGGTTTAACTGATGTAACAAAGACTTAGATATGATTTGTATATACATTTATCCTGGCCTCCTTACACCTAGTATTTGACAATACTTGATGAAGCCTATAAAAATATGGACAATCTGTTTAGAAAAAAAGATGACATGAGAGTCCATGAGTTAGAGAATGAATCTAGGATTAACTCTTGGTAAATTTAATAACCTAAAGGCCTTCTTCTAAAAAAAAATTCACTATATATTATTTCTAAAATAATGTGGATTTGATACAAATGATTCCAAACTGATCTTATCCATTCTCTCTAATCTTAGCCCTGAATACTCTATCTTTGTTTCTACCTTTCACGACATAAAAGAATCTTGAAGGAATTCTTGGAAGATTCCCTCATTTGAATTTTTTTATCCCAAATCACTTGAGAATAAGAAAATTTGATTCAAATGGGAAGAATCAATTCCATGTCACATAGCCTATTAATAAGTAATGGTAAAGGAAAGGAGAAGAAATATGAGAAGAAGAAAGAGAAAAATGACCAAACTAAGATAGAAACTAAGACCACCGAAACCAAACCCAACATGAACACTTCTACTTGTGAGGCTAAACCAAATAAGGAACAATGTATGTTTTCCTAGTGTAAGAAGTTAGGACATGAAGAGAATCAATGCATGAGAAAAACATGATAGCCTAACTCATTAATTTAATAAAACTAATATAGGTGTTCCTAAGTCTATAAAGAAAAATAATCTGAAACCCGAGTATTCCAAAGAAAATGAATCCAAATTTGAGGAGAAGAAAGGAATACCCTTGTAGCAAGAGTTACTCCATCATCAACGCGTGTCATAGATTACAGTGACTCACACCATATGGGTTCTTCACATGTTGAGTTTTTTGACACTAAACTATGTGGTATGTCCCAAATCACTTTGGGTGATGACACTTCGGTGTTGGTTACAAGTAGTGGACTGGTAGAAGTAGATGGTGGTACCTTTAAAAATGTTTTAAGTTTTCCTAGTATCTCTACCAATATCCTATTTGTTTACCAAATCAAACATATTGGCAAAATAATGAAATTGGAATTATATCCTAACTCGGTGATCATTAAATAACTTCATAATGAAAATATGATGGTTGAGGGAAAGGCAGATCACTATTCTTGGTTGTATACCTTTTCCCACTTTATTTATAATTCTTTACCCACTACCTTAATCAAGTCGATAAGGTTAGTAAGTTATGACACAAGAATTTTGGTTTTCTAAACTATCTCTATGTTAAACAATTGATCCAACATGATATGGTTAACGAGTTTCCTCAAGAAAAAATTTCTAAGGTTTTTTGTGAGGTTTGTGCCCTTAGGAAGCACCCTAAACAAATATTTGGCAAGGGAAAATCCCAGAGAGCTTCTCATCCCTTAGATCTTGTTCATAATGACATTCATGGCAAATTTACATCTCCTTTTTTCATTAGATATATTTTTATAATCGCCTTAATTGATTACGTTTCATGTTATATGTGGGTTTACTTTCTTAAAGAGAAATATGAAGTTTTTTTATCACTTTCAAGAATTCAAGGATCTCATTGAGAAAAAAATATGAAAGGCCTATGGAGGTTATTTGAACTAATAAAAGAGGTGAGTAGGCGAGAAATAGGTTCTATGATTTCTACACCTCCAAAGGGATTTATTTGCAATGTAAAGTTTCTTACATCCCTTCACAAAATGGAGGTACAAAAATAAAGAATAGAAAACTTAAAGAGATTTCAACTTGCATGGCTCATTCTAAATACCTTCCTCCATAGTATTAGGCCAAAGTCAAGAATTATGTTTGTTATATTCAAAATCACATTCCACACAAAATAATAAAACATATTACACTTTTTGAGTCTTGATATGGATGTAAAGCTGATGTTGAGCTCTTTCATGTCTTTGGATCAACTTCCATGGCTTAGATTCCCAAAAAGATACATAAGGATTTGAAACTAAAATATAAACCTTGTATCTTTGTTGGGTATCCCAATGATGTGAAGGTATATATATTATTGAACCTTACCACTCATCAAATTTATATTAAGATAAGTGTGAAGTTTGATTAGTCATGTTCTACTTCCACTCCTCCACCCACCGAGGTTATTTTTCCCCTCCTGAATTTAATTCGGACTCTTCTATTTATAATCTTATGGAGCCTCCCACTCTTTATCATCCTACTACTCTAGCTCCTCCCACCTTGGAATCTACCAATTATTTATAGTTGTCCCTACATTCAAGTTATTTTGAGCTTGAGTGCCTCCTCTATGGATCACTTTAGCCATCCTTGGGATTAGCCTCTACTTGGAACCTTGGTTTCAATATTTTTGAGTTTACAATTCATTCAACCTCATCCCTTCTCTAATGGCCATATCCTCCTATTTGGCCTTATAAAACATCTTCCAATCTCCCTTCCTTGCACAACTTTAAAATCATTCCCTCTAGCTCACTCTCCAAGTTGAGTCTAGTGAACTTTCCTTGAGCCCCTTCCCTTGCCACTTGTTAGTATTTGACATTTGATTTTTTTTTAAATTAAATATTTCTCTCCCATTTATTTAAATATGCAGTTTTAATTTATAAACCCTTGTTTATAGTTTTAAACTTAGTTTATAAAATTTAGACCTAACTTTTATAATTTTTTAAGTATAATGTTTAAATTATTTAGATGGGAAAATTTAATTAATTTAGTCATCTATTTAGAATTAGGCGTTAACTAAATTTTTAGTACTCTATTATTTTTGTATCAAATTTGGTTGAAAAAAGTAATCAAGATTTTTAAAAAAATTAAGCATTCTTGGGCAATTTTTATAATGTGTATTTATAAAGGTTGTTTTTCTTTTTGGGAGGTTTTTATTTACGTTTTGGGAGGTCCTTGGCTCTTTCCAGAGTCATTTGTATTTTTTTGAGATCTTATTATTACTTGTGGGTTATTGAGTGCATCCACCACAACCTTGTTTCAAGGGTGTTATAAAGCAAAGTGAGACACTTTTTCTCACACATAACCTAGTTTTTTTCCTTCTTACTTTTTTTGCCTTGTTTTGTGATTTTTATGGTGTCGATTCGGTGTGGAAACATGAAACTAATTGTGGCCATCAAAATTATGTGTTTTTACACAAATTAATAGGTGATTGGACAACTATTTGACATTACATAAATGCACTTGATTGTAATTAACTCACTAAACTATAAAGTGCCACAAGCGGGGGTGGAAAAATTATTACAGGGTGTATACTCGTGTTTATTTTCTGTTTACATTCTTTCTTTCACTCTCCTCGTGATGGATTCTAGTGTTGTTACTTTCCTCACATTTTTAACTTATTTTAATGGATATCTAAGATGATTATAACACTACGGGGTAAAGGGTTGCATAATATCACTATGGGAGTGGAAAAATAACCAAAAACCAAACCTAAAACATATAGGTGGCTCAAATAATGTGACAAATCCTTATGTATTCTTTGTAAATATGTTTCTCTCGACCTTCTCTTTCATACCAAATCTTCCAAAACACCTAATGGAGACTAGAAAACTCTTGAAAATTTATGGATCTCCATACTCATTTCATTCATTCATCATGTTATACACACCTAATTTCATGCATTCATTACATAATCCAAGTCATTAGCACTAATTTAGTCCAATTCTTTGGTTTATAGGTCTTATTCCACTTATTCAAAAGTCTTAATATGCCAAATGGGACCTTACTCACCTTAAAAGAATTACCAAACCTTATATTCCTATTTCTTACATTCCATACTCCATGCACTACACTATTCCAATCCCTAAAGTTATCAATCTTCACAATAACCCTTTCCTATACATACCTCTCTTGTATTGCTCTTCCTTTCCTTGAGCTTGACTCTTGGTTAAACATGATACCTTGTATTTTAAGATTCTTTAAATCAAATAAGTACTTGTACCTTCATCATTATCCCAAACAATTTTTAACACAACCCCTTTAGATTGACTAATATCACTCAATAATCCCTTTGTATTCATCTTATTTAGAATTTCCTCTGAAGCCCCTCGAGATGAGCCTTCTTGGTAAATTCATGGTTGGGACCTTTATAACTACTCACAAAGCCCTATTAACCCATATCATGTCAAATTTTTATCCCTAAAATGTGTAAAAAGTTTCAAAAATTGAAACTGCATTCTCTTCCTTATATCTTCCTTTTCTTTTTGGTGGCTTACTAGTTACTTCTAGCACAGGACAACCCGTTTCTTTCTATATCTTAATCTAAAAGAAGTATCATGAATCAAATATAAATTTTAGGGAACTCTTTTTTTTGTTTGTGTGTGAAATCTTAAACCTTGAGACCACCCCTAATAATAACTCTCTTTGTAATATATCCCTTGACATTAGGTGTACAAGCTTTGTGACACTATATTTCTCTAAGGCTGGTAAGTAAATCTCGAAATTTATCGATGGAGCAAAAAAATTCTTTTAAAATATTTTATTACATCCTCCCTCATTTTTGTTTCAAATTTCATGTCAAAACATGGTGATTCAATATTCTAAAATTCAAACCCTAGGTGTGAGATAGAGTTAACCTAAGAAGAGTAATTTCTTCTATAAAATATGTTTTATTCACTTTCGGGATTGAAAATTTACACAGAGGACTATATAAGTATCCTTATAATTCCTGATCTATTACTGGTATTGTATCATGAATAAGAATAATGTATCACATTCATCTTAACTATTTGTACTAGGAAAACAAGGTGTTTTGGTTTCTTATACCATACAATGGATGACTTAGGTATCAAATGAAAAGAAAGTCCCACTCTTAAGCCTTAAATTATCCCATATATCAATCATGCATCCTCTTTGAATAATAATGACACACATTTACCTTTTAATGAGTAAACATAGTTCAATATTCCATTTCAAGTATATCGGTTTAGGCCTGTAAGTGTCTCACATGCATTGATCAAGGAACAAAATCACCAATTATCACTTTTGAGTGACTCAACCATCTCCTTTTCAACATGAAGGTTTTAAAAGAGAAAATTTCCATATAAAATGGGTAGAACATGTATTTCTAACCCGTGGAACTCATGCAAAAACTATCACATGTTTTAAAATAGTCCTCATAATAGAGTATCCATATAACCAAACCCTTAATTTCACTGAAATATCAAAGCATCTTGTACTCACACATTTCTCCAAATCTAATATCACATTACAAAGGTTTATTATTATTAAGATAATTCCTAACTTATATATTACTTGACACATAGACGGTCTTAATATGATATTTCATGTGGAAAATAGAGTTTGTACACCTCAACTCTCATGAATGAATTATAAAGAACAAAAACTATAGATACATCCATCAAAACGAACACAAATTACTAACCACAACATCAAAGAAGACTCATAAAAGTAAAAAGATTAGTAAATATAGATCAACCAAGGTTTATTCATAGTCTAACATCCCGACATTCAACATTCCTTCTTCCTCTACCTTCTCAGGTTCCTCCTCCATGAGGAAATCATGTTCTAACAAATTATTCTTTGAATTTATCTCATAAGTCCCCCTTTCATCAACCCTAACTATTATTTTTATGACTTAACATATCTCACTAGACCTTTAAATGCCCATCCATACATAAAATAACACTAATTATCTCATTTCAACACTTCATTAACTATTATTCCTCTCTAGGATTCATGCCTATAGGTCTAGACAATTATTATACTCCCAAAACCTCCTACAACTCTTTCAATCATGCTATCATGCCAAATGATTCACTAAAAGTTTTCAAACTTTTGAATTTATAAAGGAGGGAAAGTACAATTTTTGAAAATTTAACCACTTTTTGACTCCAAGACTTATTGTCATTCCCCTTGCTTCAATAGACATGACTAAAAGGAAATTTTGGACATTTTTTTACTTCTTTCCTTGTTTCCCCTGCATCATAATCTTGAAGGGAGAAAAGGAAATTTTTTTTCTCTTGATGATTCTTGAGTCTTCTTGAGTGTCTTTTTTTTTTTTCCTGCTCTCCCACTATCATTTCTCATTCTTTAGCCACCTAGATCCCATACTTGAGTCTTTATCCTTGCATTTTCTTTAATATTGTTTCTTTTCTTCTTGAGTTCCTTTTCCACATTTTTCATCTTCAAGGTATCCTTAGCTACACTTGAAAAATCAAACACAAAAACAACAAATATGCATTGTATTTCATGACTCTTCATGTTGTCTCCATCTCTATAATATTTTCCCAACATAATTACATCATCTTCTTGGCTCAAATAAACTATTTTTTGTTCATTCAATTGAATTTTCATCTTTCCATCATTCTCTTTCACTTTTCTAACTTATTTTTCCTCCATTAGACCCTTTTCTAGGTCCACAAGCTCTTCATGATGACCTTCTTTATCCTCTCTTTCATCTTTCTCGTTTCTCACTTCACTTTCTTCCTCTTCTTTCTCAAGTGCTTACTCATGCACTACACTTCTCTTGTCAAATTAAAACTACATGAAAATGTTCAATGATTCTTCTAAGACCTTATTTTCTTCTTCTACACCTATTTCACATCTTTTTCCTGTCACTTTTCCTTTCCTTTACTCATTTTATTCTACATGCATACCTTCTTTCTTATTTCTCCTCAAGAATAATTTAATATCCATTAGCATAATCACGCTTCCTAGACTCATTCCTTCATTCTCAACATGAATTTCACACATTTATCCATCATTTACTAGACTATATGGATCCTTTTGAGAGTTCACAAACAAGATAATTTCATTTTACATTTGACATAGATTGTATAACTCATCATCACCTTTATTTGTTACTAATGCACTCTCATTATCTTCATCCATCATTTCTAAGCTATCATACACAACCTCTTTGATCTCTTATTTCTCTACTTCTCTTGTATTCTTCCTTGTTTTCTTTATATTTTTATCTTCTTCCCTGATGATTTCATTCAGCTATAACCTATGTCTCTTCTTCATAATTTGTTCTATGGACCATTTGATCCTTTAATTCATCACAAAACCTATCTCTTTGTCTTCTTGCATCAACAACTCTACCAATTTCTTTACATCCTCTCTTAAATTCTTTAGTTATTATTCCATCCATATCTCTTTCTTTTTACTTCTTCTCTCTTATTCTATGATTCTTTCTCTTTTCTTTCTCTATTTCTTTCCTATCAGATTCACTAACTCTATCAAAAGTTATTCTTTATCCATTCTTGTATTTTTCTCTTCACCTTACACTTTCACAGTCACACAACTTCACAATATCTTGTTAGAAATAAAAATAAAATCTCATTCAATACACAAATCCTAGCTCGATACCACATGATGGAGCTCCATACTCATTTAATTCATTCACCATGTTATGAAAACCTAATTTCATATATAAATTACAGAATCCAAGTCATTAGTAGTTATTTAGTCTAATTTTTTGGTTTATAGGTCTTATTCCACTTATTAAAAAGGCTCAATGTGCCAAATGGGACCTTACTCACCTTCAAAGACTTAAAAATGTTATATTCTTGTTTCTTACATTCCATAATCCCTACACTACATTATTCCAATTCCTAAAATTATCACTCTTCAAAATAACCCTTTCCTACACATACCTCTATTGTTTTTCTCTTATTTTCCTAGAGCTTGACTCTTGGTTCAACATGACACCTTGGATTTTAAGCTTTGTTGGCTCTAATAAGTAATTTTTCCCTACTCATTATCCCAAAAAGTGTTATAAAACCTTTAGATTGACTCATATCACTCAACCATCCGTTTGTATTCATCTCACTTAGACTGCCTCTCATGCTCCTTAAACAATCCTTCTTTGTACATTCATGGCTAAGACATTTTAAAACTAATAAAAATCCCTATTGACCCCTCTCAAGTCAATTTGTAATCAATAAAATGTGGAAATTTTTTTAGAACTTGAAACCTCATTCTCTTCCTTTTATCTTCCATTTTCTCCTTGTGGCATATTAGTTACTTCTAGCCTAGGACAACCTATTCCTTTCTATATCTTCCTCTACAAGAAGTATCATGACTCAAAATATACATTTTAGGGCACCCATTTTTGTGTTTTTTCTGTGCATGAAATATTATACCATGAGGCCACCCATAAGGATCACTCCCTTTGTAACTTATCCCTTAACATTAGGTCTGAAAAGCGTGACATTGTATTTCTCAAAGACTCGGTAAGTAAATCTAAGAATTTAATCGATGGAGCACAAATTTATTTCAAAATATTTGATTAAATACTCCCTCATTATTTTTTTTTTTCAAATTTCATGTCAAAACTTGGTGATGCAAGGTTCTAACATTCAAACCCTAGGTGTGAGGTAGAGTTAACCAGAGAAGAGTAATTTCTTCTATAAAATAGGTTGTATTCACTTTCGGGCTTGAAACTTTACACATAGGACTGTATAATCCTCCTTATTATTCTTGAGCTATTAGTAGTATTGTAGCATGAATAAGAATCATGTATCACATTCATGTTAACTATTTGTACTAGGAAAGAAGGTTGTTTGGGTTTCTTAGACTATATAATGGATGTCTTAGGTCTCAAATGAAAAGAAAGTCTCACTCTTAACCATTAGATTATCCTATACATCGATCATGCATCCTCTTTAAATAAAATTACCACAAATTTACCTTGTAATGAGAAAAAATTGTTTAATATTCCATTTCACTATATCAGTTCAGATCCTGTAAGTGTATCACATGCATTGACCAAGGAAAAAGATCACCACTTCTCACTTTTGAGTGACTCAACCATCTCCTCTTCGACATGATGGTGTTAAAAGAGACTATTTTCATAAAAATAGGTAAAACATATGTTTCAACCCCTATAACTCATGCAAACCCTATCATAGTTTTTAAAATAGTCTTCACAACATAGTATCTATATAACCAAACCCTTGTACTTTCATTGAAAGATCAAAGAATATTTTATGCACACATTTCTCCGGATATAATATCACATTAAAAAGGTTTATTATTATGAAGAGAATTCATATAATACTCAGACATACAAGTCTTAATATGATATTTCATGTGGAAAATAGAGTGTGTAAACCTCAAATCTCATGAATTAATTATGAATAACAAACAACTATAGCTATATCCATCAAAAGGAACACATATTACTAACCAAAACATCAAAGAAAACTCGAGAAAATTATAAAAGATTAGTAAATACAGATCAACCAAGGTTTTATTCATAGTCTAACATCCTTACATTCAACATTCTTTCTTCCTCTAGCTTCTCGTTCCTCCTCCATGAGAAAATCATTTTCTAACTGATTATTCTTTGAAGTTATCTCATAACTCCCCTTTTCATAAAACCTAACTATTATTTTGATGACTCAACATAACTCAGTTGACCTTTACATGGCCATACATACATAAAATAACACTAATTATCTCATTTCAAATTTTCATTAGCTCTTATTATAGGTATATACACTTATTACACTCCCAAAACCTATTAGGACTCTCTTACTCATGTTGTCATCTTAAATCCTTCACTACAAGTTTGAAACTTTTGAATTTATAAAGGAGGGAAAGTACATTTTTGAACATTTGACCAATTTTTTACTCCTCTTCATGACTCCAAGACTTATTCTCATTCCCCTTCCATAAACATGACTAAAAGGAAATTTTGGACATTTTTGACTTCTTTCCTTGATGCCCTGCATCAACATATTTATGAAAAATAAGATGAAACGAGAGCCCATGAGTTTGAGAATGAACTACTAGGATTAAATCCTAATAGATTTTATAACCTATAAGTCTTGTTTTAAAACTTTTTCATTATAGATTATCGTTAAAATAATTTGGATTTGATAAAAAGGATTCCCAATTGATCTTATCCTTTCTCTCTAAGCTTGGCCCCAAATACTCTATCTTTGTTTTTACCATTCACACCATGAAAGAAGATTTATGGAGCTTTGAAGATTCCCTCATTTGAAAAATGTAATCCCAAATCACTTGAGAACAGGACAAGTTAATTCAAATTAGAGAAATTGTAGTCTTTTTTCTTGATCAAACCCTAGACGTGTTGGGCCATCACTCGGACATATACGAGTGGTCAACCAAATCGCGAGAAGGTACCAAGTCCCTCTTTTTATACTAGCTTTATCAAGATATTAGCATGATCATATAAGTATTCCATATACATAGAAAGTACTTAAATTTAAAGCATAACAAGAATCAGAACACAATCATAGTGCATAATGAATCAAACAAGGATCAAGATCAGATTTACCATATAATAACCATGTAAGAGATGTCAACAATCAATATCCAACCATAATGATCCATTATATTAATCCATCAAAACATAGTAGCTGAATACATTATAATTACCATCACAAAGTCATGCACGCATATACACTAACAACATAACTCTATCTTAATCTAAAATTCATACAAATATCCTCAAACCACATAAATATATATATATATATTGGGGAATTTACCTTCACCACTTATGCACTCTAAAAATAGGCTTCATGCTTGAAATATTCATGCACCACTACACAACCAACTAAGGAAGAATGCAAAATTTTCCTAATAATAGAGTACCTATAAATGAATCTAGTTCTAATCCTATTATTATCTCAAAATCTACATGACTCTTGATCTCCTTCTTATTCCCAAAATAGTTTGGCATGTCTTATAAGTCTTCTATCAAAGTGTGTTCAACACTCAATCCATTCTTAGCCCATGTATGAAAAACAACTAAGTCCCAAAATATAACTTCCCTGTCCATGAAAATACAAGGTGAAAATATTTTCAACTCTCGCGCCTACTTACGCACCCCTTACTTCTACACCTTCAACACTTAGGCAATATTTTACCAACCCAACATTACCCCACACTAGGTTCATTTCCACCTCGAAAATGGGTAATAATACCTTAACTATCGATAGAATAAATAATAAAATAATATCCTTATAAAAATAAATGAATGAATGTAAGCATAATTCAATAACCTGGATGCTCTTCTTCCATAGATAACATCATCTCAGGGTACTCATTATCTATATCTTCTTCTAACTCATTCCAGCCACTGAGTCCCTTCCTTGCCTTGTAAGGTATGTTGCCAAACACCTATTCATCTCATCCATTATCATATTCTCACCCTTTTTCTTTAAAACTATGATAACATTGACCAGGAGGAAATCATACCTTCCATTATGTCCATCCTCCGCGCTATTAACTTCCCAAGTTATTTTATCTTCTCCTTGTGAGGGTCTTGGGCCAATGTAAATGCATCATGCTTCTCTGTAACCAGTGTGATCCTCTCCTCACGCCCAAGTGTATCATTCATTTTTACCACAATAACTTCATATTATTCATCCAATGTTTTTTCCGTAATAAATGTCTCTAGATCTTCACACACTCTCAACACTAATTCCACTCTCTTTAATTCATTATGAATGGTTTCTAACAAGGCATCAAACTCACTATTCTACATGATATCTACTTCTTCATCTTATGTTATTCCATGGAAACATATTTCAGCTCCACTACATCATGCTCTACTCTAACTAGCACCTGTAGTTTGTTCTCATCTAAAACCAAATAAACAAGGGCATGCAGCAACCAATGTAATGCAGAGGGGAATTCGCGAGACACCTCTTTTTCTTAATGTGGTTGGGTTGTTAAGATCTCATCACCAATATCATTGTCCATGTCCAAGACAGTGCGTTCTTTTACCTCTTCTTTCTCTTTTTCTTCTTTCAAGTGTGTAATTTTCTCCTCCTTATCCTTCTTATCCTCTAAAACTATTCTCATAGTAACAAAATTTTCTATATTTTTTTACATAACCTCTGTATCTATCTTTGTTGGTAAATTACTTTCTTATTCATCCAAAAAAATCATTGGCTTGATAGTTACATGTCTTGAATTAGGAGCCTTCTTCATTCTTCTTGATGTGCATGACTCCTTGCATACATTGAACATAGGCTCATCTATATGGGTCTACATACTCCATGACAACTACTTTCTGGTGTGAGTGTTTTCCATTTTGGGTCCATCAGCTCCCATCCATATAACTTTTCCTTTTCAATGGTGTTCGGAACCTGGTGCAAGTAATGTTTTTAGGTCATCAACATACCCAATATTTTTGTCCGCAACACCTCTTCTTCCCTTTTATCATGAGCGCACTCATCCGTATGTCCTTGCGTCTCGGTGAACTCCTTATTATATCCTTCACTTCACCCTCGGGTCTCGTAGTTGGTCGTGTAACATTGTCTTCAATCTTTGTATCTCCACCAACATATATTTATTATTCATGACCACACATACTCACACTTGGGATGTCTTCATCATACAAAGGTTACTCACCATCTATCCCTTCATCTTCTCATACCTCCAAGATAGATGTGGCAACATCCTCTTGTGTCTTATTATGTGAGGACTTATTGTCATCACTTTCCTTCACTGGAACATACCTGCACTTTTTATTTCTTTCTCCTTCATCCTTTTTAATAGGTGTTATGCATGGTGATATCCTTAGTGGTGTGAGGGGCCAACACCCACATCCACACCTGTGTGTTTTCTATGTAATTGTCTTCTCCCATGATCAAGTGCATTAGTTTATTCTTTCTCCTACTCTCTCTCTCCAGAACATTATCCAAGCCCTTCTTCTCCTTCCTAGGGGTGTTTTTTCAAGTGGCCTCTTTGTGCCCATAGTCTGCCTACCCTTTGGAGGACCTGGTAAAGACAAGTCCTCTCTGGCAACAACTTTACCTTCCTTGAACCATGGCCTTAGGTACACATACATGTGTGTAATCTCAATATTTCCTACAACCATGACCTCTAGAGTGATGTCAATGTTTTCTGACTCCATTATCTCTACATATGCCTCCTTATTGGGGTAGACATATGTCTTACATAGAATATGGATATTTGCATCCACCTTGTCAACATCAAACTGTAATTTATGCACATTGTGTAACCATTTTATCGAGTCTTGAAAGTAATGAGCAGTAAACATGAATGATAACTTACACCATGGGATATTCTCGTTTATCTCAATGTCTAAGTGGCCTAAGAAGAAATGATGATATGTTGTAAACTCTTTCTAATCTCCCAAAACACTAGGTAATTCATGTGGTATGCACTACTCACCCTCAAATTCTTGGCAAATCCTCCTAAACAATTTATCTTAGTGTTGCTTATAAGTATTCAAAATTGAACCATGACATGTATGCTTGGAAAAATTCTTTGTAGCAGATTTATTTTCCATGGGGTATTCCCATACTTTTTCCTTCAGCCCATCGAGCACACCAATTTTAATAAACACAATCATGAGTAAAATGGTACCCCAGGTTATATTTCACTTTTATCATCCCTTCTACGTGCTTCCACCACAAAGCTATTTGTAATGTATCATGCAATATTATAATAAGTATTATTCACCATATTATGTGCTATATCTGAACCAGCACTTGTTAACTTCCATCTACCTCTCTTAGGCACCCAACTTATAGTTGACTAGTCATGACACTACTCTTGTAGCTAGGTCTTCTATATGTGTTACATTAAATGATAATCCTCCCTTATGGTTTTGGAATGTGGTGGTACGCGCATATACTCCCTTGTCATTTGAAAAATATCTTACAATTTAAAAACCGAGTTGTACAAACACTGTAACTTTGTTGACTAGATTAACCGTAATTCACATCTTGCTCCCCTTGAAGTAGAATAAATCTTCATACATGCATGACATCATCCATGAGTACAAGTGATTAGGCTTTTCAAAGTGAGTCAGCTCATATAGTTACATAACTCGATGCTTTATCCAATAATTTATATATCATAGTGTCCATAACCCTCTTCTCATTTGCATTCCTGCTATTATTATTCCATTCGGTCTTAGCACTAAGATCCTTTAGGTTTTTTCTATTTAGGTGATCGAAATCACTAATCTTACATTTGGTTAACTACGATTTCCATGAACTTCCTTCAATCACTTCCTCTGGATACTACATCTCTACAACTACTCTGCTGCACTTCCTTGATTTCCTTCCCAACGACCAAAGCTCTCCTTTGCGTCATTTACTTTGATTAGTAAGAATGTGCTTCAAAAACTACAATATTTCACTACCTTTCCCCTATAATCTCCCAATATCCTCTAGTTCCTTAGATTTCCCATGCCCTAGTGTGCCATAGATTCAAATTTTCCCTCTTAAACCTTGACCTTCCTTATATAACCAAATAGCTCAAACACCATTCTTATACGAGCTCTGTCGGTGTCATGCCATGAATTCACCTAATTTGACATTCAAAATATTACTCATATCTTTTCACAAATCGAGAAAAAAGGTTACAAGGTAACAATAATGTTAAAGCACCGAATATTATAGTTTTTTCAAAACTACCCACATTAATTGCTCTCAACCACCACCATAGATGGCATTAATTCTTCTCTTTCACTCTTCCATACATCACAACTTATTCTTCTATGCCTCAATCATAACCTTGTGGTGCACCTGCTACTTCTCGACCACAGATTTCCTTACATGTTACTCATGTACCAAAGTACCTTTCCAATGTTATAGCCTACCTTGCATCACACTACACATCCATCTATCTACGTGTGGTCTTCAATACAATAAAATTTCTTGGAATTCTCTTTATAACCATATTTACTCTAAGCACCTGTAATTTCATAATGCACACCAATCTGAATCAAGGCACTAATCACTTTCTGATCCACCCCACACTAAAAGTATATGTGGTCCTCTATGCATGAATGTAATTGATAAAAATTAGCTACTAACAAACAAGAATGATTTCTTATAAAAAAACACTCAACTAAATTGAAAAATCATAACAAAAAAGTAAGGAAACACATTAAAAGGAAATGCATTAATTGGAAACCTATTCTAAATGGAAACATTTCCTTATGAAAAATATCGAGAAGACTTATTTATAGTAGGGATTCATCCTACCCCCATTGGAATAACTAGGAAACCATGTTCCATCTAGTGCCTGCAACTAACAATGGCTGAATCAAGTATATATTTCACCACATATGGCCCCAACCAATACACCTTTAATTTCCTAGGGTGGCACAAAAAAATTGGATTAATAAAGTAGAACCATCTGTCTAACCTTAAACTATTTATTCTTAATGTGCCTATCGTACCATGCCTTCTACCTGGCCTTTTATGTCTTTTGGCACCACCGTGTGATGGGGCACCTCTCATCCAAATACATCATTTTTCCATACACTATTCAAGTGCTTGATCATCATCCAGTCCTCTTGCGCATGTAATATGTAGGGAGGGTAGTATAAATTCCACACTAGTAAGACAACCTTTGAGCCAAACACTAATTGAAAGGGTGTGGATTTTTTCAAACATTTGTAATTATTCCTATATGCCAAAAGTACAATAGAGACATTATCATCTTAGTCTTTCTTTCCAAAATCTCAAATTTTAGTCAATGTATGTCCTAATATCTTGTTGAAAGCCTCATCAGGTTCTATTATCATGTGGGTGATAGGGTGTTTTCTTATGATGCACCACCATAAACTCATCTAAAAATATTGTATAGTCTCATTCACAAAGTGTGTTCCTCTATCACTTGTCAAACTCAATGAGACATCCATACCTGTGATAATGTTCTCCCATAAAAACCTTACTTTCATAGCTTTCATGAAATCCTTTGTAGGTTATGCTTATACACACCTCATAAGATAATATGTACATGTAATAATATAGTGCAACCCATTCCTATGTGCCGTGGGGAAATAGGACCCAAAAACAATTTCCCATTTCTCAATATGTTCTACACTTGCAATCAGCCTTAAAGGCATCTCATCTTTATGCCTAGGTTTCCCAAGGTGCTTGAAAGTGATCACACACCCTGCCATACTCTTTATAGTCCTTACATATTGCTTCCCACCAAAAGGCCAGCCAAAAAAATCTTATGCTTGGTAGTATTACTTGCATAATGGCCTCTAAAATCCCACCATGATATTCTTCCATTATATCCTCATTCTCATGTTAAAGTACACATCGGTGAAAAATTTCATCATGACCTAACTTGTATAAATATCCACTGATTAACATGTAAGGTGAAACGTGTATGAAAATTTGTTTCTTCTCTAAGCTATACATCCCTTAAGGAACCACACAAATACAGAAAAATAAATCAATGTATTCTAAATCATAGGGTGTGTGGTTCAATCTTAACAAAATTTTATCTAGAAGCTGTGTCCTCAATTCTCTATGTGTCCTTGCTTGAGTTAATCCTTGATAAATGATCTGGTTAGAAATTTCTCTATCCTAGTTTTACCACCACTGTAAAGTCAAATTCCCACAACAATAGAATCTATTGACATATGGGCCCTTGAAAAATGGGCTTATCACCAAGTACCTAAGTTTCATGTGATCTGTATAAAATATAAAGGGATTTTAAGATAAATATTGTCTAAACTTGTACAGACATGTAAATCATGAAAATGGTTCACACTTTTTAGTTGTATAATTCTTCTTAGCTAGGTTCAAGTTATTTCTCACAAAAAAATATGATGATCAACAATTTCATCACCAAGCTATCTAGATAATGCACCCATGGCCATGCCAAAGGCATCAACATGTAAATTAAATGGTTTATCCCAAGAAGGAAAGCACAAAATGGGTGCATAAGTAAGTCTTTCCTTCGGTGTCTCGAATGGGTCTCGAGTCTTTCCTTCATGTCTCGAATCTATCTCTGGGTCTCATCTTTCCTTGAAATGGAACTTCCCTTTAATTTTTAATAATTCTTCTAAGGGAATGAAAATCTTAGCATATCCTTTAATGAAATTCTTGTAATAACCTTTGTATGTCCTAAGAACCCACACACATTTCTCTAATCGGTAGGTTCCTCCAAACCTATAAGATAACTACAACTTTATCAGGATCTACCAAAAGCCTTCTTTGTATATAATGTGTCCCTAAAAAGTGTCAAAGGGTGTAGAAAAGATAAACTTATTAATGTTGAGATGGATGCTCAACTTCCTGCACCTCTCAAACACCAATCTCAAATCATCACAGTGATATTTTACTAGCCCATATACAATCCATTCATCCAAATAAACCTATAAAATCTTGTGTATAATGTCCTCAAATGCTTGCACAAAAATGAGTGAAAAGACTGTAGGTGCATTATTCAACCCAAAGGGCTTTAATGTGTATGCAAACATTCCCCACTCAATGGTGACAGTTGTCTTTTCCTGGTCTTCTTTAGCAATCCAAACCTGATGATAGCCTGAGAATCCATCAGTGAAAGAGTAAATCTCACACCCTACAACTCCCTCCAATATCTCCTCAGTATAAAGTGTGGGAAAATGGTCTATGACACAAACAACATTTAACTCTATGTAATGCACACAAATCCTTATCCTACCATCTTTCTTTAGGCTTATCACCATGGGACTAACCCACTCTAACTCCTCAATGGGCTCAATGATTCCAAATTTCAACATTTTATCAATATTTTCCTTTACTTTGATGTGCGTGATTAGGATTTATCTTGTAAGGCCACTTCTTAATCGGCACACACCTTCATTTAACTTGATCCTCTTCTCATAAAAAGAGTGATGTACTCCTTCAACTCATGATAGCCTTACACAAATAAGTCCTAGAATTTACACAATAGCTCAATAATATTTGTAACATCTTACTCGGACCAATAGTCACCAATAATGGCCTCTTTGGGTTACGTATCATCCCCCATGTTGACCTTATTAATTTTTATAGGCTCATGATAAGCACGTGACTTTTCATCTACACTATACAAGACCTCTTCAGGTCCCTACAGTGTGGTCAACATACATATTCTATAATTCTTCATCATCATTTATGTAGAGTAGCTCACCCTTTTTATTTTTCCAGTAGGCATGCCCAAGCTTCTACTCATCTATCTCTTCTTCTTGAAAACATGCCCCCAAATATAACTCCCTAGACATATCTAACAGAGATTTCATTAGCCTTTGCACTATCTCCCATCATAAGGTGCTTTATAATCTGTAATGATTCATTCACTTGAGGTTTAGTTGAAAAATAATCAAAGCTGTCAATCATACCGAGGTCATCTCCTACCAGTTTATTTTTTCTCTTGTTAACTCTGCATGAACATACCATGTGTGCACAACTACAGAGAGTGGCATCAAACTTATGTACCTAGAATGATGGTGGAAAATCCTCTTACCTCTCCATCCAGAGTCTCTCACACTTTTGAATGTGATGTGAAGCTGAATCCTTCCCATGAAATTTTTATATACGAGAAGGTACAATTTTCCTTAGAAACCTAGTAGACAAGGTAATTCTCACTTCTTGCCACTCAAAAGGTTAGCTTTGTTTGTATTCGAACAACACGTAGTTGTCCCACGTAGGGTATAAACCAACAGTTTCTTCTATCACCCTCATTCTTTTCTTGAGCTTCCATGACAAGTAAAAATACATATGGGTTTCCTTTACCAAAGGTATCTTGAGGTACCTCATTATGACTCAAATTACAAACAATTTGTGGACGAATAACGCGAGTAATCGTATTCTTGATCTCCCACCCGACCATTTCATATGTTCCATGTGCCTAGTTATCACAGAAGCAATACTAGGTTATATCACTCATAGATTGAGCATCATCCCAATATATAACACCTTCCTCGAGATGGTTTAAGCACATTAGGATCCCTAACTATTTATGCATATATCTTGTTCAAATCCTCTTCACTCAATGGTTCTACATATGGTGCATATTTTCCATTTGTTAAAGGAATAATGATACACTCTTCCTTGTTTTAAAAATGGATATAACCTATATTGAAGCTCATATAATCATTATTCACATAACACTAAGGGTTCCCAAGAAAATTTGGGAAAATATATACTTCTACAAGTGCCAAGACCTCAACATCCCTAGTAAACTTGGCCTCTTGTATAGTAATAGTGGCATTTTTCAAAACTCCAATGGGCGTGGCTCTAATCATGTTCACCATATACAACACATTCAAAGAGGGTTGTAATGGTGGTCTTTCCCTACGATTGCATGCATCCAAAGTGACTACATTTACTTCGTGCTGTATCAATCAATATATTACTCAAGTAGCCACCATAAATACCTACATTCAAAGTGATCTCTTTATCATATTCAAGACATGAGGAGGTAATTTCACATGAAATATATGTATCTTGCGCTCGGATCCAACATGCATTATATTCTCTCTCTTTAATTACCCTAATAAATTAATGATATTTTCTTGGTGCAACATCTTACAAACCTCATTCATGTCATCAACATCTCTTTGTGGGATTTCAACCTTCTTCAACTACTCCAACTTCTGTGATTTCTCCTTCAAGCATTGTATTTCACCTTGTAAGTTTTTGATAACTTCCATAGTCTCTTGATAAACTTCATTCGATGGGAAGGATCTATATATTTCACATTTATTACTTCTTTCTTTTAAATAACAATTTTATACTTTGGAATCTCACAAGCACGTGTAGTCACTAACACGGGTAACATCTTAGGATCTAGTTCAAGCTTTGGCATTCACTTGATCTTCCATGGTGTGATGCACTTTAATCATCCCCGCACCTTTATCATTCTTATTATATTTCTTAATCATGTGCTCATATAACCCCAAACATTCTTCAAAATTATGTTTCTTCATGCACCATGAGTATAATATGTTTTGAGGGCATTCACGCTTATATTGATCAAGGACCCCTATATAAATCGGGTTCCACAATGGAATTCACCTCTTCCACCACCGTGACAAAATCCTTTATATCCCCCATAATAACCTCTACCTCTACCACCTCCATCAGATAACCCTTCATTGTGGCTATGATTATGATGTTCACCTTGCTCCTTGGAACCATTTCTAACACTAGTCGACACACGCTAGTATCAATAGCTTCATGAATCTAATCAATCAACCTATAATTATCTATATAATGAGTGTGGGATTTGTAAATCTTACAAAACAAGACATGTTCTTCATGATCATGCTCTGCAACAAGGGAAACTACTTGAATCATGATCTAAGTGAAAAATCTTATAATCAAACAAAATGGTGTGCACTGATTTACAAGGGAAACTATCGGTAGTATATCCTTCCTCCTCATAATTTGTAAACCATATCCCTCTCGCATATCTCATGTGGAGAATTAGATGATATTTTCTCTAATTCCTTTGTCATAGATGTAATATATGCCTCCAAGAATGGCCTAACTCTGGTTTCTACACTCCCAACTACCTCAGCACAAAAAGCTACCTCCAAATCTTAACATGGATATGTAAATGTCTTATGAGAGATTTCTCTTATTAAATGTGTGATCAAACTACCAAAAAGCCACTATACATGCTGGATAGGGTGAATATCATAAGATAAATTTAATAACAAAGTTTTAAAGCATATATCATACTCCCTTACGCTCTCAACATTCCCTACTTAATATCCTTCAAGACTGCGATGCTTTTCTATTAAAACTATGGTATATAAAACTCAGCTAAGATAACATCACACTACACAAGTATAATCCAAAGCAAAGATGGTTCGGATCATATTTCTTATACCAAGTATGTGCACACCCTTACAAATTAGTAGCAAATTGACTCACCTTATGCTCGGGAGATGTAATTCTCTCATTACACCATAGTATTTCACACATATGCACATGTTCTTCAAAATCCTCAATACCTGTATACTCTGGTAGGTGAAGATACATCTCGTAGTAATCTTGTTATGGTAGGTACGTACCATACCCACTAGACACAAAAAACATGTATTACCTCTATTTTCCCTCCACCTCCCGGAGAACCACTAGATCCACTAGATCTCAATCCTCTTGATCCTCCTGATCCACCCCCTATAGTAGGCACCCGGACCGAGAGGATGAACTACTTTTTTTTTAACTATTTTACTATATTGGACTCCCACATGTTTGAATTTATGCTACCTCTAGATCTATTACCAATGTTCTACGGACCTACACTCTGTCCGATGATGAGCTAGAAAATATACCACCAATTGGTCCTCTAAATAGAAAGGATGTTTTCTCTTATGATGTCATTGATGATTTCATTACACTCCTATATTCAATGAAAACTAAAATCTACATGTCGTTACTCTCTATCACCAACACTATCATGTTTCTCAATAACTGTCTCAGAACAAGTACACCAAACATAAGGGCAAGGTTGTCAGGTGGGATTAGATGTGTGTCTATATTCCTTAATCTCTCTTTATCAAATGCACTCTCAAAGCATAGATGGAGGGGATTCTCTTCCATGTTTTCCTAAGTGGGGAGAGATTTTTTTGGCTCCACGTCTTCCATGTGAGCCTCAAATCCTTTATGAGATATCATCCTCCATAACTCTATAGACTCTTCAATATTGTGCTTCTTCACCAATTCCCTCTCCTGCGCTTCATTATACTTAAGATTCCTTTCTTCTCTCTTCCTCTATTTCGTGAAGTATACTATATTTCACCACACTGATCATGCCCCCACACACGGTAGGGTTTAGTTAGCCATAGTTTGTTCTTCCAAATAGAGAGTTATAATAAAGATCTTAATTCCTAAAGGGATAATACACAAATAATATCCTATGGGTTCGTGTAAGAACTGAAACTCAACAACCTCTAGATAAGAATAAGTCAAAACAATGCACTCTAATGCTTAACTATAGAAAAACACCACTCAACCAATGATCTATAACATGTGTCCAAGTCAAATCAACATCATAAAAATCCTAGTAATCTTCTTGTGTCCAAAAATTGTTCTATACCTCCAATTCCTCTTCGATACATATTCTACCAGCCACTCATACAACTCTATAGGAAAACAAAAAAAAGACTATCTCATAGATTTCATGATACAAATTTTCTTCAACCCATGCACAAGCATTGAAATATGGTCTATTATTATATCTTTGAGTAAAGTGTTCTTCTAAGTCCTCAACCCAACTCTCAATACTCGCTAAATTCAACCAATACATCTTCAACGTATAACATCCTTTCAAATGATTGAAAAGAGGTCCTAGAAATGGACAAAAAATGTAGGTATTTTTCTTGATCAAACTCTAGACACACTAGCCCATCACTCAGATAGATCTTAGTGCTCACCCAAAGTGCACAAAGGTACCAGGTACCTCTTTTTATACCATCTTTTTCAAGGTATTAGCATGATCATACAAGTTCTCCATATGCATATCAAGTACTTAAAGGTAAAGAATAATAAGAATCGAAACAACCATAGTACATAATGAATCAAACAAGGATCAAGATCAGATTTACCATATAATAACCAGAACAGAGATGTCAAAATAAATATCCAACCGTATTAATCTATCAAATCACATTAGCTGAATACATTACAATGACCATCACAAAGTCATGCATGCATATAAACGAGTAGCATAACTTTGTCTTAATCTAGCGATCATACGCATATCCTCAAACCAAGCAAATCAATACACACACACACACACACACACACACACACACACACACACACACACACACACACACACACATATATATACATATACACACATATATATATATATATATATATATGTAGTGGGGACTTTCCCTTAGCTACTCATGCACTCTCATAATAGAATACATCCTCAAATTATCCATGTGTCACTACACAAGAAACTAATGAAGTATGCAATCTTCTCCTAATAATAGATTATCTATAAATGACTATAGTTCTAATCCTATTATTATCTTGAACTCGAATGACTCTTGATATCTTTCTTGTTCCCAAAATATCTTGTCATGTCTTCCAAGTCTTATATTAAAGTTTGTTCAAGACTCAATCTATTCTTAGCACGTGTATTCAAAATGGATAAGTCCCAAAATCCAACTTCCCCGGGCATAAAACTAAAGGGTGCAAATATTTCTAACTCTCATGCCTACTTATGTGCCCCCTACTTCTATGCCTTCAACACTTAGGCAATATTTTACCAACCCAAAAAAATAAATTCCAAGTCACATGCCATAGTAGTAAGTAATATTAAAGGAAAGGAGAAGAATCGATAGAAAAAAAAGAGTAAAAATACCAATCTAAAGAAGAATCTAAGACCACTTGAACCAAACCCAACACGAACATTTCTACTTGTGAGGAAAAATCAAAGAAGGAAAATTTTAAGTGTTATTATTGTAAGAAGTTAGGACATTAAGAGAATCAATGCATGATAAAAAAATTGACCACCTAACTCATTTATTTGAGAAAAATAT
The DNA here is from genome assembly GCA_018340775.1 of Taxus wallichiana var. yunnanensis. Classification (NCBI taxonomy): domain Eukaryota; kingdom Viridiplantae; phylum Streptophyta; class Pinopsida; order Cupressales; family Taxaceae; genus Taxus; species Taxus wallichiana. Next base: position 95,140,421 of record CM031239.1, on the reverse strand, counting down.
AGGTCTTCTAAGTATATCAAGAAAAATTATCTCGAAACTTCAGTCTTTCAAAGAAAAGTAATCAAAATATGAGAAGAAGAAAGGTAAGGCCATTGTAGTAAGATTTAATCCATTATCGATGTGGGTCATAGATTTTGGTGCCTTGCACCATATAGTTTATTTACATGTTGAGTTTTTTCACATTAAACTATGTGGTATGTTCTAAATCACTTTGGGTGATGAAACCTCTATCTACCAATATCAACCTAGTTTTAAAATCACTTTGGGTGATGTATAGTTTTTTTCACATTAAACTATGTGGTATGTGGTATGTTCTAAATCACTTTGGGTGATGTATAGTTTTTTTCACATTAAACTATGTGGTATGGTTGCTGGTAGTGGATTGGTAACCTTTTAAAATGTTTTAATTGTTCCATATATATCTACCAATATCAAATTAGTTTACCAAATCAATCATATTGGTAAAGTAATGTGAGTGCAATTTAATCCTAACTTGGTTATCATCAAATAACTTCGGATGAGACTACAATGGCCAAGGGAAAAGCTTATCACTAGTATCAAATGTACACCTTTTTCCACTTACCTTATGATTCTTTACCCACTACCTTAATCACACTGATAAGGTTAGTAAGTTATGACATGAGAATTTTGGTAATCTAAACTATCGCTATCTAGATAAATTGAGACAACATGAGATGGTCGATGTGTTTCATTAAGTTAAATTTTCTAAGGGTATTTATGAGGGTGTGCCCTTAGGAAGCACCCCAAAAACATTTTTGGCAAGGGAAAATACTAGAGAGCTTATCATCCATTAGATATTGATCATAATAAAATGTATGGCCCCTTTTCATCTCCTTTTTCACTAGATATCTGTATATACTTACCTTAAATGATTACATTTCATGTTATACATGGGTTTACTTTCTTAAATAGAAATATGAAGTTTTCAATCACTTTTGAGACTTCAAGACTCTCACGATAAAAAATATGAAAGGCCTATCAAGGTTCTTTGAGCTAATAATATATGTGAGTATGTAAGCAATAGGTTCCATTATTTCTACACCTCCTACGGGATTGATTTGCAGCATAGAGTTTCTTACATCCCTTCACAAAATGGAGTTATGAAAATAAATAATAGAACACTTAAGGAGATTTACACTTACATGGTTAATTCTAAATCCCTTCGTCCATAATATTGGGCCAAAGTCATGAATTTTTCTTGTTATATTCGAACAAAATTCTACACAAATAAATAAAAGGGATGATACTTTCTGAAGCTTGATATAATACTCATCAAATTTTAATTGAGAGAAGTATGAAGTTTTATGACTCATCTTCTACTTCCACTCCTCCACCCACTAAGGTTATTTTTCCCTCCCTAACTTTGATTCGACTCTTCTATTGATGATCATACTAAGACACCCACTCTTAATCATCCTTATCCTCTCACTACTTTTTCCTTGGAATTTACCAGTTCGATAGTAGTGATGATGAGGATTATGTACCCTGTCACTTGAGTGAAGATTCAATAGATTTTGAGTGTGACTCTCTTGTTGGTCCTCACTAGGATAGGTAGACCTTGTAGAGTGATATATATTGGATAAGGGATCCTTTAGATGAGAGATGAAATCATTCAAAGTTCCCTAGACCCCCTACATTCTTCACCTCTTCTTATGATCGTCAATTGTTTTGGGAGGCTACTTTGGGATTTCGAGTGGGATTCTACCATAAAGTAGTATTTCTATCTCATGAAGAATGATACTTGTGATCTCACCCGTCTTCCTAATGGAATAATAATTATTTGGTTTAAGTGGGTATATTGAATAAATTATGTTACCGATGGGAATGAAAAAATTATAAAGTGAAACTCGTAGCTAAGGGTTTCTTCGAGGTTGTTGGGGTTGATTATTTAGAGACATAAGTTTCTTCAATTGTGAATATTAATTTTAATTGACTAATTTTCACCATCAACTGCTGTGAATAGATGGTAAGTCCATCAAATGGATGTTAAGAGTTCTTTCCTTCATGGGGACATAGATAAAGAACTATTTATGGAACAACCTTTGGGTTTTTCTAAGATTCCTCCCTCATTTGTAAACTTAAAAAGTCTCTATAAAACCTTAAATACTCCCCTCGAGCTTAGTATTCCAAGATGGACTCCTTTATTATTACATTAGGGTTCAATAGCATTCACTTTGAACCAAATGTTTAAATTTTATAGCAAGATGAGTCCATGCTTATCCTCATTCTATATGTTGATGAATTGTTGATTATAAGTAGCTCTTCCTTGACCATTGAGTCTATGAAAAATTCCTTAGATAAAAAGTTATCCATGACTGACTCGGGTTTACTTCACTACTTCCTTGGGATTTAAATTACTTAATATTACTCAAGGATCATGATTGATAAACCTAATTACACCTTTGATTTTCTATCCGTGTTTCAAATTTCAAATTATAAGCCATCTCCTACTCCCTTCCTTTCTGGAGTTAAGTTGGTTATTTATTAATCCAATCCCTTAGTCGATGGTACCATTTATCACCAATTAGTGGGGAGATTGATCTACCTAACTCACACTAAGATGAATATTTTTGTGTTAACATCATGTCCAAATTTATGTAGGATACATGTTTTAATCGAAAGAAAGAAGTAGATCCTTTAGTATATTCATGACACTCACACCAATGTCATTTATTACTTGAGAGGGAACAACATTAATTTAATTAGATTTATATATTTTGATTGGTTCAGTGATATCGATCATTAGAAGTCTACCTCCATCTACATATTTTCTCTTGGTTCAAGTCCTATCAGTTGGTCAATAGATAAGCAAAACATGATTGATATATCTTCTACAGAGGTAAAATACATGGGAGTAGTCAATGCTTCCAAAAAATAAACTAGTTACATGAGATTCTCGATAGATTTTGGCATTCAGTCTCTGTGGGCCTACATTCATCTATTGTGAGCACATGAGCAAGATTCTATTTTCTGAAATCTTGTTCAAATTCAAAAGATGAAAGAAATTAAGATACACATGCACTTCATTACAGAGTTGATCCATAGAGACATACTTAATTTTCAAAGATCTTTGTCATACTTTAGACTAGATTCCAGACATCTTTACCAAAGCCTTCACTTTGAAGCCAAGTTTATTTAATTGCAATCTCTTCTTGGGGTGAGGTATGCTGCAAATTCTCATATTATTTGGGCTTTATTGTCCTCTTCTCATCATTTTATTCTTCTATAAATATTTCAATTTGTACGTGGGTATATCATCGACATTTAGTTTCGAGACCCATATGACACATCTTTCTTAGTTGTCTATGTGACTTATCTTTCTCCTTCTAGCTTGTCATGCCTATACTTAATATTTTATGAAGGGGGTGTTGGTGTGAGGTATTACTTTGAATTTTATTTAGTTATTGGGAATTTTACACCTCACACATGGTGAGCCATCTCACTTAGGTTAGTCATAGGTATTTTAGGTATTTATATGACTTATGACAGATTTTGTCATAGAATCTATCATACTTGTCATATGCATCATTTTCATATGGAAGTTAGATGTTATTCTAGCGTTGTAACTCATCACTTTATCATGGAATTATGACATGTACATAAATGGGAGTTACACAACACTCCCCATATGTACCCTTATTTTTATCTATGATAATGAGTAGACTTATTATTTTTCATGAATAATTTACTTATGATTAATTTTCTTATTGATTACTTGGAGTATTTTCTCATGTCCATTAGAGTGAAACAACCTTAATGTGCATGGGTTTCATTGATCCTTATGGTTCACTCTCACAATATATAAAAAGATAATATTTCATAGTGGTCTCAAATGTGAAATCACAATCCTTTAATAAATGGTAGCTTAATCTTAACTCATCCTCATTGCTTTTGTTTTCTCAAAGACCAAGTTTCAAACAAAATATTTTCTTTTTTTCTTGTAGCTGAAGGCATTAAATTTTTAAAATGAATATATACTTGAAAACATATCAAGGTTTTCTTGATAATATTATCTCAATCCCTTCCCATATATGATTCATTGATATGAATTATCATTGTGCTAGCAGAGATCCCGATAATATGATTCAAGTGATTTTAGTCATATCATTTCAGCTAGGAATATTTTAAAACCCCTATGAGATATTTGGAAAGGACAAACATGAAAATGAGATATGTATAAGAATATCCTAATCATCCTATCTCTTTCTTCACATTCTCCTTATCTCTTCTTTTACTGTACATATCACTCTAATATTTTGTAAAAATGGTTCCTCATCCTTGAAAGAAAGGTTACTCTGCTCTTTTAGGTTCTCAAATTTCTAAGTGTCTCGACCTCTAGTTTTGATCTCCATAAATGCATGAACACACTGAATTATGTTGATATCAGATTATATATATTATATCTTTCTATTAAATTATGATTATGGCTCATAAATACCCTTTGTATTTATGTTAATTGTCTCTTACCTATCTTTTATCTTTATGGTTTATTATGTGTGGAATTTTCAAGGTTGTTATTTAACGTGTCTCTAAAATGACATGAGTGAGATTTTGATTTATATGTTGGTCTAGTTTTCACTTATATATGTCCTTTGGATATGTGTTTTATCCTCTCACTTTCTATGCATAAAGGGAGGGTGATACCCTTACTTATTTTTGTCATCACCATGTTTATGTTTTATATATTCTCATCATTTTTCTTATGCAACTAGTATATTAGAGTAGAGTTAGGATAAGAGCCAAATTTATTTACAGGTATTCCTTAGGGAGTCAAGTGTCTCACATTATGTAGACATTTCCATTTTCCTATTTATATATGAATATTCAATTTGGAATGCTTACGAGTGCACATATCAACCAACCGTTAGTGAAAATTCATAGCACCCCTGGATGTTTTCTCAGATTTCTAGTTTGATAATGGGCATCCAGTGTGATTGCACAACATTGAATCTTTTCCCCAAGTGTGGGACTTGAAAAAATGGGAAAAATCTCCAGATTAAAGGTTGGTTCCTCTACTCCTCTGATCATATGTATGCATGAAATTTGTAGAGGTTTAACTCAAAATCCTACTCTAATTCTGCCAAGGAGACAAGGATAGAAGAGAGAAAAGAAGATAAAACTAAAATAACAAGGTGATACACCAAAGGAGTGGTGAACATATACTTCTGAAAATTGACATAGATTATAAAATGCAACACAAATCATGCAAAAATTGCTAAAATTTTAATGAAGGATCAGGATAGAGAAAACAACACAAGAAAGGATTGAAAATTCATTCACAAAGCTTGCATTGTCATTTCCATTTTTAAATACAGTGCATTACAACAACAAAGAGGTAGAAAACATGTTGTAGTCCTAAAAGAGGTCTGATATTCCATAAATTCACTTGTCAGGGTGAAGGAGGGAGCCTACAGATCATAAAAATGTTAGACCCTTTACAAATGAGCCAAATCTAGCTTTTAACAATGAAAACCCAAGTTCAGGAAGGAGAAACATAGGAAAAATGAAATGAATGATTCAACCACTAACCAAATCCATCAAAATAGCATGGGTACCCTTAAAAGTTCATTCCCCAAGATTTTTGACCATGCTGGAGAAGAATGGAAGCCATATTGCATTAAAAATGGTGGTTGAATTTCGGCTATGCTCTTTTCCTATGTCAAAGGTGTTTTTCTCAATTTTCTCTCACTAAACTCCACCAAAAACAAAATTGAAGATTTCATCATCTAGAGGACTTCAATAGCTTTCCAATAACACTAAAATAAAAAAAAATGAGCTCTATATTGAAAGATATGCCCCTTTAAATATTTAGGGAAAAATAGGGGTAAAATTGGGTGGCGGGCAAAACCTAAAATTTTTCCCCTGTTTTGAATTTGGGAAAAATTCCCCAAAAAACTCCGCGCCTGCTTTGCTCCACTACCACGTGGTGCTTTCCCATTGTCCACGGGTTCAAATGGTTGCTTTCTCACTTTTTTAAATTTTGGAAAAAAATTCAAAATTCCTTCGCACCCCGCCACTCTTCCCCACGTGTCATCCTCCCATTCATTACGGGCATGTGATCCAAATTCTCCCTTTCGCTTCTAACCAATTTGGAAAAATTTCCAAATTCTCCTGTGCCCCCAACCTCCAACGTGAACAGGACACGTGTCACACTTTGATTAGTCTATGGGGGAGCTCCAAATTTTCCTTTCCTCCTTAGTGGGCCTGCGGGCCAATTCTCTCCTTTGTGCTTTTTACAAATTTTTGTGAAAATCCAAAATCACTCCACCCCTCCGACTCCCGCTGGCCCTTATGGACACATGGTGGCCTCCTATTGGTTCGTGGGCATTCGGGCCAAAATTTTTATTTGCATCCCCACCGAGCCCTTTGGAAATTTTTTTAACTTACCTCCACCAACCCACCATTCCACCGCCACGTGGCACATTCTAGATTGGTTTCGGACTTTCCCAGGAAATTTTCCTCAAACAGTCCACTGAGTCATAACTTGCAAAATACAAGGAGTAAGAAGGAAAATTTTACCTTTCTAGAAAGGTGAGAAAATTATCTTTCTGATGAAGCCATTTCCAGATAATTTTGAGTTCTTGAAAAGTGAAAAAATTGACTAAGACACAAGGAAGGAAGGAATGAAAGAAGTTAGCCAAAATAAGCAAGGGGCTTATTTTGGATAACAATTTTGGTGACTCAGAGGGGTCATCTGCCTGCTAGATGAATGATCAGTGGCCTTTGAAGCATCCATTGGGCATGGAGTCATCAACTTAACTGCTTGGTACTCTCAACTCATTAGAAAACTTCTAGAAATAAGATTATGGGAGTAGAACGTCACTTGATCTAGAACATGATCTACAAAGATGCATCCTTAGGACAATAAATATTGTGGCAAAGTACTTAGGGAAATGTAAATGAAGCTACAACAAAATATTGTGCACAAGCACTTAGAGGAATAAAAATATAAACTAATATGTACAAGGTGAGGAGTTTCCCTTCTAGTAGCAATGCTTTAGATGGATTCCATTAACTAGAATCTGCAGTTCTTCACCATCCAATGTAGACAATTGGAAGGCATTGTTGTTCTTACATTTTGTGGCCATATATGGGCCACTCCAAATGGCATCAAACTTTGAATGCCTTCCTAGATTTTCTCATCGGCATCCCATTTCAACACCAAATCTCCAACTTGGAAGGTTCTAGCTTTAGCTTTCTGTCAAAGGTTCTCTTGATCAAGGCTTGGTCCTTCTCCATTGTTTGGGCTGCATGCTCTCTCGATCTCTTGGAGTTCCATCAAATCTACATATATAACCTCCATGGGTTCTAACTCCAACAATTCCAATTGCTTCATGAGTTCCAACGTTGGTAACTCAAGTGACATAGGCAAGATTACCTCTCTTCCATAAACAAGTCTGAATGGAGAGTTATTGGTGGATCTCTTAGGAGTTATCCGATCAGCCCATAAGGCTGATTTCAATTTAGTAAGCCAAGTCCTCTAACTTTCATCAAGATTCCTCTTGATGATATTTAATAGGTTCTTGTTGGTAGACTCAGCTTGGCCATTACCTTGGGGGTAATAATTTGATGAAGTGCTTAGATAGATCCCATTCTTAACAGCCCATTCAGTTACCTTTGATCCTATAAATGCCAATGCATTATCTGATATTATAGTGGCAAGTATACCAAATTTGGTTACTATCCCCTCATAGAAGTCTAGAATGCTAGATTCATTTTCCTCTTAGAGTGCCACCACCTCATTTAATTTGGTGAAGTAGTCTGTTGTTGTTAGAATCCACTTGTGTCCTTAGCTTGAGTTTGGGTTAATGAATCTAATGAAGTCCAAACCCCATTACATGAATGGCTGGTCAACTGAAATTGGGTGCAATGGAAGGGCTACTAATCTTTCCTTACCTATGAAGAATGCACAATTTTTTAACCTCTTGATCCACGCATAACAATCACTAAACACCTTGGGCCAATAATAGCCATCCTTCATAATCTTGAGGGCTATCACTCTCAGAGCAAAATGACCCCCAGATGATCTACCATGGAACTATTCTAACATTCCCCTAATTTGATTTGTCCCAATGCATCTCAGATGCACTCCATTTATATCCTTTTTGAATAAGACACCATCAACAAGTGCATATGGAATAACCTACAATCAAGTGTCTTCTCTTGGTTTTGTTCATCTCTGGAGGGCATAGGCATGTTTGTAAGAAGTGTATTATGTCTTAGGTCCAGCAAGGAGTGAGCATACCACCATTCTCTTCTTTAACACCTCTTTGTTCTTGGTTTTATTGCAACACCAAAAAACATCCTTTACATTGCTTGCTTATTGATTTTCTCAAGATCACCTGCTCACACAATCCCTTTCCTCGGACCAGCTTGGTGACTTTGATCTTAATGTCATACTCCATCTTCTTGAACACCTATTTGTTATTGGTTGTCTTGTAACACCAACAAAACATCCTTCCCATTACTTTCTTCCATCGATTTTCTCAAGACCAGTTTTCACACAATCCCTTTCTTCGGACCAGCTTGGTGACTTTGATCTCAATGTCACTTAGGTCTTTGTTGAGGAGGAAGTCCTTAACTTCCACATGAGAAACCAGTAGTTGAACCTTGTTGTTTGAAACTAGATGCTTAAATTTCTTCAAGTTCCTAATGACTATAAGAACCAACAAGGAATACCTCACCTCATAATCCTCCAAGCTTTGGCTAAAGAAGGAAATTGGTTGTTTTGTATTTTCTTTGTTCTGTTGTACTAAAATTGCAGAAATTGTATCATCACCTCTAAATGCATAAAGTATAAAATACTTAGAGAAATCTAGGTTAATTAGAGTTGGATCTTGTGAGATAGCCTCTTTTATTGCCTCAAAACTTGCCTTACCTTCAGTTGTCCATTTGAAAGCCATACTTTTCTTCAACATCATAGTTATTTGCTTGACAAGGGCTGTAAAGTCTAGAACAAACCTTCAAATAAAATTGATTCTTCCCAAGAAACTTTGAAGGAAATTCTTGTGACTTGGTAATGGTAGTGATTTTATTGCTTCAAACCTCTCTAGATCAATATATAATCCCTCTTTGGAAACAATGTGGCCTAGGAGCTTTCCCTCATGAGCTAGGAAAATACATTTTTTGGGATTTAAGGATACCCCAAATCTTCTACATCTTTGGAACAATTGTCTCAAATGAAAGAGATGATCTGCTACACTTTTAGAAAATACAATAATATCATCTAGGTTTATCAGCACTATTTTGTTGATCAATCCCTTGAACGCCATATCCATTACCCTCTAGAAGGTAGCTCGGCATTAGACAACCCAAATGGCATTTTCCTATATGCATAGGTTCCCCATTTAGTGGTGAAGGCTATTTTGAACTGATCATCCTCCTTTACCATGATCTAGTTATACCACGAATAACCATCTAGTAATGAAAACCTCTCGAGCCAAAGAACAACTTGAAAAATCTACTACATAGAAGGAAGTGGGTAATGATCCTTGAGGGATGCTCTATTCAAATCTCTAAAGTCTACACATAATCTGATTTCTCCACTCTTCTTTCTAACTAGATCCAAGTTTGCAACCCAACTTGAATGCTTGATGGGAAATATAATACTTGCCTCTATTAACTTATTCAATTCCTTCTTCATGAGAGGCTCCATGTGTGGATTGACTGCCTTTGTTTTTGCTTGATGGGTTCAACACTTGGATCTAATTTAATTGTGTGTTGAGCTAGCTTGGGATTGAAACCTCTCAATTCTTCATAGATCCAAGAAAATATATCTCGGGAACTCTTGGCAAAGTTTCATGAACTCATACCTTTCTTGCTTGGTTGTCAATTTACCAATTTGAAGTGATTTTCCTCCTCCCACCGAGATGGGCACTTTGAATCTAAATTGATTATTAGGATTAAATATGGACTCCAAAGTGACAAGTCCTTTTTATTAGCTTGTTGGTTCTCAAATTGTACCACTTGATCACCATACTACTGTTCTAACTTTTCCCGATTTTTGGTGAGAAATCAACTTATTCTTGCAATAAATTGATGATTTGTTGGTCACTTTCAAACGCTTGCCAATTTACATTATTGTCCTGGCACTAATGACCTTTACAATCACATGAATGTTTGGATACACTTTATCCTTCTAGATACTCTCCACAACATCAAAGGCTGCCCCAACCGCTGCAATCCTATCGAAGCTTGGTTTTCTTTCCTAGGGATGGAGTTGATGCCAAAACCTTCAAAATCCTCAATGAGGTCCCACACCCTATTCTTATAACACTTGATCAGGTCATTTTTGGTAGCTTGTTGTCCTTTAACCTGATTAAAAATCAGCTCACCATCCCCCAAGACTTGTAAGTTTTTATACCTCTCTTTCTTGACCAATGAAATCCTTATATCAAAGCTTCATATTCAGCAGTGTTATTAGAACATGCAAACTAAAAGCTGAATAATACTTAATGCCTTGAGGTGAAAAAGCATAGCTCCCCTGCACCTTGTCTACTTCTTGATCCATCAAGGAACAACCGCCATACCTCATTGTCATCTTTATGGTCCGCTTGTTGATGCTAGGAATAGGCTGATTTTATTCATGCATGCAATAAACTCCTAGTTCAGATTCTTCTATTTCCTTGTAGGGATAAAAAGCACGTACCTTGCTTTCCCATTCATCAAGAGTCAAATCGAGATGCTTCTAAATTTGGTGTTAGCTTCATTTGTGCTTAAATAATCCTCTTGATAAAATACTTGAATAGTTGGTATTAATTGGGCTTGAAGTATGAGGCTCAATGTGAAAGTTTGTGATAGGTTTAGACATGATAGTAGACTTAGTTCCATATCTTGTTCTAAAAAACATGTGTGACCAATCAATAGATAAATACCCTCCAATTCTAGCTATGAAATCCCTTGACAAACATAGGGTAAAAAGTGGTGGTAAATCTATCACTGACACATCTTGCAAAATAGTGACATTGGGCATGCATGAAACGTGAGGCTCAAATATTTAATTACCCCAACTATTGTTACTATTGTCCCATCCAATTTCACTACCCCTTTGGATATGACTTCATATTGGAGGCCTAGTTGATCAGCTATTTTTTTGGGCATCACAGAACTACTTGCCCCAGAATCAATCATATAATTATGTACTAGTTTATCCCCAATGATCAATGAAACATATAATGGAGGGGGCTTCACTTTACCTTGTCCTCCAAGCTTCCCCTTAAGATGAGCAGCATTTGTGAGTACATTCTCTTGCATATGAGCTTGCTGATTTGAAGTTGACCAATTCTTCATGGCAGCTTGTAGTAGATCCCTTTAGCTTGGGATGGATAGTGATTCCCACATAGATATATTCACATTTTTCTTCCTCATTTGTTTAATGATGTTAAATGGGGATCAAACATCTCTTTGATTCCCCTTAGCCTGCACATTCTTTTCTTATAAATGGGCTGCAACAACTGGTATTTGAGTTTGTATAGAAGGTGGTTTGGGTTGTCCTTGCACATTTGGAACTGCATTTTTCTTACCAACACTTGGTGGAGTGATGGAAGGTTGTGGATCACCTAGAGCTAATGACTGCCCTTCACCAATATTCCTCTTCTTTAACTGTGTGTTAGCTGCTATATTATGAGAAATTGTTTGATTCATACCACAAAAATCTTCACCTTGTTAGTTCACAAGTGTAGTCTCATTTGGAGTTGTATTTTACTTTGAGATGTTCCTTATTGTTGGTTTGTTTCTTGACTCACTTCACTCTTTATGCCATTGTTGTTACCATCAAAGCTTTGTTCAAAGCACCATTGAAGCGCATAGACTAGTTGTGAGGTTCATTGCATGGGAAACACCAGTCATACTCTTGAGCTATATTATTTTGCACCGGCACTAAGGCTTTAGAGGTAAATGTAGCATTGGGGTTATAGGGCTGAAATGGTCTATTTGGCAGGAGGCCTTACTTGATTTTGATTTACACTGGATTGGGTGGCCTATTAGGCTAATATGGTTACCTATTAGGATGAGTTTGAGACTGATAAGAAGGTCTAAACCTTTGGGCTTGTTGCCTCTTGAGTGTAACCAGCTTATTGCCTAAATTTTGTAATTGTTTCATGACCTTTTGAAGTTCATTTGAGGCACTAGAGGATGAAGTAGAAGTTTCATTTGAACTCGATTTCTAGGAGTGGGAATAGGAGATAAATTAGGTGCTTGACTAATGCTTGGGTTTTACAAGTTCGATATAAGGGCATGGGAGGCCTAGGTGCCAATTTACTAGCTTGGATCAAATAATTCTCAGCCCTAATGGTGATGTTATAATCTGCAGGCACATTTGCACCTCCCATGGATTGGATTAACATAGAAATATCAAAATTTAAAGCTTTGAGATAGTATAAGAAAGCAACTTCAGCTATTTGCCTTACTGTCATTGGGATTCTATCCCATGTCCTTTTAAATCTAAAATTGAATTTTGTTACCTTCTCATTGGGATCTCTCTTAATAGTTGTCAGTTGTTCCAATAGAGAAAAATTATCTCCCTTTTCTCCAAACTACTCATGGAGAGCTATGCACAACTAGTTCCAATTTTGGATAGAGCCTACCCCAAGACTCCTGAACCATTGCAAGGCTTTCCCTTTGAATGAAGATGCCAACAATTTGATAGTAATTTACATCTCAACAATCTCATGGATTGCACAAACATTAGCAATGTCTTTGACATGATCACCAGGAGTAGTCTGATTTTCCCGAAAAAGTATGAGATGTTTTTCAATGCTGCAACTGGAACTAGGTTTTGTACATTGAGAGCAAGTGGGCTGCTACCAGTGAAGTTGACATAAGGGTTGTGTTGTGTCATTCTGATTGGCCTGAGAACCCTTGTTGATTGAGTGAAAGGTCTACCAGGTGGAGGAGTTGATAGAGTTCTATTTGGTGGAGAGGAGACCTTTGAATTGTTCTTCCCCTCTCTCTTCTTCCTAGGGATAATTAAAGATACTCAAATAATCCCTCTTCTCTAGCCCTTGACCTTGTTTGGATCCTTCTCATGAATCTTCAAACTTGGACTGCTGAAACCAATTGATTTTATCTCTTTGGAGTCACCAGATGTGCAAATTAGGGCTCTTTTTAAGCAAGAAACTTACAAAAATGCACATCAACTTTGTTGTAATGAAGATGAATACCTCTAAGGTCCCACTTGGGTGTGCAAAACTATTACTTGCAAATTCACAGTAGTATTGGATGTTTTCTTAGATTTCTAGTTTGATAATGGGCATCCAGTGTGATTGCACAACATTGAATCTTTTCCCCAAGTGTGGGACTTGTAAAAATGGGAAAAAACTCTCTAGATTAAAGGCTGGTTCCTCTACTCCTCTAATTAGATGTATGCATGAAATTTGCAGAGGTTTAACTCAAAATCCTACTCTAATTTTGCCAAGGAGACAAGGATAGAAGAGAGAAAAGAAGATAAAACTAAACTAACAAGGTGATACACCAAAGGAGTGGTGAACATCTACTTCTAAAAATTGACACAGATTATAAAAATGCAACACAAATCATGCACAAATTGCTAAAATTGTAATGAAGGATCAAGATAGAGAAAACAACACAAGAAAGGATTGAAAATTCATTCACAGAGCTTGCATTATCATTTCCATTTTTAAATACAGTGCATTACAACAACAAGGAGGTAGAAAAATGTTGCAAGTCTAAAAGAGGTCTGATATTCCATAAATTCACTTTCCAGGGTGAAGGAGGGAGCCTGTAGATCATAAAAATGTCTAACCCTTTACAAATGAGCCAAATCTGGCTTTTAACAATGAAAACCCGAGTTCAGGAAGGAGAAACATGGGAAAAATGAAATGGATGATCCAACCACCAACCAAATCCATAAAAATAGCATGGGTACTCTTAAAATTTCATTCCCCAAGATTTTTGACCATGCTGGAGAAGAATGGAAGCCATAATGCATTAAAAATGGTGGTTGAATGTCGGTTCTACTCTTTTCCCCATGCTAAAGGATTTTTTCTCATTTTCTCTCACTAAAATCTGCTAAAACCAAAATTGAATATTCCATCATGTAGAGGACTTCAATAGCTTTCAATGACACCAAAATTGAGTAAACTGAGCTCTAGATCGAAAGATATGCCCCTATGAAGACTTACGGAAAATTAGGGGCAAAAATCGGATCGTGGGCCAAAACCCAAAATTGTACCCTTTTTTTGAATTTGGGAAAAATTCCCCCAAAAAATCCATGCCTTGCCACTCTGATTCCATGTGGCACTTTTCCATTGGTCCACAGGTTCAAATGGCCGTTTCTCACTTTTTTGAATTTTGGAAAAAATTTCCAAAATTCCTCCGCGCCCCACCACTCCGCTGCCACGTGTTATCCTCCCATTCACTGCTGGGGCATGCACTCTAAATTCTCCCTTTGCGTTTCTGAACACTTTGGAAAAAATTTGAAATTATCCCCATGCCCCGACCTTTGACGTGAATAGGACACATGTCACACTTTGATTAGTCTGTGGGGGTGCTCCAAATTTTTCTTTCCTCCTTGGCGGTCCCACGGGCCAATTCTCTCCTTTGTGATTTTTACAAATTTTGGCGAAAATCCAAAAACACTCCATCCCTCGAACTCCCATTGGCCCTTATGGACATGTGGCGGCTTCCTATTGGTTCATGGGCCTTCAGGCCAAAATTTTTATTTGCATCCCCACCGAGCCCTTTGGATTTTTTTTTAACTTACCTCCACCACCATGTGGCACATTCTGATTGGTTATGGACCTTCCCAGGGAAAATTTCCCTCAAAAACTCCGTCGAGCCATAACTTGCAAAATACAAGGAGTTAGAAGGAAAATTTTACCTTTCTAGAAAGGTGAGAAAATTCTCTATCTGATGAAGCCATTTCCAGATAATTTTGAGTGCCTAAAAAGTGAAAAATTTGACTGAGACACAAGGAAGGAAGGAATGAAAGAAAGTTATCCAAAATAAGCAAGGGGCTTATTTTGGATAACAACAACCAATTATTACTATTATAAATTAATATCATAGCTTCATTGTTAATCTTAAGGAATCATGTGTTATGGTTAGTGAAAAAACCTAAGACTAAACCCATAACAACCAATATTGAAATTGAAGAAGAGGAAACCAATGGAGACCTTCATCAAGAAACTTGGAATCTCCATTTCAATGAAGAAAACATCTTCAGGGGAGCTGGTAAAGGTTTTTTCTCATCAATCTATTAAGAATATGGATGAATAAAGTTTTTTCTCATCATCTTGAATTTTATGTAACCAACAATATGGATGAATAAAATCCTTTATTTTTGCACGAAATCTGATCTTTCCTCCAATATCACATATTTCAATGCCATGGGTGATTCCCAACTTATCTGCTAACAATTCAAAGGTTCTTGTCAATGTACAAGTGATATCCTCAAGGAATATCATGAAGTTTTTCAAGAATTAACACACCAATTTTTCTACTTTCACGATTGAATATATTTCTCAAGAACATAATCCTTTAACTGATTTCTTAGCCTCATCTTCTACCCAATTTCAACCTCACCTATATATTCAAAATGATCAATATATGCTACCCACATTTCTTGGTATACAAACACTATCCAATTTTTCAAACATCAAACTTACCCTTCGTATGTTGATCATCATGAATGTACTTGAAATCCAAAAGAAATATTTGAAGTATGTATTTAAATATGTAATTCTCTATTACGAACACTTTAAAGGCACCATAAATTGATATGTTTTCAAGGATGAAGTATCTTCTCTCCTTAAGGAAGTACATGAGGGAACTTGCGGTGGAAATTGTGGCGGCTATACCATAACTCATAAATTCATATGCATGTGTTATTATTGACATACTCTAGAATATGATGCACATGCCTTTACTAAGAAATGTAAACCATGTCAATATCATGATGACCTAATTTAATCTCCAATATATTATATTTAAGTAATCGAAGCTCCCTAGACCTTCAATATGTTGGGATTGGATTGCATTGGTAAAATCTCTTACTCCCAATATTGACATCTTTTCCTCATTATAGGCACTTTGAGTGTATTTCTAATTGGGTTGAAGATATGCCTCTCATCAATATGAACCACCTTACTAATTCTAAATTCATCCATAAAAATCATCTTCCTCTTTGGAATTCCTAACATAATAATTTCTAAAAATGCTGGGAATTTCAAATACAAATAAATTAAAAAAATCCTTGGTGAATTCAAAATCAAACACAAGTTATCCAATCCTTATCATACATAGTGTAATAGATAATTTAAATCATCTAAAAAGTCCTTATTTTTTCCCAAAATACCATTCATGAAACATGGATTAGATGAAATATAATGATTTATCCCACAATATGATATTATTCTACTAGTATTTGTGTGGCTATTGATGTAACAACATTCTCACTTGTTTACGATGCTACATAAATAATTTTACTTTAGGTGGAAATACATTCCATTTGAATTTATATCCATAAAAAGCATCCCTGATGAGGAAATATTAAAAGGTTTATTTACATACCATTGATCTACTTGACAAAAAATATCTAGTGATACTCATCACAAATAAAAATAAAAGTAACGTGTCGATGAATAACACAAAAAAATATTCAAGTATACAACATTTGAAATTGGAGACCTTGTCTTAAAACTAGACTATACCCACAAAAATGAAGGAAAATACACCCAAAAGTGGTGGTGTCCCTACCTCTTAAAGGAAATCCTTAATCCAAGTGCATATTTTTGTAATCTAATGAAGACAATACCTTTAAGGAACTAAAAAATAATCACTTTATTAGCTCACTTCCTCACTTGTACATAACCACTCTCTTCAAAATCTCTACTTTCTATAAATATTTTCAAATTAAATACTTCATCAACATGTTATTTTTCTCTATATTTCACCCTACTTATGTTTATATGATCATTTACTCCTACCTTGGATGTTTTATTAATTATGTTATCTCTACTTACAAGCCTGCTAAATATTTGATATTGAGTCTTATTTAGCACATTTAATACCACTTTATCATCCTTATAGAATCCACCCATTGGATTTTTGTTCTCTTTAATATTTATATCCAACTATGGGATATCATTCCCATGGCCTTATAACTAGTTGATGTATGCCCTATTTTACTAATTATATTCTAGTATTTATTTTCAATTTTCCTTATCTAGGGTTCTAAGTAGTTATTGTACCCACCATAGGAAATGTGAGTGACATCGATAGGAAAGTATGAGGTAGGTATCTTTCATTTGGTGGAGAATTATTTATTTAAAACACTTATATTATTACTTTAATTTTAGTATGTGTTGGGCCTCATAATATTGGCTAAGTACAAGAAGGCATGTGGGAACGTAGGACCTATTTGAAGAAGGGAGTGTGGGTTGAAGGCAAGCGGGGTAGGGTTGTAGAAGGGTTTAGCGAGAACACACGAAACACACAGGTAAGACAATATGAGTTTTGGGACTTAGCCATATTCATCATTCTAGGAAAAACATGACAAAAGCATGACCCACCTATCATGTGAAGTGGATAAGTTTCCAACCTAGCAAATTTAGGGATAAAGAATGGAATATTCCATGCATATGATGGAAGGATCCAGAAAGACATCATTGTAAAGAGTGGAGAGATCATATCAAAGGAATCATGCTCCATTGGAGGACCACATGGACACTTGAAAACTGATCTGTTATCTCAGGAAGGCATGACAGTGGAGACTAAAGCTATATATAGAGATACTCGGGTAGAAGAAGATATGGAAGAAGAGAGAGGAGATATCACTGGATAGGCAAAGCTCTGTAGGAATAATGAAGGATCCTTTGGGTTAGGATTAGGAGAACTATAGGAGTGATGACATATGTAGAGGGATGGGCTCAGTAACTAGTTTTGTAATGTGGAAATAATAGCTTCGGGTCCTAACACATATCTCGCATTGTTATATTGGTCTATTATGGCCTTAATGAATGTAATGTGGTTATTGAACTTAGTAAATATGAATATGAGGATATGTTATAAAGAATATATGTGTTCATGAGCATAATTCCTAGTGCATTTCCTTTTTGTTATGAATAAGTTCTATATTATGTTTGATACTTCTCTTTGTTATCTTAATGGATGCATTGATACGATAACTCATCCTAAGATCTTAGAATGAATGCATGGTTCTTTTCTTTCCTACATCTAAATTTGTCATTAAGGATTTATTCTCACAAGAATCATATAAATGAGGGGCTTGGCACCCGCGTGCCTCTGGGTGAGCACCAAGCACTCGGGGTGATAGGTAGGCACACATGAGATTAGACTATTGTTCTAAGGCTATACAAATGACTACATCTTGGTTTTATTTCTAAGACCTATTTTCAAATTTGTTGTGAGAAATGACATACATCTTGGTCCCTGTGATATGTGATGATAGAACACATGACCTTGGAAAGTGTTGAAGCATGGTTCAAAAGCACAGAGGGTGAGTATTTCTTAAAGATTCAACACTGGAACTAAGTTCTATGCATGTAGATGGGTAGAAGAGAACTTGTATTATGAGTTGTACAAGATGTTTTTCTATTGTTTTCTAGTAGAACTATATGAATGGATTTCAACATATGCATCCAAATCAAACTAGTACAATAGATCATGTGTATGGACCCAATATGATTACTAGAGAGGTCAGTAGGTTGTAGATCCGACTTGGACGTGTGTTGGTGATCACCGGTGGAGAGGAGTTCGACTAGTTATACTTTGGAATATGTCATTTCTACATATTATTTCCTGAAGATTAATGAGTTCAATCTTATAAGGGAGCCCAGAGGATCATTTATACATGTTATCCCTTTTGCTATGAAGATTGTGTTCATTACCTTATGTTTGTAGGCATTTCCTATGGATGTCTAAGAATCTCTGAGTGTTGGGAGAGGAAAGTAGGGTAGATGAAGATGGTGGACATTGCAGCTGAAAAGGAAAGTGAGAAGAGATGACTCAATTATAGTGAAGCTCATGAAATTGAGTTGACTAGATAATGCGAGAGTTACAAGTGTGATGGATATATGGAAGTAGACATTACGGGATGGAGTTGAGGTTCACGTAGAGGACATGGAACCCGAGTATTCTATGCTACCCCATCTTGGAAAGCATGGGAGATAATCCTCTTTAGATTTTGATGAGATTTTGTTGAATGGATAAAGGAGATCTATTGATGTGCATTTGAACCCACCTAACAACCATCCCTTGGTGCTTGGTTTTCTAGATCTAGGGGAAATATTGCTAACCTATTTGGTATCGATGGGAGTAACTAATTTACACCTAGGGGATATAATTTATTATTTTGGGCATCCATGGCTACGTAAACCATTCCGGTATTTGGAGGAATTTTTGGACAAGGTGTAAATATGCAAGGTTTGGGTATCACATCTAGAAGTGGCGCGGGACACACAACTGGTAGTGGGACAATATCACAAACCATCGGCGCGTAGTTCAATGGGACATTGGGAACACTAGGAGTGACCACATCAGGCCATTTTTTGGCTACATGAGGTGGATCTGGTGTTATAGGGGCTGGAGGATCTAGTGGGTCGGAGGAACTAGACTTGGTGGATCTAGTGGATCTAGTGGAGGAAACACCGGGGAACCAAGGCTCTGATCGGGAGGTCAAGGGCCTAAACCACCTCCACAAGTATATTTTGAGATGTATTTGCACGTACTAGACTACGGGGGTATTGAGGATGCTACAAAGAATGTGCACAAGTGTAAATTACTATGGCGTGTGAAAGGGATTAGTACCCTAGAGTAGAAGGCAAGTTAGTTTTCAACAACATGGCAAGGGTGCACACATAGTTGGTATTAGAAGTATGACCCCCATCAAACAGTGGTAGACTACACTACATTAAAGAATGCCTTCATATCGAGTTCCATATCCCTGAAGCACATTTTAAGACTCTCTTTCAAAACTATCCTATGACATTCACCCCTCTCAACATGATCAATGGTGTGTTAGAGGATTGATAACACCTGTTTAGGAGGGCTCTGTCATAAAATAATTTCACAAACCTGTGTAAGGAATTGGAAGCTTCCTACACACTTTGAGGCTATTAGGAGTATTGATACTAGTGTTATCCCTTTTCTGGAAGCTCAAATTACTGCAATGGCCAAGCTTGGAGAAACCGTCTACAAATTTATTACATGAGGTTTGTAGTGGTTTGTGTTTTACATGCTATGAAGTGGAAGGGCATGCGAATGATAGTTTCCTTATAAGTAATTATGTGCCATGGTGGTAGAGTGTGAGATTTTCCATAAGGATCATGATGTAAATAAGTGTCCTCTACTACAATGCACCATCCGTAAGAATTTTTCTTTCTATTGTAAGATCTATATCTCTACAACCCATGATAATAAGGACTACAAGTTGATTGACCATATTCATGATAATATTGATCTTGGTGTGTGCCAAAATACCTTGCAATAAGTTATAAGGATGATGATCATCACTATGAAGGGTGCGTAGATGGAGTAACACATGGAATAGGTTTTCACAAAGGATTTTTTTTTCTTAGTAACCATGGTAGAGGAATAAGTGAGTTCCCATGAGGAACATGTTGTAATGGTGGATCGACGGATCATTATAAGAATGAGTGTCATGGCCTATTATAGTGCTCATGGTGTGGAAAAAAACATAAGTATACGGAGTGCCATGAGTTGTTTGAATACATGATCCAATAGCACCAGAAAGAAAAAGACACTGGGATGGTGAGTATACATAATGTCAACCCTTAGTGGATGCTAAGAGTGGCGCATGAGTCGATTAGAACTCTGTACTTGTAACAATGTGAGTAAAGGCTGCGTGCTCACTGGAGATGCCAAGATAGAAACTAGTTGTAAGGAAAGAAGTGGTACATGGGAAGTATCCAGACCCTACTCATCATAAGGAAGTATATCAAAAGACTATGGATGTAATTCAAATTTTGAAAGGGGAGATCTAATCTCTAAAGGAGTAGTCAAAGTAGTTGGAGGAAAGGAAGAATTTTGAGGCTCCGAAGTAGGACCTCGATGAAGTCAAGGAAGTATGTAGGATGTTAAGGCAAGAGAATATTATTCCCTTACTAGGAGAATGGATGAGGGAGAAGGTACCACACACTAGATCATAGTATGAAAGGAAGGTTTTACATGAAAACTTTCTTCCTCACAAATGACCTTGACTATGATACAAAGATTACATTAAATGCATTTGTTGATGGGTGGCTTCTAAGAAATAGCCTCATTGACACCAAAGTGAAGGTCAATGTTCTCATCTTAGATGCATGGCATCAAACAGAAGACCTACATTACAACCATCATAAAATGTGTTTTATATGGTGAAAAGAAAAAGGCAATGCCCATTGGAGTCTTGAAAGATGCAGCTTATCACTATTCAAGGGGCTAAGTTCACTATGGACTTTGAAGTCTTGGCACTCGTTGAGGTGGATAATTTCCCAACATTATTCAGGAAATCTTGGTCTTATAAGAACAATGTCAACTTTGTGGTTTAACAAGGGGTATATCAGCTTCAAGAATAAGGAAGAAAGGGTGGCTATCCCTTTAATAGATGGGAAATTAGTTCCCTATACTGATCCCTTAGGAGAGGAATTCCTTGAAAAAAGCTATGTGTGCTCCATCAGAGATCCTAAGATAATTCATCCCATGGAGGAGTTATCCGAGTTTGAAGATGGTCGAGTCCTTGAGTGATACCACTAGCATGGTACATTACATTGGGTGCATGGGAATTATGAGTTGATTGGGAGATAGTAAGATGATCTCAGTAATAAAGGTAACGAAGGCATTCTCATTCAAGCACCTAGGAGGAAGAAGTTTCGAAGTTACTCTAGAAGAGCATACCCTAAAATTTTCTTACAAAAATCGAGGCTCAATGGAAGAATGAGGACAAGAGAAGGGGAATGCTTAGTTATAACCTTCTCGGATTGCGGCACGCTAGTAGGATACTCATAAGGAGAACCTGCTAGAATGGTGTGAGGTAAGAGTTGCATTTTATGTAAGGTTCTCCAGGATAAACATGCCCAATTTCATCCAAGACTACCATGGTAAGGTGACCACGTCATTTCATGTCTAAGAAAGTGAGAAGGCCTAGATGGGAAGCACAGAAGCATTATGACCTTTATTATGGGTGCATAAGTTGTATTCCACATTACAAGGTTGTCTGCATGTATGGTAAATTCATTCAGAGATGCGCCATCAAATAAGTAATTTGTAGGAGTTAACAGATGATCTCATTCAATATTTTGAGTATAGGAGTACAAAGCCATTAGTGGATAAGGTGTTACAAGTAATCAAGTGCCTTACAATGGGAGATAGCACTATGATGGAAGATAGAATACATGAGCTACTAGGAGAACCTGGTTTAGAGACAAGTTTTGATGA
Organism: Taxus wallichiana var. yunnanensis; assembly: GCA_018340775.1. NCBI lineage: Eukaryota > Viridiplantae > Streptophyta > Pinopsida > Cupressales > Taxaceae > Taxus > Taxus wallichiana. Next base: position 95,117,984 of record CM031239.1, on the reverse strand, counting down.
AGAGGAATTAGAGAAAGTACAACTTGAGCATGTATGCATGGAAAAGGAAAAAGGAAAAATGGTCTATGTAGTAGATGGTGAGGAAATGGAAAGTTTAGATGTTAACCATTACTGAAGGTACTCGTGAAGTCATAGATAGTCTTTGATGAGCGAGCATGCTCCTACAATGATCCCTTGAAAATAAAAAAGGTTAACATTCGAAAGAGACATAACCTAAGGAAGTTATCATTGGGACTTTGTTGGTTAGAAAAATAAGTTTCAAAGGTCATTGATTTATTAAGCAAGATATAGGATTTGTTCCCTCAAAGGTACCATGAACTCAAAAGAATCCACCAATCCGTGGGGAGATGAGAATCGGTTTGAAGGAAGGTACAAGCATGATTCAAAAGAGGCCTTATCGGATGAATCCAAATTTGTGTGTACGGGTAAAGCAATAAATAGAAAAGATGATATCATTTGGTATAATTGAGGCTGTGGAGGAATCAAAATTGATAATCCCAATGGTCATCAATATTAAGAAGGATGGAAGATTAAGGATCTATGTTGACTACGGGGACCTAAATGCAATATCTATCATTGATGCTTTCCCAGGCCCTTTCCTGAAGAAATTTTGGAGGGAGTGGCTGGGTGCAAGGTCTACTCTTTCACGGATTGGTTCTTAGGGTATCACCAAGTTAAAATTGTGAAGGAAGACTAGAGAAAGATAAATTTCTCCACTAAATGGGGAATTTTTTCCTACATTATCATGTATTTTGGATTAAATAATGCACCTATTATGTTCTCGCACATCGTAGTACAAGAATTTTAGGACTTCATCCATAAATTTCTTCAATTTTACTTGGGTGACTAGACCCTGTATGGGTTGGTGAGAGACCATTGTGAAAAATTGAGGCTGATGTTTGAGAGATGTTGGAAGTTGAGGATATCCCTCAACATTAAGAAATGTGTCTTTTCTACTCCATTTGAAACTATGTTAAGACATATTATATGTAAAGAAGGCCTACTAGTGGATCCCACCAAAGTTGTAGTTATTGTGGGATTGGGGGAGCCCATTAGTCAAAGCACATTGCGTAAATTCCTTTGACATATAGGGTACTAAAAGAAATTCATCATGAGTATACCAAGATCACCGTGCCCTTAGAGGAATTTCTAAAACACAAGAGTTCCTTTCATTGGGGATAAGCATAGCGAGAATGTATTTGACACTTTGAAGGATAGGCTTGTCACTTTGCGCCCATACTACACTTTCCTTCTTGGGATAAGCCTTTCCATGTGCATGTTGATGCCTCAAGAACAACCATGGGAGTAGTACTAGCACATCCTAGTGAGGGGATTGTTGATCATCCCTTGTGTTTTGCAAGTAGGAAGTTGTCACCAATAACACAAAATTAAACAACTACTGAGCGTGAGGAACTTTCAATGATCTATGAGTTGCATAAGTTCAGACAATACCCATTACCAACACCATTTTTATTTTATACGAGACCACATGGTGTTGAAATACTTGGTGAACAAGCTTGTTTTATAAGGGTGCATATGCCGTTAGGTCCTATTATTCCTCGAGTTTGAGTTCACAGCGGTTGTAAAACTAGGAAAGAGTAATTTAGAATATGACCACTTATCAAGGAGTAACGTAGGGGAGGAAAGGAAAATAATTGAGGATACTATGCTGGACCCATAACTATTTATGTTTTTACCCATACCCTCAGACTTGGAAGATATCACAATATTCTTGAAAAATGGTGTGGCATCGGATGGGATGAAGGATTTGGAGAAGAAGTAGTTAGAAATATGCTTCATGCCCTACATGTTGAATAGTGGAGATATGTATAAGTTAAGATGTGATGAGGTTTTATGTCAATGCGTATTAGAACATGAGCATGTGGTAATTATGGAGGAAGCACATGGTGGGATTACAGGAGGACACTACGCATGAAATTCTACCATGCGAAGATTCTACTGGAAGGGATTTGGTGGGAAACCATCTACTAGTATTCTATTTATTTTTGTAAGGCCCGTGACCAATTACAATGCCTTGGAAAACCTAGAAAGAGGATGAAATTACCTTACGACCAATAGCCGATCTTGAACCATTTAAAAAATGTGCAATTGACTTTGTGGGACCAATTTTGCTAGCCAAATGAAGGATTGGTTTGTGGTATATCATTACTTACATTAATTACTTGACACAATGGGAAGAGGAAGAACCTAGAAAGGATTACACTATAACAAAAACTGCTAGATTTTTATGGGATAACATAATTAGCAAGTACATTTGTCCTTTGAGCTTGACTAGTGATAGGGTACACATTTTCTCAATGAAATGGTTAGGATTCTGCTAGCAGAATTTATGGTGGCCCATCACAAAACTACCCCTATCATCCATAAGAAAATGGAACTGTTGAGGCATTTAACAAAATACTAAGTCACACGTTGAAAAATATCTATGACATCAAAAGACAAGATTGGGATGACAAAGTATCAACCATTCTATGGGCATACAAGACAACCTATAAGAGGTTGAACAAGGCCACACCATTTCAATTTTTGTTTGGTGCAGAGGCTATTTTTCTAGTTGAATTCATGTTACCATCACTATTTATAGTGCATTCAAGAGGGTTAGATTATGAAAAGCGCTGGAAGAGAGGAATTACGAGGTTGATGCGAAGTTAGACAAAAGGTGACCACTTGCTAGATGGAATCATAAGACAAAAAAGGAAAGACAAAAGGCATGCCATGATCATCATATCAAAAACAAGTAGTTTGAGGTTGACGGATGGTATTGTTGTATGATTCCAAGTTTTTGTGCCATTTGGGGAAGTTAAAATTCCATTGGTTAGGAACTTACATCATCTCATACATCCTTGATTCAGGAACTTACCAGATTCAAATGATAGATGGGACGAGATTACAGTAGTTTTAATGGGAGTAGGCTGAAAAACTACTATAAATAATCCTTCTTGGTGTTTGTAAATAAGGCGGTATTTCCGAGTTAGCCTAGGATTTCCATTTTATGCTTTTTCTTTCCTTGTGTTTCCCTTTCTCGTTTCTTGTTACTTTCTTTTTGTTACTGCTTTCGCCTTGTGCGCTAGTAACCACATTTTTTTCTAAATTTGTGTATGCGTAGAAAACTACACATCTATTTTAGTGTACTTGTGGAGTAATCCAAAGAAAAGTATAAGATAGTAGTAAAATTTTAGTGGCCCAAAGAGAAGGAAGCACGTAAGATTGAGAAATCATGTGGGGAAATGGTGGATAATGAATTGTGGTGTCAAGAAGGCTGTAAAAAATACCACATACGAAGAATGAAGAGATCTGGAACAACATAAGGTAGGCGAGGACAAAAATCAGGTAATGGATAGAAGAAGTGTCTTTGGTGTTGTAGAGGCACGCGTAAAAGTCTTTGGTCATATTGGATTGTTGTGCACCAGAAGGTTGTAGAAGGTTTTTCAAACAAGATTGGGTGCATGGGTAAGAGTGCTTAAGGTTTTCATAGTGGAAAAAACTACATTTAATGTTAAGTAAATTGGTTGGTGGTATAACATTTATTACTAGAGAGGAGCAAAAACTATAAATATGAGGTAAATTAAGTCATTATTTTACCTTGATATTACGAATTTGAAGCACTCTTGTGAACTAGGGCATCCAAAGAGATTTGTGCGAAGGAAGAAGAATCATAGAGATCTAAGTGTGTGACTAGGGTGGATCTGAAAACTAGGAGGAAGGAGTACACGGGCATGAGAAAAGTTTGTTTGAAGTGCGTCATCTTGTGGAAGGATTTTCCTAGTTAGGGTTTGGCAGCTAGGGCATAGAGAGAAGGATTTCTTCATGGAGTTAAGCCTTATATTTGAATAGAGTAGTAGAGTAGAGAAAGGAGTTTTAAATTTTAAACCGACAAGAAGAATGGCACCAAAGAAGGTGACCATTTCACCAAAGAAACAAAAGGGCAAGGGAAAATGAAAACAAAGCGCTACCGTCACTATCTCCAATGAGGACTGATATGTATAAATGTAGTACCTGGATGGAGTATTGCTGGGAAATGAGTGGGTGTGGTACTTGAGACAAATGGCCATGAGCGATTACAACCATCGTATGAGCACTACGAGAGAAATAAATGACGTTGGAGCTGGTTTTTTCCAACTAAAAAAGGAAACTAGATGGAATGCCAATATATAGCGATGAGGTGAAAGTAAAGTTGGAAAAGGTAGGGCTATTGTAACTATATGAGTTGCCTTATTTTGGAAAGCCCGAGAGGTTATATCGGTGGTTAATGTTGCATGTACATGAAGACAAGCAAGGAGTTTTAAATTTTAAATCGAAAAGAAGAATGGCACCAAAGAAGGTGACCATTTCACTAAAGAAACAAAAGGGCAAGGGAAAAGGAAAACAAACCGCTACCATCGCTATCTCTAATGACGAATGGTATGTATAAATTTAGTACCCAGATGGAGTATTGCTAGGAAACGAGTGGGTGTCGCACTTTAGACAAATTTCCATGAGTGATTACAACCATCGCATGAGCACTACAGAGAAATAAATGGCATTGGAGCTGGTTCATCCAACTAATAAAAGGACACTAGATGGAATGCCAATATATAGCGATGAGGTGAAAGTAAAGTTGGAAAAGGTAGGGCTATTGCAACTATATGAGTTGCCTTATTTTGGAAATCCCAAGCGGCTATATCAATGGTTGATGTCACACGTACATGAAGACCATTTCTACTTTGTAGGCCACAAGATGTGCATAACACCTTAGTTGATATCCAAATTCACTGGCCTGAATTGTGAAGAGGAATCCATAGATGATGATTTGAGTGATAAGGAGGTGATCAAGGAAGCTATAGAGGCTTATCATTACAAAAAGAGTTCGTGGTACTTTAACATCGCAAAAATTCCATGCCCTTTTATGAGGATGGCCGTGTGCTTGGTCACTAAGCTTAATGATCAAGAAAGATGGACACAAGTAAACAAGGCATGGTTAAATATATGTCGGAAGATCTCAGAAGGGACCATCTATAAATTTTCCACCTTTATTATGGATGAGATCATAAGTAGTGTGCAGGAAGGAGAAAAGATACTATTTGGAAACATTCTCCTCACCATCATCTTCTCAAATATTGGAGTGTCCAATGGTCCAGAGAAGTTTGTTTGGGAGTATCAATAAGATAATCCTTCTTCCGTAAAAAGGTTTGAGAAGTATACTTGTGAAACCATGACATTCACTCACAAGGCGCACCTAGAAAAGTGGTACAAGAAAATGTGTGATGCATTTAGGGAAGAATGGAGGATCCCTGAGAAGTTTCCCATGCTTGTGGATGGAGAGGTATAGTTTGTATTTTATCAACATTTTTGCATTGGTAGGTTTACATTGAAAAATGGGACTAAGAGCCCATGGTGCAAGCTACCCTTCTCCTTCACTATGCAATACTTCCAAGTAGGGGTCAATCGGTTCAAGGAGGCCAAAAGGCTAAGGTTCAACCTTAGTGAGGTGGACCAAGACCACCATGAGCTGTGCCAAAATCTCATATACCCTAAGAAGTGTGCATACGTGGAGAAGTATGTCTCCCATGAAGTACAAATGATGAATCCGATAACATTGCCAATCACCGGAAGGGTTGCAACAAGGGTATATATATGCATAAGGCCTAAGTTTAAGAAAGGTTCCTATCTAGAGAGTGATGTCTCCATTTTAGAAGATCCCACAGGGAGGAAAATGGCTATGCTAAAGAATAAGGAAAGAGAATAAATACAAGAGAAAAAGGCACTAGGTGTGTAGACCACACAATCAAGTGGGCGCTGTAAGAAGTCGTGAAGCCTAGTACTTATGTATTTAGGAAAAAGTTATCGGTCAAGGAGAAGACGCCAAAGAAGAGGTGCTAGAGCATAAAGAACCCTCACACATGAAGAATCACCAAGGAATACGTTTCCTATTAAGGAGAAGGAGAAGGAAGAATCTCCTATACTAGAATCACTAGTTAGGAAGAAGCAAAAGGTGGAAGAAAAGCCATACTCGGAGGAAAAAGAGAGCTTAAAGGCCTACATTGGTGATAAGGATGATGATGAGCCCAAAGGAGGTCAAGACCATCTGGTATATAATTTACATGACTCGAGGAGGAGGAATATGAATAGGAGAATGACAAGGAGGAAGTAGAGGATCAAGGAAAGGGGTTGAGTGAAGAATTAAGCTCCAAAAATCAGGGAACCCCAAGCCTCACAAAGGAACAAGTGGAAAAATCCACAGAGAGAGAAGTGGTAGGCATCATTAAGGATTTGGTGGAGCAGGAGTTGGAACGGGGCGTAGATGAAATTTTGAAGGAGATAGTAGAATAAAGTGTTGGGAGAGAATATGGCAGCATGGACGGCAATCCCAATTTGGTGGAAAACTTTGCAAAGGTTACATGAAAAGGTGGGAAGGGTGTAGTGGTAGCACAAGGGAAAGGAATGGGCTACATTAATGATCCAATCAAGGTGTTATGTGCATGCTTCCAAAGCACCGTACCAATAGAAAAACTCCTAGCTATGACTTCATTTGATGAAGAAGGTACATATCCATGAACCAGAAAGATGTTATCTTAGGGTTTGAGTCCCATGTGGATGAACCTGAGTTTGAAGTAAGTCAAGGAGTGTTGATGAAGGTGTCAAAGACAAAAGGATTAAATCCCTTGGTAAATTCTCAACAATTATCAAATGAGTAGGTTTGCAATGCGCTCAACAAAGTTTCAATTGAGATTGAGGCTAGACTGTTTGGAAGAAATGATAGAGTAAGATTCCTAGAGGAGGAATTGGAGAAGGAAAAGAAGGATCTCATTGAGAAGAGAAAGGAATTGAAGAAATAAGAGCTTATTGATGCGTACTTAAGGAGTGAATCTGAAGAGGATAAATCAAGGGTGCGTGAGCTACGTAAGAAAATTGAAATGATTACGAGTTTTATTGTTTGAAAGCATCCTGACCTAGCACTTCCCGAGCGAGAAATATTAATCATCCTTGCACCGTATGGAGTATCTAACCCACATCCTCATGATGGGAAGGTGGCCACTTTCCTTAGAGACTACAGGAAGAAGCAATGGCGCACTAAGAGAAACAAGAAAAGATGAAGGTTTTTTATATCGTTGCTCAATATACCAAACTCCATGTAGAGGTGAAGGCCACCACACAAGTTCATGAATCTACATATGAAAAATGTGTTTATAGAGATAGATCTTGAGAGGCTCGATCAAAATCCAGCTAAAGGAGTTATACCCCAAATCACCCACAAGATGGATGCACTTGATGACCATGGGAAAAAATTGGAAAGTATTATTGAGACAATGAGTGAAAAAGGGGGAAATAAGTTTTGAGGAGGTAAGCGCATAAGTCGAGACCTTTGTCAACAAGCATAGAGTGAGGTTTACACCTTAGAAAAGCTAGAGGTAGAAATAGGGAAGGATTTCCCTCTCCTCCTTCAAAAATAAGATTTGTTCTCTTTCATTTTCCCCATTCTTTCATTCTTTCTCCCAATTATTCATTCCTTCATTATTTCTCCCACTATTCAGATCCCTCCATTCTTTATTCATTGAAGATAAGTGTTTCCAAGGATGGAGAACATGCGTAGTGTGGGGTGATGTTGGGCATCGAATATTGGCTAAGTACAAGAAGGTGCATGGGCATGTGAGACCTATTTGAAGAAGCGTGTACGGGTTGAAGGTGCACAAGGTAGGGTTCTAGTAGGGTTTAGCAGAACACATAGCACACACACATAAGACAAGATGGGTTTTTAGACTTAGCCATATTCAGCGTTCTAGGTAGCACATGAGAAAAGCATGACCTGTCTAGCATGCAAAGTGGATAAGGTGATAGCCTAGCAACTATAGGATCAAGAATAGAATATTCCATGTATGTGATGGAAAGATCTAGAAAGACATCATTGCAAAGAGTGGAGAGCTCATATCAAAGGAAGCATGCTCCATTAGAGGACCACATGGACACTTGGCAACCGATTTGTTATCTCAGGAAGGCATGGCGATGGAAACTAAATCTATATATGGAGAATCTCGGGTAGAATAATGACATACGAGATAAAGAGGGAGATAACACTTGGATAGGAGAAGCTCTACAGAATAATGAAGGATCCTTTGGGTTAGGATTAGGAGAACTGTAGGAGTGATGACATATTTAGAGGGATGGGTCTATAACTAGTTTTGTAATGTGGAAAGCATAGCTTAGGGTCCTAACACATATCTGCATTGTTATATTGGTATGTTATGGTCTTACTTAGTGTAATGTGGTTATTGAACTCAAGGTAAATATGAATATAAGGTTCTCATATAAATAATATATGTATTCATGAGAATAATTCCCAGTGCATTTCGTTTGTGTTATGAATCAGTTCTATATTTTGTTTGATACTTCTCTTTGTTATTTGAATGGATGCATTATATGATAACTCATCCTAAGCTCTTATAATGAACACATGGTTCTTTTCTTTCCTGCATCTAAATTTTCCATTAAGGATTTATTCTCACAAGACTCACATAAAAGAGGGGCTCGACGCCCACGTGTTCCTCAGGTGAGTTCCAAGCACCCATTGGGTGATAGGCCAATGCACATGGGATTAGACTGTTGTTCTAAGGGTATAAAAATGAATATAGTATGTAATTTCAATTTTATGTGTTGCATCATTTTTAATGAAGACCATCTCATGCTTCACTATTATGAAACACATTGATATTTGTTTGGGACATATCTATACACCTCATTTTTACCACTCGCTATAATTTTATATTGTGAAGGGGATATTGATGAAGTTTCCTCCTAGGATGGGGTGTGATTGAACATGTTCAGGGTGGGATAGGCCACACCATTTGAGAGATGTTGCTATTATGTCATAGTTACCCTATTCTCACTTTGTTCCCTCTTTACTTCATAATGTATACCCATTATGTCCACTAGTCTCATTATTATTATACTAATGCACAATCTTATCATAATTTCAATCATCCTAGGCCTTTGTCATTATCTCCATTTATTTCCTAGCTTCCACCTTACTATTTTTAATAACTTTTAACCTTAGGTTACCCCAATGATGATGTCATTACCCATAGGTGATAGTAACAGTTTAGATTTTACCATGGCCCATTCCATCACCCATATGTGATTGTGTTAGGTATAAATAACACCCATTTTTTCATTTTATGATAGCTCATTCATCATTCCAAAATAATTTACTTTCTTACACATTAGAAGTTTGTGCATATTTTGACACCTTATTATTTATCTTGCAGCTTATTGAGCTTTCATTATTGCATTTGGGTCACCATAGCAAGGTAGGATTGAGGTTTTATTTTTGATATTTCCCCTTGTCCACCCATAGTGATTATCTCTCAGTGTTGTTGGCTTGTCACACTGCATGTATGCATTTACATCCCTAATGTTTCCTTTGTTGCATGTTTATTGTTGTATGGATGGTTGATAATTCATTTCTACATATTATAATAGATTTATGTTTGATTTGATTTGTTGATTTGTCTAATTATGTTATGCCCCTTAGATTTATCCATATAATGATCTTCTATTATTGTTAATATTAGTAGGATAGACATATTTATCATAGATGTAGGCCTTATAAACCTATAGCTATCACAGGATTAGGATCACTATCCTCTAGAATTATGAAACTTGTGCTCCTTGAACACATTTACTATCTATATCTTATGTTTCTATCTAGATTATACACCCAACATTTGAGATCCCGGATGGGATAAATAGTATCCCATCATTAAATTTTCTTAATTAATATTTCATGGATGAATGAAAAATTAGAGTGTGATGTCATACTGCGCCCTCTTTGGGCACAGTGGGATTGTACCTATCTTGGTAATTTATAGGGTTTGTCACCCCCTGGTACACCTATATAATACCTCCTTCTACCTCGATCTGGATATTGTTTCGAGGCTGGAGCTTGTGGATATTTAAATAATGGTGTCACCGTATAAACACCCAAGAAATTTCATTCCAAAGGTCTTTCACAAGGAAATATTTCTCCTTTTAATGTTGTATTACATGTTTCTGAATTTAATGTTGCATGATAGTGGTTAGAAAAATTATGCCTTACCACTTATTTTGTATGTCACATCCCCTTTGAAAGCATGTTAAATTCAAGGGTTAACTCATCCTGGTTTGCTCATGGCATCCAAATTAAAAGTTTACAAAACATGACTAAAGTATTTTTCATTTTCCTCTTCTCTAACCCTTTGCATGCCCCGTCTATCTTGAACCATTTCAAAACTTTGGATGTGCGTAACTCCCTTTTATTATTTCTCTTCAGAATAAAAAATTTATGGTGACTGAATATAAAGCTCTCAAATTCCCTTTCTAGGTGGAGTTCCCTGGCCTGCCACTACCGTGCATTCACTTTCTCCACCAAATCACTTCCTCCATCAGGTTATTTAATTACATGTAATCGTAGCCTCTATAATGTTTACCCTTAGAAACAATTTTGTGTTCAAATTTACCTCTCCCAAGAGTTAAATAAATTTCTTTAGATACAAAAGGGAGATACTCTCTACTCCCAGCGTGTTCTTTACATCAAATTTCCTAACACATGTTTTCATTGACAAGCCAATGATCATAAGATCAAGGAATGTCCCCTCTATGTTCTATTTAAACACCCTCCACCTAAGGCAACCTCTAAATTTGTCAAACCCCCACAAGAGGAAGGGTGGAAAACCATTATAGGGTAAAATAACAATAATAAATTGGTTGAAGCCAAGGTATCTAGAAATAATGGCTTAAAAGAGCCAGTTGTTAAAGAACATACCTCTGTACAATGTCATTCCATGGAGTTGGTTTCCAAAGATGATTTGGACCCCTTGCTTAAGTTTTTCAGCATGCCCAAGGTGGTTGCAATTCTCATGGAACCAAAATACTCCATCCGAATTTCTTGGACTCTTCCAACCTCACGATTAATTTTAATAACCAATTCATAGGGCCCACCTGTAGTGTATCTGAAGTCCTCTCCACTTTGTAACCAGTCATGATCATAGCATGACACACAATGTGGAGTCTACAAATGAGGAGCATAATATATAGTATACTAGGTGAAGGAAAGTTGAGTTACATGATTTTTTGAAGCACAATAATGCTCAATTCCTATAAAATCAATTTGATGTGTTATATGGATTGCACACAAATGGTATGGAATTTGAACAATGTTTCTCATGAATTATATGTCATGGAATTTATGGGGTGTCAAAGACTCCAATTGTAAGTATGTTTTTCACAATGCTTGTCAAAAAATTCTAATGTATATGTTTTTGTTTTTTGAAAGTTAAAATTATAGTATTTTCAGTTGTCAATGGTTTGTAAATCCATTTGTCCTAATAAGCTATCTTTTACCATTAATAATGATGGAGGACATGGGGAATGATCTCCCTTTTTCTCCCAAATGGTGGTGCTTATTTATGGACCATGGTGTTGACCCCACTAATCATGCCATCTAGACCCTAGTTAATATTGAAGCCACCCTTTTTCTTCATCAACCTCTATGCCTATAATGATGTGCTTGTGTGGGTGAGAACATTTTTGGAGGAAAAATTTGTAGGTTTCTATCCAACCTTTATAACTCTAGGTTCATCTTCTTAGGTAGTACAATTCCATTTTATTGTGAATGACAAAATTGGGAGATCTATGGTTGGCCAAGAGGTCGGGATTTAACAGTACACTCCACTACACCCATGGAAAATGCTTACAATGAGTTGTAAGGGAGGAATTTTCTGAAGTGTGGGGAAAGGAGAGTGAGAAATTAGACAAGGAAAATTAACCTGCAAGTAAAAATAAGATTCTTACAAGATCCAATTAGACAGTTCACATTCACAAGTTATAAGAAAGAAACAACAAGATTATAGTGTCAACGATCAGAGGAAACCATGCACACAAAGTTACACACATTCATGAATCATGAAAGAAAACAATTCCTTTCTTTATTGACATTTTCATCAAGTTGTACAATGCAGGAAATGGAGGAAAATAGTGAAGGAAATTGGAAGAATTGTTATCTCTCTTTCTTAAGTGTATAAAATTAATAACTCCTAAGCAAGAGTATGCCATTACATTATATAGACCAAGAAATGACTCTTCGGCTACCCCCCACATGACCTTTCTTTTTCCTCACAAAATGTGACTCTTGACATTCTTAGGAATGAAATTAAGTTCCCTTTTATATTAATCAAGGGAAACTTATTACAATGTTTGTTAAATACACATTTAAATGAATAGGAAAAACATCATGATTGATCACAATGAAGAATTATAAATAAGGGGGAGAGAAGAGGAGAAAGAATGGAGAGAGAAGGGAAGAAGGAATGTTGAAGCAGATGATGTCATGCTACCTTCACGTTTTTGTCTGAGTGATCTGATGAAATGTCCCAATGCGAGGAATTCTAGATCCCTAAACCTTTTACACCATGAGAAACCTCCTTTGGATGATACACGAACACCTCAAACTAAGTGTTTAGAAACACTGTTGAATTATCACTTGGTTGACCCCAAAGTTGCTCACCGATGTTTAATTTGAAGAAGTTGGAGAATGGAGAAAAATATTTGATGAAATTATGCTATCTAGCCACATTGATGTAATCATCAGAAATATTTGATGAAATGCATTTTGAACATTTTTTCCTTTCCAATTATGATCACAATTCCTCCCTTTTACACGATGCTTGGACATCTCGAATCATTGAATGAGTGTTGAGAAACATTGTTTCAGGACTTCCAAATGTGATCTTGTGATAATCACTACTCATGATGACCCAATTTGATAATTTATTGATGAACCAAATCAACTTATTAATCTCCATGTGGCCAACTCATTTTGAATCACCCAAATTCACAAGTCACCTAGATGAATCCACCCATTGTGTACTATGATGCCTCGCCTTGCTGCAGGACACAATTAGACTCAAGATGATGCTTTCAAGATATTTGTGGAGTTATCATTTTTTTGAACCATGAAACCATCATACAACCCCATAGAGATCCAAAAGAGAAACAAGATGAGTAAAAATGAAGCCGTCTGCAACTTTCTACACTTGGAACTGAAAACTGCTATTTTTAGAAACTAGGTTCCAAGAGCTACTATTTCGGAAAGTTACCTTTTTGTCATTTTCATTATACTGAAGTATTTCTCTCAAATTCTAAGATTTTTTTCAGATGTTTTGGGGTCAACTCAAAATAATTTCCATTTTTGAAAGTTACTTTTTTTGGTTTTTTATTTTTTAATTTTTTTGACCCGAGTGCCCTACTTTTTCTCTATTTACATGATTTTCACCATTCTTTCTTTTGAAGGATTTTTCCATTTTGATAATTTACTAAAAATAAAAATTAAGAACTAGTGGAACTTACTATTTTTAGAATCTCTACTTCTAAGTGTTAGATTGATGAAAACAATTGATATTTGCTTTGGGTTTTTTCTCTTTGGTCTTTGTTCAAGTTTTTGGCTCAATCAGTTGCACGCTTAAAGACAAAAGACAAAAAGGAATTCAAGGGATTTTGTTTTTGAAATTATGCCATAAAAATATAGACCATATTTGAGATTTTTTTAAATCTCCAAGGTACATGGATGATGGAGATCTGCTCAAAATTTCATATAGATATGATTATTTCTTTGTTTGTGTGCCCTAGATTTTCTAAAAGCTCTTGATCATGGAGTTTTCTTAGTAGGGTTGATTTATTTCATTGCATAAGAATGGAATGATGGATAAATTATGGATGGGATGTTATGGAAGGTATTGATGTAGAAAATATGGAGGAATGAAGAAGAATCGGCAGCTAGAGAAAACATTGTGCGTGCGTGTAGGAAAAATTGAAGCAACAAGAAACAACATGAAAGTTAGAGAATTTACATAATTTGAAGTTTGGGAATGAGTCATACTTTCATGAACCAATTGAAATAAGGTATTTGTACACTTGGTGAAATAAATTGTGCCCCATTCTGATTGGGCCACTTTTCATTGTGTGATTTGGCATTGGAGATGAGAGAGGGGGTAGAAATTAAGAACTTTAAGTCGTTGCTGGGGTCACATGCATTATTGCACTAGATGCACTACTATTTTTTTAACTTAGTGCAAAAAAATACACCAAATTTTAGTTTGTTGGATTTTCATCTCAAAAAATGACTGTTGGAGCCTTTACCTGGGAGTCACTGTCGGGACCGTATGTTGAGCTCTAGGAGGAGTTTTTGGTGAAATTTTATACTATTCCGCATGAAAATTACCTTCTAAATATAATGGTGGGGGTATTTTCTCATGATTCAGCATTGTTATTCCTAAACTATAGGCTTTTGTTCTAGATCTTAGATTATGCATGTAAAAAACTAGATGTGAACATAGTTCACCTAGGTGTTGTGAAAAATATGATTTTTCCATCCTCTAGGTCTCGAAACACCTTTATGACAAGATTTTTTCTGAATCCTAACTCCTTTTGGAGCTCTTAGAATCCTTCCTAAATCTCAAGGGTTGTTTTCACATTTTGCACCGCTTAAGTCTTTGAGACTCGCTATTGTGAAAAATGATCCAAAAATATTCCAAAGCCTCCCAAAATATTCCAAAACTGATTACAAAATGTTCTTAACTCTTTGATATACCTCCCTAATGAATTTAGACCTTTCTATCCACTCTAGGGGGTGTGTACTAGCTTCGAGAAGATCAGAACATGGCCTTTCTCAAGCTTGTTAAAAGGCTTGTCTTGATGAATCTTTCTAGAAGAACTTGGAATGACTGGGTAACCATAAATCACCTATGGAAACACTAAAAATATGTTTGACCACTTCAAAGAGAGGTGATAGGACTGACTCGGGGATTAGGGTGGTAGTAAGGAGGGCTTAGAATGACCTTTGAGTAAAATTTTCAGGTAGGGTATGGTTGTCATGCTTGAAAATTAGACATTTTCCTATTGCACATTTACATGAAAATAGGTTGAACAAGATCATCTTTCATGGTGGATCATACATGAAATTATTGATGCTTAGTAGGTCATATGTGGTCCATTTAATATGGTTGAGTCACCCTTAGATACTAATGAGCACCTTCCTATGCTATGGACAATAGGTGAAAAGGGGGTGATACTATATGTGTAATAAATTCAAGTTTAATGACCCCAATGCTTGTCACAAAACCACCTCCAGAGCATGGATCACCTAGTCTAATTTTTGAGGAAGATCATATTGGGTTCTTAAACAAATTGATAGGGCCATGCTTTCTACTCAATATGTTTTTGAGTTTGACAACACTTATTCTTTTCCAAAGTGGAAGTCATGTCGATTTCATCATTTCTTACGGCTTCCTATTTGATTTCTTATCACTTGGCAAGATATGAGACCCTTTTATTCTAAACGCCAATTTTTTCTCAATACATCCTTGATGGAATATGGAGCTACACTCAATGACATCAAGTGGGTGTGGAATTTAACATCCCAACTACATCATATAAACAATTATCATCCACCTCTTCAATCCATCTCGGCTCAATGGTGGGAGTATGCAACAACTAGGATGAAAAATTTCTTAAAATCTACAGTTGATAGTTGGCTAACATTTGATGCGAGATCATATTATGCTACCTCCTCTACCCTTACCTAGGAGGTGGTGGCACTCGAGGTAATCCATTCTCTAAAACTCTATAACTTCGGTGGTAGAGCTTCGTCAAAAGATTCAAATTGTGGATAACTACAATTCTCGGGGTGTTCAAATCCATGTCTTCCTTCACTAGCTCAAATTTGGAGATCATGTTTCAAAGGAATTATTTCTTTCCCTCAAAGCCAAACATTCCTTTCCAAAAATTTATGCCATTAGTGATGGAGGAACTTGGGTCATTGATCCCCAACTCAAGCTGCAGGCCTTTTTCAATCATTATAAGCTATTTTTCCAAGCTCAAGAACCATCAAATGAGTGTCGAGATGCATTGGATTAATGCTTAGCCATAATTTCATGCAAAATCTCTCGGTACATAAAATTTATTGTGATCACATGATGTCCCATGATGAACTTCATGAGGTGGTCATGAAAATGGCCAATGACAAGACTTACAACCACATTGGTTTTCCTTACATATTCTAAAAATTACTTTAGGATTTTTTTGTCTAAATCTCCATCAGGTCTACCTATAAGGATTTAAGAAAAAATGCTCAAACTCATATTAACAAAGGGAATATTAAGTTCATCCATAAGCCTAGAGACCCCAAGCTAATTAGTAATTAACCTATTATCTTTCTCAATGTTTCTGTAAGGCTATTTCCAAAGCTCTTGCCATTCAATTGCGTCATATTCTTCCCCGCCATTATCAAGCCAAAAATACTAGATTCATTTAGTGGCGTTATATCCTTGACAATATCATAGCCATATGGGAAGGCATAAAATGGGATCGCAAATCCAACCAATTGACCATTTTCATTAAAATCAACTTTGAGAAATTTTACGATAGGATAGAGTGGAATTTCATTCTTGTTATGCTTCAAGCTCTGATATTTGGCCCAAAATTCATTCAATTGGTCGATTCTCTTTACGAATGCATATACCAAAATTTCCATTAATGTGCATAGTTCAGATCCTTTTGGAATTTTTAGATCCATACAAAAAGGTTTCACTTTGGCATCTACTCTTTACGTCCTCGCGGTGAAGGTTTTGGCTATCTCACTAGCCAAAACAAAATCTGAATGGCTTATTAGGGAATCACTTTATCATCCTCCAATAATTCCCCACTACTTAATGGTCACTTTTCTAATGACTCTTTTCTTACACTAAATGAGGATGAAAGAAATATTACAAATTCCATGTAGTGCCTAGACACTTTCTATTCAATCTCTAGATCTCCATTCAATGGAAAAAAATGTAGTGTTAGAGGCAATCCTTCATCCTCATGCCCTCATAGATGGCTTCATACAAAAGGAAGATTATCAACCATGGTGAGATGTTTAAAATTTTAAGCATCCATTTTTCCTTCAAAGCATCTTGTGCAGATCTATAAAAGTATGGTGTTTAATGGGTGGCTACAAATTTGGAATACTGGATAACCAAAACGTTTTCCTTGGTGGGTAAGTTCCATATTTGTTCTAAAGTGCTTTAAGACATACATGTTTATTATTCTTCTTAATGGCTCCCATCCAAAAAAATTGTGCAAAAAGATGGAACAATTTGTCAAATATTTTCTATAGTCCAATGCATCACCTAGAAATTATTTTCACAAAGTTATATGGGAGATCTCTGTCTTCCTAGAGAATCTAGAGGATTGTGCCTTATTTTTATTTTATGTCAAGGAAAAATTATCTCTTCCAAATGGATTATTTGCATCATATAAGGAAAATAAACTTGGAAATTTCTTCTATGTCATGGCATTGTAAAGCGTTCCCCATATGGATTCCCAACTTGGAAGGGTTTAGGATTTTCCAATATTCTCATTGCTCCTATCCCTATCAAAGTGGTCAAAACCTTCATGCTCAAAATAGTTTGGAAAACTTGGGAACACATCAATCCATGGCTTCAATAGAAAGGAAATGTATTATTTAATGTACTTACAGATTAACCACCATGCTTTGGGGCGGTCTCTGATCATTCAATTGTAGGATCAATGCCTTGCAGAGGTTCCTAGGATTCATGCACTTAGGATTTTCAAACACAGAATTCATACAATTAAATACCTTTTTTGAAAACATATCAAAGTTTTACATTCTGTGAATGATCTCAAAGTTTAAATCAATTTATCCTCACATGATTTTGTTAGAATTAGTGAGATCATCTCTTTTGTTCCTTATCATATGAGACATAAAATATTTGTGCTTCCATCTCATCCTTGGTAGATAGAATGGAAGTGGTTTGTGAGCACCACCTTCCAGAATTACTTTTTTAGTAAAGGTCATGTTTGTCTATCACACCATTTTCCCATGGTCGGAAAACTTAACACTTGGTGGGGATTATATTTTTCTCTATCCTGTTGGAGAAGGATATTAGATATTGTTTCATACGCATGTGTGGAACCCAAAATTACTCATTTTTTTCTAGGGCGTTCTTCACCAAGACCTTCCGATTGGTTCTTGTTTATTTCATATTGGTGTCTCATCCCCCAAATTTCTATCTTGTGGACACTTGGAAACGTTATCCCACTTATTATGGTATTGTATTAATTCCCAAAAGGCTTGAAATTGGATTCATTAATTATTTTAACAATTTAGACCACAAAGTTTTACACAATGACATATTCTTTTAGGAGACAATCCCATAATACCCCACACGTGTTCTCAAATTTGGAATACTTTCACAGGGAAAATTATCTTCTAGATTTGGAAAGAACATAATTCTTGTTTATTCTATAATGTTGAATTAAATCAACATTTTCTTATATATAATAAGTCGGTAGTTATCTCCAATGTATTACTACATATTCAAGTGCAAGTAAACAAAGTGGCGCTTGTTGTGTAGCATCTCCAAACCCTTCTCGCCTTTGGGGTGATACCCATAAAAAAATTTCCCATGTGACTCCATCCCCTCCTGGTTCTCTCTACCCCATGGAGGTCATCCTTGAGGTGGTCGTCATATCCTCTCACAACATCACTCATTTAGTCATGCTCATTAGTTCCCATGTATTCCACCGAAGTAGAGGAGTTTATCTCCTTTACCTCCACCTCACCACCATGGTTCAGGATCCCCTCCTGCACCCCAATAAATTGGTTGTGTATCACTTTGGATACCCCCAGTAGTGGATCGGTGACAGGTTGGATCCTCCCACCACCGCCAAATGAATCCCCAGTATGGCTCTTACCATCTTTCCCACTTGGGGTTATGTTGAATATGAAGAGAACCACCCTAGATCTGGTTGAGAAGTGCCAAAAGTGGAAAGGATATTCTTGGATATGGCTGGCTTGATGATTATGATCTATCCTCTGATGGTTAAATTTTTGTGCCAACAACTTAATATCATTTCCTTTATTTTTTCGTAATTATGTTATTATTGAATTTCCTAAGGCTTGGCCTAGTTTGACCATGTGGCTTCAGGTGTGCTTCCATACTACCCTATTTTTTAATTATCTTTTATCATTTTCATTTTTAATATAATATAAGATCTTATTGTTAAAAAAATTAGAGTGTAAAGATGATAAAGTTATGAGAGAGATAAAAAGATGTGTTGATTGACCTTGAAATGAAAGAATTTGTCTTATCAAGGTAATAAATCCAAACTTGTCATTTTTAAAGGATAGGTTACTATAGTTGAGTGTCTAAAGAAACAAGCCCATTTAAAACCCCCATGTGAATGAGGGATGGGGTTTTATACCTATATTTTATCACCCTATAATATGTGTTAATTGATATAATAAAAATACTAAATCAATGTTACTTAAATAAAATAAGCTTAAGATGTTTCCATTTAAAATGTGAGGGACAATCATAGGTTCTCTCACTTTGAATAAATTGGGATAAAATTTCAATATCTAAAAAAGAAAAAATCTACATGAAAACAATTGAAAATATTAGTTATTTTTTGTGATTAGGTGTAGTCATTTTTACACCCACCAAGAACAAGGGAACCCCAAACACGTTGGCCTATCACCCAGGGCGCTGAGGCACTCACCTGAGTCATGTATAGGCACCGAGTCTCTCTTTTATGTGATTTGAATGGGAAAACATCATCTATGATCCAAAATTAAAGGAATTAAGTGGAAATGAGACATGCAAGCATCATAGAGCTCAAAACAACTTTTCGATTAGTGCTGATCATTCTAGAAAAAAAAGTACTTAAGAGATTAAGAACTGAATTAAAATAGAAAGGAAAATGCAGAAGGATTCAGATTCATTCCATAAACATGCATAAAATAGAATCATGAAGATATGTAAATGCACTAGAATAATTACTTATCATAGTCATATAAAATGGTAACCTCATTACATTCATTAGATTCATTACAGAGCATCACAGAAAGGTAGAATGAAGTCATACATCATAACTAGATTCCTATCCTTTAACTCTCAAAAAAAAATTAAACCTCTAAGCCCTTGGTACATCCATCACCTATGTTTTATCTACCCAACCCAAATAGATTTATTTTGCAATGTTTTTGTAGAGCTCTGCTCCATCTTCCTCTCTCTATATCTTTTCTTCTATGGGTGATTGTATTTATAGGCCACTTGAACTGCTAACTCATCCTTATATAGCATCGAGATCCGGCAACAAGTGCCTAAATGTTGTCCTCTATGGGCACATGCTCCTCCAAGCCTAAGCTCTCCACTCCTTGTCATGATGGTCTTCTAGGATCTTCCATCACATGGCATATTCCTTCATAGGCAAACCTATCACTAGGCTGGCACCTTATCCACTATGCATGTGTAGTCGGGTCACGCTTTTCTTGTGTCTTGCCCAATATGCCAAATACGGCTAAGTCTTGAGACCTTGTTACGTGGTGCGCATCACGGGTTCTACTAAGACCCTCCTAGAACCTTTCCTTACACACCTTCTCCTTGCACGCCCATTTCTTAACTTCATTCTTGTGTGCCCATGTGCCTTTTTAGACTTAGTCAATATTTTAGGGGCCCAACATCACCTAAACTATGCCGAGTTATCTACCCACGGGAACACTTATCTAATGAATAAAGAATCAAAATAGACTTAACATCTTGGGAAAAGAATAAGGGAATGAATAATTTAGGAAAGAAGAAAGAATATGGAAGTGATGGCATTATTGCAACAAGATAGGAAAATATTTTTGCAAGTTGGCCTCAAACTTGTTCTAGGCATCGAATTCATTTTTCACTCATTGTGAAAGGTCGCCGACTAGGGCACTTACCTCCGAAAACTTAGTCCATCTCCTTGAGCGTTCATAGTGTCAAAATTTTTTCCAACTCCTTGCCCATGTCCTCAAGTGCATCCATCCTTTTAGTAATCTGTGGGTATAACTCCTTTAGCCGGTTCTTGATTATACCCCTTAGGGCCTCAATAGCTTCTGACTTCTTTTCAACCTCGGCTAGGATTCTATCCTACTCTGCTTTGTTCCCTTTGTTATTTTCTTGGAACTCTTTAAGCTTTGCTTCATAGTTGGCGACCAAAATACTCACCACTTTATCTCTATCTACATAGTTTTCATATGTAGCCTTAGTGGTATGGGCAGAAATCTTTACATCAGCAAGGACTTTGCTATATTCAGCCATGATTTCTACTACCTTTAATTTTTCCTCCTTCTCCGGTGCATTACTACTTATTCTGTGGACTCGAGGCCATAGGTTGCCTCTCCATGGTGAGGATGTGTGTTAGGTCTTCAAGGCACTCAAGGTAAGATACATACTTTTGTGCGGGCGACATTAAGTTTGGATTCTTCAATGTAATGGCATATATGATGGATTCTACCTTCTTATGTACTTCACGCACCCTTTCCTTTTCTTTCCTAAGTTCACGGTTTAGCTGAGTGCTAATTAACTCCTCTGCTTTAAATCCTTGGCCTTATCTTCTAGCTTTTCTTCCTTTTCTATTTCTACTTCTAGAAATTTTATCCTTTCATTTCGTTCAAAGATCCTAGCTTCAACCTTAATCGAGACCTTGTTGAGCATGTTGCATAACCGCTCATCTAAAAGCTATTGAGAATTTACCAAGGGTTTTCTCCTTTTGAATCAAGAATTTTCATTAGTGCCCCTTGGCTTACCTCAAACTCGGCTTATCGATGTGGGACTCAATTTCCCAAGAAGAGAGCATCCTCCTCGACTAAGGGTATCCACCTTCTTCATCAAATGACTTTAATACCAAGAGTTGATCTATTAGAATTGTGCTTTGGAAGCACATGCGCAACACCTTCTTTGGGATCATTAATATCACTCATTCCTTTCCTTTGGATCTGCATGGACTTTACCCTATGCGTATGCCCTTAGGAATAGTTCTTGATAGATGGGGCCTCTCGCCTTTGTTGTGATATTTTCCTATGCTTTCTTCCTTATCTTCTTCCATTACTATATCAACACTTGCACTCCAATTCTTGTTCTACCAAGGCTTCAATGATTTTCGTTTCTTATCTTTCTTCCACCTCATTTATTTTCTCCTTCATGAGGCTTGGATTTTTCTGATCCTGCGCACTAACCTCTTCACTTCTTCCCATGTTCTGGGCACCTTCCTCCTCCTGTCTACCCTTACGCCACATGAAAAGGAACTCATGTTCTTATTCTCAGCCCTCTTCTTTTGAATCGTGCACGCTGAAAAAAGTGGTTCCTAGCCTCCTTCATTATCATTTTCTTCATCGTCAACCATCTCACATATGTATTTCTCCAATCTCTCTATTTTCTTTGAGTCAGCTTCCTCCATCACCTTTTGTTTCTTCTTAACTAGGGATTCTAGTATAGGAGATTCTACTTTCTATTCCTCCTCCTTCGGTGATTTCTCCTCTGAGATAATATTTATTTGCTCTAGCGCCTCCTCTATGGTAGGGGACATCTTCCTATGCATGTAAGTACTTGTTCTAGCACTTGTTCCCAAGGCACCCACCACTTGAGTATCTTGGACACTAGGTGCCTTCTTCTTTATTTATTTTGTCTCCTTTTTCTGGGTGCGGTCTTCTTCCTACATGTTAGGTCCTCAGGTATAGCTATCTCATTTTCAAGATAAACACCCTTCTCAAACTTGGGCCTTATGAAAATGTATACTCGAGTTGCGGACCTCCTCACAATGGGAAGATTCAGGGGTTTCACCATTTGGACTTGATATTGCACATACTTTTCCATGTATGCATGCTTTTTGGGGTTGACCAATGTCCTGCACATTTCCCTGTGGTCCTAGTCTACCTCACTAAGGTCAAACTTTAACTCTTGGACTCCTTGAATCTGTTAATTCTGTCTAGAAGTATTGAGCTATGAAGGAAAATGGGAGCTTACACCATGGGCTCATGGTTTTATCAATAAACATGAACTTACCAATGTAAAAGTTTTGGTATACAACAAACTCAGTTTCTCATATTGTAAGTGCTAGCAATTGTTCCAATATTCTCCATTCTTCCTTGAACACATTTCTTAAGTATGTATACCACTTTTTAAGATGTGCCTTGTGAATGGGTGTCATGCTATCACAAGTGTATTTCTCAAATATTTTTTAGGCAAGGGGTCTTCCTCTGGGTACTATTGGTGTCAAAACGTAGCACCCACAGGACTCTGCTGACACGATGGATTGAGAATCTCAGTGTGATTGCACAACATGGAGCTTTTCCCAAGTGTGGGACCTCGCGAAATCGGAAAAGCTCTCCGGATGAAGGCCGACTCCTATTCCTCTGTTCAGATGCACCAATAAAATGCAGAGGTTTACCCAAAAAACCTAATCTAACTACCAAGGAGACAGGGAGAGAGAAATGCATAAAAATAAACCTAAGCTAAGGAGGTGATGCACCGAGGAATGTTGGACACCCGTTTTGCAAGATTAAACACAGACCACATAGATGTAATACCACACCATGCACAGCAACCAAAATGCAATGAGAGATCAAAATAACAGCAATGAATATATGAGAGGGTTTAAAATCAATCACAGACATACATATATTGCTCAAGGATCGATTCAATACATTGCAATGGCCAAGAGGCAAAAAACAACATTACAATCCATATGGGAGGCTTGAAAACTCCACAAATTCTCTTGCAAGCAGGAGAGAAGGGAGGGTGCAAAGCAAAAAATGCCCAACCCTTTTCAAAGAGCCTCTCTTGACCATTTATATGAGGAAAATGAGGGAGAAGAGAAGAATTCGGAGCCTGCCCCAACCACCTCCAAGACTGCACCTAACTCATCCCATAATGGTGGTAGGTGGGATCCTCAACAACTCAAAACATGGCGGACTGTATTTTTGCATTTTAAGAACTTGTTCCCACCCAATTAAAGATATCCAGTCGTAGTTGGGTAGAGGACGCTGAGAGCTTTCCGAAAAGTCCAACCTTGTGTGAATCCGAGCTCCCTGTGAAAAGTTATGGCGATCTGAATATTTCCCGCGTCAGGGTCTTCGCCTGTCGGGTTCGGGTTTCTCCTTTGCATCTGCATCGGGTTTGGAGGATGCCTCGACATGTTTTCACCTCGTGCTTCCCCGCCATGTTTTTCCGACTCCGAGACCCGATTTCCTTGTAAGTGTTTTCGGTTTGCGGAACCCTCGAGCATCGGGACATCCTTTGCGATCTGCATGCTTCATGTTTCGTGTTTCCTGAAACCCGAAACCTGATTTGCCTTTGATGTCGGGTTTTCCAACCCTTCCGACATGTCCTTTGCTGTTAGGTTCATCAACCCTTCGACATGCTTCTGTGCCATGCTTTTCCACCTCCGAGACCCGATTTGCTTTGCGTCGGGTTTTCCAACCCTTTCGACATGTCCTTTTCGCAGGGTCATCAACCCTTCCGACATGCTTCTGCACCATGCTTTTCCGCCTCCAAGACCCGATTTTCTTTGCGTCGGGTTTTCCAACCCTTCCGACATGTCTTTTCTGTCGGGTTCATCAACCCTTCCGACATGCTTCTGCGCCATGCTTTTCCGCCTCCGAGACCCGATTTGCTTTGCGTTTATCTATATTTACCCGGGGGTAAATATATACAACAATTTGGCGACTCACGGGGTTACCTGCCTGCTAGGTAGAAGATCAATGGCCTTTTATCCATTGGGCATGGAGTTCAAGCAACCACTGAAACCAACTTCAACTTTGAAAACTCCCTTCTGAGTCACTTGAAACCCATTGAACTTAGAGTTGTTCTCACCAAAATGCCACCGAAATGAACTGTGCCAGAGCAAAACCAGCAACACCAAAAACTATGTACAAAACTGAAAATCATACATGCCCCAAGTGGAACATGCAGAGTGTGCACAAGCACTTCTTCTACTGAAAAGCAAACCTATCTACTCTACTCTAGCTAGAAGCAAAGGCAAGCTAAACAAACCCTGTACAACTGGTTGTGCAAAATAGCTTCCTTTCTTCAAAATTGGCAGCCATGCAATTGATTTGGAGCTGATCATGGCTGCTTGGATGAGTGGGAAATCAACAAGAAGCTGGTCTTCCACCCAAATCATCAAGGTGTCAACTGAAAACAAATCCGATACCTCTTTTAGTTGCTCTGCATTTGGATTGGAGAGGTATGGCAGCTGATCCTTGGTACTTTGTAGCTCACCCTCATGCTCAGGAGCAAGCATGACTGGTTGTGGCTTCTCCTTTGGCTCCAATGAAGCCAAATACCTGATTGGGCAAGGTTTGATCCATTTGATATGCCCATAGCTCTGATTTTCAACTCCAAAAATGGAGTCTTCTTGTAGACCCTCTTGAATGGATGATGTGGAAGAAATGGTGAAATCCTTCTGTCCTTTCTCTTCCTCCAATGAAGAACATGGAAGATTTAAATCTTCCAATTTTGATTCCAAAGAGCTGCTATAAGATGCAGGCTGCTGCAAATGAAAGTCCTCCTTCATGACAGCAGGCTCTGGTGTTTGGGATGTGGATGATGAAAGAGAGAATGGTGAAAACTCAACCGGTTCTTCTTCATTAAAACAGTCCTCCAAATCAGACAGGTAAACTGCCTCATTGTTGTCCTGCTGCTCATGTTCAACTTCTCCCATGGTGTTCTCATTTTTCTCCTCCACAGCTAGAATGTGCTCCTCTTCTTTTGGATTTGGAGCAGCTTCTCCTTCCTCCAATGTTTGAAGACAATCTTGCTCTTGATTGAACTCTTCCTCCAGCATGAAGTTTTTCAAGTCAAACTCTTCGGTCTGCTGCTCTAGAGGACAAGTTGGGACTGCAAGAACTTCTTCTTCTGCTGCAACAAAATCAGTCCTGACCACCATTTGTTCAACCTTAGCCTCTTCTTTAGGCTTTACCAGCAAAGGGATCTTCTCAATTCCAAATTTAAGAGCCAAACTTACTAAGCTCTTAATCATTTCTTCTTTTCTTGGCTCTTCCTCTTGCTGTCCTTGATGACTGATTTTTGCAATTTCTTCTTCCCCACATGGAATTGGGAATGCAAGAGGAGGGATGGGTTGTACCTCAACTGGTTTTACAATTTTTTGTGGTGGTGGAGGCAATGAAACCTCTTGTTTCTTTGGAGGGGGTATTTCTATTAGCTCTTGTGGAGGGGATGACTATTTGGAAGGGAAAAGGAAAGAAGAATCGAGATGAGGTGGAAGACTAGGGGGTGGAGAAATGGATTCAACACTTGGGACAACAGATGGAGAGTTTGAAACTTGACACTGCTGAAATGGGACAGATTGGGAAAGAGGAAACAGAAAGGCATGAGAAGGTGTGCTTACCCGTTGACAAGGTTGCTGAATACTCCTCTCATACACCTCTATTCCTTCGATCCACTTTGCAAGCAAAGGTAGCATTGCAATCATGAAGTCAAGTTTCTCCTGAGGGCTGTAATACCTTGGAAAAGGTCCCACCCATGGACAGGGTGCTCCACAACCGATTCCAAAAGCTTTCATTTGTGCTTGAGCCCTGGACTGCACCATCCCCTCCTCCATTTTTTGGATTTTCTCCAGCAGACCAGCATCTTGCATCTGATGGTCCTCGTTATATGCATACTCTTGCTCTTGGAAAGCTCCATAGCTAAATCAAGCTTTGCTTCACACCGCTGCTCATATGAGTATGCATGTTGATTTGGAGGATTTGTAAAACGTGTTGGAGGTGTGATATACTGCTGTTGTTGGAAATGTGAATTCCATGATGGAAATGAAGTCATGATTGCACAACTTCATGGAATGGAAGGAGATGGAAGAGATAGAAGGAAGAATGGATGAAAAATGAATGCAAATGAATGGAAAGGAAGGTCTGCAACTCAGAGAATGAGTTATTGACTAGATGGAGCTGCCAGATGTGTTTGCAAGTGGAAAAATAGCCCCTCTTCTTGCTTAGACCCGGTTCGAATCCTTCTCATGTGCCTGGGCAACTGTGCTGCTACA
Source organism: Taxus wallichiana var. yunnanensis (assembly GCA_018340775.1). NCBI lineage: Eukaryota > Viridiplantae > Streptophyta > Pinopsida > Cupressales > Taxaceae > Taxus > Taxus wallichiana. The sequence continues at coordinate 95,091,083 of CM031239.1, read as the reverse complement.
CCGCTGAATCCAATCCCTTCGGAGTCGCCAGATGTGTTTGAGAACAAGCCTCTAAAAGGCTGGATTTTGCCAAGTTACACACCAAACTTGACAATATTGAAAATATAATTTAAACTTTGAAGGACCTAGAGGAGACAATCTTCAATCCAAAATTCGGGCCTTGTTGTGCAGCTGTGGATCCCCGAAATGTAGGCAAAGCGGAACTCGGTCATGTGATGCAACTCAAAAAACACGAATTTCTATGTGTCGGAACTTGGAACATGTCCGACATCACTCAAAACCCAATTTTCTTTGCTGTCGGGAATAGGACCATGTAATGCATCCCCCAAAACCTGAATTGCTGCTTTGATGTTCTCGGATCCCGAAAACCCGAAATCACTAAAAACCCAAAATTTTGAAAGTCAAAATATCAAAAAAATAAAGATACCCTTTTGAAGATTACCTTCAGATCTATCAACTGTTGAAATTTTGACTGTTTTGAGCAAGATAAACCCTTGAAAATTGATTTCGGAGTTCAGGCTAGGAGGTGCAAAATCTGAAATTTGTAAAAACTACAATTTTTAGTGCAAATTTCATGAAAAATCCTTCAAATTTTGATGGAATGACCTCTTGGTCCCACCGGGCGTGCCAAAACTATTGGTGTCGAAATGCAGCACCCCTGGGACTCTGCAACACGATGGGTTGAGAATCTCAGTGCGATTGCACAACATGGAGCTTTTCCCAAGTGTGGGACCTCGCGAAATCGGAAAAGCTCTCCGGATGAAGGCCGGCTCCTATTCCTCTGTTCAGATGCACCAATAAAATGCAGAGGTTTACCCAAAAACCTAATCTAACTACCAAGGAGACAGGGAGAGAGAAATGCATAAAAATAAACCTAAGCTAAGGAGGTGATGCACCGAGGAATGTTGGACACCCGTTTTGCAAGATTAAACACAGACCACATAGATGTAATACCACACCATGCACAGGCAACCAAAATGCAATGAGAGATCAAAATAATAGCAATGAATATATGAGAGGGTTTAAAATCAATCACAGACATACATATATTGCTCAAGGATCGATTCAATACATTGCAATGGCCAAGAGGCAAAAAAAGCATTACAATCCATATGGGAGGCTTGAAAACTCCACAAATTCTCTTGCAAGTAGGAGAGAAGGGAGGGTGCAAAGCAGAAATGCCCAACCCTTTTCAAAGAGCCTCTCTTGACCATTTATATGAGGAAAATGAGGGAGAAGAGAAGAATTTGGAGCCTTTGCCCCAACCACCTCCAAGACTGCACCTAACTCATCCCATAATGGTGGTAGGTGGGATCCTCAACAACTCAAAACATGGCGGACTGTATTTTTGCATTTAAAGGAACTTGTTCCCACCCAATTAAAGATATCCATTCATAGTTGGGTAGAGGATGCCGAGAGCTTTCTGAAAAGTCCAACCTTGTGTGAATCCGAGCTCCCTGTGAAAAGTTATGGCGATCTGAATATTTCCCGCGTCAGGGTCTTCTTCCTGTCGGGTTCGGGTTTCTCCTTTGCATCTGCATCGGGTTTGGAGGATGCCTTGACATGTTTTCACCTCGTGCTTCCCCACCATGTTTTTCCAACTCCGAGACCTGATTTCCTTGTAAGTGTTTTCGGGTTTGCGGAACCCTCGAGCATCGGGACATCCTTTGCGATCTGCATGCTTCATGTTTCGTGTTTCCCGAAACCCGAAACCCGATTTGCCTTTGATGTCGGGTTTTCCAACCCTTCCGACATGTCCTTTGCTGTTGGGTTCATCAACCCTTCCGACATGCTTCTGCGCCATGCTTTTCCACCTCTGAGACCTGATTTGCTTTGCGTCGGGTTTTCCAACCCTTCCAACATGTCCTTTATGTCGGGTTCATCAACCCCTCCGACATGCTTCTGCGCCATGCTTTTCCGCCTCCGAGACCCGATTTGCTTTGCATTTATCTATATTTACCCGGGGGGTAAATATATACAAAAGGTACTACCAAACGAACTTGTCTACCGTATATGGTACTATGATCTCTAAGAACAAAATGGTTAAGAGGACATTACCAAAGAGAATCTTGTCTCCTTCCTTCGTGCTTATTGGTGATAATTTTATCTCTAACATATGTGGAAAAATTGTATATTGTTACCTCTAATATTTTTCTACAAAAATTCAACTAGGACTTGTTAACTTACATCCATCTTTCTTGCACGTTGAGTATTTTTACTAGGTGCATGGCCATTCTCATCACTGGGTCTTGGATATCCATGGTATCAAAGTACCACGACCCTTTCTTATATGCATACACGGCCACTATTTCCTTAACTTCTTCCTTGTCACATAAGTTTTCCTCTAAGCTTTCTCCCTCACAGATAAGGCCTATGAATCTTGAAATTAGTTGAGGGGTTATGCACATCTTGTGCCCCACGAATTGAAAGTGGTATTCATGTACACGTGACATTAGCCACTGATAGAGGCACTCGACTTTACAAAGTATGGCAACTCATAGAGTTGCAATAATTCCACCTTCTCTAACTTCACCTTGACTTCGTCACTATAAATTGGTAACCCCTCGGGTGTTTTCGGTAAGTCAACCACACTAACTCCAATGCCATTTCCTTTTTAATTACATTCGTGTGATGATTGTATTCACTTAATATCATTGTTCTTAAGTGGGATTACCATTCCATCCTGAGCAAAACCCCATCTGGGTACTACATTTCTGCATACCATTCCTCATTGGTACTTTGTTGGTACTTGCGGTAATCTCTTGTTGTTTTCCCTTTCCCTTTCCCTTCTTAGGTGCCATTTCTTGGGTTATCACTTCAACTTCTCTTCGTAGCTCTGCTCTTTTATCTTTTCCAAGTTCAAATATCCAACCTATGAAGAATACTCTTTTTTAATCTATGCCCTAGTTCTCAAACCATTACTTTGGAATATATTTTCACAAGACGGTGCTTATCCATAAATATTCCCATACACCGTGAATTACTTCCCTCCCACTTTGCAGATCAAAACTAGTCGCTCACAATTAAAATTTTACAAAAAAATTTCACACAGATCAACTCTAGAAACCCTAGTTCACAAAATATCTTCCTCTTTGTATTCGCAAAGTAAATAATGAAGTGCCCAACCTTATATTTAATAGTTTTTCCCACTTTTATCATTAAATTCCACTTCACCTGCCACTATAATTTAACACGTAATGTGGATTTTTCAAACAAACCCATCTTTAGCACCTTAACTCATGCACCTAACCTTGCATGCAGACAATTCTTCAACCTTTTGGCACACAACCAATCCATCTTGATAGGAGAATATTCCATGTGGATAACCAACGCCGAAGGCACTTCTTATGTCATGATTTTTTCTCTTGCTTACCTCATGTTATGTTTGCGCTTATTTCTCTCTTGTACGTGGATCCAAAATGTAGCCTTACCTTGACACCAACCATCCTTTTTCACCTTTTCTTGCATGTACTTCCTTCATAGGGCCATTCAACTAGGCTTTCCAACGTAATCCTTCCTGATACTTGATGCCTTACAATTTCTTCCACCTTACTCTACCCCACACTAAAATGATGCACGGTCCTCTACGCATTCACAAATTTTAAAAAGTAATGAGGTTACCTGTGCCCAAGGTGCAAAATAAAACAACAACAAGAAATGGAAACATAAGAAAAGGAAATCCTGAACTATCCGCAATACTTCCTTATTACAAACACCAAGAAGACTTATTTATAGTAGGGCTTTAGCTACTCCAATTGAAGTGTCCTAGAAATCTTGTCCCATCCAACGCTTGTAACTAAAACACACCTAAATCAAGGATGAATGAGATGATGTAGGGACCCAACCAATGCACCTTCAAATTCCTATGATGGCACGAAACTTTGAATCATACAATAATACCATATTCCCAACCTGAAACTTATTATTCTTAATGTGATGATCATGCCATGCTTTTTGTTTTAATTTTTTAGTTTTCTGGATCCACCGGCTAATGATCGTCTCTCATCCAATTGCATTAACTTGTCAATTCTTTCTTCTAGCACTTGTTCATCATCTAATCCTCTTGCGCACACTTTACAAAGAGAAGGTAACATGAATTCAACTAGAAGGAAGACCTCCTTACTAAACACAAATTAAAATGGTGTGGCCTTATTTAACCTCTTGTAGGTTTTCCTATATGACTAAAGAACGGAAGATACTTTTTATCCCAATCCTATCTACCAACATCAAAGATTTTAGTCAACATGTGGCTAAGTATTTTTTTACACGCCTTAGAGTTCCATTTTCTTGAGGGTGATAGGGAGTAGTATTATGATGGGCCAACATGAATTCTCGATAGCATAATCCTACCTATTTCATTGAAGAAGTGTGTATCTCTATCACTTTTCAAAATCTATGGTCATCTATACCTATTGATTATGTTTTCCCATGAAAATCTAGTAGCGGTAGCCACTGTACAACCCTTTTAGGTGCTTCCTTTTCCCACCTTGTCAAATAATCAGTGCAAGTGAGTATATACCATGAACAAGTCCTTTTGACCACCGGCAAGATTGGTTTGACAAAGTTGATAACCAACTTCTCAAATGGTTCTCACTACTGCTATTGGTCGCGGGGGCATTTCATCCCTTTTTCCAAGTTTGCTAAGGCACCGCAATGGTCAAAGGCCTTGCCAAACTCAATGTAATCTTGATAAATGGTCTCCCACTAGAGCCCTATGAATAATATCATCCACGCAATTATATTTCCCGCATAGTGTCCTCCTGCAATCCCACCATGCACCTCTTCCATAATTGCAATGCGCTCATGTTCTAGCATGTAACAAAGACGGGACCTCATCATCACCCATTTTGTATAGATCTCCATTAATTAGTAAATAGGGTGCGGCGCGTGTGGCCAAATTCTTCTTCTCTAAGGCCTTCATTTTGACTAACACCACACCTATTTTAAGGAAAGCCACAATATCTTCTAATTACGATAGTGCATGCTACAACCTAAATAGTTGTGCATCTGGCATGGTATCCTCAATGCTTTACGTGTCCTCCCCGAATTGATTCTAGACAAATGATCAGGTCTGAAATTACTTTTTCCCGGTTGACAACCACCGTGAACTCAAATTCTTTGAACAATAGTACCCACTGTTGACATATGCACCCTTTTAGAATGGGCTTGTTCACAAAATATCTCAATGCCATATGGTCAGTGTAAAATATAAAAAGGGTAACTAGAAGATATTGTCTAAACTTGTGAAGTGCGTAGATAATTGACAATGCCTTGCGCTCAGTCTTAGTGTAATTTTTCTCTGTTGGTGTCAATTTCCTACTTGTAAAGCACAAAGGATGATCAAAAATACCTTCACGAGGTTGTGCAAGTACGATCTAATGGAGGTCCCTAAGGCATCCACATGAACATGGAAAGGATTATCCCAAGAAGGAAAATGTAGGATGGGCGCAGTGATAAGCATATCCTTCAAAGTGCCAAATGCCTTCTGATATGCCTCTCCCCAAGGAAAGGCACTTTTATGTCTAATAAAATCTTCTAAGGGAGCAATGTTCTTGCATATCCCTTGATGAACTTCCTATAGTACCCGTATGCCCGAGAAATCCATGCACTACACTTTGACTAGTAGGTTCCCTCAATCCCACAATTTTCGTAACTTTTACGGATCTACTAGTAGGCCCTCATTATATATGATGTGCCCCAATAAGGTTCCAAATAGGGTAGAAAAGGCACATTTATTGATGTTAATGGATATCCTCAACTGCCGACACCTTTCAAACATCAACCTTAAGTTATCACAATGGTCCTTCACTAACCCATATACTGTCCAATCATCTAGGTAGACTTGAAGGAATTTATGGATGAAGTCCTGGAAAGCTTGTACCACAATGCACAAGAACACAACAAGTGCATTCTTCAACCTAAATGACATGAATATAGGAAAAAATTTCCCACTTAGTGGCGAAATTCATCTTCCTTTAGTCCTCCTTTGCGATCCTTACCTGGTGATAGCCCGAGAATCCATCTGTGAAAGAATAGACCTCACACCCTGCCACTCCCTCTAATATTTCTTCAATAAATGGGGTTAGGAAAGGATAAATGATACATACTACATTCAGGTCCTTATAATCAACACAGATCCTTATCCTTCTATCCTTCTTGATGCTAATTATAATTGGACTTATCCATTCTGACTCTTCAATAGCTTCAATGATGCTTGACACTATCATCTTATCTATTTCCTCTTTAACCTTCACGTGTAGGTTAGGATTCATTTGGTATGGTCTCTTCTAGACTAAGTGCACACCCTCCTTCAACTTAATTCTCATTTCCCAAAAGGAATAGTTAACACCTTTTAGTTCATGATAACCCCGTGGGAATAAATCCTCAAACTCATGTAAAATATAAATGATCTTAGAGACTTCTTTCTCCGACCAATAGTCTCCAATGATAGCCTCTTTAGGCTCTTCTTCTGAGCTGATGTTAACCTTATTTGTCTTTAAAGGTTCATGATAGGTATGCACCCGTTCATCAGAACTATCTAACACCTTACATGTCCCTACGAAATCGCCAACATCCAATTTTTCCACTTTTTGCCATCAATCACATACACCATATTTCTTTTTTCTTTTTCCAAACATGCGTGTTGAAGCTATATCTCTTATGTTTCTTCTTTCTCAAAGTGCACCTCCAGGTCAAGTTCACCTAGCAACCCCAGTAGCCTATCTTCTACCATGGCACTATCCCCAATGGTAAGGCATTTGATAACCTATAATTCCTTATCCATCAAGGGTTTTGTACTCTAGTACTCAAATGTTTGAATGAGGTCAGCTGCCAATTCTTGCTAATTACCAGTTTGATGACACATATCTCATTGGATATACCATGTGCATGCACAACCTTACAAGGTGGAGTACAACTTGTTAACCCATAATGAAGGTGGTAATGCTTCTACGCTTCCCATCCAGGCCGTCTCACATGCTTGGATATGGAAGGAAGTGGTCTCTTTACCATGGTAGTATTTTATAGCCGTGGGCGTGTTGCTCTTGCAAAAACTTATAGAGAATGAAATTATCACCTCATGCCATTCCAAGAGATTATCCCGATGCGTTTCCCACCATCATGTAGTAGTTACGAGTAGGACGTAACTTAACATCCCTCATCATTCATTCTCCTCCTTCCATTGAGCTTCAATCTCCTTCAAAAAGACATCAGGGAACGCTCCTCCTGAGTACTTAGGTAGCTCCTTTCCTCCTAGGCACCGGACTATACACACCTTTGTCACCTTTATCACTGATCCTCTTAATTTACATCTGATTAACTCATAGCTTCCATGTGCCCAATTATTAAACGCTATACTAGTGGTGTCACTTAGGGACTGAGCATCCTCAAATTGGATAACTCCCTCTATGGGATGGATTGTCTATGGATCCCTAATTGAGTGCAATTATATTCTATCCAAGACCTCTTCTCCCAAAGTTTCAATATAGGGTGTTGATTTCCCATCAGTTAGGGGTATGATGACTCGTTCCTCCTTATTTTCAAAGCTTATGTATCCCTTGTTGAACCGAAGATCCACATTGTTCTTATAGCACCATGGGCACCCAAGTAGTGCTAGGAAATTTTCTTCCTCGGTGAGTGCCAATACTTCAAAGTCCCCAGTAAACTTAGCCCCTTGAATGGTGATAGCTACATCCTTTAAGACATCAATGGGCATTGCCTTTGTTTTTTTGGCATATATAACACATTCAAAGATGGCTGTAATGCAAGTCTTCCCATCTAATGCCATGCATCCAAACTGAGAACATTGACCTCCGTACCCATGTCAATGTGGATATTACTAAGGAGCCATCCATCCATGACCTCATTTAACATGATCTCCTATCATAGTCAAGGCTGTGAGGGGGAAGGTTTGCATGCAAGACCTTCCTCTTACGCTCTTCTTCAGTGTTTGTTACCTTCTCTCTCAACCATGCTCCTAGCAAGGGAATAATATTCTCTTTCCTTAGCATTTTACATACTTCATTGACCTCATCTAGGTCATCTTTTGGTGTCTTGACCTTCCTTCTTTGCTCCTCCCTCCTTAAATGCTCCTTTAGACATTGGATTTGTACTTGTAAACTCCAAATGATGTCCATGGTTTCTTGATATACCTATTTTTAATGCACAGAGTCTGGTTACTTCCCATGTACCACTTCTTCCCTTGATACAAGGTTCTTTTTCCATGGTATTTCCTTTGCGTGTGCGGCCTCTTCTCTCATTGTTATTATAACAGTTCCAAGTCTGCGCATCGTGTGTCACCCATGGCATCCATTATGTGTCAACCTTCTTAATGCTTACCATTACAATGCCCTTGTCTTTCTAGTGCTCTTGATTCATATGCTCAAACAACTCAAGGAACTCCTCATACTTGTGCTTCTTCATGTACCATGAGCATTGCAATAAGTTTGGGAACTCATGCTTGTAGTGGTCTGTAGACCCAAAAATAAAATAGGTTCCACATGGGAACTCACTTATTCCTCCTTCGTGGTTACCACCACCAAGGAATCCTATGGAAAATCCCCTTTTGCATGCCTCCATTTGTGCACTCCTCATAAAGGTGATCATCACCCTTAGAACTACCGGCAATGCTAGTCTTGCACACACTATGATAAATGGCCTCATGGATTTGATCAATAAGCCTACAATATTAGTATCATGGGTTGTAGAGGTGCATATTTTACAGTAGTATTCTTCCTAATTGTGTGGTGTAACAAGGGACATATACTTGCATCATGGTCCGCATGACAAATCTCATAGTCTACTACTACAATGTTTACTATCTTCTGGGGGAAACTATTCTTGGCATGCCCCTCTACTTCACAATATGTACACCACATACCACTGCGAGTCTCATGAGCTGAGTTCATAGATAACATTTCTAGATGCTTAGCCATAATAGTGATTTGAGCTTCTAGAAATGGTCTAACCCCATTATCAATACTTGCCAATAGATTCAGTGTGTAGGGTGGCTTCTAATGCCTTGCATGGTTTGTGAAAGTTTTATGAGATAAAGCTCTTATAAATGGAGCTATCAACCCTCCAAAAAAACATTAAGCATGTTGTGAAGGGTGAATGTCATATGAAAATTTTGACAAGAGAGTCTTAAACTACATGTCATACTCCCATGCACTCTCCGCCATTCCCTGATAAATATCCTTAAGGGTGTTGATGCTCTTCTTCTTGAAATCAGGGATGTGGAGCTCTGCTAGGAAGGTGTTTTTCAATGCGGTGTAATCTACCACCTTCTGATGGGGGTCATACTTCATATACCAGCTATGCGTGTTCCCTTACAACATAGTTACAAACTGACTAGCCTTCTTCTTTGGGGTTGTGATCCCCTTCGCATGTCATAGAAACTCACACTTGTGAACATGCTCCGCAACATCTTCAATACCCCTATAATCTGGAAAATGTAAAGACATCTCAAAGAAAACTTGAGGAGGTGGCTAAGGCCCCTGTCCTCCTGGTCCAGACCCTTGGTTTCCTCTGGTGTTTCCTCCTCCACCGGATCCACTAGATCTACCAGGTTTTGTGTCCCTGATCCACTAGTTCCACCTCCACATCCATCAGTAGCTAGTAACAGGCCTAAAGAGGTCGTGCCTAGGATCCCCAATGTCCCACTAAACTGTGTTATAACCATCTATGATATTGTGCCACTACCATATGTGTGTCCCGCACCACTCCCGATGCATTACCCATGCCTTGTGTACTTGCTCCTTGTCCAAAAATTCCCCCAAACACTTGGGATGGTATGTGCAGCCATAGAAGTCCCAAATGAGAAATTATATCTCTTGGGTGCAGATCTATCACTTCCACTGATACCAACTAGGTTATCAACACTCCTTTGATTTGGAAGACCAAGCACCAAGGTTTGGTCACTAGGTGGGTTTAGATATGTGCTAATGACTCTTCTCTCTCCATGTGATGAAATATCATCGTAAGGTAGGGATATCTCTCTCTTGTACTTGCTAAGATAGGGTAGCATAGACTTCTTAGGTTCCACATCCTCTACATGAACCTCAACTCCTTCCTATAATGTCTTCCTCTATAGATCCATCACACATATAACCTCATGTTGTCTATTAATTTCCCTTTCACATGCTCCACTGTACTTGAGTTGCCTCTCCTCCCTTTCTTTCTCTCGTCACAATGTCTTCCATCTTCCTCCACTCTAGCTTCCTCACCCAACACTCAAAATGGTTTAGCTAGCCATCGGAGATGCCTCTAAACTCAAAGTAATAATCAAGATCTTCATTTCTAGAGGGATAACATGTAGAAATGATCCTTTGGGCTCCCACAAAAATTCAAACTCAACAAATTCTAGATAAGAATATGTAGAAATAGCATACTCCAAAGTGTAGCTAGCCAACACACCTTTCCACCAATGATCCACAGCACAAGTCCACATCATATTTGCATCCTACAACCTCTGGTATTCTTCCTAGGTCCATGTACATGATATACAATACCAACTTGATTTAGATGCATATGCCGAGAGCCATTCATACATCTCTACTAGGAAGCAATAGAAAAAGTTTCATACAACTCATGGTAGAGGTTCTCTTCTACCCATCTATGTGCATCAAAATCAGGTCCAGTGTTGAATCTTTGAGAAAATTCTTCCTCTGTGCTCTTGAACCATGATTCAACACTTTCCAAAGTTAGGCATTTTGTCGTAAATTATTACACAGATCATGATGTATGCCATTTCCCACCACAACTTAGAAAAGAGGTCCCCGTAATGGAACCAATATGTAGTCAATTTTACACCCAACAAGAACAAGGGAACCCTATACGTGCCACTCTATCACCCAAATGGGTGCTAGGCACTCACTCCGAGGCATACGCGGGCGCCGAGTTTCTATTTTATGTGATTTGAGTGGGAAAAAATCATCTATGATCCAAACTTAAAGGAAGTGAGTGGAAATGAGACATGCAAACATCATAGAGATCATAATGGATTCTAGATCGGTGCAATCATTTTTACCCTTATCACAAATAAAAGTTACCCCATGCACACCACCTATCACCCAATAGATGTTGGGCACTCACCCAAGGCATGTATGGGTGTCGAGTATCTCTTTTATTTGAGTTTGGTGGGAAACATTATCATCTATGATTTTTGCTTAAGATTTTTTAAAAGGAGTTAAGACATTCAAGAACCAAAGAGCTTAGAACGGCCTCTAGATCCTTGCATTTATCATAGACATAGAAGTAAGTACTTAAAAATTATATAACTTGTACCATAATAGAAATAAGTATACAAACATCCATACTTAACATAAACATAAATGAAAGAGAACCTATGAGAAAGACATATGCATCATAATCATTGATATTCATATTCATATAACTAGTAACCTCATTACATCCATGGAGCCATTATAGAATGTCACAGAGAAACAGACCGCAATCATGCATTACAACTGGACTAATGTAGCTAGGCTATCAAAAGAAAAATTACAATCCCCATACCCATTATACATTCTTTCCCAAATACCATTATCCACTAATAGAGTTCTTACAATATTTATGCAGAGCTCCACCTTTTTTGTTCTCTCCCGTTTACTCTACAGGTGCTTGTATTTATAGCCTTTCTGGGTTGCTAACTCATCCTCTAGTGCCCTCAGATCCGATGCCAAGTGTTTGAATGTGGTCCTCCATGTGAGCATGCTCTCCTAGGCCTAAGCTTTCCACTTTTCACCATGATGTGATTCCGTGCTTCTACCGCAAGCATGCTCCTTCCCGGGCTAACTTTTCACTAGGATAACACCTTGTCCACTTAGCATACATAGTCGGGTCATGATTTTTACATGTTCTCATCTGTATGCCCAATTTGGGTAAGTCATAAACCACCCTTAGTTCTATCCTGTGCACTTGCATGTGCCACAAGATTCTTTAAAGACTTTTCTTAAACCCTACCCTGCACGCTTTGTCCTTGTGTTCCTTTCTTTAACTAGGACCTGCGTGCATACGCACCTTTTTTACTTAGCCAACATTCTAGGGTCCCAACATCACCCCACACTATGCCTGCTTCTCTATCTATGGGAGCACTTCTCTAGTAAAAGAAAGAATACAACATGATTATTCCTTAGAGAAATAATATGGGGATGAAAGAATGGGGAAAGAAGAAATAATAAGAGAGTGAAGGAATCACTACAACAAGCTAGGAAAATCCTTTTGCAAGTCAGCCTCCAATTTGTTCCAGGCATCGAATTCTTCCTACACTCTCTAACAGAGGTCATCGAACAGGTGCTCACCTCCCCAAAATTTAGCCCATCTCCTTGTGCGCTCATGGTATCAATGATTTTATCCAACTCCTTGCCTATATCCTCTAGTACATCCATTCTTCATGTAATACGTAGATATAGTTCCTTCAACCGGTTTTTGATTGAACCCCTTAAGGTTTCAATGGCTTCATATTTCCTCTCAACCTCAACAAGGATTTTATCCCTTTCTTCCCTATTTCCCTTATTCTTCTCTTGGAACTCCTTGAGTTCTACTTCATGAGTGGCAACCAAGGTGCTTGCCACTTTGTCTCTATCCATGCAATTATCGTACATGGCCTCGGAAATCCAGAAGTAGCCCTTACATCAAGTAAGAACCTTGTTGTATTCTACGATGAGTGCTATGATATTCAACTTATCCTCTTTCTCTAGGCATGCGGAAACTTCTTCTACAGAATTCAAGGCTAGTGGTTGTCTTTCCATGGTGAGGATCCTTGTTAAATCCTCTAGGATTCCCAAGGAGATGCATACTTCGCATGAGTGATGCTAGGTCTAGATGCTTCAATACTATAGCCTCATTGATGGATTCCACCTTCTTGTACATAGCGCATACCTTAGCCTTTTCATCCTTCAATTCATGTTGCCACTAGGTGCTACTCAACTTCTCCTGAATTAGCTCCTTTACCATTACAGCTTATCTCTCCCTCTTTCTTCTTTAGCTCCCCTTCCATATCTTTCATACTATCATTCTGCCTGAAGATTCTAGATTTGATCTCAATGAAGAATTTGTTGAGTGTGTTGCATAGTTGTTCATCTGAGAGCTATTGGGTATCCACCACTGGGTTATCTTCTCTTGGTCCTAGAAATGTTATTATTACCCCATGGATTACGCCAAACTCGGCTCATCAAGGTGGTACTCTATTTCCCATGAGAGCATCTTCCTTGTCTACAGATATGCAACCTCCTTGTCAAAAGATGACATTGCTACAAGCTCCTCTACTAGAATGGTACTTTAGAACTACGCATGGAACACTTTCTTGGGGTCATCAATATAACCCATCTCTAACCTCTCCCCCTTTGTGTGCCTTCCTCCCATGCGTGTACCCTTAGGTATACTTACATTCAAAATGGGGCCTCTAGTGCTGCCATGTTCCTCTTCTACACTCTCCTCCTTCTCCTTGTTCAACATTGGCTCAGCATTGTGTTCCAATTTTTCCTCCACCATGGTCTCAATGTTCTTGGTCTCTTCTCCTTCTACCACCTTGGTTGTCTATTCTTGCATAGAGCTTGGAGACTCTTTCTTCTACGTGATAGCTTCCTCACCTTTTCCCATCTCCTGGGCACCTTCTCCTACCTAGCTATCCTCACACCATACAAAAAGGAACCCTTGTTCTTCTTCTCTCGCCTTCCTCCTCTGAATCATGTATATTGAAGACGGGTGGTCCTCGATCTTTCCCGGGGTCCTCTTCCCCACTTACTTCTTCTCCACTCTCATCCTCTTCACTCTCATCTTTTTCTCCTATGCACTTGTCCAAACTCTCAGTCTCTTCCGAGATGGTCTCTTCTTCTACCCTCTTCTTCTTCCTAACCAAATATTATGGTGTAGGTGACTTCATTTCTTCCTCTCCTGATGACTCCTTGTCTGATGGATTTTTGGCTTTGGAGTCTTCTCTTTTACTATGGGTCTCTTCTTGTGCACGTACATATTGGTTCTGGTGCTTGTCTAGGGGAACCTATTGCCTATGTCTCCACCACACTTGGTATTTTATTTTCTAGCTCTTTTTCCTCATGTTTGGGCATGGGTCTCTTCCTACTAGTTAGATCTTGAGGTATAGATACCTCATTCTCTAGATATGTGCCCTTCTTAGACTTGGGTCTTATGCAGATGTACACGTGCACCGCAGATCCTTCTGTAATGGGTAGAGTCATGGGCCTTGTCATTTTAAATTCATGTAACATGTACTCTTTGTACGTATGTGCACTTTTCGTGGTACACCAACCCTTTACACATTTCCCTGTGGTCCTGGTCTAGATTACTAAGGTCTAGCTTAAACTTCTTGGACTCCCTAAACCTGTTTACTCCTGCTTGGAAGTATTGAGCTGTGAAGGAAAAGGGGAGATTGCATCATGGGCTCCATGTCTCATCTGACAATTTGAATCTTCCTAGGAAGAAATAATAGTACACAAAGAAATTCCTCTTCTCCCCTAGTGGCTAATGAATTCTCCACTCCACCCAGAACGTGTTCCTTAGGTGCGTATACCATTTTTTGAAGCGCACCTTGTGCACAATTTTCATAGGGTCACAAGAGTATTCTTCAAACCTATTTGCGGGTGAGGGGTCTTCAGCAGGTACTCCCACATGAACTTGTCTAATGCATCTAGTACCCCAATCTCTAAAAACACAATGGTTAATAGGACATTGCCAAAAAGGATCCTATCACCTTCCTTCACGCAGCTAACAATCTCATCCATGATGAATGTAGATAAGTTGTAGATGGTGCCCTCTAAAATTTTCCTACAAACATTCAACCATGGCTTATTAACTTGGGTCCATCTCTCCTGGCCATTTAAATTTGACACCAGGTGTGCGGCCATCTTCATTACTAGATCCTTAATGTCTATGACATCATAATACCTTGACCCCTTCTTATATGCATAAGCGGTGATAGTTTCCTTAATCACTTCTTTTTCAGTCAAGTCATCCTCTAAACCATCTCCTTCATAGATGAGGCCTGTGAAATGTGAAATGAGATGAGGGGTTATGCACATCTTGTGCCCTACGAAGTGGAAGTAGTCCTCATGCATGCGTGACATCAGCCATTGATATAAGCGCTTAGGTTTCCCAAAGTAGGGAAACTCAAAGAGTTGTAATAACCCTACCTTCTCTAACTTAACCTTCACATCATCATTATAAATGGGAAAACCCTTTGGTGTCCTTTTTTTTTGTTGGGTGCACTAACTCTAATGCCATCTCCTTCTTGATTGTTCTTGTCCAATGATTGTAGTCATTCACAGACATGTTCCTCATATGGGACTCCCACTCCTTCCCTAACAACACTCCATCTGGGTACTACATTTCTACATACCACTCCTCATTTGTGCATGTGTCAGTTTCTTGTTGCTTACCCTTGCCCTTTCCCTTTCCCTTCTTGGGTGTGCTAACTAGTTTCTTGGGTGTCATTATCTAGGTCTACTTCAATCACTCCGTGTTACTCTTGTTCTTCCACTCTCTCCAACCTTAGATCTCAAACTTGTGAAGAAATTTCCTTAACCCCGTGCCCTAGTTCTTCAAACCCTAACTGGGATACTCCTTTCACAAGACGACGCCTTCTCCCACTTTTCCTACACCCGTGAAATCCTTTCCTCCTAGTTCACAAATCCGAACTAGTTACGCTTCAATTTCTCCAAATGTTTCTTCACACGGATCATTTTTTTGGAAGCCCTAGTTTGCAAAGGTGTAAAAAGTGCTTCTTTCTCTTTATACGCAAAGTGAATAATGAAGTGCCCCTGACCCCTTTATTTATAGTTTTTCCTTTTTAAGCATTAAGTGCTACTTCACCTACCACCATACTTTTAACATTTAATATGGATTTTGAAATAAATATTGACTTCAGTGCTTTCCCTCACATGCCCAAACCTGTGTGGAAAATCATCTAACCTTCTGGCACACAACCAATCCAAAGCATAATAGGATACTCTTGCACGTGAGTAACTAAGCACTCAAGGCACTTATTCTGCCTTGATTTTTCCTATCGCATACCTCGTGTTTCTTATGTGCTTTTCCCTTCTTTGTATGTGGGATCTGAAAGTATCTTTTATCTTGGCACCAACCATCCCTTTTCCATTTTTTATTTAGAAGAACCTCTTTCAATAGGGTCATTCCACTGGGTTTTTCAACACAAACTTCCTTGGCATTTTAACCATGCTCTCCTTCACATTACTCCACCCCACACTAAAATGATGTGTGGTCCTCTGCACAGCACTCAAAAATTCTCAAAAAGTAGTAATAAGGTTACCAACGCCCCCAAGGCATAAAACAAAACAACAACACAAAAGGGAAACACAAGAAAAGAGATGTATAAAGGAAAATTCTAAACTAACTGGAAAAACTACCTTATTTACAAACACCAAGAAGACTTATTTATAGTAGGGCTTCAGCCTACTCCCATTGAAGTGTCCAGGAAATTTCATTCCATCCAACACTTGTAACTAGCATGCACCTAAATCAAGGATGTATGAGATTGTGTAGGGACCCAACCAATGGACTTTCAACTTCCTAGGATGGCACGAAACTTAGAATCATATAGTAAGACCATATGCCCAACCTCAAACTTCTTGTTTCTGATGTGGCAATCATGCCATGATTTTTTCTTTTCTTTCTCTGTTGTTTGACTCCACCTAGCGAGTGATCATCTCTCATCTAACTTCATTAATTCATCAATTCTCTCTTCCAGTGCTTGCTCATCAGCCAACCCTCCTACACGTGCTATTCACAGAGAAGGTAACATGAATTCAACTAGTAGAATGACTTCCATGCTAAACACTAATTGAAATGGTGTGGATTTTTTCAACCTTTTATAAGTTGTCCTGTAAGCCCATAATATGGATGATACCTTGTCATCCCAATATTATCTTCTCGACATCACAAATTTTGGTCAAGGTATGACTCAGTATTTTGTTAAATGCTTATGCGATCCATTTGCTTGTGGGTGATAAGGGGTAGTCTTGTGATGAGCTATCATGAATTCTTGCTAACAAGATCCTCACAATCTCATTTAAGAAATGTGTACCTCTATCGCTTGTTAAACTTAAAGGGCATCCATACCTTGTGATAATGTTCTCCCACAAAAATCTTGCCGTTGTGGCTCTTTTGTAATCTTTAGTAGGAGCTGCCTCTACCCACCTTGTCAAATAGTTTGTGCAAGTGATGACATAGTGTGACCTAGTCCTACATGCCGATGGTGTAATAGGGCCTACAAAGTCTATTTCCCACTTCTCAAAAGGTTTCGCGCTAGGTATAGGGTGTAAAGGAATTTCATATCTCTTTCCTAGGTTTCCAATGCACTGACAATGGTCACACGCTTTACAATAGTCTTTATAATCCTTGTACATGATTTCCCATCATAATCTTGCCATTAATATCTTACGCATGGTGGTGTCACCTACATAATTCCCACCCGCACTTCCTCCATGTGCTTCCTCCATGATGGCAAGGTGCTCATGCTCTAATACACACCTGCATAAAACTTCATCACGTCCCAACTTGTATAAGTCTCCACTAATCAACATGTAGGGCATGACATGTATGACAAGCTGCTTCTTCTCTAATTCCTCCATTCCTTCCGACGTTACACCTTCCTTTAAAAATATTGTAATCTACTCCAAATCGAGGCGCGCACCACAACCTACATAGTTTCACATCCGGCATTGTCTCCTTAATACTTTGCATGTCCTCCCCTGAATCAATTCTTGACAGATGATCAGACCACAATTACTCTTCCCGTGCTTCACTACTACTATGAACTCAAATTCTTGAAACAATAATACCTGTTAGAGTAGGTATTTACCTTAGCTCATGTTCACCTAGGTACATTATTTACCTTTATTGTATTTATCCTCATCCACTTATGTGTGTGGATATTTCTTTTTATTTATTTAGATATTAGGAGATATTATCTAGTTGTTCGGTATAGTTCTTTCCTAGATCTATGGTATTAACTAGATCCTTGATGTCTAGTTCTCTCAAAAATCTATGGACTTGACTAGTTCTTTGATGATTAGTTCTTTCCATGATTTATGGCTTGATCTATAACCTTGACTGGTTCTTAGATTATTATTCCTTGCCTATATAAGCAAGGCCTATTCTCATTGTATTTCATTGAGTTCCATAATAATATATGATATTTCTGCTCATTTGTTTGCAAAGGTTTATATAAATTTATTCTAGTGAATTGCTTTCATATTATTGATCGTGATGTTTGATTAGCATCTGTGTTCTTGGCTTGGCACGATCTGGTTATCATTCCTTTTAATACCCACCGACATATGCGCCTTGTAGAATGGGCTTATTCACAAAATAATTTAATGCCATGTGGTCATTGTAAAATACAAAGGGTGTTGCGAACAGATACTATCTAAATTTGAAAAGCACATAGATCATTGACAATGCTTCATGCTCAGTTGTGGTGTAATTCTGCTCTATTGGTGTCAAATTCCTACTTGCAAAACATAGAGGGTGATCAACAATACCTTCACCTGGCTGTGCAAGCACTGCTCCAATGGCGGTTCCTAAGGCATCTACATGGACATGGAAGGGCTTGTCCCAAGAGGGAAAATGTAATATAGGTGTGGTGACAAGCCTATCCTTTAATGTGTCAAATGCCTTCTACTGTGCCTCTCCTCAATGGAAGGCACTTTTATGTCTGAGTAGCTCCTCTAAAGGTGTAGTGATCTTGGCATACCCTTTGATGAATTTCTTGTAATAACTCGTATTCCCAAGGAATCCATGCACTGCAATCTGGCTAGTAGGCTCCCCTAACCCCACAATAATTGCAACTTTGGCAGGATCTACCAGTAAGCCCTCCTTACATATGATATGCCCCAATAATGTCCTAAAGGGTGTAGTAAATACACACTTATTAATGTTAAGGGATATCCTCAACTGCCTACACCTCTCAAACATTAACCTCAAATTGTCATAATGGTCTTTTACTAGCCCATACACTGTCCAATCATCCAAATAGACCTAAAGAAACTTATGGATGAAGTCCTGGAATGCTTGCACCACTATGCACGAAAAAATAGTAGGTGCATTCTTCAAACCAAAGGGCATGACCATGTATGCAAAACTTCCCCACTTAGTGGCAAAAGTTGTCTTCTCTTGGTCTTCCTTTGCAATCCGGACTTGGTGGTACCCCGAAAATCCATCCGTAAAGGAATAGATTTCACACCTAGCGACTCCTTCCAAAATATCTTCAGTGAAGGGGGTTGGAAAAGGATCGATGACACAAACTACATTTAGCTCCCTATAATCCATGCAGATCCTAATCCGCCCATCCTTCTTGATGTTGATTACCATCGACTTATCCATTTTGATTCTTCCACTACTTCAATGATCCCATAAGCTATCATTTTTTCTATCTCCTCCTTAACCTTTACGCACAAATTGGGATTCATTCAATAGGGTCTCTTCCTAACCAGCACGCACCATCCTTTAACTTTATCCTCATCTCCCCCAAGGAATGGTGGACGCCTTTGAGCTCATGGTACCCACATGGGAATAAATCCTCAAATTCACGCAATAGATCTATGACCTTAGAGACTTCCTTCTCCAACTAGTAATCTCTAATGATAGCCTCCTTAGGTTCCTCTTCTGAGCCGATGTTAACCTTATTTGTCTTTAAGGGCTCATGGTAGGTATGTGCATGAGTATCAACACTGTCCACTACCTCGCACATCCCTATAAAATGGCTAACATCCAAGCTTTCGCTTCCTCCCCATCAATCACATACACCAACTTCCCTTTCTCCTTTTCCAAACACACGCACTCAAGCTATAACTCTTTTGTTTCTTCTACTTCTTCTTCAAAGTGCACCTCCAAACTTGGTTCACCTAGTAGTTCCAATAGCCTATCTTCTACCATGGCACTATCCCCCATGGTAAGGTGCTTAACAACTTGCAATGCCTTATCAACTAATGGCTTGGTACTTTGATATTCAAACATTTGAATGAGGTCAATTGCTAGCTCTTACCAATTTTCTATTTGGTAGCATGTCTCAGAATGTATGTACCATGTGTGCATATAACCCTGTAGTGTAGAATACAACTTGTGTACCCAAAGGGATGGTGGAAAATATTCTACACCTTCTCTCCAAATCCTCTCACACTTCGGATATGGAAAGAGGTGGGATCCTTACCATGGTAGTCCTTGATGGCGGTGGGCATGTTACTTCTAGAAAACATGATAGAGAGAGAAATTCTCACCTTATACCACTACAAAAGGCTCTCCTGATGTGTAGCCCACCACTATACTGCTGTGCCAAGCAAGACATAACTTATCATCCTTCTCCTCCTTCCACTGAGCTTCCATCTCCTGTAAAAATATCTCAGGGAAGGCCCCTCCTGAATACTTAGGTAATTTTTTTCCTCCTAGGCATTAGACCATACGTGCCTTTGTTTCTTTTTGTTATTGATCCTCTCAACTACCATCTGATTAATTCATAATTCCCATGAACCCAATTATCACATGCTAGGCTACTGGTGTCACTTACTGACAAAGAATCCTCAAACTAGATAACTCTTTCGGTAGGATGGATTATCTTTGGGTCCCTGATTAAGCACACATATATCCTATCTAGAAATTCTTCTCCCAAAGGTTCAGTATAGGGTGTCGACTTCCCATCATCTTGGGGTATAATTACCCACTCCTCCTTATTTTAAAAGATGATGTACCCCTTGTTGAATTGAAGGTCCACATTGTTCTTGTAACACCATTGGTGTCAGAGTAGTGTTGGAAAATTGTCTCGCTTGGGAAGCGCCAAGACTTTGAAGTCCTTAGTAAACTTAGCTCCCTGGATAGTGATATTTACATCCTTTAAGACACCGATGGGCATTACCTTAGTCTTGTTTTCCATATACAACACATTCGAAGATGGTTGTAATGTAGGTCTTCCCATCTGATGCCA
Organism: Taxus wallichiana var. yunnanensis; assembly: GCA_018340775.1. Classification (NCBI taxonomy): domain Eukaryota; kingdom Viridiplantae; phylum Streptophyta; class Pinopsida; order Cupressales; family Taxaceae; genus Taxus; species Taxus wallichiana. Next base: position 95,070,133 of record CM031239.1, on the reverse strand, counting down.
TGCATCCAAAGTTAGAACATTAACCTTTGTGCCTGTGTCAATGAGGATATTACTAAGGAGCCATCCATCTATAACTTCATTCAATGTGATCTCCTTGTTATAGTCAAGGATATGAGGGGAAGGTTTAAATGTAAGACTTTCCTCTCATGCTCTCCTCGCGCATAATACCTTCTCTCTCAACCATGATCCTAGTAAGGGAATAATATTCTCTTGACTTAGTATTTTACATACTTCCTTGACCTCATCCAGTCATCCTTAGCACCTCAACCCTCTTTCCTTGTTCCTCCCTCTTGGACTACTACTTTAGACACTGGATCTCCCCTTATAAAATTTGAATGACATCCATGGTGTCTTGATATACCACCTTTTGACGCGTAGGGTTTGGGTACTTTCCTTGAAATACTTCCTCCCTCAAAACTAGGTTCTTCTGCCCTGGTATCTCTTTTGTGTTCATGACTTCTGCTCTTTTTGTTACCAAAATTGGATCCAAACCTACATCCCATGTTACCCATGGCATCCACTGCATGTCTTCCTTTTTAATTCTAACTATTGCAACATCCTTGTATTTCTAGTGTTTCTAATTCATGTGCTCAAAAAATTTCAGGTACTCCTCATACTTGTGCTTCTTTTTACACCATGAGCACTACAACAGGTCCGAGCACTCTCATTTGTAATGCTCTATAGACCCACAATTGAAATAGGTTCCGTGGGAACTCAATACTTCCTCCCTCGTGGTTACCACGACCATGAAATCCTCCTTCAAAACCCCTTCGCATGTACCTTCATCTGCGCACTCCTCATAACGGTGATCATCACCTTTGGAACTATTGGCAATGTTAGTCTAGTGCACCCCATGATAAATGGCCTCATGGATCTGATCAATGAGCCTACAATCCTTAGTATCATGGGTTTTAGAGGTACAAATCTTATATTAGAAAGACACATTCTTCCGAATTGTGCAATGTAACAAGGGGCATCTACTTGCATCATGGTCCCCATGAAAAATTTCACAGATCTATTGTCACAAATAAGATACTTTGTCCCTCCTGGGAAATTATCCTCAAATTCCCTCTACTTCACAATATGTACACCATAAACCACTCCAAGTCTTATGTGCTGATTTCATAGACAACTTCTCCAACCGCTTATCCATAGCAGCAATTTGAGCCTCCGAGAACGGGCTAACATCGATGTTCAAAACTACCAATAGCCTCAATGCATAGAGTATCTTCCAATGCTTTGCACGGGTTTGTGAAAGTTTTATGAGATAAATACCTTCTATAAGGTGTGATCAATCCTCCAAAAACCATTGGGCATGCTTTGAAGGGTGAATATCATATGATAATTTAGACAAGAGATTTTTAAAACATACATCATACTCTTGCACACTCTCTTTTATTCCTTACATCAATCTCCTTCAAAGCATTGATTTTCTTCTCATCAAACTTAGGGATGTGGAATTCTACCAAGAATGCATTCACTAAAATAGTATAATCCACCACTATTTGATCTCCGGGTCGTGATACCTTTTACATGCCATAGAATTTCACACTTGTGAACATGTTCCGTAGCATCCTCAATACCTCTATAATATAGAAAGTGTAATGACATCTAAAAGAAGACTTGAGGGGGTGGTTGGGGCCCTTGTCCTCTTGAGCTAGAGCCTTGGTTCCCTCTGGTGTTTCCTCTACCGCCGGATCCACCAGGTCCACCAAGTCCTGTGCCTCCTGAGCCACCAAATCCACCAAAACCACTAGGTCCACTAGGTCCTGTGCCCCCTGACCCACTAGGTCCTATAGTAGTCATGCCAAGTGTCCCCATGGTTCCACTGAACTATGCGCCGATAGTCTGTGATAGTGCCCCACTACCACTATTGTACCCCGTGCCACTCCCAGACGTGAGACCAAAGGCTTGTATACTAGCTCCTTGTCTAAATAATCCTCTAAATACTGGAATATGTGTAGCCATAGAAGTGGGAACTAAAAAATTGTACCTCCTAGGTGTAGATCTTTCACTTCCATTGATATCAACTGGGTCAATGATACTCCTTCCTGGTTTTGGAAAACCAAGCACCAGGGTTTGGTCACTGGGTGGGTTTAGATACATGCCAACGAATCTTCTTTCTCTGCATAAAGAACTCTCACTAGAAGCCGAAGGGGTATCTCTTATGCACTTGCCAATATGGGGTAGCATAGACCTTTCAGGTTCCATGTCCTCCACGTGATCCATCACACTTGCAGCCTCGTGTCATCTAGTAATATCCCTTTCACATGCTTCACTATACTTGAGCCATCTCTCCTCCCTTTCCTTCTCTCATAATATCTATCATCTTCCTCCACCCTAGCTCCCTTGCCCAATGCTCAAAATGGTCTAGCTGGTCACTAGAAATGCCTCTAAACCCAAAGTAACAAACCATATTTTCATTTTCAGAGGGATAACATGTAGAAATGATCCTCTAGGCTCCCACAGAAACTCAAACTCAACAACCTCTGGACAAGAATATGTGGAAATGGCATACTCCAGAGTGTAGCTATCTAGTACTCCTTTCCACCAATGATCCACAACATGGGTCCACATCGATCTACATCTTGCAGCCTCTGGTAATCTTCTTAGGACCAAAATCATGATCCATAACACCAACTTGATCTAGATGCATATGTTGAGAGTCATTCATACATCTCTACTAGGAAACAATAGAAAAAAATTTCATATAAGTCATACTATGGGTTCTCTTCTACCCATTTACATGCATCAAACTCGTGTCCAAATTCCTAAATCTCTGAGAAAATTCATCATCCGTGCTCTTGAGCCATGATTTAACACTTTCCAAATTTAATCACTTTGTCATTACTCACTACACAGATCATGTTGTATGTTATTTCCCACTACAACTTTGAAAAGAGGTCCCAACAATGGAACCAAGATGTAGTCATTTTTACCCTTATCACAAAAGAAAGGTACCCCATGCGCATCGACCTATCACCCAACAGATTCTGGTGCTCACCCGAGGCACATGCGGGTGTTGAGTCTCTCTTTTATGTGAGTTTAGTGGGAAACATCATCATCTATGATTTGTTCTTAAGATATTTAAAAGGAGTTAAGACATTCAAGAACCATAGAGCTCAAAACGACCTCTAGATCCTTGCAGTCATTACAGACAGAAAGTACTTAATAGATTATATAACTTGTACCATAACAGAAAGAAGTATACAAGCATCCATACTTAGCATAAACATAAATGAAAGAGAACCTATGAGAAATACATATGCATCAAAATCATTTATATTCATATTCATATAACTGGTAACCTCATTACATCCATGGAGCCATTACGAGATGTCACGAGAAATGCCACGCTCATGCATTACAATCCGAACTAATGTAGCTAGGCTATGAAAAGAAAAATTGCAATCCCCATACCCATTACACATTCTTTCCCAAATACCATTATCCACTAACATAGTTCTTACAGTATTTCTATAGAGCTCTACCTCTTTTTGTTCTCTCCTATTTACTCTACAGGTGGTTGTATTTATAGCCTTTCTAGGTTACCAACTCATCCTCCAAAGACCCTCATATCCGATTCCAAGTATCTTAATGTTTCCCTCCATGTGAGCATGCTCTCCCAGGCCTAAGCTTTCCACTTTTCACCATGATGTGCTTCTAGAAGCTTCTACCATAGGCATGCTCCTTCTTGGGCCAACCTATCACCAGGATGGCACCTTATCCACTTAGCATGCGTAGTCGGGTCATGCTTTTCACGTGTTCTATCTTGAATGCCCAATTTGGCTAAGTCCCAAACCCTTGGTTCTATCCATAGGCACCAAACATGCTACAAGATTCCTTAAACCCTTTTCTTAAACCCTACCTTGCATGTTTTGTCCTTGCACACCTCTCTTCAACTAGGACCTAGGCATTTATGCACCTTTTGTACTTAGCCAAAATTCTAGGGGCCCAACAACGACTTCTAGATCGGTGAAATCATTCCATATAGAAAATTACTTAAAAGATTAAGAACTCGAATCATATATATGGGTAACCTCATTACTTTCATTAGATTCATTACAGAGCATCATAGAAAGGTAGACCGAATTCATGCATCATAATGAGATTCCTATCCTTTAAATCTTAAAAAAAAATTAAATCTCTAAGCCCTTGGTACATCCATATCCTCTTCCTCTCTCTATATATTTTATTCTATAGGCACTTTTATTTATAGGCCGCTTAAACTACCAACTCATCCTTCGCAGCCTCGAGCTAATGCTAAGTGTCTCGAATGTGGTCCTCCATGGGTGTATGCTCCTCCGTGCCCGAGCTCTCCACTCCTTGTCATGATGGTCTTCTAGGATCTTCCATCGCATGGAATATTCCTTCTTAGGCCAACTTATCGCCAGGATGTCACCTTATCCACTACACATGCACATTCAAGTCACACTTTTCTCATGTCCTGCCCAATACGCCAAATACGGCTAAGTCTCGAGACCTTTTCCTATGGACATGCATCATGGGTTCTACTAAGATCCTCCTAGAACCTTGCCTTGCGTACTTCTCCTTGCCCGCCCATTTTGTAACTTCAATATTACCCGCCCATGCACCTTTTTGACTTAGTCAATATTTCAGGGGCTCAACATTAGGGATCTACCTCTATTAGACCACTATCCTTTTTAATATTTAACTAAGAACATGTAAGACATAAAAAATAAACAAAAAATGATATAACTATTCGAGGGTCCAAAGGTACAAAGATATGGTGTAGGTTTTATTTATAGATGATTGATATATATTGACGGTGTCTTGGTTGATTTGGATCTTGTCATAATCACAACTCATTCATGGGTGCAATCCTTGAAAATAACAGAGAATTCGTAAGACAGTCATAGGCGTGAATAAAAATACTATGGAAAATTGGAAATATAATTATGGAATGATCTTTATGGTGTACAAATGGTCCTTTTATCCTTCAAAAATAGGTGTAAACAATGTAGTGCAAGAAATATCCAAAATTCTGAAAGAAATCAAGAATAAGTGAAGGGATGGGTGAATGTGGTTTTATAGTTTTAGGGTACATAGAATATTGATATGGATGTGGTTACAATGTGCATAGAGGGTTGCGATGATAAGAGTACAATGTGCATTGAATATGCAAATGGATAGGTGGGTGGTTAAGTGGATGTGAAAAAATTAAATAAGAGTGGGTGAGGATAAGTGAGGGTGATATGTCTTAAATCAACCCTATTTTTTATGTTTTAGGTGCTTTGTGGTAATAGTTGTTGTTAAGTGATTATTACGATTTTATTATGTCTTTTTATTTTTAGCTTAGGATACCTAATGTGTAGGGTGCATTTTCTATTGTCTAAAGGAGTATGTTAATCATTCATCTCAAACAAAAGTGTTAAATACACATGTAAAATGTATGTAAATATAAAACAAGAGCAAACCATATAAAAATAAAACAAAATTAATAATATATGTTATAATATAAATATTTGATCATTGAATATATCTAGGAAAACAAGTAATACAAGACATGACCATATGTGGTTAAAAACAAATTATATCATCATTTGAACAACATAACTAGAGACATATGTTAGTATTATCAAGATATAATCTAGAAGGACATTATAGTATGTTCCTTATTAGAAATATGTTATGTACCATGTAAACATGAGAAATAATATATAAAAACACTAGTACTATGTGTGATATACATAGAGGAAGAAGTAACATAGTACAAACATGTAATCAAGCACAAGCATAAACATCATAGTGAATAATTTATAAGAAACTATTCTAATCAATAATAATACAAGAAAATAATGACATGAAGAATGATAAGAGGATAGAATGACACAACTAACACATGACATGATATAATCATTCACAAGTAAATTTATGAATTAAATAATATAAAATTACATAAACATAGAATATTCACTATAAGAACACATCAGTAACAATAAATGCAAGCACATAACTAGCAATATTAGCACCCATAATCTATCAATTTTTTCACCATTTATAAAATGTATGATATCTATATAAATAATCTAAGAATAAATAAATAAAATTATGTCATGTATAATCAATCCAAGTTTCTCAATATGATCAATGGACTAACATAGAAAGATAAAACACTTGAAAAATATACATAAAATATCCCCAATGTAGAGAAGATACTATCAAGTGTGAGAAATTTAAAGCATCAATTCAACTATGTCTATATGTAATATTTATAATCTACATGTAAACCAAATATAATGTGAAAGCTACGTGTTTAATATAGATTTATAATTCTCAAGTAGAAAATGTGTACAAGAAAAGCAATTAATTTATAGTACTACTTATATATATATATTTTTTGAATGTTTTAAAGAATAAATAAAACTTAATACAAAAAACTGCCAATAGGAAAGAATGTAAAGGACAAAAAGAAATAAATAAACCAATCTTAGATACAAATACAAGGTGAAAATCCAAGGGGAAATCAATAAGACAAATTCAAGAGGCAATCAAGAAAACAAATGCCAATAAATTCAAATTACAAAATACAAGCAAGTAGAGGTATGGAATCTTCCAAAGCGTAATATGCTCAAGGTATAAAACAATATAGTCTCGAGGAGGATAAGGGAAAGTGATATGACCCAATGGAAATTCCATTGTAAGTAAGAGAACCATGTCTTAATAAAATGAGTGATTCAATATAAAACTCATAGTAGGTGCATGCCCTAAAGGTAAATATGACATACATAAGATAATGTAGTCTAATATGTAGGTGTAGAAAGGATATGATTAGGAAATATCAGTGTGCATTGATAAAAAAATGATAAATATTAAATTATGGAACAAGGCTAGTGATGTTTTCTATTAAGGTGATACACCCTTAATCCTATATCTTGCATTAGATGTCTATAGATGAAATATAGCTATAATAACTTATTATCATGATGTACCTCTTTCATATGTGTTATATTATCATTAGTGGGAAAACCTTGGTAATGGCCATAACATAGGAATATTATATATTCAAGTTAGTAGGTAGTATTTGATCATCATTGAGCGATTCGGTTTCTTGTGTGGTTTGGAGATTGGCACCTCAAAGTAGATAAGTTGTTATACTTTCATATGGTGATAATTTCTGTAAAAGTATATATTATTTGTGTTATATTACTTTTGATATTAAAATCTATCTAATTAATTTCATTACAAGTGGTATAAAATCTTGATCTCATCCAGATTGCATCAAAACCCTAATTATGAAGATTAAACTATATCTCCAAATTGGTGGTAAGTTTTTGTGAATTTTTGGTGTTGTGAACTCAGTAAAGTAATATCCTCTCTAAATTTGAATATGTTTGAATTTTTAAAAATATTATATCAATTTTAGGTTTTTTCATAAATTCTCTCTATAGGTTGCAAATTGTGGAATTTTTCCAAGTTCTTTACATTTTTTATTATTGGTAAAAGGTTTTGGAGGGGCCTTACCCAAGGTTACAACCATATGCTCAACAAAAAAAGATTAAAAAAGTATAACAGTGTGGTTTTTTTATCCATGGGTTCCACACCCCAAGAAAAAGAGAAAAAAATAGGAGAAAACAAAGGTAGGGGCCATTTGCCTACAAAGATCCCAACATCGAAAGAACAACAAAAAAATGCAGCTAGAAAACAACATAAAAATAGTTTCACAGAGAACAAGGAGTCAACAACACTAATCAACAGATTTGTTAAAAACTTTTAAAGTAACCCTGAAATATTGGTAGAGTTTCAGGGATATGACGATAGTGAGGTCCCATTTTGTAGCCTTAAAATTTCTTGTAATTTTTCCATTCTTATATGCCATTGTTTACATTTTTAGAAAGAGAATAAAAATTAGTTTCATTATGTTATTTGAAAATTTTCATATTTCGCCAAATTATTCTCAAAATCCCAAACCCTAAAATTTAGATTTGATTCCTAAAATGGTGAGGCCTTCCATAAGAAACAAAAAGAATCCTGTCACTTTAGGTAAAACCATAGATAAGAAGGAGGTAGTAGTTGAGGATTAGGAGTCATAAGGCATCGATACAAGAGCCTCGGTGTCGTGGTGTACCATGTTGATTTGGGGTTATGCCAACTTGATTATGATCTACAAAGCCTATAGTCCGATATGGCTCAAAAATAAGAAGTTGAAAATATCAATGAACAATTAGATGAGATCATGCAAAACTCAATGAAAATAAAAAGGTTCATCATCAGCCTCTGATCAACCAAGGTGGAAAAACTAGCCAGGGTGGATCTTCTAGATAAACCAATCCAAATCCAAATACTCTACAATCCCATAACATGATGCCAAAAGTGGAAATGTGAAATTTTGATGGAAATGATCCACTCAATTGGATTAACCAAATGGATAATTTATTTGATCTACATCAAATTCTATCTAGGCAAAAGGTGACCATGGCATCTCTATATCTTTAACCTAAAAAAATCATTTGTATCGATGGTTATGTTCTTAAAGGAAAATATTTGTCTCAATGTCACATTGAGAGTTTTTACCAAGAATTGTAATTGCACTATTGTTATAGTGTGTTAAATAATTAATTTATCCAATTAGAAAATTTAAGACAAACAAGGTCAATCAAGGATTACGCTTGTCAATTCCAAAACTATTCTTATGAGTGGAAAATATTACTAAAGATAATTTGAATGACATATTTCTTAGGGGTCTTAAAGAACACATTGATAATGAGGTGCACATGTTTAATCCTCATAATATTTCTGATTCTATTATCATGGCAAGTAGGAAGAGGAAAAATTATTTCCAAGAGGCAACAAAATTTTGCTAATATCAAATATCATAGCACTTGACACCATCATTCCCTCATCCAGTTAGACTAACAAACTCATAATTAACTAAAAATAGGATTTTTATGGTTTTTAGCTATTTTATAAGTTAATCTAAATAGAAACTAAGTGTTATATTGAAGTGCTAGATCTAAATATTTTTCTTTTATATTTGAATGGATTAAAATAATAGAAATGAGAGGGATATGTTACTAACCTATAAATAACTTACCTCAATGTATACTTGGACTATAGCATGCTTTGGTATGCGGACTAGGTAGGAAATGATCAAATGACTTCAAGAAGGGTAGACATTGCATCTCTATTTGTACCGAGGTGCTCTGGAGTGTACTAGGGTGCCCCGAGGTGCCCTAGTATGAATTATGGGCATTCGAATTGTGAAAAATCTTAGGATCTGTGTTTGAAATTGTCACAAGAAGATATAACTCCTTACCTATATGTCACACTGGATTCGCTAGATGAATTAAATAATGATCTGCAAAACAAAAGGTTAGTGGGGTCAAACTGTCCTCATCTAGAAAACTAGTGGAATTATTGCTAAGAGTTGCACTACATTACAAACCCTGATGTAGTTTTTGGTGCATGTGTGTGTAATTTTGTGCCTAGGATTCCCTACTACTAATGATGTGATAATAAATGGAAATAACTATATATAAAATGTAGAATAATGGATGTAATGGAAATAATACAACCCTTCCCCTTTTTCTTATGTGTTGCATATTTAAAAGAAGCCCAAATGTAGTCCCTTGCCTTAGTAGATATATTCCCTTGATGTGTGAGATGTTCATCCATAATGTAGTGATTATGCTTTGTTTATATAGGGATATCTTGCTCAAATTTCAACACTAATGACCTGTAACTTCTTACTTTGACCTAGGGGAATACACGGTACAACCGTTAGGAATGACCTCGTAATAATAAATTAATATCACAAATTATGATAATATGATCACAGTAAAATCATGGACTAGGTCACCCCAGGGAGCCCTTGTGTAACCCTAGGTGCCTCAGATAGACCTTAAGATGACAACTAAATATATTATGAAATATGAGACACCCTAAAATATGGCCAAAACTCGCAAAGACAATCGACGATCGAACTAGATAAAACACAATGACACATGAATAACTAACCACAAGACCTAGATATGGGTCACTAGTGAATAGTTTGATCACACAATATAAATATATGATTTAACATACCCGTATGTATAAATTTAATAGTAAGTGTGTGCTTTTGTGTCTATATCTTCCCCACTTTATGTTGGTGAGGGAAAGCTCCGTAACATAAAGTAGATAAAGATGCATATCTAAGGAAATTTTGAAGAAGCCCAAGCTATAGAAGAACGTGAAGATGTGTAGTAGAAGCATGAAAATAGAACTATTAAATCATGTCAAACCATGGATCAATTAGTTGATCCATGTAATGTAAAAGTGTAAGTGTCGCGATGAAGTGTGGAAAATGAAAATGATGATGTAATTATTTTTAACAAAGTTAAATATTAAATAGGTGGGTAGGGAGTGATCAGTTCCCAACCCGAACACTTGTATATGAATGGAATGATGGGAGGATTTGGGCATCCTAATGCTAGAGGAAGAGTGTAGGGAGAAAAGTGTGTTATTATCCAAGATTTATATACATCCCCAAGACATAGCCATTGCAGATAGACTCAGATCAAAAAGTGGTGATTTTAGATCTAGATGAATTCAGTTTAAACAGTTTACCCATATAGGAGTGATAAGGGGAAAGGAACTTTTTCCCCACTTCATGGGTGTCACCATAATGTAAAGGCTTCCAAGTTAGGTCATGAGGAAGTAGCCATTATAGAGAATGAGATGTCTTCCAAGTTATTTCATCTCGAAGGAAAAACAATAGAAAATGAGATGTCTTCCATCATAGGTCATCTCAAAGTGAACGTGGAGTATAGAATAAAATACCAATTTATGTCATCTAGGAATAGAGTGGTGAATGTAACTCCCAAGTTAGGTCATCTAGGATACTACTCGTGGATTTGAATGGTTTGATTTAATCACATTGATTTTGATTGATTGATTAGTTATTTTTGATTGCTTACTCTTGGTGAGATTTTTCGCTAATTTCCCCAAGTTAGGTCATTAGGGTAAAGTTTCTATAAACTGATGAGATAATGTGTAAAATGATTTTTGAGTCCTCTGCTGCCCCTAGGTTAGGTCATTACAGGGAATTGATAAATTAATGTGTGAAGGTGTTTGGAAAACATTAAATAATTATTTCCCCCATATTAGGTCATTAGGGATGTTTGAGGGTGAAGTGTCACGGTATAAGTTTTGTTTTATGATATCAGAGTATGTGGTGACATAAGGGGAATTATATGGGGAACCCCAATGATATGCCCCCTTTCAAGGAAAGAGGGAGTGGTGAGTAGAATAGACTCTAAGCCAAAATTTACGATAAGAGATTAAAACGTGGTTGTAAGGAATATAAAATAACAATAAGGTGTATAGCATGGAAGAAACATGTGTAGTACGATGGTAGGTGGAATTTTGAAAAGAATGTTGTAAGAAGGGTACAAATCGAGTAAAAAAACTCAATATATGACCGAAACAAGTGTCATGTATATTAGTTGTGGTGATAAGTGCAAAATATAGACCATAGTAAAGGTGGAAATTGTAATGTGATTATAAATAGGAAAGTGAAAAGGTAACTTATCACTTCATTTGTTTTTGCACAAGTGTAAGAGTGTATACAAAGTGAGTGAGGATGCCTTAAGCAAGACCATTACATCTCGACCTAGTTTGAGAGAGTAACGACCGTGGTAGCATCACGTACTACTACAGAGTTGGTAAGTGTATTATTTTTATTTAAATGTAGGGTGGAATAGGTGTTGAGGTGAATTTTTGAATTTTTAATATTTTTAGCTTTCTCATAATTTGGGACCTAGACAAGACCGATGAGGGCACTAGTGACCCTTGGGACTAGAGTGTCCAAATCTAAGTGCTAGTGTCCTACTTTGGACCACCACAGACTGATATTGGGCACCCTGGTCTAGAAAATTTTGGTTTTAGAGGTAATGGTATGGAATTTGTTTCAAACATGTTGACTAGGAATTTTTATCATGTAAAGTGTTCTAATAGTTGTGTTTGTTGTTGTTTTGTGTTGTGTAGAGGTATATCTACTCGAGTGAGTTCCGTGATGGTCGAAATTGAGTACATTACTGGTATTGGGTTTATTAGATGATGAGTGGGATGTGTTTGACCATGCCATCCTACAAAATATAACTTGGATGGGGGATATGCCCCATAATATTTCCATGTTGACTGCATTATGTGAGAGGTGGTGTGCAGACACATGCACATTTTGGTTTCCTACAAGAGAGATGACCGTGATGCTAGAGGATGTATATTGCATATTGTGGTTGCTAGTGGTTGGGGAGAGAGTAAAAGTGATGGCAGTAGTGGATATGGAGTGACAGATGTGCTTGTCTAGACAATTTTTCACAAGGGCCTGTGTTTCAACGGAGGCCCATATTAGTTTGGATGTGATATTGTATTTGATGGTTTTTCATTCAAATAAGTTCATCGGATTAGTGATAGTGTGTTGTATAGTAGTGGAGGGAGGGGGTGTCAGTATCTTGTATAAGATACACAACATATGTCAGTGGAAAGAGAAGGATGAGACAAGATATGTGTGGGTACAGTGTGTGTTGGCCCATATATACAAGGATTTATATCAATTCATGTATGATGAGCATGGAAGAGGTATAGGGGCCACCACACTGCTACATGTATGGGAATATGAGCACATAGCTATATTGAGACTAGTTGTGTGGCCATGAGGGGAGTGAGCTCGGCTAGAGATATTTTCTCGATGGTGGGTATATAATCATGGTAGGATGATGCACATGGATATCTTCAGGTTCCTAATAGATAGGATGGTATCCGAGTCAGTGATATTGAGGCCATATCGCAATTATGGGTGATGGCTTGAGGATGTGACAGAGCTGCGATGTATTTGAAGAACTATGTGGTTAAAGGACTGCTTTATAGGTGTAGTGGAGTTGTTTCGGGTGAAGAGAGTATTGCAGCAGTTTGGCATAGAAAAGTATCTTACCCTAGAGCCATATATATGGCTATGGGATGTTAGAGCTCCTAGGATGGCAAAGTGCTAGGTTAGGGCCCATGGTGGAGAAGTTGGTACCACCGAGGTTAGATGTGGTAGAACCAATGATAGCGGCTATGGATGGCGATGATGTAGGGAGTATGGAGGATTATTGAGCTTAGTGGGTAGTGCATCAATGGTTGTTGCTATACTCAATAGTTACAGTGCTATGGAGTTACCGGTAGGATGAGCGGGTGAGGGAGATGTCCCTGACCCTATACAAGTGGCAGAGGCAGATCTTAAGTATTTATGTATGCTTAAGGCCATAGCTAACAAATTGTTGATGTGGTTTTGAATGTGGTTGACTAACATGAGGTTGTATGTGATATATGTAGGAGATGCCTATTGGTCGTTGATATTAGACACATCGATCCGGATGCTAACGTGGAATGTGCCTAGTGATGTATTATGTGGAGGGATACTAAAGTACGTGGATGACATCACGAATGAGCATGCCCCTCTATTTTATCTAGTAGCCATAGTAGCGACAACATGTACAAAGTGTTTCTGAATGAGAGGGACGAGGCACATGAGGAGAATCATCATGCCCAAGAGGTGGTAGGTGTTGGTTCCTTAGCTCAGGACATGTTTTCCCATTATGTGGATTTACAATGTCATTTTTCAGATTAGAACATGGATATTTCCATGTTACATATACAGGTAGAGGAGTTTTGGGGCCACGAAATGTGGCGCCACGTTGGTGGCGATCCATCAAGTTCTAGGGCTCTCATGGTACACAAGAGTGATAGTGATGATGAGGTTTGAGATTGATAATGGTATATAATGTAGGGGGCCTTGCCCCTAGTGATGAAACATACTTTTGTGATGAGGACTAGCATGAACGCTATATTTATGGACACCTTTTTTGATATATATATATATATATGATATCGATATTTGAGATGTTTTTTTATTGTGATGTAATGGATATCGTATGGTTGTATGGTTATTGTTCTAGCATGTGTATTGTGGTGTATGTGATGAATATAATTTTTATGATGATGTTAGTAATGGTAGATAAAATATGCATGGTAAATGATGATGTAGATAACTAATGTAATGTGATTGATGAGATGAATAAAGTATGTAGCACGTAGGTACTGTAATGGTGATAATAGAATAAATGTGAAAATAGATAAGTGTAGCATAATTAAGATGTGAAAATGTAATATAATGGTAATATGATAAAGTGATAAAAATAGGGGGAGGATATTAACGATGCCCCCAACATATGAATGAATAGGCTCATGTACTTAGACCCTTTGAAGTCAAGGATGAACCATATAAGAAAGAGTGCATCATCGGGAATTATTGATGTGTGCTAGAGTAACAATGGAGCATGTGATGAAAGGTTCTTAAAACTAATCCCTCAAAAGTCATGTAAGAACCATAAAATCACAAGTGCATCATCGAGAGGTAGGCGATAATGATCACCTACCAACGACTAGGAAGACGGGTGGAGGTGGATGTATATGGAATGGATGGATCATGAGTGTTTGGAACAACGTGTGTTTCATATGGAGTGACCATGGGATATACAAAGATTGGTCGAAATACATGGGATGCATGTGAGGGATACTTCGAGTGAGGTAGATGTAATGAATATGGAGGTGGAAGAAATGGAGGTGGTAGATAACATGCATGTGATGGTGGTGATTGAAGAAAAAGATAAGTACCATGTAGAGAAGACTCAGTGGGTGTATGCCTATGTTTTCATGGTGAAGGAGACAATGATTTATCATGAGATGCAAAATATATGACACCAGTGTCCTATAAATGTTGTAATTGTTCACGTAAAGTAAGATAATCATTGTCACGATGGCCACTAATATAGTGGTGATTACAAAAATATTGATCATGTTTTCATTATAAATAGTGTGGAGGGTGGTGGTGATTGTAAGGAATCTAGATTAATCACTCAATAAAAATATACCTAAGACATCATGAGGTCGAGCATTAGGTGAAAAACATAGAGGCTCACAAAGATTGAGGTGAAGTAGTAGTAGTAGTAATTGGGTGCAAAGGTGGAGAGACATGTGTAGGAGATGGGGAGGAGAATGAGGTTATTTCCTTTGCACTTTGGGTTGAGGTAAGGGTTTCTTTGGATTGTTTCTAGGAGGTGGAGTAGGAGTAGCATGGTTTGTTTGAGTTTTAGCTAAAGGTGGAGGTTGTTGAGGATGTAGAACTAGAGGTGTAGGTGGAAGAGAAGAGGGCATAGTAATAAGAGAAATGTGGGAAGGCTCTGCTAGAGAAGAAGCAAGAAGGTCATGTTCTAGGTTGATAAATTTGTAATAAAAAATCATAAAATACTCACAAGTATCATACTGTAAGTGTTTCTTTAGAGGAGAAATAAGACCATGACCAAAGAGGAACTTCTTTTCAAAGTCACGAGGATGAAAGATAAAGTGATGTATGCATTCATTAAACCATAATATGTATTCCTGAATAGATTTGGAAGATCCCTGATGGAGAGTGGGAATGTGATCATATGTGACCCTATGACCAATATTGATAATAAACCTATGAAGGAAGGAATCCTCCATGTCGTAGAAAGTGCTAATAGAACCAAAAGGGAGATGGGTATACCATTGAAGTGCATCATCAACTAGACTAAACCAAAAGGCCTTAAGTAATAGTTGATCATTGGAATAAGAGGCCATAAGAGTGTGATAATGTGCAATATGAGCATGAGGGTCACCGGTACCATCGAAGCATGTAAATTTGGGCATGGTGAAATCCTTAGGAAAGGTTGAGTTATGGATTTTTTTCCTAACGGGATTACCATGCAAGGAATTTTTATCTATAGACACGTAGTAAGCCCTAATTTCTAAGGTGAGAGAGTGAACCTGAGACTGAAGTTGTCCTACAACATGCATGAGGGATATGATGTCCTGTGATGGAATAGAAGAATATGGTAATATTGTATTAATAGTTTGAAGCTTTCCATTGTGTGTGATCATGGGTATATCAAGATGTGAGATAGTAGGCTCTAAAGCTAAAGATGCATGAGGAGTGTGTGTCAAAGGAGCTACATGAGATGATGAAGGGAAATTTTCACTAATAGTATGAGAAGGAACATGTGATATGGGTGAAGTGGAAGAAGGAAGTGTAGGTATATTAGGAGTATAATGAGGAGAAACAATAAAAGGTGGAGACTCATGCACTATGTTAGAAACAATCATAGGAGAAGAAGAAGATGGAAGAGGTGAGGCACTCTCAACAATGTAGAAAGAAGGAGACTCTGTACAAATGAGAGATGGAGTAATATGGTCAATGCTATCCGAAATGATATTATCAATAGGATCATCAAGGTAATAAGAATGTACTAATGAACTATAATGGGAGGTCACTAAAACACAATGAGAAGTGGTAGGATACATGGGAGGGGCGATAGGAGTGTCTCGCATTGATAGGTAGGAGGTAGACCAAGTTAGGAATCAATTCTTAATAGATAATCAATGATAGAAAGATCTAAAACATTAGGTGACATATCGTAGGAAGAATAATAAGGATCGAGTCTCACTGGATGACATGGTGTACAATGAGTAAAATAAATAGGGTCATCAACAAGGCATATGCTGATAGGAGAGTCAGCAGGATTGGTTGGCACATGTTTTTGACCTTCTAGGAGGAGTTGTTGAGTGGCATTGGGTAAGGTCATAGGAGTACTATATAAAGTTGTAAGTTCAGCGATGGTAGCCTCATCATAAATAGGGTTGACACTAAAATGTGACATGATAATAAAAGAAGAGCTATGCTAATGATAAATAATCAAAAATAATGTTTGAAATGATGGGTTCACCAAAATGATTAACTAAAAATAGGGTTTTTGTGATTTTTAGCTATTTTATAAGTTAATCTAAATAGAAACTAAGTGCTATATTGAAGTGATAGATCTAAATATTTTTCTTTTATATTTGAATGGATTGAAATAATAGAAATAAGAGGGATATGTTACTAACCTATAAATAACTTACCTCACTATGTATTGGACTATAGCAGACTAGTATGCGGATTGGGTAGGCTATGACCGAATGACTTCAAGAAGGGAAAAATATGAATTTTTGTTTGTCTTGGTTCCCGTGAGTGTACTAAGGTGCCCTAGGGAAAGATGCTCTAAATTCTGGGCACCGAGAACTATGAAAATCTTAGGTTCTGTGTTTGGTAGTGTCGTAAGGAGATCTAAAACCCTTCATGTTTGTCATACTATATTTTCCAGATGAACTAAATAATGACTTAAAAAATAAAAGGTTAGTGGGGTCGACTATCCTCATCCACCAAAATAGTGGACTTATCACTGAGTGTTGTACTATAGTATGGACCTTGATGTAGTTCTAGTGTGTGTGTATTTTTGTGGCTAGGATTCCCTAATGTCAATGAAGTAGTAATAAGGGGAAATAACTAGATATAAAATGTAGAATAATGGTTGGAATGTAAATAATACAACCCTTCCCATTTTTTTGTGATGCAAATGTAGAAGAAGCCCAAATGCAGTCCCTTTCCTTAGTAGATAGTTTCCCTTGATGTGTGAGATGTCTACCCATAATGTAGTGAGTATGCTTTGTTTATATAGGGATCTCTTGCTCAAATTTTGACACTAGTGACCCAAAACTGCTGACTATGACCTAGGGGAATACACGAGGTAACTATTAGGACTGACCTTGAATAAAGAAATTAAGACCACAAATTATGATGACACAGAACCTAAAATCATGGAATGGGTCAGCTTGGGGTGCCCTAGTGCAACCCTAGGTGCCCCAACGTAGACATAAAGATAACAATCCCGAACAAATTACGACATATAAGATGCCCTAAAGATGGAAAGAAATTTAAATACAACTGACAACTAAACTAGAAAAACACAATGACACCTAACTAACTGACCACAAGACCTAGAGATGGGTCACTAGTGAATAGAATTATCACACAATATCCATATATGAATTAATATACCTAGAGGTATAAATGTAATAGTAAGTGTGTAATATTGTGACTATAAAATTAATGAAAAGAGATAAAAATGATTATGTTTTAATTGTGACAAAAAATATGGACTGGAAATAAATGTGTTGAAAAGAAGTTGTTATACATTGAGGGGACTAATGAAGATGAAGATAAGGAAGAATATGAAGAGCTAACTTGGTCATGGTTGAGACATAGGAGGAGTTAAGAGATCCATAGACAATAATATCATGTTCTGAAATTTAAGGTATTAACACTCTCCAAACCCTAAAAGTGGTTGGATTATTAAAAACTATAGGGTAACAATATTGATTGACTTGGGAAGTACTCACAACTTCATTAATCATAAATTGGAGGTGTTCTTGAAATGATTTATTTATCCACTCAGAATTTCATTAATGATTCCTGATGGGGGTGTTGTTATTTTTTCAAGATAATTCCATAACATTAAAGTCACCATAGGATATTAATTTCTAACCAGCCCTTTGTATGTCAATTCCATGGGAATAGAAAATTATTTTGTAGGAGTTCAATGGCTTACCACCTTTGGAACCATTGAGATGAACTTCCATTATTTGTTCATCCATTTTCAATCGAAAGGAGGAATTTTGAACCATAAGGGTTAAGAAAAAGTCATTACAGCTTAGTAATATCTCATTAGATGCAAACATTGCTTGAAAATAGTGTAAACGGCTTTACTTTAACAACTGTTTTCATTGGAATCACATAAGTCACATGCAACCAAACCTTTGGATATGAAATAATTTGTATATGAGCACTCGGTTTGTTTGGAGATATGCCAAAACACTTACCTCAAAAAATAGACCATGACCAGACCATCTAACTATTACCAAAGAGTTAAATGCACAACATCATACCTTATAGGTACCCCTATATGAAAAAGAGTAAGACCGAGAAGATAGTACAATAGATGTTAAAAGAAGGAATTATCCATCATAATTATAGTTATTACTCTTCTCCCACAATGATGGTGTGAAGAAAAGATGATAATTGGCACATGTGTCCCGATTACATGGAAATCAATAAGTTCACAATCAAATATAAGTTTCCTATTCCTATAATTGATGATTTTCTAGATGAGTTGCATGGTGTCATTTACTTCACAAAACTTGATCTTCATCTGGATATCATTAGATTAGAATCAAAGATGAGTATGTTCATAAAATAGCCTTATGGACACATGAAGGCCATTATGAATTCTTGGTAATCCCTTTTGGACTCACAAATGCACCCACTACTTTTAAAAGTTTGATGTATTCTATCTTTAATCCATTTTTTCAGAAGTTTGATTTAATTTTATTTGATGATATATTAACCTATGATAAAACATGGGAGGAACATTTGCATCATGTAATTAAGGCGTCATAAACTCTTAAACAAAATCAAATTTATGAAAATCCCTCTAAGTTTTATTTTGGAGTCAAAGAGGCTAAATATTTGTGTCACATCGTATCTTATGAATGTATTAAAATGGATCACAAAAATATAACAACCATTCTTGAATGGAAGGTTCCCAAAACCCTATAGAATCTCCAGTGAGTTTTTGGGGTTTACATGTTATTATCATAGATTAGTAAATAATTATGGTAGCATAACAACACCACTCAAAAATTTATTGAATGAGGAATTTTTCCATTGGAATGAGGAAGCTACCATCACATTTTAGAAGCTAAAGGAGGACATGTGCACCACTCTAGTTTTAGCAACCCCATATATTTCTAAAACATTAATTATTGAATGTGATGCTTTAAGGTATGGTATGGGGAAATAATCATGAAAGAGGGTTATTCCACTTCCTTTTAGAGATACCAATTCAAAGGTAAGATTATATCAAAACTAATTTATGAGAAGGAAATGTTGTCCATACTTCATGTAGTGAAGAAATGGAGACCATATTTAAGGGTTATATATTTCAAAGTTAATACTAATCATGATAGTTTTAAATAGTTCTTATAACAACATTTACCATCTGAAGAACAAAAAAATGGGTCTAAAAATGTTGGGGTATGATTTTGAGGTAATCTACAAGAAAAGGAATGAGAATGTAGTCCCTTATGCTCTATCTCGGAAGGATGAATAAGTTGAGGCATTTTTATGTGTCATATCTATATTATAGGAAGATTGGGTAGATTATGTAAGGTTTTAATGGAAAAATGAACTTGATAGAAAAATTCTCATTCAGAATCTCTAGCATAATCCAAGTGTGTCGAAATATTTGTATGGAAAGGATATGCGTTATGGTACAAAGATAGATTATACCTATGTAAGAACTTAACCCTTAAAAATATGGTTCTATCTGAGCTCCTTGCTTCTCTAGTATGCGCATTATAGCTTCTTGAAGACTTATCATCGAATCAAGAAATATTTCTTCTAGGAAGGGATAAAAGGGAATGTCCAAATTTTTTTGGTAGAATGCATGGTTTTTCAAGAAAATAAGGGTGAAAAATTAAGTCCCCATGCATTTTACAACCTCTATCTATTCCTAACCAAAGTGGTAGGAAGAGGTTTCAATGGACTTCATCACATGATTTCCTAAATCGAAGGGAAAAATGTAATCATGGTTGGGGTGGAAAGGCTCACAAAATATTCCCATTTTTCCCCTATCACACCCATTTTTTTGTAATTACGTAGCAATAACCTTCATAGATATAGTTCGAAGCTATATGGGACACCAAATTTTATAATAAGTGATCAAGACCCTATATCAAATAGTAATTTTTGGACTGATTTATTTGCATGTTTGGGAACTCAACTAGATCATAGTTCTTCTTATCATCCCCATTCTGTGGGAAAACTAAGGTGGTAAACAAATTCTTAGAGGGATATCTTCATTTTTTTACCTCGATAAGTAATAAATATGGGTCCAATGATTACCACTTATATAACGGTGGTATAACACTTACTTCATGCTTCATGCTTCATCTAAAATGTATCCTTTCATGGCATTATATGGGTAAGATCCACCATCCATCACCTCATCTTTGAGAGTCTAACTAATGGTTTGAGAAGTTGAATAAAATATTCAACACCAACAAGAGGTACTTCTAGTCTTAGGGATAACTTGGATAGGGCACAAAACCACATGAAACAACACGAAGATCAACATCATAGTGAAATAAATTTTAAAGGTAGTGATTGGGTTTTTGTGCATTTATAACCTTACAAGAAAATGTATTTGAAACAAATAAAGAAGGATAATAATATTTCACCTAATTATTATGGCCCTTATCAAGAGTTAAAAATATTGGTAATGTAGCATACAAACTAGAACTTCCTCTGCCACTAGAATACCCCCACTCTTCCATCTTTTTTTCCTAAAGAAGGTACTTGGACAAAAGGTATCAACCCAAAAATGTTACTTGAGCTCAATGAGGACAGAAGAATCATATTGGAACAAGAATTCATCCTTCATACATGTACTAAAAAATTGAGGACCAGGTTCATCACCGAGTATTTGATCAAGTGGAAAATATAGACAATGAAGACACAACCTAGGAGGATGCAACATTCCTACATCTACATCCATAGCTTCTAAAAATTGGGGAAAATGTTGCTTTGAATGGGAGGGGCATACTACGCCCTAAATCCTATATCTTACATTGTACATGTATGGCCAACTTATGGTTATCATAAATTATTATCATGATACATATCTTTCATATGTGTTATATTATTATAAGTGGTCTAACCTTGGTGATGGAGATAACATAGAAATACTATATATAGAAGTTAGTAGGTATTATTTTATCATCATTGAGCACTTAAGTTTTACTTGTTTGGTTTGGAGGTTTCTCCTCAAAGTGGATAAGATATTATAATTTCATATTGTTATAAGTTTTCTATAAATGGATGTTTTTTTTGTTATATTGTTGCTGATATTAAAATCTATCTAAGTAATTTCATTACACGAGGTGTGACATGCCTCAAAGTATATATACTAGGATTAGAAAATTTTAGAGATCATGTACATGTGTTTCATTATATGATATCCAATATAGATGTCCAAAATGGGATAATTAATCAAAAGTGATGTATGAAAGGATCTACTACTCAATTTTTCATTCTAAGACTCAAGAGTAATCACTCAAAGGCAATCCAAATGCTAGTTTCTTAAGTGAACAAACTTTTTCTAATTTCAATATTGTACAAAAAAATACACTCATAGTTAGGAACATTTTAAACATGCTTAAATATGCCAATTAATCATGATAATTATTTTTGCAAAGTTATGATCCTTCATTTTTTTACTTTCCTTTTTGACTTCTTCCTAGGCTAGTAGCCTTACTAATTAGCACTTTTATTTGAAAATGATCAAATATGAATAAGGAAAATTGACTGGTAAATTTTTCAAATCCCAGTTTAGGCCTTTTAAATGACTATAAAGTTTCAAGGTTTCATCATTCACCCATTTCTTTGTGTTCTCTTTACACCATTTTGCTCAAACTAGTAATTAGCCCTCCGAATGAAAAGTATGCATATATAAGCCAACTGATAAACATTCAATAAAATTCACATACCTTTTCTAGCACCCATTAGGCCATATTAGCTTTAGGTAAATTTAATTTCTTCAACTCTTGACCCAGTTTTCCTAGCTCACACTCTCGTCATTTTTGCCTAGCTCGTTGAGCTTGCCTAGGGTTTAAGTAGATTTTAAGGTTTTACTTTATTTTCACCATTTCTAACCCCTTCAAACACTTTTTTAGTCTATAAAACTTCATTCATCCCCCTCATATCCATTTAATCAATTACCAACTTTATTCTAAACACTTAGCAATTTTTCTCCTTAAGTAAGTTCATTAGTTCTTGTGCTCTCTCACCCTTCAATGCTATGTTCCACCTCTTCTCCTTTTTTTCTCTGTTCTTGTTAGTTTCCTTAGAATTATTTTATATTTATCTCACCTCTTATTACTCCCTTATCTTACCTATTTCATTACCCTATATACCATTATTCACTTGAAGCAAAAACTAGTTACTTGGTCTCTCAATGTTGCTCAAGACATCCACAGTCCACTTGACTATTTTACTCACTTTTCCAACCTATTTAATGTCCTTTTGACATGTTTAAAATCCAAAAATTACCTTAATTCACTTCTTGCACCTTATTTCTCTTTTTCTTTGATTTTACTTATTCTTTACTCTTCATTGTCCTTCCTAACCTACAATAGGGTACAAACAATTGTCAACCTTTTAATGGTACGTATAAGCACTTAAAGACTCCAAAATTTGGGGTTAGCTATAACACCCTTAAAATCTATTCTCCACAAAATTTTATTAATTTCCCATGGTTCAATTTCAATAAATGGTCAAACTTTGATAGGAACCCTAGGTTAGGGTTTTCTAGGCCAGAGAAGGAAGAAATGAGTCTAGCTTAAAAATTTAAGCTTTCTAAGACCTCTAAATCATTCCTCCAAGTTTTTATTTACATTACCCACATTTCTCGTTTAGATTCCATGTTCTCAAATGGATTAGAAATTGTCCCACCATAAAGATTAGGCTTTAATTCAACTCAGAATACTGTCATTCTTTCCTTTTCCTTTTCAAACAAGGCTTTAAGAATCTCTAGGCAATATTAAGGAATTTATCTCAAGTATACTCCAGCCATGTTCTTTATGATATTTATCTTCAACACTCTCCAAACCTTATAGACACTAACATACAATTTTTAGTGTTCTTGTTTCCTACATATATAGTTTTAAGTCAAAATAGGGTTTGTAGAATGAATACCATCATGGGATTTTTAATGACTTGTTCTATTTCCCTTACCCATTCTTGTACTTCCCCACATATCATGATATTACATAGAGGTATGAATCCAATATCTTCACTAAACAATAACATTCAAATTCTTTTACCTTACTGTCTTATTTCTTGCCAAATACTTCATTCACACTGATACTCTCTATTTTTATACAAACATATAAAAATCCTCAATAAATAGAGGAATGATAAACTTCAATGGAAATAAATATCACTTTAAACAAAGATTAAATGTAAGTAAACCCTCAATCAAATTATTGCAACATTATGCATTAAAAGACTACATTTAACACTTTAAAACCTTGTATTATTCTTTATAAGAGCCAATACTAAGAAAAAACCTTCACCACACCTCCTTCATACTCTTGAAACCAAGGAAAAAAATATTCAATGCTTATAAATAATCAAAATACATCTTTTATTTCTGAGTTCAAACCCTAGGTTTGAGACCTATCCGAGAGCATGTTTCTTGTTTAAATTTTATTTCTCTTTGCATTACCAGGTTTATGAAGGATCCTAAACTTTCAAGAATGTTTGTCACAAGGTTCTCCACCCTTTACAACTATAATAAACTCCCTTATCTCACAAATTTGATTTCAAATCATCATGATTTTTCTTCATTCTATGGCAAACCCTTATTTACCGCTTTCATTATCAAATTCATTTATCAAAAAAATTGAATCCTTCATAAGACCATCTTGTGCAAGAAAATATTCATTATTTTGTGAACAATTCAATGTGACAAAAATGCAAGAAACACAGATAACTCAATCAATCATAAGAAACAACTTAAAATGTGCATGTTAAGGAGCATTCAAGAAGGGAAATCTGGTTCTTTATTATTTTTCATCAAAATTACAAACTCTATATGTGTTCTTGGCCCTCTCCCACATATTATCTCACCAAAATATTCCTCCATCATCGATAACTACTTCTCAACTTAATTTTTTCATTTTATATGCTTGAGAAAATGTGGTTTATCAATTTTTACCGAACTCACTAAGGTTATGGGTGAGTTTGACTCATGGTTTCTTACACAAGAGTGCATCTACCTTCGTCAAATTTCCCAAGGTATCAGAATGACCTATTATTACCTTTAATAACACCATTTTTATATATTATAACTTTCAAGCATATATTTGACATTCAAATTTTAAATTGTCTCTTTTGGAGGGAAACTTGAATTTTCTCACCTAACACACTAGGATGGTCTTAAAAGACCATGGAGGAGCTAAGAACACTTATCTAGACCACTACAACCTCATTAAACAACTATTTTGTCACAAAACTACACAATTGAATCCTTTACAAAGATGTTCCTACATCAAAAAGACACAGTCAATGAAATGTAGCCAAAAAAATCAAATCAAATGAGTTAGAATGATAAAATGAAAGTAAGTAACCAATAAACTATATATAATAAAATGTATAGTGGAGCTAACATATGACTAGTTTAGGCATGCCGACCTATAATACCATCAAGGAAATGATCATTTGAAGGTTTGGGATTATGGAATTCAATGTCATATTTCATGGCCAAGAATAACTAGATGTATCAAAATACAAAAATTTTCCATGAGCTAATGGTAAGCTAAATTACATATCATAGATTTTATCGTGTATGTGTTATGAAATACAAGTAGTATTAGGAACCTCATGTCTAATGAATTACTATATCCATTGTATAATGATAGATTACGTAGGTGCTATAATTTTAATATTCACAAGAAATATCATAACACTAGATTAGGGGTTAGATGAATAAGTATTATAGGATGACATTCAATTAGTGGTTTTGGCATTGAATTTTATATTATTATTGAATAATAATATGTAATATCTTAATAAAAATGGATTTATCATAAATAATACGTTGAATAGTGGCCAAATTATTTCCATGGATATACGCCAATCATCAATTCAATGTAGAATGGATTTCACACATCTTATGTATCCAAGGTCATACCAACAACATATCACATGTGCCATTAATAAGAAAGACTAAGAACCAAGTAGATATAGTGTTATATCATACCATAAGTGGTAATATAATTACCCAAAGATAATTAAAACATTATCTTTCCAATTCATTTAATATAGATGTTGCACCCATCGTTATGTGTTTGTGTGCCCAAGGCTAGTGAGTGATGTCATTATTAATATGATTTTTCTTAATCTAGTTTTCACCATAAATATCTATAAGGGATGCTAATCGATCAATGTACTATGAATAAAAGAGCATTAATGGTTTTATAATTTTTGATCTCATATAATAAAATAGTAATAGAAGGTAATTATAATCTCACATATGTGAGTGTATTAATGAGTTCATCTATATAATTATCAATAAAAAACTCTAGGAGTGTAGTTGTAGACACAAAATCCATGTACTTGGGTAGATTTATAGGTCATAGAGCATACTAATATATACATGATTCCTAAGAAAGAAAACTAGTAATTGAAAATGTATTTTGGGTCTTTTTCTTTGTTTCTTATACTCTTATTGACCCTACACACCCTACAAACTTGTCGGTATCTGAATAATTTATCTTTTATGACCTTAAACTAACACCCACTTATGACATAAGTTCTATGGTGTTCCTATCCCATATGGGTGCTCCCGACCCTATTTACTTTTTTCTTACTCTTTTGAGTCTATTTTACTTTTCGATCATCTTTTACAACTTCAAGTCATCCTTCGAGTTGTCAATTACAAAATTCAAACAAGGGAATCATATATATATATAGTTATAGCTCTCAAATAAGGGGCCAAGCCATATAATTATCTATTATCACCTAATCTTGCATCCAAAGATATAAGAGCATCGTAAAACATCCATCTAGCACACTCACACAAGGGATAAGGGATGCATCACTCTACATACTTAGCATAGGAGGGGAAGTTCATTCTAGTTAATCTCACACATTCTATACATTTGCTACATTCTAGATCAAGCCCATTATCATTATGTAACTTTCACAAGGGAATCCTAAGGCATCATTACAAAAACATTCACATAGAACTACATGGATTATTGTTAACTTTACAAGTTACCCTTGTTGGAAAGGCCATTAAAGTTTTTACAAATTATTTGTCCTTCCATTCCAAAATTTTTACTTTGAGAATTTTACCTCATCATACGAAATTGGATTTCATATTTTTAATTACATTTTATCTACAAAATTGAAGAAGTATTCCGAACTCTGAAATTACAAAATTTAGACTTCTGAGGTTCTTAGTTTTGGAAACTCAGAGTTTTATTACTTTCTTGTGAAAATACTTCAACGAATTCCAAGTCCGAAATCCCCAAGTTATGAAATTTTGAACTGTAGGGTTTCGTGTTTCATATTTTTGGTGTGCATTTTTGGTAATTTCAAACCAAAATTTCCAAAGTCCAAAAGCTCAAATTTCTTAAATTTTAGACTTTTAGAATTTAGGAGTCTCTGCGTATGGTAAAACATTTGAGTGGGAAATTTGGAGTTTAGACTTCTGAAACATTAATTTTCCAACGACGTCACATGTGTTAGCCCTTGAACATTAATTTTCTGGTTTACTAATATAAATTCTGATTTTCACACATCATTTTCACCTAGTAATTATACTCTGACATTCAAAATTTTACTGAAACCTCTATGAAACTTCCTAAGGAATTTTTTAAAGGTAAATTTTTATGATTTTCTTTTTGGTTAGGGTTTCATTTTGGCATCTAGGTTTTTGTTTTTCCTTTTCTTGTTTATTTGGCCTCCTCTTCCTCATTGTGTCATGAAATCCATTTTCAAGCCCAAATATGGTTTCCATGGTTGTGTTCCACTTAAACCTCTTTACAATAATAATTTTAATCAAAGTTCCAAGTTTCAAAACAATCAAAGTTAATTGTATTTTGAACCATTTCAAGTGTCATTATGTTTTCATTCAATTTTACAACCTTCAAATATTTGGAGATTTTGGGGTTCCATTTTTGGGGTCTCGGAAGTTGAAGTTTTCAGAGTTCAAGCCTTTCGGAGATAGAGGAACTTTAGGGTTCAAAATCATTTCATTTCAAAGGTTTGCATATTTGGAATTCAAAACTTTTTAATTTTAGATTTCAAAACTCGTGATGTAGGATACTCATATTTTAGGGCTTCAATGAATAGGTGGATTCAGAACTTTTTGATTTTAGACTTCAGAGATTAGAATATTTTAGATACTTTGGGACTTAAGATTTTGGACTTTTAGAATTCAACTAATTTTTATATAATTGTGTCTTAGGTTCTCATTCGTAGTTCGAAGTCTAAAATTCGAACTTCGACTTTGGGTTTTTTTTTTTAGTACAAGATTATTTTGTAGGTTATTTCTCAAGTACATATACACGTTTCGAACGTTTGAATTTTGTGAGTTTGTGAATAACTATTTTTATTCTTCTTCAAAAGGAAAATACAAGATGAAGTATACCTATTTGGGGGTGTCTCCTCCCACATATGTATCTTCATATATGGAAAATATTGGGGATACCAATCTTGGCACATAGATATGATGACCAAGTTTATACAAAGGGTTAAGGCCCCATATAATAAATCTTAGATGTATGAACTCTTTGACATCAAGATTCCTCTTGTGACTACCTTCCACCATCTATGCAATGTCTTGAATTCATTTTGACTACAACTTCACACTTTGACAAGGCCACTTGTGCTTTGTAAAGGATGATGATGGAAATACTATTATCAAGTTGGATAGTGACTTCTTCAAAGATATTTTCAAAATATGTGATGTTGAAAATATTCAAAGATAACCCCTGAATCCACAATTGAGCATTAGGCCACAAAAAATGAGGTTTTTGCAAAGGTCCTATTGGCGAGAAAAACTATCAGGTGGAAAAACTAGAGGTTTTATTTCCATTTTTCTAATAATATAAGTACCTCTACCTAACTAGTGCAACTTATGTACATACATGCGGGAGAAAATGTGGATTTTTGTTGTGGTCTTATGACCGGGGATATAACAGGACACTCCATTGACCACTGTGGAAAAGCTATTAATTTCTTACTAATGATGACTTTGTCTAAAAAGTGGGAAAGGGGAGTGAGAAATGAGATAGGGGAACTAATGTTGCAAGTAGGAAATAAAATTCTTGCACACACTAGTTACAAACTTCAACACATGCATTTATGAGAAGAAACAACCCTACAAATGGCAACAAGATGAGATAATATTGCAAAATTAAAGTTTCTAAAATATCCTCATCAAAAAGGGTAGAAACTCCTTCTTCTTGTCTTGATGCTTAAATAGAAGTTTTGCATAGTGTGGGAATGGAAGAAATTTGAGAGTGGAGGAAATTATAAGAAAATGGATCTCCTTTGATTTCTCTTAGTACAATGCACTCTTGCATTTACAAGATCAATTTCCAACCCTTTGAAGTGGGAATGGCTTTACAATTTATATAATGAGAGGTGACTTATCGTCTACCCCCAATTCTTTTCATATGTCCTCACACAACTTAAAACTTTTCAACTTCTTAGGAAAATTGTGAGTTCCTTTTTATAATATAAAGGTGACTTATTACATTAGAAACATTAAGACATATGAAAAAGTGCAAGCCCAATGCAAACATTGATAAGAGAGAGAAAGATGGGGGTATGAAGAGAAGAGCGAGAGAAGAAGAAGAGGATATGTTTCCCCGATGAATTTTGACGATCCTCATTGATGGAAATCCCCAATGTGATGAAACTCGAATCTTCAAACTCATGTGAAAATCCTTCAAATTATCTCACAAATGCTTTGGAATGAGTTTTTAAAAACACTACTGAATGGTTCTTCCAATGACCATGAAGTGAGTGTTGGGAGATACTATTGAATTCTCTGAGATGAGTCTCGAATTCCCTATGAGCAATGCCCATGGATGATCCTGAATGATGGTATTGACCTGAATGATCATCCCTCTATGTCCCATTGTTCCAAAACTTCCCCTTGAGTATGACTTACCATTGATAGCGAGTACCCACATGGGAGACTTACTATTTATAGTAAGAGGTGATTCTTGCTTCTTCTTGACCATCTTGATGTGATGAAGTTCTTCATTCAATCTTGTGCACACTACCTTCACCTCGACCACTTCTTGGGTTGACTTACTATTTTTAGTAAGCACCCATATAGAGAGCTTACTATTTTTAGTAAGTGGTCATTTTAACTATTTTATGCTTCGGACAATCATTTTGGCTTCCTAGTGATCTTCAATGCACACTACCTTTTCCATAGCCACTTTTGATGATGACTTTCCAAACATAGTGAGTTTGTATAGGAAAACTTACTATTTTTAGAAAGTGGAATTCCACTACTCGGTTTGCAATGGAACATATTTTTATAGACTCAGCTTGTTGTTGCTATCATGTCCTTTGAACTTCACTTCATTTCACCCACTAGAATACTTGGAAATATAATTTAACATTTTCACCTAGTAGTGGCTTCGAGCACGGAGCTGCCATGATGGCCATTAATGGAGCTTGAAATTTTCAGGTCTGATTTTTGTCTTCATTCACAAAGAAAAGAAATCCATTGTGATAGGTTTTCCATTTGGATTTTGTGTGCAATATTTTAGCTCGTTTCCATTACCGGATTGATGGGAAATCTGAAAAATGTGATCAGTTGTATGAAATGGGGATTTTGTTGGAACAAATTTTTCAGGGCACCATTTGACCTCCCATTTGTTCTATCTTGATTTTCATGAAAAATGTGGAAGTCTGCAAAAGGAGGCATCTCACTCTAACTTGTATTTTGCAAGATATGAGGATTTTTGATTCGGTGACTTCTTGGTTATCTCGGCAAAATATCTTCGTTTTTTTACTTCTCTACCATTTCTCTTTTTTTACCCATTTTTTCTCTATGAACTATGCATTTTCATGAATTGGATGGTTTTTGTGGCCATGGAAGTGCTAGTTTAGAAATAATAATGGTGGACCAGTGTCACGGACAATCATGGACAAAGCCATGGCAATGTATGAAGCTATGAAGAAGAAATGGGGGGAAAATGGCTAAGTGTCGGATTTAAATTATTCAAAAAAGAATGCACAGAAAGGGTGGGGTGAATTTTTTCATGTTTGATGTCCCTCACCTCAAAGGGACGTGAGGGACATCAAATTCCATGGTGAGCAAGGTGATGACATGTGGTAGAGATTTGACGGTTGAGAATGGAGGCCTAACAAACACCCGGGTAAAACATCATTTAGAACACACATTCCATGCCAATCAATCTCATAATAGATAACCATATGTAAACTTGTAATGACTCGGTATACATCTCTCATTCCATGACTCGGTTACCAACCGATCTCTCATGTTAACTTAAAGTATAGAATACTTTATGTATACTACATATACTTGGTTTCCTACCCTATTCCAGTACTTGAGTGATCTCTCATTTAAAGAACCTATCTAAATATTTGTTACCAATATTCATCCGACATCACGTTGCTTTTAAACTAGGTGACATAGACAACATGCAACCAACAACTTGCTTGATACTTTGGCCAAATATTTTCAACATACTGTTCATGTTACTATTCCTAGATGACATACTCATCATTTTGAATACATCCTTCACCTCACTCTTCTTATCTCTAGAATGGTCTTTACTCGACTACCATCACCCACTTGCCCAAGGTTTGACCCTAGCCCAAGTTTAGCAACATAATTTGTTATAGAAGATGCTCATGATGACTTAGGGTATATGGGCATACTCGGCTGACCTAAGTCATCCGAATGTGCCAAGGTACCCTGAGTCATTGAAAGCTACTACCTATCCTAAACATGCTACTAACTTGACCTAGAGAGAAACTAAGTTCAAGTCCAAATGTGTGTAGATCTAGATGAACAAATATGGGGTGTTGCCACATGTCAACTACAACATCTATATCCTCTGAGAAGTCCCAGGACTTCTCGAGGGTACAATCCTGCAGTTGGCATGTGCCAACATCCATTAGAACTGATTCATCAAGATGTACATACCCCCTTAGTGGTCATTAATCATAATTAATATTGGATTAAGATTCAGATTACAAAACCATGCCTAACCCTAATTCCATCATTCATTAAGTTCTTTATCCATAACTAGCCTTTGATTAGATATGGAGAACTTCATTAATTCATGTTTGCATTGTTGTTCATTAACGTGGCATAACAAGCAGTTATCCCAAAAATAGACAACAAACATCAAACGTTTAATTCTTAATGCAACCTAGCTATCCAAATCAAGTGTGTCATCCACCTAGATTCAGCTAGTGTTTACTTTATAAATAAAGTTATAAAGATTAAAGATCATAACCACTATTCCTTTTATCTTTCATTCTTTGAGAGAGGAAGAGTCTTCCTCTACATGGTTAGATGTTAGGTTTAACATAACCTTTTTATCATTCATTACTCATATAGTTTAATTGTATGTCCCAAGCATATTTCATTATTAAACTATAGTTGTGTAGTTAGAGAATGACATCTTTTGCAATTTAACAAGTTCATTATAATAAGGGAGATTATACTATCTCCTTAATCCAACTTATTATCTTATAACAACAATAGTATACAACAGATATAAAGAATACCACCAAGATATCACTATTATTTCCATCATACAAGTACAAAAGAATTCACACCACAAATTGGAGTCCAACTCAAAACCTTTCAATTCATGATGATAAATATACATTTACAAGACTATGCATTTCAAACATTCTACATGTCAATCAAAATTAAGATCTTAAAAGAACATCACTTTTCTTTTCCAATACAACTCAAGAAGATTCAAATCCTTTACATAAGATCCAAAATTAAATAAGCCAATGCATCATAAAAAAATTTTCCTTCTTTTATCACTTACGATGTCCATCTGCAAAAATTTCTAGCACGGGTCAGTTCAATGAACTAAGCATGATAAGCACTAAGCATTAAAGTGAAGTGCATTCCACTAATTGTTCCATTAAAACAACTCTTCTTTAATGAAACAATTAATATATCATACAAATAATCATAAGTAATAACATCTAGAAAAGAAGTACAATTAAAGAGTCTGAATTCACTTTTAAGAAAAGAGCATAATATAATCCACAACATCTACATTATATCATAAGGTTTAATTGATCCTATCAATTACTTTAAAACAATCAACAAGTCTTGTCATCCAATTGTTTCATAGTTCTATAAGAATAGAAATACACATTTATCTTTACTAAGCAAAAAAAGAAGTTAATTACAACATAACTCATATTAGATGCTTCATCTTTCCATATAAGCAAAAGAAGAAGAATCAATACATACTTATTCCCCATACACTAATCATCTGAAAGATAAAAATAAGTTTAGAACACACAAAAACTACTCAGTTCAAAGATAACAATATAAGGATTCAACATTAAAGGAAAAACATCTAACAAGAATCCCAAATCAATCCAAGTAGGGGTAGAGAGTCAAAATAGTCCTCCTGCAAGTCTAAACTAACTTCCACATGTTAGAAGATATAATTCAAAAATCTGAAACCAAACATTCCACAACCCAAGCTAGACTCACACAAAATTAATCTCTTATCCAGTCCATCCAAGAAGGATTCATAATAAGACAGAGTGCAAAAAGAGACAACCTTCCAATATCAATCCAAATGGAGTATGACTCAATCAAGAAAAATAGTCGGTCTAAGCATGTTATTATTTTCTTTCCAACATACCGACTCAACTAATCTCTTCCACATCATTACAACCAATGACTTATACAAAGTAGACCAAACAATCCACAAGAAATTTCCATCTCAGAAGAGAATCGAATATAGAAAAGTTCAATCAAATGAACTTATCCAAACAACAGTAAAAAGGGATCTCAATTAGAAAAGGGCCAATCAATAATTTATTTCATTTATACCATCAAATGAATTCCCAATTCTATTTCAAACTTAGAAGTTCTTTAACTAGTTCCCAAGAGAGAACACAAAACCAAACACACAGTTAAAAGAAAGCACACTTCTAGTTTCCCTTACAAATCTTTACCAACTGGTTTATCTATTCCCATTCATTAAACACAAGTTCAAATTCAATTCTCGAAAAAGTACACAGTATAGTCCCTAAAAATATATACTGTCCCCAAGAGAACATATTCCTTTCTCTTTTTAAAACCCAAGATTCATTCAATGAATCCAACAAGGAATAGAAATCCACAAACAATATAAAGATATACAAGGTTCAATACAACTCACGAACTCAATAGATACTGTATTCCCAACTTCTAGGTCTTACACGACTCCAAATAATAGAGACATAAAGTTCATGGTCATCATGAAGACAAAATCAGTGAGACAACCCCAAACCAGAGATGATAAATCCTATCAACAAGATTCAGCATGGGAGAGTAATCAACTCTTCTTTCCCTAAAAACCAGAAGTCTATTTAAGAGGATCTGAAGGTAAGTAAGAAAACCCAATATATGTTTAAGACAAGTACTGTCCCAAACTTACCTCCAATCATGACTGAAAATAAATCACAACAAGGACTCTCAAGTTCCATCTAAAATATTATGACAAGAAGGTATTTGTTTCAAATTGATCACAAGAAGGAGAATGCATACTACATTTCCATAAGCCTCTAAAATATTAACGACTATTCCAAATGAACTATAAATCATCCAAACCCATAACAAGATGTAGTTCCAGTCCATTAATCCCTCAAACAAAACAATCAAGCTTTCCACAAGACATGGGATTTCTCAAAGAAGAGGAGGAGAGAGTATCCTCCATACTTACATGCCCTTACCAGTTCAAGAACATGGTACAATCTAAAAGATAGAAGTACCACAACCATTCCCACTCAAGAAGCTACATGAGAAGATCTCAAAAGAGATTACCAAAACAACTTAAACCAAAACTAATCTCTCAAGTCTCTTTTGAGCAGACAGTTCCCAAAATGAGTTCAAAGCATTTTCAAATCCTTGAATATGAGTAAAAATCCAGCTCAAAATACAAGTACAGAATCAAACACATCAATTCAACTACAAGTTCAAAACATACAAGTACTAAATACGAGTACAGTGTCAAACATGAAGCTTCAAAAAAAATTAAACTACACAAAGCTCTAATACTAGCTCAGAAAAACACAAAGCTCCAATACAAGCTCATAACAAACACAAAGCCCCAATACAAGCTCAAACAAAACACAAGGCTCCAATAAAGTTCAAACAAAAACACAAGCTCCAAATAATAGTTCAAAACCATAAGGCAAATGAATGCAATGCCCATTCAAAAACACCAACCTCGAATACAAGTTTTAGAATGAAATACAAAGCTTCAAATACAAGTTTCATGCATGCATGTCACCATTAAACTAGCACAGAGAAAGTTTCCCAAAAACTAACATTACTATGCAATGGATTTACATCCCAAAATCACAGAGATTCATAAAAACATGCAAGTAATTAACCAGACAAATCATGCAAATATTTATCTCATGAGAGCAGAGTTGTTTTAATGAATCATTTAGAAGAAAGCAAGAAATCTTAATGGGTAGAGCCTATCATGCCTGATAGTGCTTCTAAATTCAAGGAGACTTCCAACCGAGCTTCCCACTCTTTTTCTTCTCCACAAAATCAACAACCAAACAAATTTTCTTCCAATGCCTCATATACATTCCTTTGATCGAAAATAGACCAGAGAAACCAAAAATAGCCACGAAGTAGAAGTCAAACTGCTTGGTTCAAAGAACCAGATAGCTCCATGCAGAGAAAAATTCACGACATGCAAAACCAAACAACCTCCCACAAATCCACCTCCCTTGTTTCCAAGATGGTTTGCACACAAAAACCGAGGTCCATTAATGTCATTACTCCCAAATCTCCCACTTATCTCTCCTTGCCACCACCTCCCAAAATTGGTGAATGCCATTTCCAATTAATATGCAATTCCATATTTAGTGAAGCCTCCACGTAAGCCCCCACTAAAGTTAACTAGCCTTTGCCAAAATAGCAGTACCTCCATGCATTAAACCCAATCAAATCACTTAAATGCCATTGGAACCATCACCTTAGTGCCATGCGACCCTTAGGTTCCTTTTTAATAGTTTAGGCTAGATTTCCCAAATACTTAGGTTAGTCTAACTATAATTACCTTAGGTCTTAAACATTTCCATAGGTAATTTCCAACTTAGGTTAGATTAAATTCACAACCATTAGTATTAGGCATTAGGTTAAAATAGTCTAGTATCACCTTAGCAATTTTCTCCCTTATTCATTTAGCACAAGAGCTTAGGTTAGGACACCATCCCAAAAAATAGAATAAGAAGCTTAGGTTAGATTATAACCCAATTAAGTAGACATAGCTAGGAAGTAGGTGCTCTTACCTAGTTTAGGATACCATTAGGATAATCCTTTAGTTTTAGGATTTTGATCCCCTTCATAGTCATGAAGTAGACTATATTTTTTTTTACACCATTAATGTCCTACAGAGATCAATCCCAAAGACCCAAGCACAACATACAACCGAATGAAGGCACATTTCACACAAGACCAAAGAATTTGTAAAATACAAAGTTCAGTCCACTATGTCTCTCAAACTAATGAATGTCAATTTACCATTCAATCCATTAAGAAGATTTAAAACATTCCTTGGATCACTAAAATTGATCCAAGGATGAGTCATCAAAAGAGATAAGTTTGCAACTCTCAAAATCAGATTGCAACTTATCAATAAGAAGTGAAAATGGATTCTTGCAAGCCATATCATTCCATTCTAAAGAATCCAAGAGTAGAAATGATTTATCCATAACAAGCATGATTTTCAACAATCAAGGGAACACACCTCATTCAAGAAAATCACATGCCAACGCTTGTAATGCAAAAGAGAAATATAACAGTTTGTCCAAGGTGTTACATACTTCCCTCCTAAAAAGAATCATCATCCCGATGATTATCTCATTTTGATCATTGCATTAAGGATAATCAATTTATTCACTTTCTTAACATATGTTTGCAACAATATCAGAATTTAAAGTTCCAAAATCAGCATTCACATAGTTTTTTATTTAAAAATAAATAGTTATTATCCCCCAAACTAGCAGACTTATTGACATATAAAGATAAAATCACAAATTTTTTTTCATCATCATAGTCAATTCTGATCAAATAAATATGGAAAAGTAGTTTTCATATCTTCCAAGTTTTCCTAGGTTGCACTTTCTTCATTAAACTGGTCCCACTGGACCTTACATTGACTTATTTCATGATTTCTTAAATGCAACTGGTGAGTTTCCAACACTCGTATGGGTTTAACCATGATTATTCTTGGGTCTTGGACCTGCAAGGAATTCCAATTTAACACATGTGATAAATCTGAAACATATTTCTTAAGCAAAGAAATATGGAAAACATCATGCATTCATGACAAAGTAGGAGGTAATGCTAAATGGTAAGCTACAGGTTGATTACTTCAACTATCTCAAAGGGTCCCACATAATGAGGTGATAACTTGGCAGCCTTGCCAAAAGTTATAGAGCTCTTTTTCGTTTAACCCAAGAAAGACTTTCTCACCAAGTTCAAATTTCCTATCAACCCACTTTAAATCAACATAACTCTTTTTCCTATCTATCTACTTTTTTTCAAGTGCTCACGAATCATTTTAACTTGTTGTTCCATTTCCATAAGGATTTCAGGTCCAATTACCTCTCTATCCTCAATGTTGTCCCAACTAACAGGGGTTCTACATTTTCTTCCGTATAATGCTTCAAAAGGTGCCATCTTAAGAGAGGCATGATATGTGTTATTATATGCAAACTCAACTAGTGGAAGGTACTCTTCCCACTTATACTTGTTGATCCATACAATACATTCATAACATATCCTCTAAAACTTGATTAACTCTTTCATTCTGTCCATCCATTTCCTGGATGATACATAGAACTGAAATTCAGCTTAGTTCCTAGAGCTGCATTAAGCATTTTCCAAAACCTTGACGTCATTCTAGGATCTCTATCAGATATGATTAATTCAGTACTCCATGTAATCTAAAATTTCATGTACAAATATTTTAGCCAATACAGGAGAATCATCCTTCAGATTACCAACAATAAAATGTGCTACCTTCATTAGTTTATCAACAACTACTAAAATAACATCATGTTTATTTCTTGACATAGGTAACCCTTGTACAAAATCCATGCTTATTACTTGCCATTTGTACTGTGGTATGCTATGAGGATACAATAAACCGGCTGGGTGCATATGTTCAACTTTAACACGTTGACATTCAAGGCAATGTGTCACAAAATCAATAACATCCTTTTTCATCCCTTTCCAGAAATATTGTTGTTTTATATCAACAAGCATCTTTGTAATACCAGGTGTCCAAAAAAGGTGAATTGTGAAATTCTGCTAACAATTTCTTTCTTAAATCATTTAGCGTGAAGGTATGTATACTCTATTTTCAAATCTTAAGATTCCTTCATTATCAAAGTGAAAACCTTTATACCTCACATCATTTGATCTGCAACAAGCGTTGTCTTTACTTGTTGAAAGTAAGAATCAGATTCCATAACACTTTTTACTTCATCCTTAAACTGAGTTCTCAATGTTATAAGAGCATAAATGTGCTTCCTACGACTTAGAGCATCAACCACTCTATTTTCCTTACCTTTGATGTAATTGATGTCAAAATCATATTGAGACAAAAACTCTAACCATCTTCATTGTCTTGCATTTAGATTTGGCTGAGTGAAAATATACTTCAGCCCAAGATGATCAGTTTTCAATTCAAAAGGTTTACCAAGTAGGTAATGCCTCCAAACTTGTAGTGCATGAACAATGGCAACAAGCTCTAAATCATGTGGAGCATAATTCAACTCATGTAACTTTAGTTTTCTACTTTCATAAGCTATGACATGATCATTTTGTAACAAAATACCTCCTAGACCTTCACCAGATGCATCCATTACTTACTACCATAAAGTCTCCATTAGGATCTGGTACCACTAGAATAGGTGTTGAAGTTAACTGTTCCTTCAAAGTTTTGAATGCAATTCACATTTCTCACTCCAAACAAACTTCTTATCCTTCTTCTATAAAGAAGTTATTGGTGCAACCACCTTAGAAAAATCTTTTACAAATTTTCTATAGTAACCAAAAAGCCCCATGAAGCTTCTAACTTCATGTACATTCTTTGGTGCAGGCCACTCAGTTATAGCTACAATTTTAGAAGGATCTACAAAAATTCCATTCTTACTTATTACATGTCCCAAATAGTGCACTTTTGTGTCATAGAAAGAACATTTAGATAACTTACCATATAACCATCTCTTTCTCAAAATTTCCAAAACTATCTTCAAATGCTCATGGTGTTCCTCTATACTTTTAGAATATATGAGAATGTCATCCAAGAATACGAGCACAAATTTGTCCAAGTATTCTTGAAAGATATTATTCATTAAATTCATAAATGTTGTAGGTGCATTTGTTAATCCAAAAGGTAAAACCATGAACTCATAATGTCCATACCTTGTTCTTGAAAGTTGTTTTATGAATGTCCTCATCCTTAATCCATAATTGATGATATCCAGATCAAGATCTATCTTAGAATATACCGATGCTCCATGCATCATCTGATCAAATAGATCATCAATCTAGGGAGTGGGTATCTATTCTTGATTGTTGCTTTGTTTAACATTCTGTAATCAATGCACAATCTAAGTGTTCCATCTTTCTTTTTCACAAAAATTACTGGTGCTCCCCAAGGTGAAACACTTGGTCTAATCAAACCTTTAGAAAAAATTTCTTGCAATTGAGCCTTAAGCTCTACTAATTCTATAGTAGTCATTCTATATAGGTGCCTTAGAAATAGGCTCGGTTCTAGGCTTGATCTCAATTGTGAAGTCAAACTCCCTTTTGGGTGGAAGACCTGGTAACTCTTCCAAAAACACGTCATTGAAGTTTTGTAACAACGGATATCATTCCAAGACATCATTGTTCTCTTCATTTTTCTATAATTTTACTACATATAAGGTACAACCTTTATTTTTGGCCTTTTTAAGTTGCATAGCTGACAATTTTCTAACAAAAATCTCATGTTTCACACCCTGAATCTCTGTTTTTTCAGGTCATCTAAACAACTAATGTGTTTTTCAAAATAGTCCACTTTAGCCTTATGTTCTGCTAACCAATTAACACCTATGATTACATCATAAGACCCCAAAGGTGCAACATAAAGATCAACTTCAGTGGAAAAACTAGGTAAGTCAAGGACTGCTCCAAAAAGACACATACTAACTATATGAACAACATTGTTTCCATAATGTACAATCCATGTTTTATCCATGTTTCCAGCTTTTCTTTTTAGTTTTGATGCTAATTTACTAGAAATAAAACATTCAGTAGCTCTAGTATCAAAAAAATAATAGTTATAGGTATGCAAATAACTTACCCAGAACCTCTATGGGCATGTGGCCTATTTTTTTTTCAGCTTTTTTGTCACTATCTGCATATGTATCTTGTGTTGTTGATTACGATCATCCTTTTTCAAAGGGCATTGATTTGCATAATGATCTTTTCCATAGTTATAACAGCCTCCTACAGGTCCCTTTCTAGGCTCAAATTTATTTCCAGCCTTAGAGTTATCATTCTGACCTCCATAGGACTTTTGTCCATTATTATTGTTCTTGACAAAGTTGTTTTGTGCATTACCAACAAACTTATTTGTTGCTTCTTTCTTATTAGTATCAGATGAAAAACTTACTTTTCATTCCAAATTTCTTCCATGGTCCTTTCTTAGGTGCAAGAGATGATGAAGAGGAGTTGGGGATTTTCTTCCTTACTTCCTCCTTATGAGCAGAAATTGCCTTCAATTTCTGTTCCTGCCTTATGGCCTTTTCAACAACCCCTTCCATCATGGTTGGGCTGTGAACATCCACCTCTCCTCCTATAATGGGATTCAATCCCATGATGAATTTCCATATCCTAAACTTCTCATCAGTTTGATACTTGAGGTACATACTTAAGGAGTTTAGTAAACCACTCCCAATACTCAGTTACAATTAGCTTTCCTTGAGCTAAGTTCTAGAATTCAGTCATTTTTTAATCATAGTAAAGTTGTGGCAGCCAACGTTTCCTAAAGT
Source organism: Taxus wallichiana var. yunnanensis (assembly GCA_018340775.1). Classification (NCBI taxonomy): domain Eukaryota; kingdom Viridiplantae; phylum Streptophyta; class Pinopsida; order Cupressales; family Taxaceae; genus Taxus; species Taxus wallichiana. The sequence continues at coordinate 95,029,314 of CM031239.1, read as the reverse complement.
AACCTTTAAATTGATCCCATGTGATATTAGTTTCATCAATGTTTAACTCAACCTTACGGTTGTCCCACCATGAAGATGCCTCATGGGAAAGCTGATATGCTCCCCATATCACCTTTGTTTCTTCTAAGAAATTCCTTATTGCAAAGTATTTCTCCATTTTCACTTGAGCCAATTCTCAGCCCCATCTCCTAATGTGGTGCCATCAAACTTGGGTGGACTTATCCTTTTTATATCATTAGTGAGTTCAACTTCCAACCTAGCCTTTTTTGTTCTCAAGCTGATCAAGTATGTTCACATTGTTATTATCAACACCTAAATTGGCATTGTCCTCAGAGGTGGCTGATTATTATTACCAACATCTTCTTCCTCCTCATTTCCCATTACTTGTTGTTCAAGTATAGCCAAATGATCTCTTGTGTCCAATAGGGAAGCAAGGATCTCATCGAGTTTTTGGGTAGTTGTTGCTCCTTCCTCAGGTGGAGGATTATTTGCAACATTTCCTCTTGTTCTAACCATTTTCTGTTAACAAGAAAATTTAAGTTTCATCAGATTATGGACACAATAGGTCCAAGAGCTGCAACCTTCTCTATACCAAGATGTAACATTCCCATTTTAAGACTTTAGAAACAAGGGAAAAAAATTTTTTTTTAACATAATGTTCTCTATTCTAAATAAAACATCATTTAGAACACACATTCCATGCCAATCAATCTCATAATAGATAACCATATGTAGCTAGTAATGACTCGGTATACTACCGATCTCTCATTCCATGACTCGATTACCAACCGATCTCTCATGTTAACTTAAAGTATAGAATACTTTATGTATACTACGTATACTTAGTTTCCTACCCTATTCTAGGTACTGAGTGATCTTTTTAAAGAACCTATCTAAATATTTGTTACCAATATTCATCTGACATCACGTTGCTTTAAACTAGGTGACATAGGACAACACAACCAATAGCTTGTGATACTTTGGCCAAATATTTTCAACATATTGTTCATGTTATTATTCCTAGATGACATACTCATCATTTTGGAATACATCCTTCACCTCACTCTTTTGTTATCTAGAATGGTCTTTACTAACTACCATCAGTCCACTTGCCCAAGGTTTGACCCTAGCCCTAGTTAGCAACATAATTTATTATAGGAAGATGCTCACGATGACTTAGGGTATATGGGCATACTCGGCTAACCTAAGTCATCCGAATGTGCCAAGGTACCCTGAGTCATTGAAAGCTACTACCTATCCTAAACATGCTACTAACTTGACCTAGAGAGAAACTAAGTTCAAGTCCAAATGTGTGTAGATCTAGATGAACAAATACGGAAGGGTGTTGCCACATGTCAACTACAACACTATATCCTCGAGAAGTCCTAGGACTTCTCGAGGGTATAGTCCTATAGTTGGCATGTGCCAACATCCATTAGAACTGATTCATCAAGATGTACATACCCCCTTAGTGGTCATTAATCATAATTAATATTGGATTAAGATTCAGATTACAACAACCATGCCTAACCCTAATTCCAACATTCATTAAGTTCTTTATCCATAACTAGCCTAATTAGATATGGAGAACTTCATTAATTCATGTTTGCATTGTTGTTCATTAACGTGGCATAACAAATAGTTATCCCAAAAACAGGACAACAAACATCAAATTTAATTCCTAATGCAACCTAGTTGTCCAAATCAAGTGTGTCATCCACCTAGATTCAACTAGTGTTTACTTTATAAATGAAGTTATAAAGATTAAAGATCATAACCACTATTCCTTTTATCTTTCATTCTTTGAGAGAGGAAGAGTCTTCCTCTACATGGTTAGATGTTAGGTTTAACATAACATTTTTATCATTCATTACTCATATAGTTTAATTGTATGTCCCAAGCATATTTCATTATTAAACTATAGTTGTGTAGTTAGAGAATGACATCTTTTAATTTAAACAAGTTCATTATAATAAGGGAGATTATACTATCTCCAAAATATAACTTATTAATTGATTAAAAAAATAGTATACAACAGATATAAAGAATACCACCAAGATATCACTATTTTTTCATACAAGTACAAAAAGAATTCACACCACAAATTGAGTCCAACTCAAAACCTTTCAATTCATGATGATAAATATACATTTACAAGACTATGCATTTTAGACATTCTAGCATGTCAATCAGAATTAAGATCTTAAAAGAACATCACTTTTCTTTTCCAATACAACTCAAGAATGATTCAAAATCTTTACATAAGATCCAAATTAAATAAGCCAATGCATCATAAAAAAATTTTTTCCTTCTTTTATCACTTACGATGTCCATCTACAAAAATTGCTAGCAGGGTCAGTTCAATGAACTGAGCATGATAAGCACTAAGCATTAAAGTGAAGTGCATTCCACTAATTGTTCCATTAAAACAACTCTACTTTAATGAAACAATTAATATATCATACAAATAATCATAAGTAATAACATCCAGAAAAGAAGTACAATTAAAGAGTTCTGAATTCACTTTTAAGAAAAGAGCATAATATAATCCAAACATCTACATTATATCATAAGGTTTAATTGATCCTATCAATTACTTTAAAACAATCAACAGGTCTTGTCATCCAATTGTTTCATAGTTCTATAAGAATAGAAATACACATTTATCTTTACTAAGTAGCAAAAGAAGTTAATTACAACATAACTCATATTAGGATGCTTCATCTTTCCATATAAGCAAAGAAGAAGAATCAATACATACTATTCCCCATACACTAATCATCTAAAAGATAGAAACAGTTTAGAACACACAAAACTACCTCAGTTCAAAGATAACAATATAAGGATTCAACATTAAAGGAAAAATCATAACAAGAATCCCAAATCAATCCAAGTAGGGGTAGAGAGTCAAAACAATCCCCTCAAGTCTAAACTAACTTCCACATGTTAGAAGATATAATTCAAAGATCTGAAACCAAATGTTCCACAACCAAGCTAGACTCACACAAATTAATCTCTTATCCAGTCCATCCAAGAAGGGTTCATAATAAGACAGAGTGCAAAAAGAGACAACCTTCCAATATCAATCCAAATGGAGTATGACTCAATCAAGCAAAAAAATCGGTCTAAGCATGTTATTATTTTCTTTCCAACATACCGACTCAACTAATCTCCTTCCACATCATTACAACCAATGACTTATACAAAGTAGACCAAACAATCCACAAGAAATTTCCATCTCATAAGAGAATCGAATACAAAAAGTTCAATCAAATGAACTTATCCAAACAACAATAAAAAGGGATCTCAATTAGAAAAGGGCCAATCAATAATTTATTTCATTTATACCATCAAATGAATTCCCAATTCTATTTCAAACTTAGAAGTTCTTTAACTAGTTCCCAAGAGAGAACACAAAACAAACACACTACTAGAAGAAAGCACACTTCTAGTTTCCCTTACAAATCTTTACCAACTGGTTTATCTATTCCCATTCATTAAACACAAGTTCGAATTCAATTCTCAGAATGAAGTACACAGTACAGTCCCAAAAATTATATATTGTCCCCAAGAGAACATATTCCTTTCTCTTTTAAACCCAGAGATTCATTCAATGAATCCAACAAGGAATAGAAATCCACAAACAATATAAGATATACAAGGTTCAATACAACTCACGAACTCAAAATATATATTCCCAACTTCTAGGTCTTACACAACTCCAAATAATAGAGACATAAAGTTTGTGGTCATCATGAAGACAAAATCAGTGAGACAACCCTAAACCAGAGATGATAAATCCTATCAACAAGATTCAACATGGGAGAGTAATCAACTCTTCTTTCCCTAAAACCCAAAAGTCTATTTTAGAGGATCTGAAGGTAAGTAAGAAAACCCAATATACGTTTAAGACAAGTATTGTCCCAAACTTACCTCCAATCATGACTGAAACAAAATCACAACAAGGACTCTCAAGTTCCATTTAAAAAGATTATGACAAAGAAGGTATTTGTTTCAAACATTGATCACAAGAAGGAGAATGCATACTACATATCCATAATCCTCAAAACTATTAACAACTATTCCAAAAACTCTATAAATCAAACCAAACCCAAAACAAGATACAATTCCAGTCCATTAATCCTTCTAACATAATAGTCAAGCCTTCAACAAGATGTGGGTTTACTCAAGAAGAGAAGGAAGGGATATACTTCATATTCACATGCCCTATCAAGTTCAAAGAAGGTGGTACAGTCTAAAAGATAGAAGTACTAAAACCATTCACACTCAAGAAGCTACACAAAGAAGATCTCAAAAGAGATTACCAAATCAACTTCAAACCAAAACTAATCTCTCAAGTCCTTTCGAGAAGAGACAGTCCATAAATGAGTTCAAGCATTTTCAAATCCTTGAATACGAGTAAAACTCCAACTCAAAATACAAGTACAAAATCAAACACATCAATTCAACTACAAGTTCAAAACACAAAGTATAAATACGAGTATAGTTTGTCAAACACAAAGCTTCAAACAAAAGTTCAGAACTACACAAAGCTCTAATACTGGCTCAGAACAAACACGAAGTTCAAATACAAGCTCATAACAAAACACAAAGCCCCAATACAAGCTTAGAACAAAACAAATGCTCCAATACAAGTTCAAAAAACACAAGCTCCAAATAATAGTTCAAAATGAAACATAAGGCAACGAATGCCCATTCAAAACAACACCACCTCGAATACAAGTTTTAGAATGAAATACAAAGCTTCAAATACAAGTTTCACATGCATGTCACCATTAAACTAGCACAGAGAAAGTGTTCCCAAAACTAACATTACTTTGCAATGGATTTACATCCCAAAATCACATAGATTCATAAAAACATGAAAGTAATTAACCAAAAAAATCATGCAAATATTTATCTCATGAGAGCAGAGTTGTTTTAATGAATCATTTAGAAGAAAGCAAGAAATCTTAATGGGTAGAGCCTATCATGCCTGATAGTGCTTCTACAAATTCAAGGAGACTTCCAGCCGAGCTTCCCACTCTTTTTCTTCTCCACGAAAGATCAACAACCAAACAAATTTTCTTCCAATGCCTCATATACATTCCTTTGATCAAAAATAGACCAGAGAAACCAAAAATAGCCACGAAGTAGAAGTCAAACTACTTGGTTCAAAGAACCAGATAGCTCCATGCAGAGAAAAATTCATGAGACATGCAAAACCAAACAACCTCCCACAAATCCACCTCCCTTGTTTCCAAGATGGTTTGCACACAAAAACTGAGGTCCATTAATGCCATTACTCCCAAATCTCCCACTTATCTCTCCTTGCCACCACCTCCCAAAACTAGCGAATGCCATTTCCAATTAATATGCAATTCCATATTTAGTGAAGCCTCCACGTAAGCCCCCACTAAAGTTAACTAGCCTTTTCCAAAACTGGTAGTACCTCCATGCATTAAACCCAATCAAATCAATTAAATGCCATTGGAACCATCACCTTAGTGCCATGTGACCCTTAGGTTCCTTTTTAATAGTTTAGGATAGATTTCCCAAAACTTAGGTTAGTCTAACAATAATTACCTTAGGTCTTAAACATTTCCATAGGTAATTTCCAACTTAGGTTAGATTAAATTCACATCCATATAGTATTAGGCATTAGGTTAATATAGCCTAACATTACCTTAGTAATTTTCTCCCTTATTCATTTAGCACAAGAGCTTAGGTTAGGACACCATCCCAAAAAAATAGAATAAGAAGCTTAGGTTAGATTATAACCCAAATAAGTAGACATAGCTAGGAAGTAGGTGCTCTTACCTAGTTTAGGATACCATTAGGATAATCCTTTAGTTTTAGGATTCTGATCCCCTTCATAGTCATGAAGCAGACTATATTTTTTTACGCCATTAATGTCCTGCAGAGATCAATCCCAAAGACCCAAGCACAACATACAACCGAATGAAGGCACACGTTCACACAAGACCAAAGAATTTGTAAAATACAAAAGTTTAGTCCACTATGTCTCTCAAACTAATGAATGTCAATTTACCATTCATTCTCATTAAGAAGATTTAAAACATTCCTTGGATCACTAAAATTGATCCAAGGATGAGTCAGTAAAAGAGATAAGTTTGCAACTCTCAAAATCATTGCAGCTTATCAATAAGAAGTGAAAATGGATTCTTGCAAGCCATATCATTCTTTGTTCTAAAGAATCCAAGAGTAGAAATGATTTATCCATAACAAGCATGATTTTCAAACAACTGAGTGTAGTGAGGACATGAAATGGGGAATCTAAAATATCAAATTTATACCATATGATCCATTGACCAGTGCCTTATCCATTGGGCCCTACAGTCATGTACAATTTATAAGAGATAAAGGTTACGAAGAAGGAAATACACACACACAAAATGATACAAAGAAAACACATGAAACAAAATAGGAAGGGAAACAAATGACACATAATAGGAAGGTAAAAACACACAATAGAAAGGGAAACACACCTAGTAATCACCTATGGTACAAGGTGGGGACAACCCACTTTCACTGAAGAACTTTTCATTCCTCAAAATTTACCCTTGAGTGGGAAACCCTGAGTGATGTTGTTCTACAAATCCATTGAATGGTTCCAGAAATTATCCTCCTCTCCTTAAATTTTTATGAAAGTTGGGTGCTTTCATGTCCATCTATGTTTTTATAGGAGTGAGTCCATGTGAGCTTCTTGATTCTTAGGCCTTGACTTAGAAATTCCATTTCCTTCATGTTCTTTGAAATTGGTTTCATAGTACTAATTACCTTCCGTGTTTATCCACATAGATTATTTTTAATTGAGCATATCATCACTCCCTCTAAGCTAAATTTAGTTTGAATTTCCTTAATATTTTGAGTTGCTTTCTTTCCCTGGTCTATGCTCATTGACATATTCTACATGAGAAACCTTAGATTCATCCTTTATCTCTACTCCATTGTGAAGTGTTTGAGTACTGATTGGAGGATCAAAGTAAAAAAATACTTATCTTGTATGGACATGGCATGAGTTAAGAGATAAAGAATCAATGTGAGGTCTTCCGTAACATCTACCGTATCCAATAGTTATTACATTGAGATCTCTTTTTTAATTCATGTAGCTCATCTTTTTATTCCTTGGAATAATATTTATTTTTCAGCTCAAGGAAACTATCTAAAGGGATTACTTCATCATCTTGGGAATCACTGCATTCTATCACTCCTTCATCAAGAGGAGCTTCAGCTTCAAAGGCCTAAAAATCCTTGCTTCAATTTCTTCATCATGGAAAGAGTCTTCCTCTTCAAATGGGAAAGAAAATACCTGATTTCATCATTGCATCCATCAACCATTAGCTCAGGAGGGGAATCATATTTCTCATCTTTCTTTATTTCAACATGGCTAACCTTCACACTAGTTAAGGATTTCAAATCTGTTTCACACTTGTCTTGCAGATTCATGGCTTGCATTAGGAGTTCAATACTGAGCTCAAGGTCTTCTATTTCTTTCACATCTCTTAGTAGTTCTTGTACAGATGGTTCTTTCCAACTATTTGAGGGATCATTGCAGACTATTTTAGTATCTTCTTTGGTGACATGATCAAGGGATTCCTCATCTTCAAATAGGAATGAGAATATCTCTTCATCATGGCTAAACACATAAGCTGATTTTTTTGTTTGAAAATCACCTAGAACCATTTCCTCTTCTTCATGGTTTTTATCATCCGATGACTCAGACTTCCCTCTTGTATATCAAATATCCTAAATGTTTCTTCAAGGTCCATTCCTCTCTCGAGAAGTCATGTCCGACCCTATTAATATGGGAATATCCTTTTCCTCCTCAATTTTCACAAAGTGATTCATCTACCTAGTATCTTGATATAAGATGTTGGGTTTTGGGCTTCTAGACTTTCGCACTATGTACCTCATCTTCTTCTCTAGAAGAAATTTCTCCATGTATCCCTTCACTGGTATGGTTGTGGATGACCAATTCATTTGAATTTTTCCTCCCAAGTCTCGGCAGAAGCTTCAACTTATTAGCATTCCAAATGAAGATGGAATGTCTACTACCAAGATCATCACTAAAATTTTCTTGTCTAAAAATATAGTGAGAGCCACCTATGCATATTTTACCTTCTTTACAAATGATACCTCTTTTAACAAGGAGTAAAAAGAGCCACCAGGTGGAGTTGTGGTGATTTTGAGAGACTTAGCGACCTTTATAGGGATTACATTACTGGAAGCACCATAATCTATTATGTAGTTGTTTAATAAATAATCTCCAACAAGAAGAGGGACATAGAAATGTTTAACCTTATCAATCTTGGATGAACTTAATGAAAGCATGTTATATGATGGAGGTGTAGGTGGGTTTGGTAGTATTCCTTTAGAAATAAGAGCTATATTATTGGGTGTTAAACTACCACTCCTAATGTATTGAATAAATCTCTCAAATTTTTTGGGGTGAGTCCGCAAATATTTGGTTTCAGTAATCTACACTTTGGATTTGTTCATGTATTCTATGAAGTCAAAAGGATCAGATGTGGGTGAGGGTGATGAAGGGACTGATTTTGGATTTAGGACACATTTGGAAGTAGTAGATTTTTGGGTAATAGAGGGGATCTTGAAAGGTACACTAGGATATTTCAAAGTACTATATTTAATAGGAGAAGATTTAGATTTAGAATTAGAAGAGGCATCGAAGACTTACTTGTAATTTCTAGAGACTTCTTATTTTCTATAGGATCAAGCTTCAACAATGTGGACTCCATGGAGGGTGGGAGTGGAGATCCTTAACGATTATTTTGTTTTGTGGAGTCACCACAAGAGGATCTTCAGTCTTATTTTTCTTTGCAACAGTAGAGGAAGAGCCCCCTTTCTCATATTGAGAATGAGTGAATACTACACATGAGAAGTTAGGTGCATCTTCTTTGTCATCTTCATCACCTCCAAAATATTTTTAGAATCTAAATTGTGTAACGTTTTAGAACTGATCACTTTCTAGGAATCACCACCTTCACTTTCTTGTTCAAGCTCATCTTCATTTTCCTTACTCCTACAATTTACATTGATAGGTGGGGCCTCCAAGGAAAGCCTTGGGGTGCTCCTATAATCTGATTTCCATTGCTTCTTTGAGAAGAAACTCATTCAAATATTTCCCTCCTCAATGATGCCATTTCATTTTCCATTTTCTGTAAAAAAGATTGGTTCTTTCATCTCTAAGACATTGAGCTTTACCCTTTGAGGGATTCTTGATCTTTCTAGATAAGATGAGATTGTCACCAAGTTAATATTTTTGCTTCTGTAATATCCCTTGGTTGAAATATGAATAGGAAAAATCCAATCTCTGGTAATTGAGCACTAATAAATAATCTCCTGACATTATTTTCAAATGGTGAATCTTCTTTCGATATCCTATGAAGTAACCAGTTAAAACGGGACACGAAGTATCTCATAGTTTCACTTTATTCTTTCTTCATTTGATCCAATTACACCAAGAGGTCTTGACAGTCTTCAGTTGATTTAAATATTTCCTCGAAGGCAATCTTAATGTCATTCCAACAAGTGATGGATCGGGAAGGCAGAAGATAGAACCATTTTTCTTATTTTTCTTAGAGAGATTCCACGAATAGTCTTATAACAACATCTTCATGTTGGAAACCAATAATTTTGCATGACGTCATGAAAGAAGTGATGTGTTCTTTAATATTTTGTATAATCACCTTTGAACTTTGGAAAGTTCTTATAAGAACCTATTGGTAGGTTATGAAGAGGTGGTTCAAGAGAAAGCAAGCCTATATTTCTTCCCTACAAGAAAATGGGTTTAGGTATTTTTGATTCATCTTCCATTGTCATTTATGCTTCTACTTTAGCTCTTTCCTAAAAATTCTTCTTTTTCCAAGGACTCAATGCCAAATGGTGGTTGAAAAATGGGAGAATTTGAAGGGGGTATCAACAGGAGTTTGGATAGGATTGTCAGGTGAACTCATTGAATACTTAGATGAGGAGAAGGCTTAAGAGAAGAAGTATAGATTATCTCTAATTCATTCTTGTTTATTTTACAAATCCTTGAAATTGGTATCAACAACACCCCTCGACCTGTTCAACCTGGTGTATCTTCCTTCAACTAGATTTTGGAAGCTTTTGCAGTGGGAACACGAAATGAGACTTTTGAATATGAAGGGTCACATGCAGTTTTTGACAATGTATCTTTCAACAATGGATTTCCATGAATTTTTTTATTTACTTTTTTAATATTTTTTTTTGTCTTTGGGACCTTGCGGTCATATTTGGGTGCATATTCTGCCAAGTTTGCCCCACTGTGGGCACCAAAACTATTGGTGAGAAATTTTTTTGGGTCAACAAACTTGTGGGTTTCTTGCCAATGATCTGGGAATCTAAGCATCTCTACATAACTAGTGCAACTACCATATATGAATGAACAAGAAAATGTAGATTTATGTGGTGTCCTTTCAATTAAGGATCCAACAGGGGCACTCCACTATCCTCTGTGGAAAAGCTAGTAATTTCTTACTAGGGAGGAATTTGTCTATAAAGTGGGTAAGGGGAGTGAGAAATGAGATAAGGGAACTAATGTTTCAGGTAGGAAATTAAATTCCTACACACACTAGATAGAAAAATCATTAGATGCATTTATGAGAAGAAATTACCCTGCAAATGGAAACAAGATGATATAATATTACGAAATCAAAGTTTCTAAAATATCCTCATCAAAAAGGATAGAAACTCCTTCTTGTATTGATGTTTAAACATAAGTTGTACATAGTGTGGGAATGGAAGAAATTTGAGAGCGGAGGAAAGTAGAATAAAATGGCTCTCATTTGCTTTCTTTAAGTACAATGCACTCTTGAGTTTACAAGATCAATTTCCAACCCTTTGAAATGGGAATGGATTTAAAATTTATAGAATAAGAGGTGACTCATTGTTTAACCCATAATGCCTTTTCATATGTCCTCACACAACTTAAAACTTTTCAAATTCCTAGGAAACTTTTAAGTCCCTTTTTATAAAAAAGGTTACGTATTACATTAAAAACATTAAGACATATGAAAAGTGTAATCCCAATGAAAAATTAAAACATTGAGAAGAGAAATTTGGGGGTATGAAGAGAAGAGAGAGAGAAGAAGAAGAGAATATGTTTCCGATGAATTCTAAGAATCCTTGTTGATGGAAAACATCAATGCGATGAAACTCGAATCTTAAAACTCATGTGAAAATCCTTCAAATTAGGTCACGATGCTTTGGATTGAGTTTTTAAAAATATTGTTGAATGCTTCGCCGATGACCGCAAATTCCACCTTGCACAAGATACTCTTGCAACTCAAGCCATGAAGTGAGTTTTGGGAGATACTATTGAATTTTTTTGAGATGAGTCTTCAATTCACTATGAGAAATGCCCATGGATGATCCCGAATGTCGGTATTAACCTGAATGATCATCCCTCTACGTCCCATTATTCCAAAAATTCCCCTTGAGTATGACTTACCATTGATAGCGAGTACCCACATGGGATACTTACTATTTATAATAAGAGGTGATTCTTGCTTCTTCTTGACCATCTTGATGTGATGAAGTTCTTCATTCAATCCTATGCACACTACCTTTGCCTCGACCGCTTCTTGGGTTGACTTACTATTTTTAGTAAGCACCCATATAGAGAGCTTACTATTTTTAGTAAGTGGTCATTTTCACTATTTTATGCTTTGGACAATCATTCGAGTTTCTCGTGATCTTCAAAACAAACTACCTTTTCCATAACCTCATTTTATGATGACTTTCCAAATGTACCGAATGCAGATAGGAAAACTTAATATTTATAGAAAGTGGACTTCCACTAGTCGGTTTACGATAGAACATATTTTTCCGACTCATCTCATTTTCGTGGTCATGTCCTTCGAACTTCACTTGATTTCACCCACTAGAATACTTGGAAATATAATTTAAAATTTTCACTTGGTAGTTGTTTCAAGCACGTGAGCTGCCATGATGGCCATTAATGGAGCTCTAAATTTTCAGGTCTGATTTTTTCTTCATTCACAAAGAAAAAAATCCATTGTGATAGGTTTTCTATTTGGAGTCCGTGTGTAATTTTTTATCTTGTTTCCTTTACTAGATTGATGGGAAATCTGACAAATGTGAGTCGGTGCATGAAATGGGGATTTTTCTAGAACAAATGTTTCAAGACACCATTCTACCTCCTATTTATTCCATCTTTATCATATTGAAAAATTTGGAATTATTCAAAAAATGTCACCTCAATCCGACTTGTATTTTTCAAGATATGAGGATTTTTGATTCAGTGAATTCATGGTTATCTATTGAAAAATCTTCATTTTTCTTCATTTCTCTGTCATTTCTCATTTTTTTGACCCTTTATTTCTCTGAGACCTATACATTTTCATGGATTCGATGGTTTTTTTTTCATGGAGGAGCTGGTTTGGAGCAACAATGGTGGACTGGGTGCTTAGACAATCATGAAGAAATCCATGAAAAGGTATGAAGTTGTGAAGAACAAATGGGGGAAATGGCTAAGTTCTAGATTTAAATTATTCAAAAAGAATGCACAGCAAGGGTGGGGTGAATTTTTTCATGTTTGATGTCCCTCACCTTAAAGGGATGTGAGGGACATCAAATTCCATGGTGAGTAAGGTGATGACGTGTGGCAGAGATCTGACAGGTTGAGAATGGAGGCCTGATAAGCACCTGGGGTTTGGAAATTCACTCTTGAAGAGGCCACATGAGTGAATAGGAGTATCCTTAATGTATAGGCACATTGTTTCATGTTTTGTGTCCCTCACCTCAAAGAAACATGAGGGAAATCAAATTTCATGGTGCTCTATGTGATGACACATGGTAGTGATCCAACGGTGAAGGCTTTGAGCTCCCGCAAGCACATGGGGACTAAAATAGAAATCCTAGAGGTCATATGTTGGTCCATAGGCCTTCATGGGGGCTGGGAGAATTTTTACAACCTTGATGTCCCTGACCTTGAGGGATGTGAGGGACACAAAATCCCGCCAGGCTCCTGGGGATGAAAATTTTGACTAACTCCCGAATCTTGAGGACAACTTGCGATGATAATATCTTGAGCTCCTAATGGAATTCATTGATGAAATTTTATATGATATTAACTGAAAATGGCCTTATGACTCCAATGGTATGGGTCTTAGGTATTTATTCCTCTATTTGATACCTAAAAAATCAGATTTTTTATTTGGTACTCCACCTATGCATGAGAAAAAATGCTTTCAGACCCATTTCTCCAATGTTTTGTGAAAAATAATAATTTAACCATATTGTAGGTATTGGAATTACCTTGTTTCCAATGTTTTTTTATCCTAACTCCATATGCAGCTCCCAAAATCACCTTTGAAAGCTCAAAACTATTTTGGCTTGTGCGTTGCCTAGGTCTATGAACGCCGATTTTGATTAAACTGCTCCAAAATCTCCAAGTATTCCCCGAATCTTCCAAAATCACTTTCATGATGTTTCTATGTCTTCAATTCACCTTCATGTTGGATTTGGATCCTCCATTTTTCTCCGTGGGGTTGCTCTAGTCTTGGGAAGCCAATTATAGCCCTTCCCACAACCGCCCGAAGCTTGCAACTTGTAATGAACTCTTAAAATCACCTAAGAGGAATGAATGGAATTTCCTAAATCACCTATGTGGGTGAGATAAAATTAATTGGTAGGTCACTTGGACTGTCTGCAACACTCTAGGTGCCTTAGAATGGTAAGACATGAAAAAATTAACACATGGGTATAATTTTCATGCTCAGAAATTGTTAATTTCCTTGTTGCACATTTACATAACATGTCCTAACCAAGAGTTACTTAGCCAAAAATCAAAGGAAATATATCTAATATTCCTAAGACACTTCCCCAATAAGATTTTATTCAGGAAGTGAATGATGTAATTACTCTGTTGAGTAAGGTTTTAGGTCTTCCCACCGCTAGAGAGTTTCAAGAATGGATGTTCCTATATATCACCACAATTAATAAGAAAAAAACTTCCTATGATGGGGGTCATATCAGTAATTCAATATGTTTTCAATTGGGGGTTGTGATGAATTCAAATAATTTATTCATAAACTTTTTATTTGTTTTATGCAACAACAACAATGAGAGAGTACTCAAGGTTAGATCCAAAGAGAGTCAAGAGTTTTGTCTAGATATATGAATACTACTTGTAGTTGACCATGGAAAAGGGTTCAAACATTTCAGAAGAGTTAATGATTCCTTTTTCTATGTAATATTGTATTTCTTTGACAAATAGTTGTATAACTAGTGAATTTCAGATGAAGCATGGAAAGAAGTGTAAGAATGGGGGGAATTTACCTCCAATTCCCAACATTTACCTACATTAGAGTGTCAGGGTTCATAGGAGCTCCAAATAAATTACCAATATTTCCTGGCGATAAATGGGTATTATTGAGTTGATTCATCAATTACTTGAGTATCACAAAATTCAAAATAAGTGACATAAAGAGGGTGTCCAATTACCCATTACCATCAAGAGATAATCATGTGAAAACATTTACAAGACCAAGAATGTGGAGGGAGAAATGTCCAAAATTACTTTAAGGACTTTCCATCCAAGGACTAACTTTGACTACTGGGACAATTTCAATAAAATAGGGTTGGGAAGTATACATATTCCCAGTTGGAGGAAATATGGATTCACTATCAAGATGAATTCATAGTAAGGCAACATGAGTTTGAGAGATTAACGTTGAATGAGGTATATTACTTTGGAATCATGGTTGTTCTTAAAGGTTTGAAGGATGATGAGTAGGTTTTGGATCCTACCTATGATAGGGATAATATCACAAATCGACCACTTCCTTACATTAATTGATCTAATCAAGAATGCAATAATACCAAGGATAGGGTGGGGCCCATTTTAAGGAGAACATATGACTAGCTGGAAACTTTGGGAATTTCACCCAAAGTGTCATATCAACTTATAGAAAAATTCAATCCCATTCAATGATAGGTCGTGTACACCTTCAAGGGGTACAAGGTCAACCCATATGCCCACTACAAATTCACAAAAAAATCATTTGTCATAGGAGGTTCATCTTCTACAAAGATTCCACTGCCAAGATCACATCTCCTAGGTTGCAAGTTTCTGAAGTAATTGATTTGAGAACTTCTCTGGTTGTATCTTAGGTATTTTCACTTTCTCTTCCTCCTTCCCTACCATCTTCACCACCTTTAAATCCACTTTCCCCACATCCATCACCCTTCCTCTAATATCATATTTTTGTTTCTTCCTTCCCGTATCTTTCACCTCTTCTCCTTCCTTGGCTCAATTGTTCTCTTCTCTCCCTAAACTCTCAAAGACAAGATATAATACGATATCCATTTTCCACTCCACTTCCTATTCAACTCCCTTATGTTTCTCTCGAATCCTAAGGCTATTCTTTCCACCACACCTTCTATTGTCACTACATTTCTTCCACATTCCGTAATTACCACCAGGTTCCTTATATTCCCAAGTGTCCGGAGTTCTATTATAACTATGCTATTGGTTTCCTCTGTACCACTTTCTACTATACCAAAGTAGTTACATCGTAAGACTCCCAAGTAGAAGAAAAAAGTGCCCATATTTGATGTAATTAACTTGAGTACCACTGGATCTTTCACCCAAAAGGAAAATTAAGGGACCCAAAATTGTATCTAACCTATCGATAATCAATTTTGGGAAAGGTTCGTGGATGTAGTCATTTTTATACCCCTAGAATAACAATCTAATCCTATGTGTGGGCATATCACCCAAGAGCCACTGGGTGCTCACACGAGGCACATGCGGTGTCGAGCCCTTATTTATATGAGTCTTTTAAGAATAAATCCTTAATGAAAAATTTGGATGAAGGAAAGAAAATAACCATGTGTTCATTCTAAGAGCTTAGGATGAGTTATCATATCAATGCATCCATTCATATAACAAAGAAAAGTATCAAATAAAATATAGAAATGAATCATAAAAAAATGAAATGCACTATGAATTATGCTCATGAACACATATATTCATTAGAAGAGAACCTTATATTCATATTTACTGAGTTCAATAACCACATTACATTCATTAAGGCTATAACATTCCCATTTTAAGACTTTAGAAACAAGGGATTTTTTTAATAAATAACGTTCTCTGTTCTAAATAAAGCATTATTTAGAACAAACATTCCATGCCAATTGAATTCAAAAAGATAACCATATGCATCTATAATGACTTGGTGATCCACCGATCTATTCATTTCATAACTTGATATTCCATCGATCTATTTATGTTATCCTATGTATTGAATACATATTGTACACTTCGTATACTTTGTTTTCCTACCCTACATTGGGTATTGAGTGATCTATCTAAAGAACATATCTGAATATTTTTACCAATATTCATCTGATATCACGTTGTTTTAGACTTGGTGACATAGGACAACAAAAGCAGCATATTGTGATACTTTGGCCAAAGATTTACAACATACTATGTATGTCACTATTCCTAGATGGCATACTCGTCATATTGGAATATGTCCTTCACCTCAATCCTCTATTATTATGATTGGTCTTTACTGATTACCGTCAGTCCACTTGTCCCAGGTTTAACCCTAGTCCTAGTTAGAAACATAACTTATTATAGTAAGACACTCACAATGACTTAGGGTAAATGGGCATACTCGGTTGACCTAAGTCAACCGGATGTGCCAAGGTACCCCGAGCCATTGAAGCTAATTCCTATTCTAAATATGCCACTAACTTGAACTAGAGAGAAACTAAGTTCAAGTCCAAGTTTGTGTGTAGATCTAGATGATCAATGTGGAAAGGTGATGCCAAATGTAAACTGAAATTCTTTATTCTCAAGAATACCTAAGTCTTCTCGAAAGTATAGCCCTGCAGTTGGCGTGTGCCAACATCCTACAGAAACTACCTCATCGAGATGTACATACCCCAAGGAGATCATTAATGAATTATTAATTTGGATTATGTCTTGATTACAGCAACCTTGCTAAACCCTAATCCAACACTCCATAAGTTCTTTCCTAAATTTGTTTCATTTAGTCCATGAAGAACTTCCTTAACTTATGATTTCTTTTAATGTTTGTTTTCTCAGTTTAACCAACAGTTAACCAAAACAAGACAGCGATATCATAAGTTTCATTAAAATGTACTTTAACTTTCAGGAAGGTTTAACAACCACATATATCCAACTAAAGTAGACTTCATACAAAATGAAGTCTAATGATTATTAATCATATCTCCAAACCTTTTGGTTTACATTCAATTGAGAGAGAGAAAGATTCTTTCTCTACATAATTAAGTGTTAGGGTATATCATTCACAATATCCATATTTCTTAATGCATGTTCATTATGCATCACATTATTATGTTAAATTGTTTAGGTAAAACACATCATATTATACAACTCAACAAGTTGCATCATTATAAGGGAAATTGAACTAATTACATTATCCATCTTATCAAAGATAACAAGATAAACATAACATAATATCAAAAATATCAAAAATGGAACTTTCATCTTCTTATAAAAGTACAATATAATTTACATAACCAATGCAAAGAAACCACAACTCGCAAATCATCATTACAACTTTTGAAATTTACAAGACTATGCACTTTAGGCAAACCGCATAACAACCTTCAATCTATAAAGTATAAAACTTTTCTTTTACAATTCAACAAAAGAATGAAGCAAAATTCTTTACTAAGAATTATACATATATCATCCAATGCATCATATAAGTTTTTGCCTTCTTCTATCACTTACGTCGTCCATCTGCAAAAATTGCTAGCATGGGTCAGTTCAATGAATTGAGCATGATAAACACTAAGCATTAAAATGAAGTGCATTCCACTAATTGTTTCATTAAAGCAACACTGCTTTAATGAGACAATTAAAACATCATAAAATCAGCATAAGTGATATCAAATAGAAAGGAAGTACATTAATAAAGTTTGATCAACTTTTAATAGAAGAGTAAAATATAATAAACAATAATTTCCTAAGAGCTTAAAGTTCTATTGATCTTATTAATGGCTTGTAAACAAACAATAGATCCTACCATCCCATTATTTCATAATTCTCTCCTAATAGAATACCACATTTATCTTCTCTATAAGACAAAAGAAGTGTAAACAACATGGTTCATTCTAGGATTATTCATCTATATCCTAAGTAAGAATAAGAAGAACTATTATGTACCATGCCCAAATCTATAACATCTGAAAAATAGACCAGATTCATAACATTAATTACATGTTCCTTTTTAGGTAGCAATCTTGCACATTCAACATTAGAATATACATCAAAACATAATTCCATAACAATACAAGAAGGTATAGAAAATCAGAACAGACCAACTACAATTCCAATTCCAACTCTTCATGTTAGAAGTTATCAATCAAAGATCAAAAATAATGTTCACAAACAAAGTATCCCCGAAGAGGAGTTAATCTCTACTCATGTTCTTCACAAAAGATAAAGAGTACAAGAGACAAACCTACTCCTTTCCATATCAACTAGGCAAAATTAGTCAATAAGAGTTGAACCCATAAGTATAAATTTACTTATCAGCAGAACCTTCTTGGTTACTAGTTCTCTACATTATTTCAACAATGATTTGAACAAGGTAGACCAATAGGTCAAAAGAAACCACCATCTCAAAATAGAATTGAGTATAGAGAAGTTCAAAAAATGAGCTTATCCAAAGATAGAGAAATGGTAACTTAACTAAGGAAAGAACCAATGATAAATCATTTTATTCTATTGAACAAAGAAATTCCAGTTTCAAACCAATTCAAGATGATAGCATATTGCAGACCCAAACAATATGTTGATCTCAAAAGAATACGAGCATACATATTTTCTTTCTCAAAAAGAAGCCGAGACTCAATCACTATATCAGTCGAGAATAACATCCCAAAACAGTAATTATAAAGTTCAGAATTACCTACAAACCCAAGACTGGAGACTTACAATTGCCTCACCACTAAATACAAAAAGGTAAGTAGTTCATAATTCAAAAGAATCAAACTCAATACAACTGAATAGAGAAGGTATCCTTCCTGATATTTCAGTGTCTAAGGTAATAACCCAAATCTTCCACTAAGACCCAAATTTATTTAAAGAGATAGAAGAGAGGGAGAGCAAGAACCCAAAACGCCTAATACAGAAGATGTCTCAGTCTTAACTCCAAAGCAACATGAATGGAATATTAAAACAAAACTTCACAAGTGACAATGGTGACTTGGTACAAAACAATACAATCAACCTAGAACGTGGTTCCCTCAAAATAGAGGGGAAAGAACACTTCCTTCTATTCCCATGCCAATACCATCTCGATACAGTCATAGAACTGAAGTTCTACATTCCTTAAGCAAGATGTTCCAGTTCCAAATCTTGAAGATATTTTTAAACGACTCAAACAAACTTTCACCTAGTTCCCTGGTGAGTAGTTACTCAAATAAAGAGTTATAAGCTTAGTCATTTAATAAAAGAATAACCCAATACAAAATACCAGAATATAATCAAATGAATCGACCCAAATACAAGCTCATAACACTCAAGTGTTAAATAGGAGTACAAACAAACCCGAGCTTCACACACAAACGTTCAAAACTACACTAGCAAAATAATGTGAGTACAATGCTAAATACGAACTCCAAGCAACAATTCAAAATGCATAAGTTTTCCAAATAGTGGTTCCAATCAACACGAAGCTCCAACACAAGTTTAATCAAAACACAAAGTTCCAACACAAGCCTACATCCAAAAACGCAACCCAAAAGTAACATCAAATGAAACTCAAGTTTACCTAGGTTCAGACTCCTATAATGCCACAAAGATCGATCAAAGTGCAACAACTTTGATAACAAGATCTAGAGTGTAAAAATAGAGATACAAAACAAGTTTCACATACCATTATCACTTGCATGTTGGTCATAAAACTTGCACAGAAAGATAGTTTCCCAAACATCACTATTTTTCCATGGATACAAATCCAAACAACACAACGATTCACCAAACCCAGATAGAAAATATCTAGACATACATGAAAATAATAATATCATGAGAGTAGAGTTGTTCTAATGAATCATTTAGAAGAATGCAAAGAATTTTAATAGTTAGAGCCTATCATTCCTGATAGTGCTTCCACCAAATCAAAGGAGACTTCCAACCAAGCTTCCAACTCTTTTTCTCCTCCAAGAAAGATCAAAAATCAAACATCTCTTCCTCCTTCACCTCAAATACTTTCCTTCGATCAAAAATAGGCCGAAGAAACCAAAAATAGCTTTGAAGTGAAGGTCAAACTACTGGTTCGAAGAACCAGTTAGCTCCATGTAGAGTAAAATATGCCATGCATGCAAAACCAAATGACCTCCTACAAACCCACCTTATAAGTTTCCAAGATGGTTTACACACAAAGACACAGGCTCATTAATGCCATAAATTCCATTCAATCTAAAATTCCCATTTATCTTTCCTTTCCACTGCCTCCTAAATCGCGAATGCCAATTCAATAAAAATACAATTCCATCTTTTAGTCGAGATTCCACGTAAGCCTCCACCAAGTCTACTAGCCCCTACCAAATCTGGTAGTACTTCTATCATTTAAACCCTTTCACCTCATTTAAATTTCATTAGAACCGTCACCCTTGAGACATGCAACCCTTAGGTTCCCTTTAATATTTTAGGATGGATTTAAATAGAACTTAGGTTAGTTTAAAATTACCAATTTAGGTATTAAAACATTTTCCATTAGAATTCCCACCTTAGGTTAGGCACAAGTCATAACCATTTAGTATTAGGTATTAGTTAAAATTTCCTAGTATTACTTTAGTATCCCCTTCCCTTATTCTTTTAGCACAATTCTTAGGTTAGGTTGCAACCCAAAAATAGAATAAGAGGCTTAGTTTAGAACATAACTCAAGTAAGTAAATGTAGCTAGAACATAGGTTTTCTTACGTAGCTTAGGCCACCATTAGGATAGTCCTTAGGTTTGAGGACTTCGAACTCCTCCGTGAATTGAATTTTTGCTTACATCCTTTATGTCTAGCCAAGATCAATCACCAAAGACCCGAGCACAACATATAATTGAATGAAAACATGTTCACATAAGACAACATAATTTGTATCATACAAAGTTCAGTCTTAAATGTCCCTTAAACTACTGAATGCCAATTTATCATTCAGTCTATGAAGAGGATTTGAAACATTCCTTTGATCATTGAAATTAATCCAAGTATGAGTCAGAAGAAGAAAAAAATTCTGCAACTCTTAGAACCAGATTGCAGCTCATCTTTCCAAAGTGAAAATGAATTCTTGATAACCATAGAATTTTAGTCAAATGATTTTTAAGAACAAAAAATATTTATCCTTATTAAGCATGATCTTCAATAGTTAAAATAACACATGTTTATCTAGAAAATTCATGTCAACACTTGAAATGTAAAAGAGGAATATATCATTTGTCGAGGGTGGTACATGCTTCCCTCCTAAAAAGAATCATCGTCCCGATGATTATCTCTTTTTTTAACAGATTACATCAAGGAAAAATCATCTTAATCACTTTTCTTCCCATGTGTCAAAAAAATGTCAGCATTACTAAGTTCCAGACATTAGCATTACATAGTTTTTTATTCAAAATAAATAAATATCTTCCCAAAAATGGCATACTTATTGTATTATAAACATAAAATCACAAGTTTTTGTCAGTCAACAGAATCAATTCTGTTTAAATAAATATGGAAAGACAATTTTCGTATCGCCTAGGTTTTCCCAGTTGCACTTTCTTCATTAAAATGGTCCCATTAGACCTTGCATTGACTTCTCTCACGATTTCTCAAATGCAACCGGTGAGTTTCAAGCACTCATATGGGTTTAACCATGATTATTCCTGGGTCCTGGACCTACAAGGAATTCCAATTTATCACATGTGATAAATATAAAATGTATTTCTTAACAAAAGAAATATGGAAAACATCATTCATTCGTGACAAAGCATGCAATAATGCTAAATGATGAGCTACAGGGTTGATTACTTTAACTATCTCAAAAGGTCTCACATAATGAGGTGTTAACTTGGTAGCCTTGCCAAAATTTATAGAAGTATTTTTGGTTTAACCCAAAGAAATACTTTCTCTCCAAGTTCAAATTTCCTATTAACCCTCTTTAAGACGGCAAAACTCTTTTACCTATCTCGCTATTTCTTTCAAGTGTTCATGAATCAATTTAACTTGTTGTTCCATTTCAATAAGAATTTCAGGTCCAATTACCTCTCTATCCTCCATGTTGTCCCAACTAACAAGGGTTCTACATTTTCTTCCGTATAATGCTTCGAAAGGTGCCATCTTAAGAGAAGCATGATATGTATTATTGTATGTGAATTCAACTAATGGAAGATACTCTTCCCACTTATACTGTTGATCCATACAATACATTTGTAACATATCTTCTAAAACTTGATTTACTCTTTTCAGTCTGTCCATCCATTTCTGGATGATATACAGAACTGAAATTCAGCTTAGTACTTGGATCTACATTAAGTGTTTGCCAAAATCTTGATGTCATTCTAGGATCTCTATCTGAAATGATTAATTCAGGTACTCCATGTAATTTGAAAATTTCGTGTACAAATATTTTAGCCAAAATAGGAGAATCATCCTTCAGATTCCCAACAATAAAATGTGCTACCTTTGTTAGTTTATCCACAACTACTAAAATAACATCATGTTTATTTCTTGACATAGGCAACCCTCGTAAAAAATCCATAATTATTACATGCCATTTGTACTACGATATGCTATGAGGATACAACAAATTGGTTGGGTGCATATGTTTCGCTTTAACACGTTGGCACTCAAGACAATGTGTCACAAAGTCTATAACATCCTTTTTCATCCCTTTCTAGAAATATTGTTGTTTTATATCAGCAAGCATTTTTGTAATGCCAGGGTGTCTAGAAAAAGGTGAATTATGAAATTTTGCTAACAATTTTTTTCTCAAATCATTTAGCGAAGGTACATAGACTCTGTTTTTAAATTGTAAAATTCCTTCGTTATCAAAGTGAAAACCTTTATACCTCAAATCATTCGAATTTATAGCAAGCACTATTTTTACTTGCTGAAAGTAAGATTCAGATTCGATAACACTTTTTACTTCATCCTTAAACTGAGTTCTTAATGTTATAAGAGCAAAAATGTGCCTCCTATGACTTAGAGCATCAGCCACTCTATTTTCTTTACCCTTGATATAATTGATGTCAAAATCATATTGAGACAAAAACTCTAACCACCTTCATTTTCTTACACTAAGATTTGGCTAAGTGAAGATATACTTCACCCAAGGTGATCAATTTTCAATTCAATAGGTTTACCAAGTAGGTAATGTCTCCAAACTTGTAGTGCATGAACAATGGTATCAAGCTCTAAATCATGTGGAGCATAATCCAACTCATGTAACTTTAGTTTTCTACTTTCATAAGCAATGACATGACCATTTTGTAACAAAATACTTCCTAGACCTTCACCGTATGCATCGATTTACTACCATAAAATCTCCATTAGGATCTGATACTGCAAGAATAGGTGTTGAAGTTAACTGTTCCTTCAAGGTTTTGAATGCAATTTCACATTTCTCACTCCAAACAAACATTTTATCTTTCTTCTGTAAGGAATCTATTGGGGCATCTTATAAAAATATTTTAAAAATTTCCTATAGTAGTCAACAAGTCCCATGAAGCTTCTAACTTCATGTACATTCTTAGGTGCAAGCCACTCTATTATAGCTAAATTTTTTAAAGGATCTACAACAATTCCATTCTTACTTATTACATGTCCCAAATAGTGTACTTTTGTGTCATAGAAAGAACATTTAGATAGCTTACCAAATAACCGTCTCTTTCTTAATATTCCCAAAACTATCTTCAAATGCTCATGATGTTCCTCAATAATTTTTGAATATATGAAAATGTCATCCAAGAATACGAGAAAAATTTTTCCAAGTATTCTTGAAAGATATTATTCATTAAATTCATAAATGTTGCAGGTGCATTAGTTAATCCAAAAGGTAAAACCATGAACTCATAATGTCCATACCTTATTCTGAAAGTTGTTTTATGAATATCCTCATCCTTAATTCATAATTGATGATATCCAGATTGAAGATATATCTTAGAATATACCAATTCTCCATGCATCTGATCAAATAAATGATCAATCCTAGGGAGTGGGTATATATTCTTGATTGTTGTTTTGTTTAACATTTTGTATTCAATGCACAATGTAAGGGTTTCATCCTTCTTTTCACAAAAATTACAGTGCTCCCAAGGTTAAACACTTAGTCTAATCAAGCCTTTAGAAAAATTTCATGCAACTGAGCCTTAATCTCTAATAATTTTGTAGTAGTCATTCGATACGGTGCTTTAGAAATAGGTTCGGCCTGTGCTTGATCTCAATCGTGAAATCAAATTCCCTTTTGGGTGGAAGACTTGTAAGTTCTTCCGAAATACATCATTGAATTCTCGTAATAGTGGATATCATTCCATAACATCGATGTTCTCTTCTCGTTGGTTCAGTAATTTTTACTGCATATAAGGCACATCCTTTATTTTTGGCCTTTTTAAGTTGCATATCTAATAGCTTTTGTAACAGAAATCTCATGTTTCACACCCTGAATCTCTCGTTGTTTTCTCGTAGGTCATCTAAACAATTAATTTATTTTTCAAAATATTCCACTTTATCCTTATGTTCGCTAACCAATTAACACCTATGATTACAACATAATACCCCAAAGGTGTAACATAAAGATCAACTTCAATTCAAAAATTAGGTAAATCAAGGACTACTCCAAAATGACACATACTAACCGTATGAACAACATTGTTCCCATACTATACACCCATGTTTTATACATGTTTCCATCTTTTTTTTTTAGTTTTGATGCTAATTTACTAGAAATAAAACATTCACTAGCACCGATATAAAAAGAATAGTTATAGGTAAGCCAAATAACTTACTAAGAACTTCTATGGGCGTGGTCATTTTTAGCCTACTTATCACCATCTTGTAGCATGTATCTTGTGCTACGATTACGATCATCCTTCTTCAAAGGACATTGATTTAAGTAATGATATTTTCCACAGTTATAACAGCCTCCTATAGGTCCCTTCCTACGCTTGTGTTTATTTCTAGCCTTAGAGTTATCATTCTGACCCCCATAGGACTTATGTCCGTTATTATTGTTCTTAGGAAAGTTTTTCCATGCATTACCAACAAACTTGTTTGTTGTTGATTTCTTATTAGCATTAGATTAAAACCTCTTTTTCATTCCAAATGTATTCCATGGTCCTTTCTTAGGTGCAAGAGATGATGAAGAGGAGTTGGGATTTTTCTTCCTTACTTCCTCCTTGTGAGTAGAAATTGCCTTTAATTTATGTTCATACCTTATGAATTTTTCAAAAACCCCTTCCATCATGGTTGGGTTATGAACATCCACCTCTCCCCCTATAATGGGATTCAATCCCATGATGAATTTCCATATCCTGAACTTCTCATCAGTTTGGTACTAAGGTACATACTTAAAGAGTTTTTTAAATCACTCCCAATACTTAGTTACAGTTAGCTTTCCTTGAGCTAAGTTATGGAATTCAGTAATTTTCTAATCATAGTAGAGTTGTGCCACCATTGTTACCTAAATTAACCTTTAAATTGGTCTCATGTGATATTAGTTTCATCAATGTTCAATTCAGCTATATGGTTGTCCCACCATGAAGATGCTTCATGAGAAAGCTGATATGCTCCCCATATCACCTTTTTTCTTCTAAGAAATTCCTTATTGCAAAGTATTTCTACATTTTGGTAAGCCAATTCTCAGCTCCATCTCCTAATGTGGTGCCATCAAACTTGGGTGGACTTATCCTTTTATGTCATTAGTGAGTTCAATCCAAATAGACTTTTTGTTCTCGGGAAAAACATGTATGTTAACATTATTATTATCAACACCCACATTGGCGTTGTCCACTAGAGGTGGCTGATTATTGTTATCAGCTTCTTCTTCCTCATCATTTCAAATTACTTGTTGTTCAAGTACAGCCAAATGATCTCTTGTGTCCAATAGGGCAGCAAGGATCTCATGGAGTTTCTCGGTAGTTACTGCTCCTTCCTGAGGCAGAGGGTTATTTGCAACATTTCCTCTTGTTCTAACCATTTTCTATTACAAAAAAAATTAAGTTTCGTCTCGATTATGGACACAATAGGTCCAAGAGCTCAGTAACCTTCAACTCGATACCAAGATTTAACATTCCCATTTTATGAATTTAGAAATAAGGGAAATAGATAACCATATGTAGCTATAATGACTCGGTGATCCACCGATCTATTCATTTCATAACTCACTATTCCACCAATCTATTTATGTTATCCTAGGTATTGAATACATATCGTACACTTCATATACTTGGTTTTCATACCCTACACTAGGTACTGAGTGATCTGTCTATGGAACATATCTAAATATTTGTTATCAATATTCATCTGATATCACATTGTTTTAAAATTGGTGACATAGGACAACACAACCAGCAACTTGCAATACTTTGGTGAAAGATTTACAACATACTGTGTATGTCACTATTCCTAGATGGTATACTCATCATATTGTAATACGTCCTTCAACTCACTCCTCTATTATCATGATTGGTCTTTATTGACTATCGTCACCCACTTGTCCTAGGTTTAACCCTAGCCCTAGTTAAAAAAAAAAATTATTATAGGAAGATGCTCACAATGACTTAGGGTAAATGGCCATACACAGCTTGACCTAAGTCAATCAGATGTGCCAAGGTACCTGAGCCATTGGAAGCTACTTCCTATCCTAACTATGCCACTAACTTGACCTAGAGAGAAACTAAGTTCAAGTCCATGTTTATGTGTAGATCTAGATGAATGAGTGCTAAATATGAATTCCAAGAAATAGTTCAAAAATGCATAAGTTTTCCAAATAGTGGTTCCAATCAACACGAAGCTCCATCACAAGTTTAATCAAAACAAAAAGTTCCAACACAACCCTACATCCAAAAAGGTAACCCAGAAGTAGCAGCAAACGGAACTCAAGTTTAGCCTAAGCTCGATTCCTATACTACCACACGATCATATCAAAGTGCAACAACTTTGATAAAAAGATCTAGAGTGTAAAAATAGAGATACAAAACAAGTTTCGGATACCATTATCACTTGCATGCTGGTCGTAAAACTTGCACAAAAAGACAGTTTCCCAAACATCACTATTTTTCCATGGATACAAATCCAAACAATAGAAAGATTCACCAAACACAGCAAGAAAATATCCAAACAAACATGAAAATAAGAATCTCACAAGAGTAGAGTTGTTCTAATGAATCATTTAGAAGAATGCAAAGAATTTTAATATTTAGATCCTATCATGCCTGATAGTGCTTCCACCAAATCAAAGGAGACTTCTAGCCAAGCTTCCAACTCTTTTTCTCCTCCAAGAAAGATCAAAATCAAACATCTCTTCCTCCTACACCTCAAATACTTTCCTTCGATCAAAAATAGACCGAAGAAACCAAAAATAGATTTGAAGTGAAGGTCAAACTACTTGGTTCAAGAACCAGTTAGCTCCATGCAGAGCAAAATCTGCCATGCATGCAAAACCAAATGACCTCCTACAAACCTACCTTTTAAGTTTCCAAGATGGTTTACACACAAAGACCGAGGCTCATTAATTCCATAAATTCCATTCAATCCAAAATTCTTTCTTATCTTTCCTTGCCACCACCTCCTAAATCTGGTGAATGCCAATTCAATAAAAAATACAATTCCATATTTTAGTGGAGATTCCACGTAAGCCTCCACCACGTCTACAAGCCCCTACCAAATATGGCAGTACTTCCATCATTTAAACCCTTTCACCTCATTTAAATGTCATTGAAACTTTCACCGTTGAGACATGCGACCCCTTAGGTTCCCTATAATAGTTTAGGATGGATTTAAATAGAACTTAGGTTAGTTTAGAAATTACCAACATAGGTCTTATAACTTTTTCCATTAGAATTCCCACCTTAGGTTAGGCGCAATTCATAACCATTTAGTATTAGGTATTAATTAAAATAGCCTAGTATTACTTTAATAACCCCTTCACTTATTCTTTTAGCACAATGCTTAGGTTAGGTCCCCTACCCAACAAATAGAATAAGAGGCTTAGGTTAGAACATAATTCAAATAAGTAAACGTAGATAGAACATAGGTGTTCTTACCTAGCTTTGGCCACCATTAGGATATTCATTAGGTTTTAGTACTTCAAATTCCTCTTCCGTGAATTGAATGTTTGCTTACGTCCTTTATGTCTTGCCAAGATCAATCACCAAAGACCCGAGCACAACATACAAATTTCTACAAAAAACATGTTCACATAAGACCACAAAATTTGTATCATAAAAATTTCAGTCTTCAATGTCCCTTAAAATACTAAATGTCAATTTATCATTCAGTCTATGAAGAGGATTTGAAACATTCCTTGGATCACTGAAATTGATCCAAGGATGAGTCAAAAGAAGAAAAAAATAGTCTGCAACTCTTAAAACGAGATTGCAGCTCATCTTTCCAAAGTGAAAATGAATTCTTGATAACCATATAATTTTAGTCAAATGATTTTTAAGAACAAAAATAGTTATCCTTATCAAGCATGATCTTCAACAGTCAAAAGAACACATCTTTATCCAAAAAATCACATGTCAACACTTGAAATGCAAAAGAGAAATATATCATTTGTCGAGGGTGTTACAAAGGCCATAATCGACCAATATAATAATGAAAATATTTGTTAGGACCCTAAGAAATACTTTCCACATTAAAAAACTTGTTACAAACCCATCCCTCTACACATGTCATCACTCTTACAGCTTCTCCTAATCCTAACCCAAAGGATCCTTCATTATTCCTACGATCTTAGCTTATGCAAAGATATATATATATATATATATATATATATATATATATCCTTGTGTCTCTATCTTTTCTCCTACCCAAGCATCTCTATATATTGTATTAGTTTCCACCGCCATGCCTTCCTCGAGATAATGCAGACCGGTGGCCAAGTGTCCATCCGGTCCTTTAATGGAGCATGCTTCCTTTGATCTCGAGCTCTCCACTCTTTACAATGACGATGTCTTTCTAGATCCTTCCATCGTATGCATGGAGTATTCCATTCTTGACCATATAGCTTTTAGGCTGGCACCTTATCCACTCCACATGCTAGGCGATTCATGCTTTTCTTGTGTACTATATGGAACTCTTAATAAGGCTAAGTCCTAAAACCTATCTTGTCTTATACGTGTGTGTTGTCTGCTCTTCTAAACCTTGTTATAACCCTTCCATGTGCACCTTCAACTTGTGTGCACTTCTTCAAATAGGTCCCACACACCCACACGTCTTCTTATACTTAGCCAATATTTTGAGGCCCAACATCACCCCACACTACGCATGTTCTCATTCTTTAGAAACACTTATCTTAAATGAATAAAGGATGGTGGGATTTGAATAAAAAAGAATGAAGGAATGAAGAAATGGGAGGAATGATGAAAGAATGGGGAAACTTGGAGATAATGCTTATTTTTGAAGGAGTGGAAAATCCTTCCCTATTTTTGCCTCTAGATTTTCCCAAGCATCAACTTCACTGGGTTTACTAACAGAGGCCTCCAACTAGGGTGCTCACCTCCTCAAAAATTAGCTCCTCCCTTTTGAAACTCATTGTCTCAATAATAATCTTCAATTTCTTGCCCGAGTCATCAAGTGTATCCATCCCGTAGGTGATATTGGGGTATAATTCCTTTAGCTAGATTTTGATCAAGCCTCGTAAGGTCTCGATAGCTTCTAACTTCTTTTCTACCTCGGATAAGATTTTATCCCTTTCTTCCATGTTGCTCTTATTATTTTCTTGAAAATATTTAAGTTCCATTTCATGCATGGTGACCAAGATGCTGGCCACTCTATCTCTATCGAAAATTTGTCATATGTAGCTTTAGCACTTGCACGGAAACCTTTACCTCTACAAGGAGTTTGGTATATCAAGAAATGATCTTGAAAACCTTCAGCTTCTCTTTTTCTCCTAGCATGCCAACGATTCTTTTGTAGTTTCTAAGGAAAGTGGACACCTTTCCATCATGAGGATATGGGTCAAATCCTCCACACACTGCAAGGTTGATTCATATTTGTTCTCGGTGATGCTAGGCTAGGATTCTTTAAAACAAAAGAGCATTGTAATTATTTGAATTTTCTTGTGTACCTCACACACCCTTAATTTCTCCTCTTTTAGTTCATGCCTTAACTACAAGTTGATAAGATATTCTTACTTCAAGTACTTTCTATTCTCAATGAGATCCTTTTTTTCCTTCTCTAGTTACTCCTCCAGAATCTTACTCTATCATTTCTTCGAAAAATTTGGGCTCAATCTCAACTAAAACTTTGTTGAGCATGTTGTAGACCTGCTCATCTAACAATTATTGAGAATTCACCAAGGGATTAACTCCATTTATCTTTGGAACCTTCATCAACACTCCCTGACTTACTTCAAACTCAGGTTCATCCATGTGGGACTTGAACGCCCAAGATAACATCTTTCGAGTTCATGGATATGCGTCTTCTTCATCAAACAAAGTCATAGCTAGGAGTTTTCTATTAGTATGATGATTTGGAAGCGTGCATGTAACACCTTACTTGGATCATTGATGTATCCCATTAATTTCCCTTATGTTACCACTACGCCCTTCCCACATATTCGCATAGCCTTTTGCAAGCTTATGGCCAAATTCATATTCCCACCCATGCTGCCATATTTTCCCAATGATGTATTCTTCTATTTCCTTTAAAATTTCATCTATGCTCTGCTCCAAATCTTGCTCCACCAAATCCTTAATAATGCTTGCCACTTCTCTCTCCATATATTTTTCCACTTATTCCTTGGTGAGGCTTGGGGTTCCCTAATTTTTGGTGCTTACCTCTTTACTCACCCCCTTTCCTTGATCCTATTCTTCCTCCTCATCATTCTATTCTTCATATTCCTCCTCCTCAGAGTCATGTACATCATATATCAGATGGTCTTGAAATCCCTTGGGCTTTTCATCATCCCCTGTCACTAATGTAGGCCTCTAGGATCTTTGTTTCCTTTGATTCTTCCTTTTCTACCACCTTCGCTTCTTCTTAACTCGGTGTTTCCAGATAGGATATTCTTCCTTCTCCTTGTTCTTAATAGGTGACATGCTCCATGGTGATTCTTCGTGTGTGAGGGGTCCTTCATGCTCCAAAGTGCCTTTTCTTCCGAGGTCTTCTCCTTGACCGGGACTTCTTCCTACACGCATAAGTGCTAGGCTTTGTGACTGCTTCTAGCATGCCCAAAGTGATTATGTGGTTTGCACACTTGGTGCCTTCTTCTCCTACACCTCTTCTCTTTCCCTCTTCTTTGGTGTGGCCTTTTTCCTCCCTATGGGGTATTCTAGAATGGATACATCACTCTCTAGATAGGTTCCTTTCTCAAACTTAGGCCTTATGCACAGATATACCCTTGTTGCAACCCTTCCAATGATTAGAAACGTTATCGGCTTCATCATTTGTACTTCGTGGGAGACATACTTCTCCATGTATGTGTGCTTCTTAGGGTATATGAGATTTTAGGATAGATTGTGGTCATCTTGGTTTACCTCACTAAGGTCAAACCTTATAATTTTATCCTCCTTAAAAAATTTGACCCCTACTTGAAAGTATTGTGTGGTGAAGGAGAAGGGTAGCTTGCACCATGGGATCTTAGTCCCATTTGTCAATGTAAACCTACCAATGTAGAAATGTTGATAAAATATAAACTCTGCCTCTCCATCCATGAGCATGGGAAATGGCTCAGGATCCTCCATTCTACCCCAAATACCACGTGTATTCTCTTATACCACTTTTCTACATGAGCCTTGTGAGTGACCGTCATGGTTTCACAAGTATACTTATCAAACCTTTTTGCAGGATGAGGGATTGTCTTCTAGATACTCCCAAACAAACTTCTCTGACCCATCGGGCACTCTAATCTTTGAGAAGATTATGGTGAGGAGAATGTTACCAAATAGTATCTTTTCTCCTTCTTGCATGCTACTTATGATCTCATCCGCAATAAAGTGGACAAGTTATATATGGTCCCTTCTGAGATCTTCTGACATACATTTAACCATGCCTTGTTTACTTGCATCCATATTTCTTGATCATTAAGCTTGGTGACCAAGCACACAGCCATCCTCATAACAGGGTCTGGAATTGCTACGATGTCAAAGTACCATGAACTCCTTTTGTATTCATAAGCCTCCACAATTTCCTTGATGGTCTCCTTATCACTGAAATCATCATCTATGGATTCTCGCTTCAAAATTTAGGCCAGTGAATTTGGATATCAAATGAGTTGTTATGTGAATCTTGTGGCCTATAAAGTAGAAATGGTATTTATGTATGTGAAAATTCAACCACGATATAGCCACTTGGGCTTGCCAAATAAGGAAACTCATACAGTTGCAATAGCTCTACCTTTTCCAACTTTACTATCACCACATCACTATATATTGGCATTCCATTTGGTGTCCTCTTGTTAGTTAGACTAACTAGATCCAACGCCATTTATTTCTCTATAGTTCTCGTGCGATGGTTGTAATCGCTCATGGTCATTTGTCTCAAGTGTTACACCCACTCTTTTCCTAGAATTACTCCATCTGGGTACTACATTTCTATGTACCATTCCTCATTGGAGCTAGTGATGGAAGTGGTTTGTTTTCCTTTGCCCTTACCCTTCTATTTTTTTGGTGAAATGGTCACCTTATTGGGTATTTATTATTGTCGATTTAAAATTTAAAATTCCTTACCCTTCTCTACTACTCTTCTCAATTCTAAAGCTTAACTCCGTGAAGAAATCCTTCTCTTTATGTGCCCTAGCTATCAAACTCAGTAACTAGGAAAACCCATCCATAAGACGGTGCACTTCAAACAAAATTTTCTCATGCCCGTACTTCTTCCTCTTGGTATGAAAATCCACCCTAGTAACACACTTAGATCTATATGATTCTTCTTCCTTCGAAAAAATCTCTCTGGATGCCCTAGTTTGCAATAATACTTCATTTTCATAATAGCAAGGTAAAATAATAAATTTCTTGACGTCATATTTATAGTTTTTTCTCCTCTCGAGTAATAAATGTTATACCACCTACCAATGTACTTAACTTTAAATGAAGATTTTTCCACTAAGAAGCGCCCTTACCCACGTGCCCAATCCTACATGAAAAACCTTCTACAACCTTCTAGCACACAAAAATCCAATCTAACTGAAGACTCTTATGCACATGTCTACAGCGCCAAAGGAACTTATTCTATCCTTTACCTGATTTTTACCCTCACCTACCTCATGTTGTTCATGTGCTCTTCATTATTTTTACATGGTCTTTGCTACACCCTTCTTAACACCACAATTCATTATCCACCATTTCACCATGCACTTTCTCAATATTACATGCTTCTTTCTACTAGGCCACTCAACTTTTACTAATCGCTTATTATTTGCACTTCTCCAACCCACACTAAAATAGATGTGGAGTCATCTACGCATACACAATTTTATAAAATAATGTGGTTACTGGTGCATGAGGTGTAAAAAAACAAAAAGAAAGGAACAAGAAATGAGAAACAAAACACAAGAAAAGAACAAAAAAATTGTAAAGGGAAATCCTAAGCTAACTAGCAATACTACCTTATTTACAAACACCAAGAAGACTTATTTATAGTAGGGATTTAGCCTACTCCCATTGAAATGACCGGGTAATCTCATCCCATCTAGTGCTTGTAATTGACAAGTGCCTGAATCAATCATGTATGAGATGATGTAAGGTCCTAGAAAATGGACTTCCAACTTCCTCGGATGGCACAAAAACTTGGAATCATACAACAACACCATCTACCCAACCTCAAACTACTTGTTTTTGATATTACGATCATGTCATGCCTTTTGTCTTTCCTTTTTTGTCTTTTGACTCCATTTAACAAGTGATCTCCTTTCATCTAACTACATCAACTTATCAATCCTCTTTTCTAGCACTTTTTCATCATCTAACCCTCATACGCGCACTATACAAAGTGATGGTAACATGAATTCAACTGGAAAAATAGCCTCCTTGCCAAAAACTAATTGAAACGGTGTGTCCTTGTTCAAAATCTTGTAGGTTGTCATGTATGCCCATAGAATGACTAATAATTTATCATCCCAATCTTGTCTTTCGACATCATAGATCTTGGTCAACGTGTGACTTAGTATTTTGTTAAATGCCTCAGTAGTTCCATTTTCCTATGGATGATAGGGGTAGTCTTGTGATGGGTCACCATAAATTCTTCTAGTATAATCTTGACTGTTTCATTAAGAAAATGTGTACCCCTATCACTAGTCAAGCTCAAAGGACAACCATACCTACTAATTATGTTCTCCCATAAAAATCTAGTAGTTGTTGTTGTAGTGCAATCCTTCATAGGTGTTGCCTCTATCCATCGTGTCAAGTAATCAATGCAAGTAATGATATACCATGAACCATTACTTCGCCTAGCTAGTGAAATTTTCCATATAAATTCGATTCCCCATTTTTCAAATGGTTCAATGCTAGCTATTGGTCACAAGGGAATTTCATCCCTCTTTTTAGATTTTCCAAGGTAGTGGAAATGGTTACATTCCTTCCAAAATCAATACAACCCTAGTAGATGGTTTCCCACCAAATCCCTATCAGTAGAATCTTCCACGTGGTAGCATTTCCTATGTAGTGTCCTCCTACAATCCCAGTATACGCTTCCTCCAAAATTATCACACGCTCATGTTTCAATACGCATCAGCGTAGAAACTTGTCACATTCTAACTTATACAGATCTCTACTAATCAACATGTAGGGTGTGATGCATACTGTTAACTACTTCCTTTCAAGAGCCTTCATCCTATTTGGCACCACACCAGTTTTCAAGAATATTGTGATATCTTCCAAGTCTGAGGGTGCATGCCACAACCTAAACAATTGTGCATATAACATGGTATGCTCAATGATTCGCACATTCTCCCTTGAGTTAATCCTTGATAAGTGGTCAAGTCCTGAATTGCTCTTTCCAAGTTTTACAACCACTGTGAACTCAAACTCTTGGACTAATAAGACCTAACAACATATGTGCCCTTACAAAATGGGATTTTTCACCAAGTATTTCAATGTCATGTGGTCTGTATAGAATATAAAGGGTGTTGCTTATAGGTAATTTCTGAAATTATGTAGTGCATAGATCATTGATAGTACCTCATGCTCAGTAATTGTGTAATGCTATTATGCTAGTGTCAACTTCCCTGCTCACAAAACACAAGGGATGATCAACAATCCCCTCACTAGGTTGTGCTAGTACTGATCCCATGGTTTTTCCTAAGGCATCAACATGCACATGGAAAGGATTATCCCAAGAAGGAAAGCGTAGTATGGGTGTAATGACAAGCCTATCCTTTAAAGCATTAAATTCCTTCTTTTGTACCTCTCCTCGATGAAAGGAACTATTTTGTTTTAACAATTCCTCTAAGGGCATGGTGATCTTAGCATACCTCTTGATGAATTTCCTATAGTACCCATTATGTCTAAGGAATCTACACACTGGGCTTTGAATAGTACAATTCCCCAATCCCACATTAATTGCAACTTTGGTGGGATCCACTAGTAAGCTTTCTTTACATATAATATATCCTAACATGATTCCAAATGGAGTAGAAAAGACACATTTCTTAATGTTGAGGGATATACTCAACTCGCCGACATCTCTTCAACATTAGCCTTAAATTGTGACAATGGTCTTTTTTTAGTCTATACATATTCCAGCTCATCTAGGTAAACTTGAAGAAATTTGTGGATGAAGTCCATAAATGCTTGTACTATGATGCGTGAGAACACAACAGGTGTATTCTTTAATCCAAAAGGTATAACCATGTAGGAAACACTTCCCAGCTTAGTGGAAAAAAATTATTTCTATGGTCTTCCTTTGCAATCCTAACTTGGTGCTACCTTAGAACCCATCCGTGAAAGATTAGACCTCACACTAGACCATTCCTAGAATTTCTTCAGTAAAGGGGGTTGGGAAAGGATCGATGAAAAATACTACATTCAAATCCCTGTAGTCAACACATATCCTTATTCTTTCGGCATTCTTGATACTGATGACCATTGGGCTTATCCATTTTGATTCCTCCATAGCCTCAATGATACCAAATGTTATCATCTTGTTTATATCCTCCTTGAATCGTATGCACAAATTCATATTCATCTGAAATGGCCACTTCTGGATCGATCATGTACCTTCCTTTAACTTGATCTTCATCTCCCCCAAGGAATGGTGGATGCCTTTGAGTTCATGGTACCCACGAGGGACCAAATCTTGGAACTCTTGCAATGTAACAATGACCTTTGAAACTTCTTTTTCCAACCAATAGTCCCCAATGATATCTTGCTTAGGTTTTGTCTCTCGTGCCAATTTTAACCTTCTTTGTTTTCAAGGGATCATTGTAGGCGCGTGCTTGTTGGAAATATTGTCATTGATGTCAAAAGAGGTGCTGAACTGGTAAACAGAAATCTGTCATAAAGTAACGGAATTATTAACGGAATTGTGAGTATGTCAACGAAAATAACCAGCAACATATAGAGTAGCAAAAAGAGCAGAAATTAGATATTTATATATGTGAAAAGGGTCACCTTTATAGGAGAAATACAGTAGTATCTGTGTAAAGTGAACAACATTCAAGAAAGAGGAAGATCTTGACAACCATGATGAGAAGAAAGTAGTACTTTTTCATGAAGACTGTGATTTATCCTTAGAGGCCCACGATTTACACAAAAGAGGGCCCATGACCTTTTTAGAGAGCAGCACTCATGTCTTAAGGGGCTGCATTGAATGTTTAGGTGATAATTAAATTATTTTGGGAAGTCTTTATGTGTTCATTAATTAATTCAAAGGGGGTAGTGATTTGTTTAGAAAGATTAAATTGATAAATAAAGGTCGACTAATGTTAATGAAAGGGTGTGATGGTTTAAGGTGTAATGCCCTTTAGAAAAGGTATGAAAGGCTATATAATAAGATTCATATCATACTTATTAAGAATGGATTCAAGTTGAATATATTAAGACAAAATAAGAAGAAGAGGAAGCGTAAGGGTAGAATTTTAGAACAAAAATCTGAAAGTAAGAAAAGAATTTTCCGTTATTCGTTGAGGAAGCGACAAGTTCAAAAGTGGAAAGAAAATTTTGTAAGGAAGGTTGGTGCCTTCGTATTCGAAGAGATCGATGTCTCTTGCTGAGTTAGAGCTTAGCAAAAGGGGTGGGTACTCCCGTAGGTTGGTGCCTACAAAACTATAATTTGGGGATTGGTGTCTCCACTAGGTTGGTGCCTACAAATTTTTGAGAAATATATATAAAGAAAGAATTTTCTCTCGTGGTTTTCTCCCAAAATGGTTTCCACATATATTTGTCTCTATTTGTATTAAGTTTTGCATTCTTTGATTGATTTGATATATTCACATTACTCGTGATTATAGATCTAAGTTTAAGTATTGAAGTTTGAAATAATATCATAATATTGATTCACCCCCTTCAGAACAATCTAATAGTTCAAGGTATATCTCGAGCACATATGGCTAGTCAAGTACAAGAAGGTTTTCCTCGAACAAGGCTCCGTTGTTTAACGGAACAAACTATGCATTTTGGAGCATAAGAATGAGAACCTATCTGATGGCACTAGGGTTTGATATTTTGCAATCAGTAGCGGTTAGATATATCATTCCATCAACTCCACCAATAGACCAAGCTGGTAAGAAGGCTT
The DNA here is from genome assembly GCA_018340775.1 of Taxus wallichiana var. yunnanensis. Classification (NCBI taxonomy): domain Eukaryota; kingdom Viridiplantae; phylum Streptophyta; class Pinopsida; order Cupressales; family Taxaceae; genus Taxus; species Taxus wallichiana. The sequence continues at coordinate 94,991,349 of CM031239.1, read as the reverse complement.
TTGAAAACAATGCCAAGGTGATGAATGCAATCTTGTGTGGTCTGTCAGAGTCTGAATTTTTCAAGGTAATGCAATGTGACACGGAAAAGGAAATATGGGATAAAATTTGAACAATATATGAAGGTGATGATAAGGTCAGAAAATCTAAGCTTCAAACCCATAGGAGAAAATTTGAGAGCCTAAAAATGAAGGATGAGGAAGATGTTGCAGCTTATCTTCTATGGGTGGATGAAGTTGTCAACGCCATAAGAGGGCTTAGAGAAAATATTGAGGAACTCCGTGATCATCCGTAAGGTCTTAAGATCTTTACCATTAAGATTTGATGCTAAGGTGTCTCGTCATTGAAGAAATGAAGGATCTTGACAAGCTAAGCATGGAAAACTACATGGAATACCGATGGCTTATGAAATGAGGACCGAATCTAATAAACCAACAAAGAAGTAAGCCACATTCAAAGTCTCAAGAAAAGGAAATCAAGGAATCAAAGTGAATGATGAATCAAACAACGAAGAATATGAAAAGGAAGCTTTATTCATTCGAAAGCTAAAGAAAGGATCCGGGAGATAAAAAGGTAAGTTACCATTTAAATGTTTTAACTGTGGTAAAATTGGTCATTTTTTAGCTAAATTCCCAGAGAAGGAAGATAGCGAAGATGAAGAAAGCAAGACCAAGTTCAAAAGAGAATTCAAGCAAAGAAGAGGCAAGAAAAAAATTTGAAAAGCAAAAGAAGATTCTATATTCAAAAAGAGGTAGAACTCATCTAAAGAAAGCATAATAAGTGATTCAGATAGTGATGATGAAGAAACATTGTTTATGGCTATAGAAGAAGGTTCATCAACTAGTAATGTTGATTTGGAAGGAATCGAGGACATAGAAGAAGAAGGTGAGGTAAACCTTGAAGAAGAACTCATTTTTGCATTGGGTGAAATAAAATCACTCAAAAGAGGAATCGAAGCAAATACTTCAGCTCTAGAAATATGAAGAACAAAATCAATCTTTCAAAGCTAAGTTAGCACAGATTCTTGAAGAATAAAATAATTTAATCATTAACCCGAAGACCCGTTTGAAGAAGCAAAGATAATTGAGGAAGGGTTGAGAAGTTAGCTCAAGGTGCAACAAGAAGAATGTGAAAAGCATGAGTCGAGATTGTTGCGATGAGAAAAGAATTAGAAAAGGTAAATAACAAAATAATGAACAACTTGAAATTTTAAAAGAGTACTAAGGTTCTAGATGATATTCTAGAAAATCAAAGATCACCATCCAACAAATCAAGACTCGGATATGAAGAAAAACTAGAGAAAGCTTCAAAATCCATTGAGATTCCGGAGAAGAAAGGTTTAGAAAAGGAAAAAAGTTATGCAGAAATTCTAAATGCACCTACGAAGAATAAAAGTAGAAAGGAAGAGGAAAATATGAAGACCAGTTCCATCCATAAGGATAGTGTTAAATAGAACGACATCAAAAGACCATTTACTCCACGACATAGGAATATGAACAGTTCGAAAGTTCCTTCCATGGTTATTGTTTTTATTGCAATATATATGGGCATAAAAAAATAGAGTGTAGAAAGAAAGTGAGAGATGATGAAGCCTATAACAAACCAAAATCTTCTCATAGAGTGTTGAATATGAACTATAATTCATTTGCTCCACTATCCTATTATAATGAGGAAGCCATTATCTCTGCTACAAGTGTAATAATTATGGACATATAACATGCTTTTTTAGAAGTGTGTTTAACTCGAGACAAGATCAAAAGAAAAATCCTTTAGATAGAAATAAAAGGGAGGCTATGAAATCCTGGACAAGGAAGCGGAGAGAGATGGGCTAAACAATGAAAAATCCATGCTCGTTCAAACAACTTTTCATGCTCAAGATGAAGGACAACAAAGTGGTACATTGATAGGGGATTTTGAAGACATATGACTGGTGATAAAAGTATGTTTCTCTCCTTCAAGAAAGTAAATGAAGGTACGGTAAAATTTTGTGATAATGCTATAGCGAAGATCATTGGCAAAGGTACGATGAGTCTGGATAATGGAAAACAAAAAAAGAGAATTTTTTGTATGTTGAAGGATTAAAACATAACCTCTTGAGTGTGAGTCAAATGTGTGATCATGGACACACTCTTAAGTTCTATGCCGAAGGATATGAAATAAGGAAAGTAGATACAAGATAACTAATTGTAGATTGCCACCAAACTGCAAATAATCTATATATGCTCGATAAATAAAAGAAGAAAAATGTTGCCTAAGTCAAGTTGAGGAGAGTTGGCTATGGCATGGCAGAAGGATGGGACATATAAATTTTGATAATCTTGTGAACATAAGCAATAAGAAAGCTGTACGAGACATGCCTAAAATAACAAAGCCTTCGAGTACTCTATGCAAGTAGTGCCAGCTTGGGAAGCAGACCATAACAAGATTCAAAACAAAGGAGTATTCATCCACCAAACCATTAGAGCTAATTCACATGGATTTGTATGGACCTACCATAGTGAAAAGTATTCAAGGTGAGAATTATTTTATGTTACTCATTGATTACTACACTAGAATGACATGGGTAGCATTTTTGAAAGAAAAATCTAAATCATTTGGAAAGTTCAAAGCTTTCAAGGAATTAGTAGAAAATGAGACAGGGCTGAAGATAAAATGTCTAAGGTCAGATCGTGGAGGTGAATTCATGTCAAATGAATTTATTGAATATTGTGAAGACCAGGGAATTAAAATACGATACTCAGCTGCAAGAAATCCATAACAAAATGGAGTAGTCTAAAGGAAGAACATAATCATTTAAGAGATGGCCCAAACAATGTTGAATGAATCTAAGTCATCGAGATAGATTTTGGAAAGAAGTTATAAGTACTTGTCATTTATATTTTGGATAGAGTGCAAATTAGAGTTAACCATAACAAAAAATCCATATGAATTATGGAAAGGAAGACCAGCCTTGGTCAAATATTTTAAGGTATTTGGGAGTAGATGTTTCATTAAAAGAATCAAGAGGACTTAGGAAAATTTGATTCAAGATCCGATGAATGGATTTTTCTTGGGTACTCCACTAAAAGTAAAGCCTTCGATGTTATAACAAGAGGTTTTGGACTATCATAGAAAGTGCAAGTGTCAGAGTGGATGAGGGTCTGGATCTAAAGACAAGAAAATTCAGAAGAGTCTTTAGAAATACCAAGTCTTGTGAAAGAAGAACAAGAGGAAGAAGAAGATATTGAAGAGTGGAGTAAATTAGAAAGGCAAGATACCAAGACGCCATCTCACTTCATTCAAAAAAATCATGATGAAAGTCAGATTATTAGAGAACTTGATACCGAGGTTCAAACCAGAAGAAGAATTACAAATGCTTCTTAGCAAGGGTATTTTTCTCTACTATCTAAGGTAGAACCTAAGAAATTTTTAGAAGCAAGACATGATAAACATTGGTTGAAGGTGATGGAAGAAGAATTAGATCAAATTGAGAAAAATGAAACTTGGGAACTGGTTCCCAGACCAAAGAGTCAGAATGTGATTGGCACTAAGTGGGTATTTCAGAACAAACTAAATGAAGATGGTCAAGTCACTCGAAATAAGGAAATATTGGTATGCAAAGGGTATACTTGAGTGGAAGGTGTTGATTTTGAAGAGACTTTTTCTCTAGTTGCCGAATAGAAGCAATCAGAATGTTTCTTGCTTTTGTAGTGTTTAAAAATTTCAAATTCTACCAAATGGATGTCAAATCAACCTTTTTAAATGGGAATTTAGAAGAGGAGGTTTACATAGAATAGCCTAAAGGGTTCCTATTATCAGAAAATGAAGATTATGTGTGTAGGTTGAAAAAGGCATTGTATGGATTAAAACAAGCCCCTAGAGCATGGTACTCAAGGCTTGATCAACATCTACAGGACCAAGGATTCAAGAGAGGACATGCTGACAGTAATCTTTACATCAAAACTGAAGATGAACACTAGTTAATTGTGGTTGTATATGTGGATGACATAATATTTGGAGGAGACAATGAAGAAATTTCTACAAAATTTGCAGAAGACATGCAAAAGGAATTTAAAATGTCTATGTTGGGTGAGTTATCCTTTTTCCTTGGATTGCAAATTTCTCAATCTAATAAAGGAATATTTATATCTCAAACCAATCATGTGAAGGAAATGTTGAAAAAGTTTGGTATGGAGGAGTGTGCACCTATTAGCACACCAATGATCACCGGAACCAAGTTAAGAAAATATGACGAATCTCCAAATGCTGATCAATCTCTCTATAGATCAATGATTGGGAGTTTATTATATGTGACAAAGATCATCCGCACTTATATCATACAAGCAGCTTGGTATGGTGGCACGTTTTCAAGAAGGGATGAAAGAAACACATTTGCAAGTTGTAAAACATATATTCAGATATCTAAAGGGAACTATGGACTACGGGTTGTGGTATCCAAAAGGAAAAGATTTCACGTTGATGCTTATATAGATTCATCTTGGGAAAGATGTGTAGATGATAAAAAAGTAAAAGCGGAGGAACATTTTTCTTGGAAATGACACTGGTATCTTGGCTAAGTAAGAAGCAAAATTTTGTATCCCTATCCACGAGAAAAAGTAGAGTATATAGCAGCGGTACTATGTTGCACACAAATTTTATGGATGAAGCATACCTTGAAGGATATCAACATAGAGTATGATTATCCCATCTCCATATTATGTGATAATACCAAAGTGTAATAAGTATTTCAAAGAATCCGGTTATGCATTCTGAACAAAGCACATTCCCATAAGATTTCACTTCTTAAGAGATCGGTGGCGTAGAAAACATGTAAAGTTGGAGTATGTCACTACATCCGAATAGATAGCGGATATTTTCACTAAGCCACTCCAAAGGAGACATTTGAATATCTCATGGCATAAGTCGGGAGTAATTTCTTTTACATCTTTACATTGAAGAGTCAAGGGTAGCACTTGGTTAAGGGGGAGCTAAAACTTTGCAAATTTTTCATCTCCTCGGATGACCATTTTCCATTGATGTCAAAGGGGAGAATGGTAGTAAGGGGAGCTACAGGAAAAGGAAGTCAGTAGAAGAGGAGATTATTTTTTTCGGGGGTTTCCATCAATGACAAAGGGGGAGATTGTTGGAAATATTGTCATTGATGTCAAAAGAGGTGTTGAATCGGTAAACGAAATATGTCGAAAGTAATGGAATTATTAACGGAATTGTATGTCAATGAAAATAACAAGCAACATATACAAGAGCAAAAAGAGTAGAAATCAGATATTTATATATGTGAAAAGGGTCACCTTTATAGGAGAAATACAGTAGTATCTGTGTAAAGTGAACAACATTCAAGAAAGAGGAAGATCTTGACAACCATGATGAGAAGAAAGCAATGCTTTTTCATGAAGACCGTGATTTATCCTTGGAGGCCCACGATTTGCACAAAAGAGGGCCCATGACTTGCTTAGAGAGCAACACTCATGTCTTAAAGGGATGCATTGAATGTTTAGGTGATAATTAAATTATTTGGGGCAGTCTTTATGTGTGCATTAATTAATTCAAAGGGGGCAGCGATTTGTTTAGAAAGAATAAATTAATAAATAAAGGCCGACTAATGTTAATGAAAGGGTGTGATGGTTTAAGTTGTAATACCATTTCAAAAAGGTATGAAAGGCTATATAAGAAGATTCATATGAGACTTATTAAGAATGGATTCAAGTTGAATATCTTAAGGAAAAATAAGAAGAAGAGGAAGCGTAAGGGCAGAATTTTAGAACAACAAATCTGAAAGTAAGAAGAAGAATTTTCCATTATTTTTTGAGGAAGAAACAAGTTCAAACATGGAAATAAAATTTTTAAGGAAAGTTGTTGCCTTCATATTCGAAGAGATTGGTGTCTCTTGCTGAGTTGGTGCTTAGCAAAAGGGGTGGGTGCTCCTGTAGGTTGGTGCCTACAAAACCATAATTTGGGGTTGGTGTCTCCGGTAGGTTGGTGCCTACAAATTTTGAGAAATATATATAAAGAAGGAAGTTTCTCCATGGTTTTCTCCCAAAATGGTTTCCACATATATTTTTCTCTACTTGCATTAAGTTTTGTGCTCTTTGATTGATTTGATATATTCACATTGCTTGTGATTATAGATCTAAGTTTAAGTATTGAATTTTGAAATAATATCATAATATTGATTCTCCCCCTCTCAAGTATTATCTTGTGTTCAACAGGTGCTCACTCATCGGTGCTATCTATTACTTCGCACTTACCTTCGTAATGGTTAGCATCCAAACTTTCCATTTCCTCACTATATACTATAGAGACCATTTTTCCTTTTTCTTTTTCCATGCATGCATGCTCAAGATGTAATTTCTTTGATTCCTCTTCATCAAAAATTATCTCTAAACTAGGTTCTCCTAGTAGCTCCTATATTTTATCTTCTACCATAGCGCTATCTCCCATTGTAAGGCACTTGATTACTTATAACGCCTTATCCACCAATGGTTTTGTACTCCTATACTCAAAATATTGAATGAGATCAACCGCCAACTCCTTCTAATTACCTATTTGATGATGCATCTTCGAATGAATATACCATGCGTGTGCACAACCTTGTAAGGTGGAATATAACTTATGCACCCATAACAAAGGTGGTAACACTTATGTGCTTCCCATCTAGGCCTTCTCACATGCTTGGACATGAAATGTGGCATTCTCTTTACCATGGTAGTCTTAGATGACAAAGGCCACGTTGTGCTTAGAGAATCTTATAAAAATTTGAATCTTACCTCATGCAACTCTCTAGAAGGATCTCCCGATGATTATCCCACCAACACCCTACGGTTCCGAGTAGGTCATAACTGAGCATTCCCCTTCTCTTGTCCTCATTCTTCCACTGAGCCTCTATTTCTCATAAGAAAATTTTAGGGTATGCTCCTCCAAAGTAACTCGAAACCTCTTCCCTCCCGGGTGCTTGATTAAGCATGCCTTCATTACCCTTATTACGAACCTCTCAACTATTTCCCAATAAACTCCAAGTCCCATGCACCCAATTATCGATGCCATACTAGTGGTATCACTCAAGGAATGACAATATTTAAATTGGATAACTCCCTTTGTGGGATGAATTATCTCAGGATCTCTAATGGAGTGCACATAGATTCTATTGAGGAATTCCTCTCCTAAGGGCTCGGTATAGGGAATTTATTTCCCATCTGTTAAAGGGATAATATCCTTTCCTTCCTTGTTCTTAAAGCTGATATACCCCTTGTTAAACCACAGGTTGACATTATTCTTATAACACCAAGGGCACCCAAGTAATGCTAGGAAATTATCCACCTCGGTGAGCACCAAGACTTCAAAGTCCCCAGTGAACTTAGCCCCTTGAATAGTGATAACTGCATCCTTCAAGACTCCAATGGGAATTTCCTTTTTCTTGTTTTCCATATACAACACATTCAAAATGGTTATAATACAAGTCTTCCCATCGATGTCGGACATCCAAGGTAATACCATTGACCTCTACTCCCATGTCAATGAGGATATTACTTAGAAGCCAGCCATCAACAACTACATTCAAAGTAATCTCCTTATCATATTCAAGGATGTGAGGAGGAAGGTTTGCATGTAAAACTTTCCTTTCGTACTCTCTCCGGTGCATGGTACCTTCTTCCTCAAATATTATCCTAGAAAGGGAATAATATCATATTGCCTTAACATCCTATATACTTCCTTGACTTCATCAAGGTCCTCCTTAAGAGCCTTGACATTCTTCCTTTTCTCTAATAGCTTTGACTACTCCCTTATACATTGAATCTCCCTTACAAACTCGAGTCTCTTGATACACTTATTTTTATGAGTAGGATCTGGATACTTCCCATGTACCACTTATTCCCTAATAACCAATTTTTGTCTTGGAATCTCCCTTGCGTGTGCAGCCTCTACTCACGTTGTTACCAGTATAGGTTCTAATCTTGACTCACGTGCCACTCTTGGCATCCACTGTGGGTCAGCCTTCTTTATACTCACCATCTCAGTGCCTTTTTCTTTCCGGTGTTGTTGGCTCATGTGCTCAAATAAATCAGGGCACTCCTTGTACTTATGTTTTTTTCCACACCATGAGCATTGCAATAGGTCAAGACACTCACACTTATAATGCTATATCGATCCACAATTATAACAAGTTCCTTGCAGGAACTCACTTCTTCCTCCAATGTAGTTACTGCAACCATGAAATCCTCCATGAAAAACCTCTTCTACGTGCTCCTCCATCTACGTGCCCTTCATAGCAATGATCATCATCCTTGGAACTACTTGTAAGACTATTCAGGTGCACACTAAGATCACTAACATCATGAATCTGGTCAATCACCCTATAATCCTTAGTATTATGGGTCATAGAGTTACAAATCTTGCAATAGTAAAAAACATTTTTACATATTGCGTCTTGTGGTAGAGGACACCTATTTTCATCATGATTCCCATGGAAAATTTTACAATATACCATCATGGTGTGTACTGAATTCTAAGGGAAACTATCCTTCACATGCCCTTCCACTTCACAATTTGTACACCACGGGTAATTACGAACCTCATGCACCGAATTTACTGATTGATTCTCTAAGGGCTTGGCCATTACATCAATTTTATTCTCTAGAAAAGGGCTAATGCTAGTATCAATGCTTCCGATAGCTTTAGCACACAGGGAAGCTTCTAAGGCCTCACGCGAGTATGTGAAAGTCTTTTGTGACACTACCCTTCTAAATGGTGTTATCAATCCTCCAAAAAACCATTAAGAATGTTGAGAAGGGTGAATGTGATAGGATAGTTTTTATAAGATATTTTTGAACCACATAATTCCACACACTCTCTTCCATTCAATTATTGATCTCCTTCAGGGTGTGGATGCTCTTCTGCTCAAATTCATGGATATGGAACTTTGCTAAAAAGGAATTCCTTAATGTAGTGTAGTCTACCACTATTTGATGGGGTTCATACTTTTGATACCAACTATGCACGCACCCTTGCAATGTCATTGCAAAATGACTTACCTTCCACTCTGGGGTAGTGATCCCCTTCACATGCCATAGTAATTAAAACTTGTGCACATGCTCTACAACATCTTTAATACCCATGTGGTCCGGAAAATGTAAAGACATCTTAAAGAATACATGTAGAGGTGGTTGTGGCCCTTGTCCTCTTGATCCATATCCTTAGTTTCCTCTGGTGTTTCCTCCCCTGCAAGATCCACCAGGTGTTGTTCCTCTCAACTCATCAGATCCTCCAGATCTACTAGGTTCACCAGGTCCTTGAGCTCCTATACTAGTAAATCCACCTGTTGTAACTAGTAAATGGCCCGAAGTGGTCACACCTAGTATTCCCGACATCCCACTAAGCACAATGATAGTTTGTGATATTTTCCCACTACTTGTTGTATGTCATATGCAACTCCTAGATGCGATACCCAAACCTTACGTATTACACCTTGTTCAAAAATTCCTCTAAATACCGTAATGGGTTATGCAGCCATGGATGTCCCAAATGAGAAATTATATCTCCTAGGTGCGAGATCGATCGAGTTACTCACACCAATACTAACTAGGTTAGCAATACTTCTCCCTTGATCGAGAAAACCAAGCCCCATGGGTTGGTTTTTAGGTGGGTTTAGATGTGTTTCGATGACTCTTATTTATCCATTGCAAAGAACTCTCATCGTAAGTGAAGGGGCTTCTCTCCCACACTTTCCAAGATGAGGTGGTACATATTACTCGGGTTCCACATCCTCTACATAAACCTCAACTCCTTCCCATAATGTCTACCTCTATAGATCCATCACACTTGTAACCTTGCATTGTCTAGTCATCTCCCTTTCACAAGGTTTGTTATACTTGAGTCATCTCTCCTCCATTTCCTTTACATCTGCAATGTCCACCATCTTCCTCTAACCTAGCTTCCTTTCCCAATGCTCAAAGAAGCTTAGCCATCCATGGGAAATTCCTCTAAACTTAAGGTAATGATAGAGATCTTCATAGCTAAAGGGATAACAAGTAAAAATGATCCTTTAGCCTCCTCTTAAACTTGAACTCAGCAAACTCTAGGTAATAATACGTAGAAATGGTGTATTCTATAGTATAACTAGTTAGAACTCCTTTCCACCAGTGATCAATAGCACACATCTAATTCAGATATGTATCCTACAACCTCTGGTAATCATCTTGGGTCTACACTCATGGTCTATAGTACCATCTTGATTTGGATGTATATGCTTAAAGCCATTCATATAGTTCTACTGGAAAACATCAGAAGAATGTCTCGTATAACTCATCATACATGTTTGCTTCTATCCATATACATGCCTTAAAATCTTGTCTAGTACTGAATCTTTGAGAAAACTTGTCCACCATGCTCTTGAACCATGCTTCAACACTTTCCAAGGACATAAGTTTGGTCATCACGCATTACACGGAATAAGATGTATTTCATTTCTCATAATTTTTTTGAAAAGAGGTCCCAACAATGGAACCAAGATGTAGTCATTTTTATACCCCTAGAAAAATAGTCTAATGTCATGTGCGTTGGCCTATCACCCAGTGGGCGCTGGGTGCTCACCCAAGACATGTGCGGGTGCCGAGCCCTCCTTTATATGAGTCTTGTGAGAAAACATCCTTATTGAAAAATTTAGATGTAGGAAAGAAAAGAACCATGTGTTCATTCTAAGAACTTAGGATGAGTTATCATATCAATGCATCCATTTAGATAACAAAGAGAAGTATCAAACAGAATATAGAACTGATTCATAACACAAATGAAATGCACTAGGCATATATTCTTTAGAATAGAACCTTATATTCATATCTACTAAATTCAATAACCACATTACATTCTTTAAGGCCATAACAGACTAATATAACAATGTAGATATGTGTTAGGACCCTAAGCCATGCTTTCCACATTGTAAAACTGGTTATAAACCCATCCATCTACATGTTTCATCACTCCTACGCTTATCTTAATCCCAACCCAAAGGATCCTTCATTATTCCTACATATCTCTCTCTCTATATATATTTTCTCCTACCCAAGTATCTCTATAAATAACCTTAGCCTCCACCGCCATGCCTTCCCGAGATAACAGATCGGTTGTTAGGTGTCCTTGTGGTCCTCCAATGGAGCATGATTCCTTTGATCCAAGATCTCCACTCTTTACAATGATGTCTTTTTGGATCCTTCCATCACATGCATGGAATATTCCATTCTTGACTATACAACTTCTAGGATGGCACCTTATCCACTTTGTATGCTACGTGGGTCATGCTTTGCTTATTTGATGTTTAGAGCTTTGAATATGGCTAAGTCCCAAAACCTGTCTTGTCTTGCGCACGCACCCCATGTGTTCTACTAAACCATGTTATAACCCTTCCCTACATGCCTCATCTTGCATTCCCTTATTCAAATAGGTCACGTGCGCCCACGCGCATTCTTGTACTTAGCCAATATTCTGAGGCCCAACAGATGGAGATAACTACTTGTCATGGATAAGATAAAATAAATAATTACAGAAGTGGATTATTATATTTCTAAGTTCTCTCTCGAGAGATCTACTCATGAGGGAGTCAAATAGGATGTATAGGTAGCTCTTGGAAATTTGTTAAAAAAATATGACAAGGGTAAAACAAGAAAGGATGGGAAAAAGGAAAGGTTGAGAAGCTCAATGCTCTTCTCACCAAAACTACACAACCAGATAAGATACCATAAATCTTTCTTTCTCTACAATATTTGATGATAATTCTTATCTTTTAGTAAAGAAAATTGGTCGAACAACAAATCAGTTGGTACTTTGATGGAGTGTCTAGTTCAAGATGTTGATCTTATTATCAAGTCGGTTTTTGATTTATATTATTACTTTTATGCTTTGAGAATATTTCTATAATGGATTTGGATGAAATTATTACTAAGGATAATGATATTTTGGATCTTAATTTGAATACTTGGAAAGAAATCGAAAAGGTTGATTCGAGATCTTCTCTAAAGGATGGTGTGATCGAAGATGCTTCAATTTGTTAGAATTTCAAAAGGCCATTGAATTCAGATCTCAATTATTGTAAGGACTCATGTGAAATTCAAATGTGAAATGAATTGAATAATTTGATGGAATGAACTATATTTTATAAGAGTTCAAAAAAATTCATTGCAAATTTATTAATAATACCATTAATGTTCTCCTATTGAAAAAGTTATGGATGACTAAAAGAACTTGGATAAAGAAGATGAAGATGTAATGAAGAATTTTGGCATTGAATTCATTTATAAATTTGTTTCATATAAAAACTTTGTAAACCATCTCAAGAAATTTTTGAGCAAGGTAAAAGGGTTACCAACAAGAGTGGCCAAAGAAATTGAAATCGTAGATGTAGTAAACTAGTATGCATGCAACCTGGAGGAGGAGGAGGTTCAAAATTTCATCAAGAGTTTTTGAAAATATATGATAAAAGTAGCTACGAAGACAAATGAGAGGGATCTGAACAAGATAAAGAAGCTACCATCCCTAGCTAGGCTTGACAACCATTGTTAGAAAGCTTCCAAGATTGGAATCAATCAAAGTTTTAGGGTTAACTTGGTCAAACTGTGTAATGTATTTTTATATTTTTATTGGAGGTTGTTCCCTCAAGACATTAATGCACTCTATTTTTATCATTTCCTTACTCTATAAGTAGTTTAGTGCATTATGGATTATGTTACTTTAAGATCATTTGTTAAAGTGATATCCTATTTTGGGAGAGTTCAAGAAGAATCTTTAAGCCTTTTAATTTTATTCAAAACAATATTGTGCTGTCAAATATTTGATATATTGTGTGAAGGATTGATTTATCTTGCACTTGTGAATGTTCAATTCCTTGAGTATGGTGAATTAGTTTACCTTTAAATCAGTTGTCTTGTTTTAATTCTTGTGGAATGTGATTTAAAGTCTTCATATTTCAGTTATGGAAAGAATTTTTTCCTTTCTGTTATTTGAATTCTACATCCTTTTACATCAGTGGTTGAAACAATTCTAGGAGATGTGCATGCCATATATTGTTTTGTAATGTTGATTGTGTAAGAAAAGTTTATCTTTCTATTCCATTTGTTCTTGGTGCATCACCATTTAAATTTTTATTTGTTAAATCTCTCTTCCCTTTACCTCAAAGATAAGTAGATTAAGTTCACTTCAAGTGTTATATCCTTACACATTGATCTTACATCAAGTGCACCAAGTTTCAAAGGAATTCGACCTTATCTAGAGGTTCATCCCAAGGAAACAAGGTCCCACACCTTGGGGATGTTCCAAGGGTGCATGATCCTTATGAAAATAGTTTCTAGCATGCTTGATGGGACCCGAGTTGGTACTTCTCTTAGTACTTTCATAAATCAAAGTACCTAAGCAACTCCACATCTTTGGAATTGAAGTATCGGTGTGTTAAATTATACAAATAATTCAGATAAGAGCATATGCAAGGCAAGAAAATTATCAACATATTGAAATTTCTTCATCCCCTCCAAGGAGAAGAAGGAACATGGTTTCAACATCACCTTATAGAGGCCACTCCACACCTCATTTTGGAAGGTTTCCTCCACCAAGAGATAACCAACCACTTGTTGCTATGGCCATGAGAAATCATTTTTTTCATCCTTTCAATGCCAAAAATCCTCTTCAATTAGCTGAATGAGATGTTATACCTATTGTTTCCTCAAAATTTTACCCTTTTATACAAGGGAAAATACCATTAGTCCCGTATAACATATCTTAGATGTAGCTAGAATTTGCGTAGTGCATAGTATCACAAAAGACAACATTGTTGTTAGAGTTATTACTACTTATTTTAAGGGAAAATCACTCCAATGGTTTATTGGGTTAGCCGTTAGTTCTATATGCATTTGGGATGAAATAAGGAAATTTTTTTCCAACAGTTCAAATATAAGACTCGATCACTTGTCACTCATGGATAAACCTACTACCATAAAGAGAGCCCTCGTGATTATATGAGTGACTTTAATTTCTGATTCCAAAAGACTTGGAATGGTATTCTAGTGTTGATAAAACCTTCTCCAAACAATTCCTTCATATACTATTTAAGATCCCTAAATAGTGATGTAGCAGTTATGATCTAATCAATGGGAGGAGCTACTTTACTCGACGCTGATGACATTTCTATAAGAGAAAAAACTTCTTTGATTTAAGCCGAAAGATAGCCCAAAGATGCCCAATTCCCTTATACCTTAAGCTTCCCAACAATAAAACTACTATTTATCCTTTTTGGTATCCTCCAAGTAATCGGATCCATCTCGCACAAACCCCTTTAAGTGATCTCTTTGAAGTTAAGTCACTACTACAAACCTTTGGGAATGAAATAGTATCCTTCAAAAGGAAATGGTCTCAGTATGATCACCCTTATTAATCCCAAAATTAACAATACCAATATAACCTTCAACCTCTTTAAGGTAATAACCAATATCATAACCAAGTTGCGAATGTTAAGCCTTTGAATGTTAGGAACCCTCTTGTTGTGATGTTGTACCCATCAAAAACAACTTATTTCAAGACTATGAATGGTGATATCCTTTTTCCCAACCTCACAATCAAAATATTTATCGTAATGGAGTCCTTATCTAGGTTTTTATTATAACATTCCCATTTTAAGACTTTAGAAAAAGGGTTTTTTTAAAACCATAATGTTCTCTCGTTCTAAATAAAACATCATTTAGAACACAAATTTCATGCCAATCAATCTCATAATAGATAACCATATGCATCTGTAATGACTCGGTATACTACCGATCTCTCATTCCATGACTCGGTTACTAATCGATCTCTCATGTTACCTTAAAGTATAGAATACTTTACGTATACTATGTATACTTGGTTCTCCTACCCTATTTCGGTACTGAGTGATCTGTTTAAAGAACCTATCTGAATATTTGTTACCAATATTCATCTGACATCACGTTGCTTTAAACTAGGTGACATAGGAAAATGCAACCAGTAGCTTGTGATACTTTGGCCAAATATTTTCAACATACTGTTCATGTTACTATTCCTAGACAACATACTCATCATTCTAGAATACGTCCTTCACCTCAATCTTCTATTATCTACAATGGTCTTTACTGACTACCGTCAATCCACTTGCCCAAGGTTTGACCCTATCCCGAGTTAGAAACATAATTTATTATAGGAAGATGCTCATGATGACTTAGGGTATATGGTCATACTCGGTTGACCTAAGTCAACTGGATGTACCAAGGTATCCTAAGTCATTGAAAGCTACTACCTATCCTAAACAAGTTACTAACTTGACCTAGAGAGAAACTAAGTTCAAGTCCAGATGTGTGTAAATCTAGATGAACAAATATGGTAGGGTGTTGCCACATGTCAACTGCAACACTGTATCCTCGAGAAGTCCCAGGACTTCTCAAGTGTATAGTCCTACAATTAACCTGTGCCAACATCCATTAGAACTGATTCATCAAGATGTACATACCCCCTTAGTGGTCATTAATCATAATTAAATTGGATTAAGATTCAGATTACAACAACCATGCCTAACCCTAATTCCAACATTTATTAAGTTCTTTACCCATACTTATCTTAATTAGATAAGGAGAACTTCATTAATCCTTGTTGCATTATTGTTCATTAACATGGCATAACAAGTAGTTATCCCAAAAATAGGACAACAAACATCAACGTTTAATTCCTAATGTAACTTAGCTATCCAAATCAAGCGTGACATTCACCTAGATTCAGCTAGTGTTTACTTTATAAAAGAAAGTTATAAAGGTTAAGGATCATAACCACTATTCATCTTATCTTTCATTCTTTGGGAGAGGAAGAGTCTTCCTCTACCTGGTTAAATGTTAGGTTTTAACATAACCTTTTTATCATTTGTTACTCATATAGTTTAATTGTATGTCCCAAGCATATTTCATTATTAAACTATGGTTGTGCAGTTAAAGAACGACATCTTTTGTAATTTAACAAATTCATTATAATAAGGGAGATTATACTATCTCCTTAATCCAACTCGATATCTGATAACAACAATAGTATACAAACAAATATAAGGGATACTGCCAAGATATCACTATTAATTCCGGCATTCAAGTACCAAAGAATTCACATCACAAATTTGAGTCAAACACAAAACCTTTCAATTCATGATTTAAAATATACATTTACAAGACAATGCAATTCGACATTCTGCATGTCAATCATAATTAAGATCTTAAAAGAACAACACTTTTCTTTTCCAATACATCTCAAGAATGATTCAAACTCTTTACATAAGATCCCAAATTAAATAATCCAATGCATCATAAAATTTCTTGTCTTCTTTTATCACTTACGATGTCCATCTACAAAATTTCTAGCATGGGTCAGTTCAATGAACTAAGCATGATAAGCACTAATCATTAAAGTAAAGTGCATTCCACTAATTGTTCCATTAAACAACTCTACTTTAATGAAACAATTAATATACATCATACAAACAATCATAAGTAATAACATCCAGAAAATAAGTACCATAAAAGAGTATGAATTCACTTTTAAGAAAATAACTTAATATAATCCGCAACATCAAAATTATATCACAAGGTTTAATTGATCCTATCAATTTATTTTTAACAATCAACTGGTCTTGTCATCTAATTGTTTCATAATTCCATAAGAATAGAAATACACATTTATCTTTTCTAAGCAGTAAAAGAAGTTAATTACAACATAGCTCATATAAGGAAGATTCATCTTTCCATATAAACAAAAGAAGAGAATCAAAACATTCTTATTCCCTATACACAAATCATCTAAAGGATAGAATCAGGTTTAGAACACTCAACACTACCTCAGTCCAAAGATAACAATATAAGGAGTCCATAAATAAAGAGACAACATCTAAACAAGAATCCCAATTCAATCCAAGAAGATTAGGAGACAAAACAGTCTAACTGAAAGTCTTACTAACTTCTATATGTTAGTAGATATAATTCAAAGGTCTGAAACCAGACTATCCACAAATCCAAACTATACTCAAGAAAAATAAATCTCTTAACCAATCCACAAGAAGTTCCCATCTCAGAAGAGAATCAATTAAAGAGAAGTTTAGTCAATGAATTTATACAATCAATAGAAAAAGGATCTCAAACAAAAAAGACCCAATCCATAATTCATTTCATTTATACTATGAAATGAAATCCCTTATCTAATTCAAACTTAGAAATTATTTATCTAGTTCCCAAAAGAGAACAAAAACTAAATGCATAGTCAAAGAATGCACACTACAAACTTTCCATTACAAAACTTACAAACTAGTTTCCTATTTCCATTCACCAAGCTCAAGTTCAATTCAAATCTCAAAATGAAATTCACAGTACAGACTCTAAATAGTCTACTATCCCCAAGAGAACATTTTCAATTCTCTTTTAAAAATCACATACTCATTCAATGAATCCAACAAGGAACAAAAATCTACAACTGTGAGAGATAAACAAGGATCACTACATCTCGCGAACTCAAAGGAATCAATTCCCATTACAAGACATCAACACTTAATGCAAATGAGTAAGCAGATCATGATCCCAAAAGAACAACAATACAAGCATTCTGAATAGAAATACTATATTCTTTCATACGACACTCATTATAATAGGTTTTAGATTCACATTCTATTAAATCCCAAAAATTAGATAAAAGATCGAAGAGAGTAAGAAACTAAACAATTTGTTTAAGAAAATTACTTGTCCCAAACTTCTTCCATCTCGATTGAACAAAATCAACACAAGCCTCTCGAGTTCTAGTTAAAAGCTTATGACAAGAAAGAATTTGTTTCAACATCAATAATAAGAAGGAAAGTAAATAATATACTTCCATAATCTCTAATATTTTAACGATTGATCCAAACGAACTAAAGATCAACTAATCCCACAACAAGACGTAGTTCCAGTCCATTTATTTCTAAGAACAAAATAGTCAAGCTTCCCACAAGACACGAGTTTCTCTTAGGATAGAGAAGAAGAAGAAGATACATTTTGAATTCACATGCCTTGTCAAATTCAAGAACACCGTGTGGCCTGAAAGACAAAAGTAATACAACCATTCCCTCATAAGAAGAAAAACAGAGGAGGTTTCAAAAAGAAGTTACACGGTCTACTTCCGACCAAAATAGAACTCTCAAGACCCCTTTGAGCAGATAGTCTTAAAAGAGAATAAAGATTTTCAAAACCAAATACCAACCAAACCCAAGCTCACAATACAGGTAAACATGTTGATTCCAACATAAGTCCAAAAAAGCAATAATGGAATACCTATACAAAGTGTTGAATATGAGCTTCAAACATAAGTTCAGACTTTACAAGGCTCTAACACCGGCTCAAACAAACACAAGATCAAATACGAGCCTATAAGAAACACGAAGCCCTAAATACAAGCTCAAAACCAAAACACCAATGCTCTAAAATGATTCCAAGTATTCTCAAATCCTTAAATGAGAATAAAACTCCAGTTCAGAATGTAAGTACGAACAAAACTCAATAACTCAATAGTAAGTTCAGCATTCACAAGAATTGAATACGAGTACAGTTGTTGAATACGAAGATTCAACCAAAGTTTAGAACTACACCAAGTTCCAACTCAGTCCAAAACCAACACAAAGTCCCAATAAAAGCTCATAACAAATCATGAAGCTTCAATACAAGCTTAGAATAACCATAAAGCTCCACTTCAAGCTCATGAAACACAAGACTAAAATAGAGATTCAGAACCATACAAGCAAAAATCTAGTTCATTTGATACTAGTCTTGAATGCAAGTTATAGAGCTTCGAATACAAGCTACAGAGCTTCAAATACAAGTTACAGAGCTTCAAATGTAAGTTTGCATGAATACTACTAATAACTAGTATAGAGAAAGTTCCAAAACTACCATTAACAACAATGGATTCACATTCCAAAACCCACATAGATTTCATGAAAACATGCAAGTAAATAACTAGACACATCATGCAAAAATATATCTCAAGTGAGAAGAATTGTTTAATGAATCATTTAGAAGAAAACAAGAAATATTAATGGGTAGAGCCTATCATGCCTAATAGTGCCTCTGCCAATTCGAAGAAGACTTCCAACCAAGTTTCCAACACCTCTTCTTCTCCAAGCAAGATCAACCAACCATAAACTTTTTCCAAAATGCCTCATATACTTTCCTCGAATCGAAAATAGATCAGAGAAATAAAAATAGCCACAAGGTGAAGATCAAACTGTTGGTTCGAAGAACTAGATAGCTCCATGCAGAGAAAAATTGTGAAGCATGCAAAACCAAACAACCCCAAAAATCTGCCAGCATGCCTTCCTAGATGGTTTGCTCACCAAAACCGAGGTAAATTAATGACAATAAATTACATATTCCCACTTATCTCTCCTTGCCACCGCCATCCAAAGTTGGCAAGACCAAATTGAACTTCAACATGCATTTCCAAACTTAGTGATGCCTCCATGTAGGTTCCACTAAATTTTCATGTAATTACCAAGTCTGGTAGTACTTTTCCCTATTAAATCAAAATCACATCTCATTAATAGCTTAGGAACCACCGCTTAGATCCCACTTACCAATCAACCCATAGGTTCCCTTTCATATCCCATTAGTTTAGGATAGATAAAATTTTCTTAGGTTAGATCTTAGGTTAATTTAAAAGTATAACCTTAGGATATAACCTTTAAACAAATAGATTGCCACCTTAGGTTAGGACATAGCTTAACCAAATAGTATTAGGCATAGGTTAGAAATAACTTAGCATCCCTTAGGTTATTTCCCTTCATACTAACTTAGTATTAACAACTTAGGTTAGGATGTCATCCCATGTAGAGTGGTGTAGAAAGAGTTAGGAAAATTTACCTGAGTCTCGAATCCCATTAGGATAGACCTTATTAGATATAGGACACATTTATATTCTCTCTTTCTCAAGAATCCTAAAGCAGGTTTCTATTTCCCTTAATGCCATTAAGTGCCCTGCAAAGGTCAATCCCAAAGACCCAAGCACAACATAAAACCAAATGAAGACATGATCACTCAATTCCAAAGAACTTGTAACATACAAGGTTTAGTCTACTATGTCTCTCAACCAATGAATGTCAATTTACCATTTAGTCTGTTAAGAAGATTTAAAACATTCCTTGGATCACTGAAATTGATCCAAGGATGAGTCAGTACAAGAGATAAGTTTGCAACTCTAAAAATCTGATTGCAGCTTATCTATAAGAAGTGAAAATGGATTCCTAAAAGCCATATCATTTCATTCCAATGAATCCAAAAGCAAAGATGATTTATCCATAACAAGCATGATTTTCAACAATCAAGGAAACACACCTCATTCAAGAAAATCACTTGCTAATGCTTGTAATGCAAAGAGAAATTTAAAAGTTTTTTAAAGGTGTTACATTTATGGTTCAAAGTTTATCTACCCCCACCGATTCAATAGAGGATGCATCTATGTAAGGAGTAACATATCAACCATAAACATCTGAGGAAACCACTCTACTAAATTGGTAGGAAAAATATTTCTATGGATTAAATACTTTGATTCTTCAATAATAACTGAAAATACTCAATTCAAAAAGAGATCAATGAAATCCCAACCCCATAAGGCTAATCAAGCATCCACACCCCAAATTTAGATGCAAGCGGTTGTTGATAAAGAAGCAGGGAAAATGTTTCGGAAACTCATCCTTATCAAGAAGTAAGGAAAAAAGTTCTTCGATCATTACTTGCACTAAACAAAAATTTTCCAAAGGAGGATACCAGCAATCAAAGGAATTTTGGGAAGGTAGGTGGTTTTCCCTTCATTATTTTTGAACAAATGAGAAATACTAACTTAAATGTTACTATGTGGGAAGAACTTTCGATTCTATCTTAAAGGAATCTATTAGAGGAGGCTCTTAAAATTTTTGATACATCTAACAAATCCATACATCGGGGGTCATCAAATGACATAATTTTATGTCAAACAGAAGGAAGAGGTTCTCCTAAGAATAATATGCCTCCACCATTCTATATTTCTCTAATTATTGGTGAACATTTGGTACATAACTGCATGATTGATTTTGGTGCCAGTAGTTCGGTCATGCCTAAGAAAATTGTAGATGTGTTGGGTATACAATATACACCAGTATGAAGAGCAGTTTTTAGCTAGATGGAACAACAGTTTAGACCATCGGGAGTATCAAAGGACTTCAACTTACCATCCATGCATGCCATAAATTTTTGTTCATTCAGGACATATCAATCATTGACCTTCCCCTTTCTTTGCCATATGCTTATCAACTGGACTTCACGACCAAGATGGTTGGTTATCTATCCACCTATTTGTCACATATGATTCTTAGGAATCGATATGGAATGAAGGTGACTATAAAGGTAGAGTGAATTTTTCATTATCATGTGGAACTTTGTACTACTTTTCCTATAAATCGAAACTATACTATGTGTGATGAGGAAGAAGAAGTTGTCGACCATGAGTCAACTACTCTTGTGGAATAAGTTCCAAGACTTTTCTAGATGAGGTAAGTATAGAGCATTAGTTTGATCCCTATGGTAAGGAATTGGTGGAAGAAGAGGTTGGTTTTCTACTTTTGGAGGAGACATGGTTGGGTACATATTATATTGAAATGTAGTTATACTACTTCTCAAAACCCAAAATAGCCATGAAGGAATTTGGCATCTTTTCTTTGATGGTTCAAGAAGAAAGAATAGGGAAGGTGTTGGTGTCAAGTTGATTTATCCACAAGGTGAGAAATATTTCTCATCTTTCAGATTATAATTCAGTTTTACTAACAATGTGGCTAATATGAAGTACTCGTGCAAGGGATCTAGTTGGATCAAAAAAGAGGAATCAAGGCTATAACTATTTTTGGAGATAGTGAATTTTTCGTACATCAGGTAAGAGCTCGTAATGCATCAAAGAATTATTTTATAAGGTCATACAAGAATCAGGTTTATAATTTTATTGAAGACTTTGAAGCTTTTGGGATCCATGTGGTTCCTAGGAGTCAAAATCGGGAAGTCGGTAGGCTTGCCATGGTTAGTTCACAATACGATGTGCCCACCGATATCATGAAGGATGAATGACAACCCATTAAATTAGTTGTTCGAATACGCTTCTCGATAATGTGAGAATTTGGAAAAAGTTTGATAGTGACAAACAAATCATTCCTTTTATACAAGAAGAAGTGCAATTTGCTACAAAGAATCAAGCTAAGTTGCAGGAAGAATTTAGTGACCATGCCGTATGACTAATAATAAACAAGTTACCAAAATTTTTTATCACCCTTGAGTCAATTTTCAATTCATATGATCAAGTTAAAAGAAAAGTGCTAATATGGTAGTCAAAGAAGATGATTTAGAGGAGGTTAAGGTAGAAAAAGAATATCTCCTAAAGATTGGAAAATTATGTACCATATAAGAGAAAAGGGATTTTGTCAAACTTTTTCAATATTATCATGATGTTTTTCATTGAGTTAAAAGATATATGTGGATTTGATCTAGGTTTTGTGCAACATAATATTGAATTCGACCCTAATTCTATTCAGCTTTGATAAAAACATAGACCGGTAAATACCAAGATTAAACCACCGACGAGAAAGGATATTTCTAAGCTTATTAATGCTTGCATTATTTTCCCAATCAAGCATTCCTCCTAGGTCTCCAATTTAGTTCCTATTAGAAAGAATAATGGAGATATCCACTTATGTGAAGACTTTAGGGATTTAAACGGGGCTTCATTAAAGGACCATTATCCCCTTCCATCTATGGATCAGATACTTCAAATGGTAGTAGGAGCTCAAATGTTTTCTTTGCTTGATGATTATTCTGGTCATAATCATATTTTGGTTAATGAATCTAATCAGTTAAAAAATCATGACCAAGTGGGGTACCTATTCCTACAACAAAATATTGTTAAGATTATCTAATGTTGGATCCACCTTCCAAAGTGAGTGATATACATGGACTTCAAAGTATTAATCAATGGAATTATTATAGTGTATCTAGATGATATAACCATGTACTCCAAACATGCAAAAGATCACATTGCCCATCTAAGAAAGGTTTTTAAAAGATGTAGAGAGTTTGGGGTTTCACTTAATCCTAAAAAATGCATTTTTGTAGTGCATGAGGGAAATTTGTTGGGACACATTTTTTTAGTGGAGGTAATTTCAATTGACCCAACTAGGATTCACTCAATTTTGTCCCTTTCTCTCCCAAGTCATAAGAAGGGTCTCCAGAGTTTTCTAGGAACTATAAATTTTGTGTGGAGATTCATTCCTCAGTTTATAGCCTTGGCTATACCATTAACAACCATGATAAAGAAGAATTTTCCTTTTACTCCGTATACAAGGGAAGGAAAAGAGAGTTTTGAAGCTATCAAAACCCCTATTTCTCAAGACCCTACATTGATAAATCCTAGGTTTGATAAGTATTTTATTCTTTATGCCTTTATAGGTTAGGAAAGTATTTCAGGATCCTCACTTAGCGAGAATGATGATCCGATAGAACAACCTATTGCTTTCTTCATCAATCCCTAAAATATTATTAGCTTAAATATTCATTTTTGAAAAGCATGTGCTTACCGTCATTATGAATTTAAATAATTTGAGACACATGTTGTCTAATAGTAGAGTTCATCTAATGGTGTCTCATCTAGGAGTTAAAGATTTTTACCGAATAAGGATATGAGGGAGAAATGTTTTGGGTGGATTACTAAAGTCATGAGTATGAAGTGCATATCAAGGTTACTAAGCTACTCAGAGGGAAAGGATTGTGCCAACAACTTGCTATAGATTTGGAATCAAAAGGTGAAGAGGATGTGAGACTTTTGAATAATGACGTAGAAGATGATCAAGCTGAATGGTTATGGAGAATGAAGAATTTCCTTCTATCATGTACGTATCCTATTAATTTGGATAGGAATTAAAGGTGAATATTTCATCTTCAATCCATTCCTTATGTTCTGTCAATGGTGTTCTCTTCCATAGAGATTTAAATGGTGGTCTCCTTCAATGTATAAGGCTGAAGCATGTGGATAAGATATTGGGAGGATTTCACAATGGTTTATCAGGAGGACATTACTCTACAAAAAAACTATTGTAAAATTCATGAGGGTCACTACTATTGGCTATATTTGTTCAAATACGCCCATGTCTAGGTAAATAAGTATAAGGAATGTGCCTTTTTCACTAGGAATCGGAAGTAGGAAAATCATCCCCTTCAGATGATTCAAGTGGATAAACCCTTTGTTCAATGGGGTTAGATTTCATTGGGATGATTAATCCTCCATCTAGTGATGGACATAAGTGGGTCCTTACTGCAATGGATTACTTTACTCAATGGACAAAGGTCATGGCATTGAAGGAGGGTAATGAGAAGGTTGTTCTTGATTTCCTAGAAGGCATAATGATAAGGTGTGACATTCCATTTATAGTTATTTCAGATAATGTGATGGCCTTCCTTGTCCGGATCTGAATGCATGGGTCATTAAGAATGGGGTTTATCTTAAGAATTCATCCAATTACTATCTACAAGGAAATGGATTGGATGATTCTAGTAATAAGAATCTCATATGTATTATCAAACACATAATGGAGACCAACATAAGGACTTGGTGCAAAGAACTCATAACTTCCTTGTGGGGAGAAAGGATCTCCCAAAAAGGCCATAAAAATTCCCTTTCATGCTTGTCTATGGAAGAGAAGAAAAACTCCCACTATCCTTGGAATTACCTTCTCTGGAGTTAGCACATCAGCTTGAGGTTATGGAAAATGATCCTATGACAGTTAGGTTTGCTGAACTAATGGAGTTAGAAGAAGTTCGAACAAGGAAATGAAGGCTTTGGATTAACATCAAGCTCAAGTTAAGAAATATTTTGACAGGAAGGAGTCCAACAAAAAATTTCGGAGGGAGATTTAGTTCTCAAGTGGGATGCTGATAGGGCCAAGCTAGGGATGCACGCCAAGTTTGATGCTCTTTGGAATGTACCATATGTCATTCCAAGTTGCAAGGAGGAAAATTAATTTTTATTATCAAGACTCAATGGAAAATCTCTTCACATTCATGTAAATGGGATACATCTCAAAGATTTATTTTGAGAGGGTTCTACCTCTACACAATTTAGTTTAGGATTTTTTCCTCCAAGTGCTTTGCACATTGTTTTTATCCTTGTGTTTCCTTTTTTATTTTCTTTCTCTTTCTCTTTTTTTATTTTCTAAGTATTTTTAAATTTTTAGGACTCATTAACCCACTAGTTTCTTAAGGCTATTGGACTAGTGTTTAGTAGGAAATCATTCTTGAGAGGTCGCTAAAAATGTTAAATTTACAAGTTAAGCTTCTTTGGAAGGGCCTTTAAATTTTTACAAATTTTTTTCCCTTCCATTCCAAAATGTTTACTTTGATAATTTTTCCTTATCATACAAAATAAAATTTCATATTTCTAATTAAATTTTATCTACAAAATTGAAGAAGTGTTCCAACTGAAAGTCCAAAATTTGGATTTTGGTGGTTCTTGGTTTAGGAAACTCGAGTTTTATTACTTTCTTGTGAAAATACTTTAGAGAATTCCAAAATTCTGAAATCCCAAAGTTCCAAAATTTTGGAACTGCATGGTTTTGGGTTTTGGTGTGCATTTTTGGAAATTTCAAACCGAAAGTTCTGAAATCTGCAAGTTTGAAGTTCTAAAATTTCAGACTTTTGGAGTTTCAAAATTCAAGAGTTTGTTGCATGGTAAAATGGTTGCATGGGAAATTCAAAGTTTAGAATTCCAAAAATTAAATTTCGAATGACCTCACACATGTTGGCCTTTGACCATTAATTTTACGGTTTACTTATATAAACTCGATTTTCACCCGTCATTTATACTTGGTAATTTTACTCCAACATTTTGAATTTTACTCAAACCTCCGCCACACTTCCTAAGGCATATTTTTGAGGTAATTTTTAATGATTTATTTTTCGTTAAGGTTTCATTTTGTTGTCTAGGAATTTTTTTGTGTTTTCTTTTTTATTTGGCCTCCTCTTCCTCATTGTATTATGAAATCTTATTTCAAGCCCAAATATGGTTTTTGTGGTAGTGTTCCACTTAAACCTCTTTACAATAAAAATGATAATAATAATTCCTAGTTTTTTAGTCATTAAATTTCACTATATTTTGAACCATTTTGGGTGTCATTATCTTTTCATTCAAGTTTGCAAAGCTTATGATTTAGAGATTTTGGGGTTTTCATTTCTCGGGTCTCGAAGTTGAAGTTTTTGGAGTTTGAGATTTTTGGAGATAGAGGAAATTTGGGGTAAAAATAATTTCATTTCGTAGAGTTTGCATATTCGAATTAAAAAAAAAAAAATATTTCTTATTTTAGAACTCTATGACTTTAGATACTCATTTTTTGGGATTTGGTGAACAGTGGATTCATAACTTTTTGATTTCAGATTTCGATGATTAGAAGATTTTAGATACTTTAGGAATTTAGAGTTTGGACTTTCAAAAGTCCATGAAGTTTTTACATTTGTTTCTCGGGTTCTCATTCAAAGTCCGCATTCCAAAATTTGGAACTTTGGACTTGGGATTTTCGAAGTCGAGGAGTGTTTTGCAGTTATTTCTCAGTACATACCAAAGTTCCAAAATTCTGAATTTTTTAATTTTTTGAATAAATATGTCTGATTCTTCTTCAAAAATAAAAGACAAGATGAAGTATACTTAATTAGGGTGTCTCCTTCCACATGCATATATTCATATGTGGAAAATATTGGGGATATCGATATTAGGTACATAAATATGACTGCATTTTAGAAAAGGGTTAATACCCCAAATAAGAAACCTTGGATGTAGGAAATCTTTGATAGTGGGTTTCCTTTTGCAGCTTGCCTTTTCACCATCTATGTAATGTCCCGAGTTTTTGTTGACTGCAACTTTTCACTTTGATAAGGCCACCCGCACTATAAAGGATGATGATGGAAATACCATTATCAAGTTAGATAGTGAATTATTCAAGATATTTTCAAACTCCTTTATGTTGAGGATTATGCCAAGATAACCCCATAATCCACAATTGAGCATTACATGACTAAAAATGAGATTTTCACAAAGGTTCTCACCAAGAGTTACTTAGCTAAAATTGAAGGCACTATATTGAATATTCCTAAGACACTTTCCCGATAATATTTTATTTAGGAAGTGAATGATATAATTACTTTGTTGAGTAAGGTTTTAGGTCTTCTCACATCTAGAGAGTTTCAATAATGGATTATCCTATATATACCACAATTAATAAGAATAAAGATTTCATTCGATGGGGCGATTATATCAGTAATTTGATATGTTTTCAATTGGGGGACATGCTGAATTCAAAGAATTCATTCATGACCTCTTATCTTGTTTATGCAACAGTAGCAATGAGAGATTACTCAAGGTTAGATCTAAAGGGATTCAGGATTTTTATCCGTATATATGAATACTAACCATAGCTGACCATGGAAGAGGGTTCTAAACATTTTAGAAGAGTGAACGATGCATTTTTTCTATCCTATTGTCCTTATTTGAAAAATATTTGTAGAAAAGTATAATTTTGGATGAAACATGGTAATAAGTGAAAGAATGGGGGAAATTTACCTCCAATTTCCAACATTAACCTATATTAGAGTTTCGGGGTTTATAAGAGCTCCAAATAAATTACCGATATGTCCTACTGATAAGTGGGTATTAATCGAGTTGATTCGTTAATTACTTGAGTATCACAAAATTCAAAATAAGTGACACAAAGTGGGTGTCCAACTACATATTTCCATTGGGAGATACTCATGTGAAACCATTTACAAGGCCAAGAATTTGGAGGGAGAAATGTCACAAGTTTCTCTAAGGACTTTCCATCCAAGGACTAACTTCATCTACCGGGACAAGTTCAAAAACACAGGTTGGCCAACATACATATTCCCCAATTGGAGGACACCTTGATTCACCGTCAAGTTGAATTCATTGTAAGGAAACATGAGTTTTAGATATTAAAATTTAATGAGGTATCTTACTTTGGAATCATGGTTGTTCTTAAGGGTCTTAAGGATGATGAGTAGATTTTGGATCCTATGTATGATAGGGATAATATTACAAATTGACCACTTCCTCAGATTAATTGATCTAATCAAGAATGTAATAATACCAAGGATAGGGTGGGGCCCATTTAAGGAGAACATATGGCTGGCTGGAAACTTTAAGAATTTCACACAAAGTGTTAGATCAACTTATAGAAACAATTCAAGCCCAATCAATGATAGGTCAGGATGCACTTTCAAGGGGTACAAGGTCAACCCACATGCCCACTAAAAGTTAAAAAAAAATCATTTGTTGTAGGAGGTTCATCTTCTACAATAATTCCACTACCAAGATAACATCTCCAAGGTTTTAAGTTTCTAAAGTAATTTATTTGAGAATTTCTCCAGTTATATCTCAAGTATTATCACTTTCTCTTCCTCCTTCCCTACCGTCTTCACCACCTTTGAATCCACTTTCTCCCACATCCATCACCCTTCCTCCAATATCATCTTTTGTTTCTTCCTTTTGTGTATCTTCTATCCCTTCTCCTTTCATGGGCCATGTGTTCTCTTCTCTCCTTACACTCTCTATAGGAGAGATAATGGGATCTCCATTTTCAAATAGACTTCCTCTTGAGTTCCCTTTTGTTTCTAAAAATCCCGAGGATATTCTTTCCACCACACCTTCTATTTTCACTACATCTCTTCCACCTTCCAAAAGTACCACTAGTGCCCTTGTATCACCAAGTTGCTAGAGTTCAGCTATAACTATGCCATTGGTTTCCTTTGCACCACCTTCTCGCTATACCCAAGTGGCTACATTGTCGAACCCTAAGTAGAAGAAAAAAAAGTTCCCATAGTTGATGTAGTTGAATTGAGTGCCTTAGATCTTGCCCCCAAAAGGAACTTCAAGAGACCCATAATTGTATCTAACCTATCAGTTAATCAATCTAGGGAAAGGTTCATGGAGATAGCTACTCTTTCTACGAGATAAGACAAAAGAAATAATTACGGTAGCAGATTATTAGATTTCTAATTTCTCGCTTGGGAGAGCTACTCACGAGGGAGACAAAAAGGACATACAGTAGCTCTTGAAAATTTGTTATAAAAATATGACAAGCATAAAGCAACAAAGGATGAACTAAAATGGAAGGTTGATCACCAACTTGCTCTTCTCACCAAAATTACGCAGCCAATAAAAGTTATCACATCTCTTTCCATCTCTAAAAGCTTTTATGATAAGTCTTATCATGTAGTAGAGAAAATTAGTGAGAAATTCAAAGCCGTTAGTACTTGGATGGAATGTCTAGTTCAAGATTCCGATCTTATTATTAGGTCGGCTATTGATTTATATAATGAATTATATGCTGAGAATATTTTTGTAATTAAGTTGGATGGAATTCTTACTGAGGATAATGATATTTTGGATCTTAATTTGAAGACTTAGAAATAAATTAGAAAGGTTGATTTAGATATTCTCCGAATGAGGGTGTGATCAAAGATACTTCAAAGTTGTTTAAAATTCAAAAGGCCATGGAATTCAAAGGTCATGTATTACAAGGCCTCATTTCAAACTTAGTTATAAAATGAATTGAAGTAGTTGATGGAATGACCGATATTTCATAATATTTTGAAAACATTCACTACAAATTTATTAATGAGATCATTGATGTTCTCCCCGTTGAACAAGTTATGGAGAACTTTAAGAACTTGGTTAAAGAACATGAAGATGTAAGAAATAATTTTGCATTGACTCTATTTACAAATTGGTTTTATATAAGAACTTTTAAAATAGACTCAAGAAATTTGTGAGCAGGATAAAAGAGTTGCCAAGAAGAGTGGCCAAAGAAATTGAAACTCGCAGATGTTGTAAATTAGTATGCATGCATACTAGAGGAGGAGGGGGTGAAAAATGTTATCAGTTTTTTTTTTTTCAAATACAGGAGAAAAGTAGTTGTGGAAGACAAAGGAGAGGGATCTCGAATAAGAGAAAGATATTGCTAACCCTAGCTAGTCTATGCAACCATTGTTGTATAGCTTCCAAGATTGAATAAATCAAATTTGTAGGGTTGACTTGGTCAAACCTATGTAACTTATTTTTCTATTTTTATGGGAGGTTGTTCCTCAAGATATTAATGTACTATATCATTAGCATTTCCTTAGTCTATAAGTAGTTAAGTGCATTATGGATTATGTTACTTTAAGATCATTTGTGAAAGTGCTCTCTAGTTTTGGGAGAGTTCAAGAACAATATTTAAGCCTTTTAATTTTATTTAGAACAATATTGTGTCATCAAATATCTGATATATTATGTGAAGGATTGATGTATCTTACACTTTTGAATCTTCAATTCCTTGAGTATGGAGAATTATTTTACCTTTAAGTAAGTTGTCTTGTTTTAATTCTTATGCAATGTGATTTAAAGTTTTCATATTTTAGTTGTAGAAAGAATTTTTTCCTTTATGTTATTTGAATTCTAAATCCTTTTACATCAATGGTTGAAAAAATTCAAGAAGATGTGCATGCCATATATCATCTTGTAATGTTGATTATGCAAGAAAAGTTTATCTTTCTGTTCCATTCGTTCCTTGTGTATCACCATTTAAATTATTATTTGTTAAATATATCTTCCCTATATGTCAAAGACAAGTATATTAAGTTCACTTCAAGTTTTATAGCCTTGCACATTGATCTTACATCAAGTGTACCAAGTTTCAAAGGAAGTTAGTCTTATTTTGAGGTTCATCTCACGGTGACAAGGTCCCACACCTTGGCGATGTTCCGATGTTACACATGATAACTTAGAAATTACAAGGGTGCATGATCCTTGTGAACACAGTATAAAATGTAGTACGACACTTGGTAATAGGTTCACTCTTCAGTGACTATCGGATAACTCTTACTCCAAATTCAGCATCTTTAGTTTTAGATTTAAAGTGGTTTTTGGACATGTACAACTAGGTATCTTTCTTTCTGTTGGGTTGAGAAAATTCACTAAGTATTAAGAAGGCATGTAAAGGGGGTGCATATGTGCACACATGTATCATTTGAATAAGGGTGCACCCAGGAAGAAAGCACTCGGACTTAGCTGATTTTGCATGGCATGGGCTAAAAATAGGAAAATTAGTTGGAGTGCAGCTCAAGAAAAGATAAAAGCAAGAATACTTCATGGCCGAGAAAGAGTTATTTTGGGAGAGAAGTGGAAGTTCAAGATTCATGCACAATTTGATCTAATAATAGGATTAAATCATATTTGATTCATAGGTTTAATCTATTATTAGGATTATAAAGAAAGCATTGTGATTTATGACTTCTTTTGTTTGTAAGAACATGGATATTTTGAGCATGTAGTCTATTTTTAGGTGCATGGGCGGTGAAGGGAAAGTCCTCACCCCTATAAATATGTATGGATCAACATAGTCTTGGACATGATGTATGAAGATGGTAGTGTGATGTAATTGAGTTCTGTTTCACTAATATACTTGAACACATGACTCCCTAGTGAATACTATTATGTAAACAACTTCGTTATGTAATATTTTGAGTATTAATGGATAATTTTGGATGGACTCTAGTAATTAATATATCTAATTATGGAGACCACATAGTGTAATTGAGCATAGTAATGATTTAATATTTTATGGTTCCTTATTACATGTGGTTCCTTATGGTTTCTGTAATGATTTGTGCTTAAATGTATACTTGATAATGGAAAATATGAATATACATGCTAACATCTTGACAATACTACATGAAGGAGGGACCAAGTAGCCTCGCGTGTTTTAAATGACCATACAAATCTTATCGAATGAAATGCCAACGTACTCATGTAATTGAGTATAGAAAATAATATTACATTTTGGTTCCATTGTCAGGACCTCTTTTCAAGCTATTTTTCAGGCTTTTTCTTATAGATGGCGTAACGATTAACTTCAAAGAGTATTGAAAGGTGGATAGATGACGAAAAAGATCAGTTTACCTAGAGATATAACACTAGACTTGATTTAATTATGTGCATATGGGTGGAATAAAATCTATATGATACGCTCTATGATACATTATTCAGTTTATTTCGATATATTTATATGAGCAACTGTCAGCATATGCAAAAAGGAAGTGCTAGAGTTATAGACCAAGACCTTGGATGTAGAAAGATTACCAAAATATTATTGATGCTGATTTGGAGTGAACTAGAGTTGTATATTGTTGGTGGGCTAGAGTATTGTGCACTTATATTTTGGAATACACTATTTCTATGTATCTTTTTCTTGAAGAAGGTAAGTTATAGTTCTTGCACAAGCCTATAGGATATTACTTGTGTATTATACCTTTATCAATCAAGATCTTGATGATAGAGTTAAATTTAGATTGCCTACATATGGTCATATAAACTCCCATTGTATGCAAAGGGTGGAGAAGGTGTGGTTAAGATGACGGACCTAGCGGAAGTAATAGAGAGAGAGGAAAGAAAAATTAGATATAATGAAGCATGGGAAGGGGAGATAACAAGAGAATTTGTAAAGTTGATGACGTTAAGGGAAGAGATGTCTTGTGAAGGATTTGAAGCTCTCGTGGAAGATATGGATCCACAACATCTAGTTCTCCCAACATTGGGTAAGCACACTAGAGAATCCCCTTTAGCTTTAGATGAGAGTGCACTAGAAGAATAAAGATTGAGGACCATGGGTGCACATCTAATCCCACATGGAGACCTAAAGTAGTATTGGTTTGTGTTAAATTGAGGAGATAAAATTTAATAGTATGCCCATGGCAGCGTAGTCAACATCATTGTTTAGAGGTATAATTAAAGGAATATTTTTTGTGTGTCATCAAGAAAGAATGTGGGCATGCAGAACATTGTGAATACGTCTGGAAGTACTAAAAATTCATAGACTATTGGAATTTAGTTCAACACTATATTTGGGAAGCAAGAAGTAAATCCACTTGTATGATTCCCACTATAAGAGAATTAGGTGGATCAAGAGGATTGGGATCAACTAAATTAGGAAGTTTTGGAGGTGGAGGACATGGCCCACATCCTTATCAACCCCCACATCAACCTCATTGAGTGTTTTATGAGATTTCCCTCAAATTTCTTGAATATATATGAATTAAAGATAGAACAGAGCATGTGCACAAGTGTGAGTTGTTATGGCATGCTAAAGGAATCAAAGATTCGAGAGAAAAACAATTCAGTTTACTACTACTCTTCAAGGGCATGCACATAACTAGTACATAAAGCATGATCCACATCGACCATGATGGATTATCATGCTTTACACTCTATATTTCTAGTTGAGTTAAATATGCCATATTTTTAGTATAAGAGTATTAGAGTGCTCAAGGACATTAAGAAAGGATTATCTAAGAGCGTAAGGGAATATGACGTGTGCTTTAAAATTGTATTATCAAATCTATCTTATGGAATTCATCCGAGTTAGCATGCGTAGTGGTTTTATGGGTTGTTGACTCCTTTGAGATGAGAACTAATTCATAAGACTTTTGTAGATCTATACAAGGATTTTGAAGCCGCTCTACATTTTTGAGGCTATTGGAAGCATTAAAACTAGAGTCAACCCATTTCGGAGGAAAAAATTGTATCCATGGTGAAGAAGTTGGAAAATATTTTTGCTAATTCAGCTCATGATACGTGTAGTGGAATTTGGTGTATAAATTGTGAAGTGGAAGGACATACTAAGAATATTTTCCCACATAGGTTGCTGCATGCACTTTTATTAGATTGCGAGGTCTATCATTGAAATCATGATATTTGAGATTACACCTATTTTACAAAGGCATTCTTACAAATAAGGTATCTATGTATTGCACGATTTAAAAATATCACACACATGACTCCATTGGCTGTAAGTTGATTAAACACATTCATGAACCGATAGAGACTAGAGTTAACTTGACAAGTGTGGCTAGTGGATCTAAGGAACATGAAGGCCATAACCATGAAGGGAATGACAATGAAAACAATAGAAATGGTGGATTCAGGGGTCGGATATAGAGGTTGAGGTCGCAGTGGTGGTAGAGGAAGGTTTTCAAGATGCACTTTTATACCTGTGGATCTTATGATCATTATCGCATGAGTTCCCTTAGAATATCACTTTCTCATGGTGAAAAAAGTAGCATAATTTAGAAGATTTCTTGGATATGTATGAGCACATGTGTAAGACTTAGAATAAGTAAAAGGGTGTGATAATTATTAAAGTGGAGTGTGATGCCTTTGATAAATGAATGTTGAAGAAGACCCCTAATCTTGAGTTACAAACTATGATGGTGACTACGTGTTGAGACCACATGAAACCACGAGATGATGAAGACTAAGTCACTCATTACAAGGGAATAAGTGATACATGCCAAGTATCTAGATGTTATGCACCGTAAAGGAGGTTTTTATGATACCATGGAATTTATTAGGTCACTGCATGGGGAAATATAGTGGGAAATACATTTTTAAAGGAATAAGCGCATGATAAGGATCATGTAAGGAAGGTTGAAATCCCATAGAAGGATGTGGATGAATTGAAAGATGTGTGTAAGATTTTGTGATAGGATAACATCATTCTATTGTTAGGGGAGTGGTTGCATGAAAAGGTACCACACATTGGGATTGAGTGTGAAAGACAGATACTTCATGTAAATCTACCACCTCATAATCATGAATTTTACAAAGATATTACACTTGATGTAGTAATTTATGGTTCGTTATTGTGCAACATTCTGATTGATATTGGTGTGGAAGTGAATGTGCTAACCCTAGATGCTTGGAATTAGATGGGTAGACCACAATTACATCCATCCTCAAACGTGCAATATATGGTGAATAAAACTAGGGCCATTCCTATTAGGTTATTGAAGAATGCATCTATTACTATTTAAGGAGCCAAGTTTACCGGGACTTTAAAGTATTGGAACTCACCGAAGTAGAAAAATTCATAACACTACATGGGTGACCTTAGTGCTATGCAAACAAAGAAAATTTACACTTTAATAAAAGGTACATCAGATTTGAGAATGATTAGGAGCACATGATTATACCTCTTTGTGAAAATAAGGCCGAGACATATGTTGAAACACCGAGCTTGGAGGAGCTTAAAAGACTATATGCACTCTCAGTGTGTGATCTAGAACATTTTTAACTATCCAAAGAAGACGTACTTCATTAGGAAGATGAACAGTCTGTAAGTGACACTACAAGTGTTTCTTGTGATAATTGGACTCATGGAATGTATGCAATGGTTAGGTGTGAATTGAAAGGAAAAGTCACTATGATGGTTAAATCGTGCATGGTGAAGTAGTTTGAATTTAATAAGGTACCAATGTATACTAGAAAAGAAACCCCGATGTATTTTTACATGCTATGGAGGCCCAAGAGATGGATGAAGGGCATAGAAGAAATATTTTGTTCTATACACTATAAGGGATAACAACGCACTAGTGGGATACACACAGAAGGAAACTTAATGGAATGGTGAGAGGTGAGAATCGTCTTTTCTACTAGGTTCTAAAGGAGAAATGTGCCATCTAAAGTATGTGAATTTCATGGGAATTCTTCTTCCTCTCATCATATCCAGGAGTGTGAGAGATCTTGGTTATAGGGAAGGGATATTTTACCACCATCACTCTAGGTAGAAAATTTTTACTCTACCTTACAAAAATACATGCACACCTAGTATGTCCATGCAGAGTTGAAGAGTTTGATTGATAATTGGAAAGAGATGACCTCATGTGTGATCCATACTTTTGATTATTTTTCTACTAAACCTTTGTTAATGAAGAATTATAGATTATGAAGCACCTTATGTTGGGAGATAACATGAAGGCTGAAGAGCTAATGTTATAACTATTTGGATAAGCTGATCTTGAGGTGTACCTAGACCTTGATGAAACAAATGAAGAAGAGATGGTATGTACCTAGAAGGAAAATGAAAGAAAATTGGTGTACATGATCAATAATGAGGAAGTGGATACATTGGATTCTAACCATACTGAAGGTATGCACGAGATATTTGATAAAATAGATTAGAAAGCGTGTGCATTTCATGGTCCAAAAAGATAAAGAAGGTTAAAATTTATACAGATGCAAAACCTAAGGAGACCATTATTGGTGACTATTGGTCAGAGTAGGAAGTGGTAAAGATTGTCTAATTATTGTACAAATTTTAGGACTTATTTCCGCAGGGCTATCATGAGTTGAAGGAGTACACCCTTATTTAGGTGAGATGAAAATCAAATTGAAAGAAGGCGCATAACCAGCTAGGAAGAGGAATTACAGGAATAATCATAGTCTGTATGTGAAGGTTAAGAAAGAAATTGAAAACATGCTCAAGTATGGTATAATTGAGCCTGTTAAGGAGTCTCGAATGGGTTAGCCCCATGGTAATAATCATTACGAAGGATGGGAGGATAAGGATTTTTGTGGAATATAGATAACTTAATGTTGCATGTGTTATTGATCCTTTTCCCACCCCATTCACAAAAGATATCCTTGAAGGATTTGTTGGGCGCGAGATATACTCCTTTATAGATGGGTTTTTCTAGTTATCATCAGGTGTGCATAACAAAGGAAGATAAGAAAAATACAACTTTCACCACTGAGTGGGGAAGTTTTATGTATACAATGATTTCATGTAGTTTGAAGAATGCGCCGGCAATGTTTTCACACATTGTGGTGCCGGTTTTTCAGACTTTATCCATAAGTTCTTACAGGTGTATCTAGATGATTGCA
This sequence comes from Taxus wallichiana var. yunnanensis, assembly GCA_018340775.1. Classification (NCBI taxonomy): domain Eukaryota; kingdom Viridiplantae; phylum Streptophyta; class Pinopsida; order Cupressales; family Taxaceae; genus Taxus; species Taxus wallichiana. Next base: position 94,954,547 of record CM031239.1, on the reverse strand, counting down.
CATTATATGTGTTATTTAATGACCATTTTGAAAATTTAAGGCTTATGTTTTAGAGGTGTAGGAAGTCAAGAATCTCTCTTAACATTAATAAATGCATTTTTGAAATACCTTTTGGCACTCTAATTGGAAATATTATTTGTAAGGAAGGATTTTCGGTGGACCTAGCCAAGGTTGTTGTGCTATTGGGTTTAGAAGAACCTAATAATCAAAGTGAAGTGCGTGGATGTTTGGGATAAACAGGGTATTATATGAAATTCATTAAGGGTTATGCTACAATTTTCACACCCTTAGAGGAATTATTAAAGGCTAAAAGAAATTTCTATTGGTATGAGGTGCAATAATAAGTGTTTGAAACATTGAAGGAAAGGCTTACTACTGCACCTATTTTGCACTTTCCTTCATGGAACAAACCCTTTCATGTTCATGTTCATGCTTCTAGGATGGAAATTGGCACAGTGTTGGCAAAATCAGGAAAAGGAATTATAAACTACCCCATTTTCTTTGCAAACAAGAAGTTGACACCTACAAACCAAAACTATACAACTATTGAGCGCGAGGCTTTTTCCATGATCTAGGCGTTGCAAAAATTCAAACAATACTTGTTAGCAACATTTTTTATCTTCTTTAAAGATCATATGGAAATCAAGTATTTGTTCAACAAACCTTTTTACAAGGGATTATCTACATGTGGATACTAATCTTTCAGGAGTTTTATTTTACAATTGTTAAAATAGGAAAAAGTAATTCAGTATTCGATCATTGATCAAAGATCAATTCTAGTGAGAACGTGTTAAGCATTGAGGACATAATTCCAAATGCACATCTATTTAGATTGAATCATGTGCCCATAGAACTGGAGGAAATTCTAATGTTTTTGTGCACTAAAAAGGTTCCCGAGGGAATGAAGACTTTAGAGAAGAAGCGACTTATAATATGAATGGTGCATTATCAATTGATTGGTGGAGATTTGTAAAAGCTATCAAATGATCAAATTTTACACCGATGTGTTCTAGATCATGAGTGTGAGGCTATTATGGAAGAATCCCATGGTGGAATTATAGGAGGTCATTATGTAGGTGATGCCATTACGCGCAAGATTCTGATGGCTAGAATTTTGTGGGAGACCTTGTATAAGGAAACTATGGAATATGTCAAGTTATGTGACCATTTTCAATGCATAAAAATATTATACATAGAGATGAGATGTTATTACGGCCTATTACAAGCATTGAGCCTTTTGAGAAATGTATGATCGACTTTGTAGGTCTTATTTCACCACCCGCACATAGGATTGTCACACTCTATATATTAACTTATACATGTTATCTAAAAAGGTAGGCAAAATATACATCTATAAATGATTTTACACCAGCTACAATAACAATATTTCTTCGGAAAGAATTATTAATAGGTATGGATGTCATTTGAGCCTAACTAGTGATAGTGGCACTCATTTCCTTAATGATGCGATAATAATTTTGTTATAATATTTTATGGTCACACACCATAAGACTACTCCTTATCACCCACATGTAAATGGTACTATTGAAGCTTTCAACAAGAATCTGGGATAAACATTGATAAAAATCTATGATGTTGGAAGGAAATACTAGGGTGATAAAGTATCTGTTGTACTTTTGCATATAAGACCACCTATAAGAGTTTAAATAACGCCATACCATTTTAGTTGGTGTTTAGCGTAGAGGATGTATTACATGTGGAATTTATGTTATCGTCCCTACATATCACGTGCACAGGAGGACTAGTTGATGAGAAATATTTTGAAGAGTGTATTGACAAACTAATGAAGTTAGATGAGAGGCACACTATTTCACATTAGAATCAAAAGACTCGGGAGAAAAAGTTAGAAAGGAAGACATGATCGATATATTCATAACAAGACATTTAAGGTAAGAAAGATGGTCCTTTTGTATGACCCCAAGTTTTTGCACCACCCAAGGAAATTAAAATTGAATTGGTTGGGACAATTTGTAGTAATGAATATCCTTGAATCAGAACTTGTCAATTATAGGTAATGGATGGAAATTTGTTTCCCTTTTACTTCAATGGGAGTAGGCTAAATCCCTACTATAAATAAGGCTTCTTGGTGTTTGTAATAAGGCAATATTTCTATTTAGATTAGATTTCAATTTCATGTGTTTCATTTCATCATTTCTACTTTTTCAATTTAGTTTTTTGTGTTATAATAAATGCACTTGCACGCAATAAGTTGATTACTATTTTTAAAGTTCATGTGTAGAGGACCACACATACTTTTAGTGTGGAGTGGATTGCAAGTATGTGTAGAAGAGTAAATTGGTTAGTGTTGAAGGTTAACTATGAACTAAAGGAGTGTGCACGTGGATGGAACTTTTGTTTCTAGAGAGAAAGGTGCTACAAATAAGGAGAAGGATGGTGATAATAAGGAATGATAAAATTTTCCTAGATTGAAGACTAAGTGTAAGAGAAATTTTTCATGGTGTAACATGAGGTAAGAAGTAACATAGGAAACCAGTTAGTATGACACACAAAGGTTTATGTACTTTGGTGCATGGAATCACACATAATGAGGTATGTGGCTAAGAAATAGTGGGTGCGCTAAAAGGTTATAGCTGGTGTCACACCCCACATATATAATAAGTAATTTTGAGAAAAGATAAGTTATTAACTAGTCATTTTAGTACTTGATGTTCTATGATCATGCTCTCTATGTGCTAAGGTTTAGAGACATTAAGTGAATAGGTCTTAGATAGACCCCATGACATAGTATTGAATTATTATGATACCGACTCATGATCATACTCTTTAACAAAGGTTATATAGTTGGGTTTTGTTATAGCATACATTAATCATATTTCGATGGTAATGTATCGGTTGCATTCTCACTGTACTTGACTAGTTCACCATTAACAACTAGTACAGAAAACCTATTATATATATATATAGGATGTAAATATTTGGATTCAAAGTTAATAAGACCTTGTATATGTGATAAATGTCACTTTGGGCCTATTAAGAATAACTAAGGTGGAGGACTAATGTTTTAGATCTTTTATTTTGTTATCATAGTGAATTATCTTATCTCATAAGATAAAGATAATGTGGGTATTTCCTTATACTATGATGAAGGGTTTACTTAATAATTATGGATTTTGATATAATCGACCACCTTAGTTATGTATATGTCCTAATAATTGAGGGAATGTTGGTAACCCTTGCATGAAAACTATTATCAATAAAATTGGTCATGATGACCCCATAATGGAAAGAATCATAAGGAAATTATCATGTCAAATACCCGTGTAATTATTAGTGGGTTGGCCATGCAATTTGGTATCCCTCAAAATTTAGTGGTTGGAAATTTTTGGCAACAACGTGGTAGAAACATTAATGGTGCATTTATGTTTTTACAAAACTCGAGAATGTCAAAGCTTCATGAGAAGCTAGAAAGTTGGACCATTTGGAACTCAATGGATCTCTGCATTAGGGTTTCATTTGATTGATTCATGAGGTTGAACTAGAGCGCTACTCTACATGCAAAAGTTTGAGATGTCGATATGTGGAAGTTAAAATCTTTTACTTCATAAGAGAAATTCACCATAATTATAGTGCTCGATATTATGTGCCTTTAAATGAGAAATATTTGTGAATTTTTGCAAAGCTTGAAGGTGGTGGTTAAACTTTTAGGAGCTTGAATCTCTTATGGAAGCTGAGAAATTTGAACAAATTGCAGAAAAGGAAGAAGAAAACCAAGCTTCTATCACAAACATGATAGGTTCTATCTCCCCTTAATAACTTATTCTACCCGATATTTGAAAATATAAAACTCTAGTTTAAGTTCTTATAGATATTTTTTTGGAGTTGGGTTTTGGTTGTTTGAATAAGATTTGGGTTAAATGTCTTTGACCCAAAAATGAATGATTCTAGTTGCTTGATGTAATATTGAAGAACCGCAGTATGACATGTACTTAGAAATATTACCCGAGAGATATGTTTTCCATTCATATATGTGAAATCATTATAATACAATGGCTTGTATTCAAACGAAATATGTGTTTATGGTTTTCTATATTAAATTTTTATTTATGGCTTATGGAATCCCTATTTCAAGATGGGATTTTGGGTACATTATCTTCATTGTTATGAGGTCTTTGGGGTAATATGTAACCTCTGTAGATCCATGTGGATATCATAGTTGTAGGTTGTTTCTTCTTACCATTAATAACATTCAATGGAAGAGGACATATGTGCATATTTTTGGTTCATATATATTTTATTCTCTTTTTGAATATTTTAAGAAACTACCCAGATGGGTTGGGAAGTCGACAGTGAAGTACAGTAACTCAGGGGTTGAAATTTTAAAATGTCAAGAGTAAAAGTCTTTAGTTTTTACTTGAATTTTTTTGTAGATATTATAACATTTGGTTAATTACATCACAATAATAATTGTGTATGGAAAATTATTTATTCAGGTTGAACCCTTCTATAATAAAAACCTATCTCTGTAATAAGGGTTAAGTATTCACCTTTCGGTTGGAAGACGTGCTAGACCTAATGCCCATACCTAACACATAGATAGAACAAAATCATGTCAATTTTGAAGTGTTTTCCTCATTATTCTCACCTATATCACCACCGTGCCCTCTTATTCGACTATGAATGAACTCATTTTGATAATGAACTTAGGATAAATGGTTTTTGAAATGTTGTTGGTTAGTAATCTATGTTTTTCGGTTAGACTGGTTATGTATGGTATTTATTTCCTTGATGTTGATTTCGTAGAGAAGTCACTTTTATTTGAAAGGATCTATATTAAATTAATACCTTCATAATTTTCAAGCTTATAATTTTACCATACTTTGGTTGACCCTTTCCTAAAATTATCATTTTGATAATCTTTCTTGGTCAAGACTCTTGTTGATAAATGATTTTCATAGATCTTCTTGATAGACCGTTAGGCTTAAGTAAGTTGTGTGAATGACGATGTTACCTTTTGTATAATGAATATGTGGTCTATTATTAGGAATCATTGTTATGATGTTATTAAATAGTCTATACCATGATTTGGTCAATGATTCCCTATGGCTAAGATGGTAGAAAGATAATCAAGGTATTAACCGAGTTATATGTGTTGTTAAAAATATTGATAACTGTTAGTTAAATAGTGATGCATATTTGGTTGTAAGGGTGATTTATATTTGAATACCTAGGTATAATAATGGTAGTATCAATGTTTCTTTGGTTGGGAATGATATTGTATCGTTGACTACTCGTACCTTTGGGTGTAGTATGAAAACTATTTGAATCTCATTTTGAGTATCTGTGAGTAAAGAGTATGTTTGTCTTGATAATGATGATCTATTATTGATCAAGGAACTATTAGTAAGAGTATAATATTTAACTCAAGATGGAATAAGCTAAACAAACTTATGACTAAGTTTTATTGTTACATTATTTACATTAGCCTCTATTTATACAACCATTCATATACAATTGGGTTACAAAACATGAATATTTCTTAATACCTTGTAGTCATAATAAAGTGATAGCAATGATTATGTAATATAGAATGAATTAATATCATTCAATGATATCACCTATTGTTATGTATAAACACTATTTGAATCTTACATAAGATTCATGTATATTTATAATATGGCGATAGTTTGATAATTGTGAAGTTAAATAATATGGATATAGCTATTACCCTCATTAAGGTAAGTTGTAATTGATTGATTGTCATTAATATGTTATGAAATTCAATACTTGTAATTATATTTCTATTTAGTTAGAATTAAATGAAGTGAGCATCTATGTGTATGAAAAATGCATTTTTGAAATATTATAAATATGAATTAAGTCCTTTTACGTCATTATGTGATCAATAAATAATGACATGTTTTGGGGGTATCCATTGTTAATACACGCAACGATGTAAAATTCATTGAAAAAAATAGGTATATAATTTATTATGCCGAAGGAAAGGTATGAGATTAAGATACATATATATCTTATAATAATGAAGTATACTTCCATTCCAATAGCTATCTATTTGATCAAGGATGGTTGACTTGTATTATTTTATAATGTTTGGGTAGCTATTGAATTATATGGATTTAATGATTGATTGAGTATTATGAAGTAATAGTATCTAATCGAATAAATAATTACTATTGAATCAAGATAAGGTGAGAGATTATCTTATAACAGTAACCTTATATTATCAAGGTGTTTCATCATTATAAAGGAAATTGTTGATTTCATGGTATTGTTGTGACTCAAAAATATGAAGTTATATACTTGGATATAGCTAATAATTCATTATGGTAAGTTGGAGTTGTTTGATTGACATTCATTCATTAGTTAATTTATACTTTTCTTTCTACATTTTTATGATTACCTTAGAATGAAGTAAATTCCTAGTGAATGCAAACTATTTTCTGAAATGCTTCATGTATGTGAGTTGTGATCTTGTAGTGCATTTATATGTTCTAACTTAATGCAACATTTCTCATATGAAATTTCTAGATGGTGTAAGTTTTTTTTTAATTATTATTGGTAAATAATTTTGAAGGGACTATACCATGATTATAATGAAGGCCCATAAGCCGGATAATAAACAAAGAAGTTCCACAAAATAGAAGGATCGAATCCTAGAATAGTCATTGAAACCATAGGTAACCAAAAAAGAGTTACAAATTAACAGAAAAATAGATCTAACGCTGCAACAAAGCAGCCAAAAAATAGCACCAAAACAGCAAAAAACACAAAGGAAGTCAACATCTGCAATGAAGAGCAACCCTACTTCTTGGCAGCTCTGTTGATTCTAGATTTGACAGTTTGTAAAGAGGTAAATAGGGCCAACGCCATCATGTGAGTTGGGTCCTTGGCATCCAAATTTTTAATGGTATGACTTCATTCTTTATCCGTACCCCACAAAGTTTCTGGGATCCCACTCAGAACAGAGACACTGTGTACATGCTATTCAAGGAAGTCACCAACTGCATTAAAAATTGCCATGTTATGATCATGGGGATCCTTAGCTTTCCCCAGGAAGATATCTAGGGAGTTTAAATTTTTATAGATATCCTCAATTTGTGTATTGTCAAGAACAAAATCCTCCTCCCTCTTCCTTTTTCCTTTTTTTTTCTTAGTCAAGTTTTACACATCTTCTTTCAAATTGAGCATATCATTTTCTAAGGATTCTCACCTTTGGGTAGTATTCTTAGTGTGAGTATCCACATGATGACCTGCTCTACTAATATGAAGGAGGTTTTGAACATCCTCCACTCTCTTGAGTGCTTTGCAAAGAGTTCTTCTCGAAATAGGGATATCCAGAACTTGGGTGTCTTTTAAGACCTAGTTTTAGGTTTGGTCATGGTAGACGTGAAGGGTGTGGGAGCCATGATGGAAGGGTTGGGAGTGGGGGTGAGAGCCATGATTGTAGGGATAGGGGTGAGGGTGGGGGTTTTGGTGGTGGGATTCAAAGGAGCAGAGCTGGGGAGTAAGGGAGGCTAGGAAATTTAGAGGCACAAAGCTTGTGCAACAAGAAAATTAGACCTTGATGCAAGGGGACCACACGGGTATGTTTCTGAAACTCCAGAATCGAGCGTTCAAGAGAGATAAGAAGGTAATGTGGGAAACATACTATGATATTCCTGCAGAAATGGTTTAGGAACACCGGATGCTCTTTTGGCACCGTGACATATCTCCCTCCCAAAGAGATGTACCGAACCATCATGTGGGTGATTTCATCAAATGGCAAGGGTATTGAGCTTACCTTAAAACTGGTGTTAATGAAGATCAACTCCTCATTTTCAGCAACAAACTTCTTTTCCTCAGCCGCTTTATCGATCCTCTTGTTGAAAAAATAGAATCCGTCCATCCCGAGGCCTATAGCTTTGGAATTAGTTCTTCATTAATAGATATTTTTACCCACCATATTCCACTTTTCGATCCTTCCACTCATGTGTCACAAACTGAATAGATATGTTTTGATTGTGCCCTGGATCCTATCAATAAAATTTGTGATTCCTCCTGTTTAAGTAGATTTCAAAGCACCTTATTATTCTTCCATTCCGGTCTCTGCTTTGGGCTTAATCGACAAGGCACTCCTCCCATTTTATCCTTTCTATAATGATTGAAACTACTTTTGTTGAAACCCTTTTGTGAAATATTGGAAATGCGATTAGTAATCTATCTTTCTCTATTTTTAAGAAGTCCTCTCACATGCTTGAGAGTAATAATGATTAATGCAGCCAGTGCTCGACATCGAAGTTCCCGTAAGTGACTGCATGAATGTTGCTTTGTATCTACGAATTCCCACACGTGTGAACTTTGAGCTCCTCAAAAGCATAGTTTGAGTCATCATTTTCCTTACTGCGTACTTGAGTGCCCTCAAAGATCTACTTAAGAGCTCCTTTATAAATGAAATTTCCTACATGCATGAATTTAATCTCCACAAAATCCCATTTCAAACAATCATTATCCTTACTTTGTACTTGATTGTCTATGATTATCCACATAAATGCTAAATGGCATAAGTTATTATGGGAGATATAGATCTTATCATGCTAGTTCTTATGAACTGCGCTTTCTAAAAAATTTGCAAATGGAGTACATTAAAGTTGAAAGATGGATGAAGTTAGAAGGATTACATTAGTTCAATTTGATGAATAAATCTGAATTATATTACTTATTGTATTTATCATTAATTTTAGTTTCATTGTATTTTTTGATAAATGAAAGGTCAAGTTTTCTTAGTTATTGTACCAATTCAAAAATGGAATTTGCTAGGATTATTCTATCTTTAGTCAATTCTGTTGTATCTAATTTTAAAGAAATGAATAAGAGGCTTCCATAAATCCATTATGTATTAAATTTCCTTGGTTGTGAAAAGGAAAATTAATAAACTTAGTACATATATGATTTGTACTTAGGATGCAAGATTATAGTATATTGATACAAGTGTGAATGTATTATATACTTGGCATACTATAAGCTTATTGTATTAATGTTGATTAAAGTGATAAGTGAGGATGTTTTTGCAAGCAATTAAAATAGTGACTATAGCCTATTATGGTGCTTCATATGAACATATATAAGAATGATATATATGTATAAATGAAACTATGATTGAATGGACATAAGTTGATATTTAAATGCAAATATTGTTGCCTTTACTTATAATTCAACTTAATAAGAAGAATGCTATACTTGTCTGTATTTACTTGATTAATGATCAAAGTATGATTTATGGGAATAATACATTATGTAGATTTTAACCTTCAAACTAAAATTAATTAGGTTATAATGTAAGATCTCTAATTAATTAAATCGAAATTGTGAAACTCTCATTGGTCCCTTAGGTGTTAAACCTACCATTGGGAGTACTCTTGTTGATTAACAATGATTGACAAGTCGGGAATAAATTAAACTAAATTAACTTATTAAGATATAATGTTCTGATTAGGGGAACTCATTGGGCTATCTCATCATTTCCAATTTTGTATAGTACCTAATTAATTACTTAGGTAATTACTTGGCTACTACGGAGCAACTAATATGAGGTGATAACTCGTCAAGATCCTCTAATCGTAACCATCGTAAATCTAATGGATTCAAGGTGTAAATTACGAATGTGAAACATGTGTATGGTTAAGTACCAATGACATCTTAAGATGACTATGGGAAATGGATTTGAACTATAAATGACACAAGTCATCTAAGAGATTCTTACTTCCCCTTAGTCACCCTAAGATGATATATCGGCAAATGCCCATGCAAGCTAATCCGAATTAGTACCAAGTACACAAATTGAAAGTGATTGATATGCTTCAAATTAGTCTTAATACGAGATAACAAAAATTAATAAGGTGATGGACAAGTTCCTAACGATGAGTTTTTTATCACGGAACTAAGCATGGAAAACATGTCTCTGAAACTTTGTGCAAAGTAGTGTAAGTTGTTGATTACACTTTGTCTCGGAGTCACCAAGGATCTAAGTGTAGGATGTTAGATGGGATTCAATGATGAATACCTATGTAGACACTTAGAATGCAATATTTGACTATCTTTTATAGATGAAGAAACCATTAGTATACTTTTTATACAAAAAACCAAATGATACACTTGGTGTAATCACTCGTAAAGAGTGTTGAGGGGGATCGAGTAGGATCTGTATACTCTCATGAAATTGCACATGGTTTATGAATGTTATAGGATGGATTGACTAAGATGATGTTAGTTATAAATCATGAGAAATTAGAATAAGGAAACATGAGATAGGAACTTAAGATTTATGCTAGATTTAAATATGTGGGTATTTAAATCAATGACGCATGAAAAAAGGATTAGAACTGAAGTGAAAAAAAGATGTTACATTTTGGTATCAGAGATGAAGGTTACAGCTCTTGGACTTATTGGGTCCTTGCGCTTAATGAATTCTAATTTTATTAACAAGATAAAACAAATGTGAGAAGGTCAAATAGTGGATAATGAACCAAATCAAACTATGTTACAGGTTTGATAGTAAATAAGTTAGATAACACACTCTAACAGTCCTTTGTGACACATGAAACCAGAAGAATGTTTGGAGCAGCTGGTGGAGTGTAAAACTGACCAGTTCTTTGTAATTTAACTTTAACTAAATGATGAAAATCAACAAGGGAGTTGTTTTATTGTTAAACTGTCATGATGACATATTTTGGAGCTTAAATCCAAAATGAAATATAAACCTAAAAAGGATAGATGAAATAGATAGAGAATAGGACTATCTACTATAGTAGTAATTATTGGAAAGGCCAATCAAGATATAATGAAATCTGTAATAAATTCTAACTTGAAAAGATAAAAAGTACACAAGAGCGTTATCTCTTCTCCACCTACAACTTTGGAGAAAGTGGTGGAAATAAGGTGGCAACAAGTATAGACTTCCATAATGTTTTTGACAAGAAATATTTTTTTGTGATTTCTAGCAAGTAACAAAACAATGTTATGGTGACTAATAAGCTAAGATGAATGAATGATTTTCCTAATGACATCAGGTAGGGTATGTGTAAATTCCTATTACTGATTTTGTTTAAAACTAGTATAGTTGAGTTCTTGGTATTTAATTATTATCTTAAATAGAATTGGTGTAGTGCCATATTTTTTTTTGAAATGCAAGCACACTAAACTTTCAGATTTTATATGTAATGCACATCTATATTGCATATTTCTAAACAACAAATCTTTCCAAATGAAGGCATTGAAAATAAAAAGTTCTTGGTTTCATTATAAATTCAAAAGACAATTTTACAAGGTTCTTGCAACTATGAAATAGAAACCTTCTTTGTGATGACCAATGTTTTCAAGAAACAATAAGTACAAAATGGTTATATACAAGAATGTGAAACTTTACAAGCCACATTTATTTACAACATGAATGGTAATGCCCACAAAAGATGAGGATGACCAAGATGGCAAGAGGCTTCAACTATCTCCAACATGAGCTCCAACTCCAAAACTCCTATAAGAATCCAACTCCAAGAGAACATGGCTTGTTTACCACCCAACCAATAGGCATCATCACATGCCTTTCCATGGTTGGAAGTCATGCTAGCCTCCCCCAAGCCCATGGGAGAGAGGAACTAGCTTCCACAATGTGCACAAGTATAATGGGGTTTTAAACACACAACAAGAGAAACATAAGACCATTCAACCATTTAGACCTACTATACAATGAAAACAACACCAAGAGGAGAACAAGGTCAACCTCACAAGGGGGAAGAGAGGAAGAAGGATGCCCAAAATCAAGGTGTCCAACCATAGGAGCACCATTAAATACATATATACAAAACTCCTTATACCTCCTAATCAATCATCCTCCTTATTCCTCCTTATGCTATAGAAATCCTTCTTGGGAGGATTTTCAAACCCAAAAGGGTTTCCTCACCAAGAATGGGGAAAGGTTCAAGCCATATGAACCTTTCTCCCACCTCAAACCATATGAGGGGTTGAGAAGGGACCCTCATGGCTTGACCAACAACCATGAGGTTTTGAGAGGGAAATCCCTCTCTCTTCCCCTACATTCTCCAAAAACCATCATTCCAAATGATGGTGGAGAGAAAACAAAGAAAATAACAAGAACAAGCAAACACCCACATTCACCATACAACTTCACAACACATCATTTCACACACTATTTTATTGATCAAACATAGTTTACAAGATAAACAAAACAAGAAGAAAAAGGTTAAGAACCCTACCTCTATAATGCTTTCCCAAGACTCTAAGTTTTTCCCCTTTGTCCAAGCTCCCCTCCAAGCTCCCAAAATTCTCCAAGTGCTCCAAAAAAATGAACCAAGAAGACCCATTCCTTCCACATGAGGAAGAATAAAAAGAGGAACCCAAAAGTTTCCTCACCAATGAGAAAGTGACAAGTGTCACCTCCTCTCCTCTCAAGAGTCAAAGATTCCAAAAACCAAATAAGTAAGAGTAAACTCACCTTTTAACCCTTACCACCCAAAATACTAAAAACTAAAATAAAACAAAGTGGAGCAACTTTTAACACTTTCACACAACCCAACCATCTTACATGGATGGTGACTAAAGAGGGCTAAATGGGAGGGAAACTCCCTCCAAACCTTGGAAATAGGCCCCCCTACCTATTAGGTAGGGTCCAAGGGCCCATTTTCATGCTAAGGGAACCCCCAAACTCAAAAGGGGTCCTTAAAATTACCCAAAATAACCCAATTTCGGGTTTGGCATGCTTGGGCACAAGGGTAGAGGGTGTGGGGTCCACCCAAGGTTCACATGTGGTCCCCAATCCCTTCTACCAACACACACACACTTCCCAAAACCAACACTTAACTTAAGATAAGATCATTAACCCCTAAGCTAGTTTACTTAATAAAACACACCCTAAACATAATTAATTTTACAAGACATAATTACATTACAAATTGAGGGTTCACCCATGGTGCCCAATTAAATACATCTAATCTAAGGCCTCAAACATTTAGCATGGTTAGGACTCAACCCGTGGGCCACTTGTGCACAATAGCGTAGCTGCCCTGAAACCCATGCTCTCCTATACATCACCCACACTCATTGCAAACATTAACCGCATCTGTCCAATATAATAAACATCATCTATACATCACAATATTAATCAAACTTATAATGTCCGAACATAATTTACAATTGATAGTGCAATGCATACAATTATCCACATAGTTGGCCATGAATCATAAATAAAATTGCAACGACATACACTTAGGTTAGCATGAGAATTACCATCATTAAATCTAAAACACTATATCATTAATCAAATCAACCACAAGAGACTAACATCTAACCAATAAGTCTATCATATAACCCTGTTAGTGTCATCAACATCATAAGAAATATATCAGTATACGAATCTAGTCCAATTGGCGCTATGCGCCCAAAATGCCATAATGTCCATGAGGATAAAATATCATAGTAAAATGTCCAAAGTCTAACAGAGTCTCAATAAAAACATGTCTAGAAATAAAGGAACCAATAGATAACTGGAGTTATAAAAATGTGGGCACTACAATTGGAAATATGAATTATTCTATGCATATGAAGAAAAATTGCAAACCTATGACCTGTATCGATGCAACACTAGCATTGACATTTCTGAGCCTCATCACAAAATTTAGAGTTGATGATTTCTTAAAGGATTTAAGACAACGATTAACTATGACTTTCGACATAAATAAATGTTTTTTTATATGGAAGATAACTTGATTCTATAGGCATGAAAAACAACAAGCCTAAAAGGAAAAGAGAGGAACAGTTAGGATGATTTAAGTAATCATTAACTATGAAATTTTGATGAAGATATCGAAAGGTGAAAACCATGTAAGCATTCAGATAAAAATAGTCAGAAAAGGAAAATTTTTGTGTAAATTTCAAATAAAATTGAGGATTGCACAAGGAAATGGTCTAGAAAAATAAGTGAGTAACAAAAAAACAAATTTGGAAGACTTGTGGGAAACTGAAAACAGTGTTTTCCTTGTTTGTTCTATAAAATATTTCTTGTTTTAGACTATGTTTATTATCTATTTAATAATATCGTATGATACAAATAGCTGTAATGATAAAGTTTATGTCATATTTATGAATGTATGACCATTTTTATTGTTGAAAGGATTCTATAGCCAACATAACGTTGTTTCTATATTCCTTAAAACCGGATCTTTGCAAGGTTTAAGCCGTACTTCTTGGACTATTTGACGTACTTGATATTATTTCAATTAATTAATACTTAGTAATAAAATATTTTTTTCATAATTCAAGTTGTATGACTTTGAATGATTTCTTAAAAATATGTTACAAGTGATGAATTGGTGTTTCAGATCTGAAAATTATAAAATTTCATGAAAAATGATGATTGTTTTTGCAATAGTTTTGAATCTAACATATGTTTGATTGTTCGATTTTGATTAAGGAAATAAAAATCATTGGGATGATGATTCATTAAGAGGGGAAGTATGTTACACCCCGCATATTTAGTAAGTAATCTTGAGAAACAATAAGTTATTAACTGGTCATTTCAAAGATACTTGATGTTCGTGATGATGGCCTATGTGCTAAGGTTTAGAGACATTAAGTTAATGGGTCTTAGATATATCCCATGACATATTATTGAATGAATATGATACCAACTCATGTTCATACTCTATAACAAAGGTCATTAAGTTTGGTTTTGTGGTATCACACATTAATCATATTTCTTCTTGCAAGGTATTGGTCGCATTATACGTCACTATACTTGGTTCACCGTTAACAACTAGTATAGGAAAAGATGTTTTATATATAAGGATGGTAATATTTTGATTCTAAGGTAATAATCCCTTGTATATGCAATAAATGCCACTTTGGGCCTAATAAAAGTAACTAAGTTAGAGGACTAATGTTTTGGATATTTTATTTTGTTATCATAGTGAATAACCTTATCTCATGAGATAAACATAATGTGGGTATTTACTTATACTATGATGAAGGGTTGATTTAATGATTATGGATGTTGATATAATCAACCACCTTAATTATGTAGATGTCCTAATAATTGAGGGGCTAGTTAGTAACCCTTGCATGTAAAGTGTTATTATTAAAAATGTTCATGATGACCCCATCGTACAAAGAATCGAACGCAATTAACATATCGGTTACCCATGCAATTTATTATTTGATTAGCTATGTTATTTGGTATCTCACCAAATTTAGTGGTGGGGATTTTTAGGCCATATCGTGGTAGGAAACATTAATGGTGCATTTAATGTTTGTAAAAACTTAGTAAAATCAAAGCTTCCATGAGAAGATACCATGTCGACCATTTGGAAACTCATTTTTACTTCACCCTTGTAAGTTTGAACTCATTGAAACTCTGCATGAGGGTTTCATCCGATTGATTCACAAGGTTCAACTACATATTTTCTCTGCATTTGAAAGTTTGAGATGTCCATTTTTGGAAGTTAAAATATTTTACTTTATAATAGAAATTCACCATAATTATAGTGGCCACTATTATGGGCCTTTAAATGATAAGTATCTATGAATTTTTACAAAAATGGAAGGTGGTGGTTAAAATTTCAGGATCTTGAATCTCTTGTGGAAGTGGGAAATTTGAATGAATTGTATAAAAGTAATCGGAAACTAAGCTTCTATAACATGCATGATAGGATCTATCTCCCCTTAATAACTTATTCTACCCGATATTTGCATATATAAAAATCTACTTTAAGTTCTAATATATATTTTTCTCGGAATTGGGTTTGTGTTATTTAAATAAGATTTGGGTTATAATGTCTATCACCTAGAAATGAATGATTTTGGTTGCTTAATGTAATATTGAAGAACTACGATGATGCAATGTACTTATAAATATTACCTAGGAGATGTGTTTTCCTTTCGTATATGTTAAATTATTATAATATTATGGCTTGTATTCAAAAAAATTATATACTTAGGGTTTTCTATTATAAATTTTTATTTATGGCTTATCGAATCCATGTTTTGGTATAGGATTTTTGGGTACATTGTCTTCATTGTTATGAGGTCTTTGGGGTAGTATGTAACCTTTGTAGATCCATGTGGATATCATGGTTGTAGATTGTTTCTTATTTCCATTAATAATGGGCAATGACAAAGGACATCTATGTATATTTTTGGTTCATATATGTTCTATTTTCTTTTTGAAGATTTTAAGAAACTACCCAGTGATTGGTTGCAAAGTTGATAGTGAAGTACAAGTAAACTAGAGTCAAAATCTAGAAATGTCGGGAGTAAGAGTCTTTAGTTTTCTACATAAGCATTGTCGTATATATTGTGACCTTCGGTTTATTCGATCGTAGTTATAATTGTGTATGGAACGGTTATTGATCTAGGTTGACTCTACCGTGATATAAAACACATCTCTCCAATAAGGGTTAAGTATTCACCTTTTGGTTTTAATTTATGTCAAACCTAATGCACATATAAAACAAAATCTTATCAATTTCAAGTGTTTACCCCATCATTGTCACCTATACCACCACTATGCCCACTTATTCAACTATGAATGGCCTCGGTTTTGTAATGAAGTTGGGCTAAATGATCTCTTGAAATATTGTTGGTTTGTAATATATATTTTCTAGCCGGACTGGGTTATATATGGTAGTTATTTCATTGATGTCAATTTTGTAGAGAAGTCTCTTTTGTTTGAAAGGATCTATATTAAATCGATACCTTTGTAATTTTTAAGGTAGTAATTTTACTATACTTTGGTTGACCCTTTCCTACAATTATCATCTTGATAATATTTCTCGGTCAAGTACTCTTTTTATCAATGATTTTCATATATCTTCTTGATGAACTGTTAGGGTGAAGAAAGTTGTGTGAATGATGATGTTACCTTTTATAGAATGAATATGTGGTCTCTTATTAGAAATCATTGTTATGATGTTATTAAATAGTTTATACCATGATTTGGTTAACGATTCCCTATGGCTAAGATGGTAGAAATATAATTAAGGTGTTAACTAAGTTATCTATGTTATTAAAATATTGATCATTGTTAATGAAACTATGATGCATATTTGGTTGCAAGGACGATTTATATTTGAATGCCTAGGTATAATAAAGATAATATCTATACTTGTTTAATAGGGAATGATAGTCTATAATTGACTACTTGTACCTTTGGGTGTGGTATGAAAACTATTCAAATCTCATTTTGAGTATCTGCAAGTATACAATATGTCTTTCTTTATAATGATGGTCTATACTTTATCAAAGAACTATTCATAAGAGTATAATATTTAAGTCAAGATGGAAGAAGATAAACGAACTTCTATCTAATTTTTATTGTCACATTATTTATATTAGCCACTATTTATACAACCATTGATATACAATTGGGTTGCAAAACATGAATATTTCTTAATACCTTCTAGTGATAAGAAAGTGATAGTGATGCTTGTGTAATATATAATGAATCAATATCATTCAATCCTATTACCTATTGGTGTGTATAAACACTATTTGAATCTTACATTAGATTCATGTATATGTATAATATGACAATAATCTGACCATGATGAACTTAAAGAATATGGATATGGTTATTAACCTCATTAAGGTAAGTTGTAATTAATTGATTGTAATTAATCTGTTATGAAATTTAATACTTGGAATTATATTTTTGTTTGGTTAGAATTAAATGAAGTGAGCATCTATGTGTAGTAAAAATTCCTTTTAGAAAGATTATAAATATGAATTAAGTCCTTTTAGGTCATTATATGATTAATAAATAATGATGTGTTTTGGGGGTGTTCACTATTAATACATGCAGTGATGTAAAATTGATTGAAAAAATAGGTATATAATTCATTATGCCGGAAGGAAAGGTATGGGATTAAGATACATGTATAGCTTATAATAATTAAGTATAATTCCATTTCAATATCTATCTATTTGATCAAGGATGGTTAAATCT
Organism: Taxus wallichiana var. yunnanensis; assembly: GCA_018340775.1. Classification (NCBI taxonomy): domain Eukaryota; kingdom Viridiplantae; phylum Streptophyta; class Pinopsida; order Cupressales; family Taxaceae; genus Taxus; species Taxus wallichiana. The sequence continues at coordinate 94,936,558 of CM031239.1, read as the reverse complement.
CATTATTTTATAATGTTTGGGTAGCTATTGAATGGTATAAGGACTGTAGGAAATATATGGATTTAATGATTAATTGAGTATTATGAAGTAATAGTACCTAATCGAATAAACAATGGCTATTGAATCAAGATAAGGAAAGAAATTATCTTATAACAATAATCTTATATTATCAAGTTATTTCATCTTTATAAAGGACATTGTTGATTGCATGGTATGGTTATGACTCAACAATATGAAGTTATATACTTGGATATAGCTAATAACTCATTATGGTAAGTTGTAGTTGGTTTATTGACATTAATTCATTAGTTAATTTATACTTGTCTTTCTACATTTTTATGATTACCTTATAATGAAGTAAACATCTAGTGAATGTAAAGTTTTTCCTAAAATGCTTCATGTGTGTGAGTTTTGATCTTGTAGTGCATTTATGTGTTCTAACTTAATGCCACATTTCTTATATGCAAATACTAGATGGTGTAAGTTATTATGGGAGATATAGATCTTATCATGCCAATTCTTATGAACTGACAGTTGCTAACAAATTTTGTAGATGGACTACATGAAAGGTGAAAGATGGATGAAGTTAAAAGGATTACATTAGTTCAATTTGATGAAGAAAGCTGAATTATATTACTTTTTGTATTTATCATTAAATGAAGTACCATTATATTGTTTTGATAAATGAAAGGCCAAGTTGGACTAGTTGGCCTAGTTATTATACTAATTCCAAATAGGGAATTTACTAGGATTATTTTTCCTTTAATCAATTATGTTGTATCTAATTTCAAAGAAATGAATAAGAGGCTTCCATAAATCCATTGGGTATTAAATTTCTTTCGTTGTGAAAAGGAAAATTAATAAACTTAGTACATATACAATTTGTAATTAGGATGCAATATTATTGTATAATGATATGAGTGTGAATTTATTATATACTTGGCATACTATAAACTTACTGTATTAATGTTGATTAAAGTGATAAGTAAGGCTATTTTTACAAGCAAATAAGATAGTGATTGTAGCCTATTATGGTTCTTCATATGAGCATATATAAGAATGATATATATGTATAAATGCAACTATGATTGAATGGACATAAGTTGATATTTAAGTTCAAATATTATTGCCTATAATTAGAATTCAACTTAAGAAAAAGAATGTTAATAATGCTTGTCTATATTTACTTGATTAATGATCAAAGTATGAATTATGTGAATAATACATTATGCAAATTTTAACCTATAACCTGTAATTAATTACGTTATAATGTATGATATATAATTAAGTAAATGGAAACTATGAAACTCTCATTATTCCTTTAGGTGTGAAACCTACCGTTGGGAGTACAACTAATTAGAAAGGATTGAAAAGTTAGTCATAGTTTTGGATCAGTTTGACATGACTGAATAATTAATAAAACTCTTTGTATATTTCATACATTACATAGGGCTATTAAATAGCCAAGAAGGTAGGTAACAAAACATCCTATAAAATAGGATGTATTACAAACAATAAACCCATTAATAGTGATACAGGTATAACCACATAATATATTGTTATTATAACAATATATTCTACTAACAAATATCTTACTAACAAACTAGTAAGTACTAATTTACCAAATGGTAAATCACCCACAATATTCATGTGAACATTAATATTCCTAACATTCCCCCCTTAATGTTTACATGGTAATAAAAGAACTTTCACACTTCCTCTGCAGCTTGCCACCCGTGTTTGCTCATGATCTTGGCACACACTCGAACTGAAGGTAGAAGAAGGAACACATCAACTTCTTATTGACCATACACTATCAGGAACACATCTAACTCGACAAGTATGGGAGCACACTCATGAGTGATTTTCTTATCAACCAATTAATCTAAGGAATACATCCGACCTAGCAGTTTGAGAAATCAAGCAAGAACACATCTGAGCAGCCTTAAATGGTTTTCCAGAGGCTAACCACAAACCTAGCTATGAACAGGAACACATCTAACTATTTAACCTCTTCAAGACACATGATGATGCATTTATTTTTTCTACATGTTCTTCACTATGTTATTAAATTGGAGAATTTATGTACGGATAATCACAACCACAATCTAAAATGGAAATGGAACATTATATCATATTGATCATGTTCCCCCCTTAATGTGAAATTTACACTTATTGAAAACTGAAAACTGTAAAAACTAAAGTACATGAAACCACACTAAAAGCATATACTCACACTATATATATGCCACCACATCTTTGTGTGGCCCTGTCATTGATGACTAATGAGAGGTCTTTTTCTAACCTCCAGCATTTAGTGCCTCCATCCTCCAATAACATGTTGTTAACTCATCTGGATTTGGATATGAAGCTCAACTATTTCCACATTGTTTATTATATCTTCCCTCCCACAATGTGAAACACTTTATTTTACCTGGACGTCGGGTAACACCAAAAATGGATCTGAAGGCAATTTTTAATTTTTTTTTAGAAATTTTGACAATGACTTATAACACTTATTAAAAACTTTTTACTTTGACACTACGATTATCCACACAAACAACACCAACTTAGACTCTAGTAGTGACAATCTTATTAGAATTTAATATAAAGATCTAATGAAAATACTAGACTAAAAAATAACTATGTGGACCTATAATAGAGGACTAAGAATAATTTAAATAAACATTGGAAATACATAACAATGACATTTGACACTTGTCAAACCATGAACTCACTTTAATTTGACACTAAGAGTTTAAATAAAAGATGATGATCTGTTAGAATGGGGTATATAAAAATTGAATAAAACTAATATGACATGACAAATGTATTCTAAACATCCTAAACACTAAACATATAAAAATAAAAATCTTTGATGAAGAAACTAGAAATATGGACTGGGAAGCTTAGATATCCTTGTCTTCATGGCCATAGGTGGAGCTTTAGATGTGCACTAAAGGTTAGAGAGAGAGAAAAAATGTGTGATTGGAGGAGTTGATTATAGGAACTTCAAAAATGGCAGTGAGGACTGAGTCAAACCTAACAATCTAGACAAAACTTCAAATGATAAACAATAGATCTCATGCAGTATTGAAACATGAGCAATTCTATCACTGTTATCTTTATGATGCAAGTCTAAGCTATGGATGGTGATTCAAGGTGGAGAAGAGTGTTGTGACATCATTTGAAGATAGGAAGAACAACGTAGATCCATTGCAGTGTCAAAAGTAAATACGTAATGTCAAGACTATGGATATATGAACCGGGAGAGTATATTCTCCTTGGCGTTGCACCATGCACTTATTTTAACCATTTCATGGCACGTGAGTAATCAAAATCGATGTCCGCCAAGCTCGTGATCCCAATGTAAATTCTCACATGTGAACTATTTGTATACTTTGAGAAAATGTATTGAATATTTTTAATCAACATGAGGATGAAACAACAAGCATGCGCTCATTTTGAAACTAGTAGATTCAAGGCATCAAAAAATCATTTGTAATAGAATTTAATACCCCACAAGTCTAATTTATTGAATATTTGAATGAAAATAAAAAAACTTGATAGGAATGGAGTGGGAGTGGGAGTGGGAGTGGGATTTTCAAAAACTAGGTGAGCGCGAACTGTCGCATGACACAGGTGATCCACGGATCAAGTGACATCAGGTAGGGGTCCCAGGTATGTGTTAGTGTAAAAACATAGCACCCCTAGATGCAAATCAAGGTTCTAAATGATGTCTTAGGCATCCAGTGTGATTGCACAACATGGAAACCTCTCTCCAAGTGTGGGACTTGTGAAACTGAGAGAGGAATCTCCAGATTAGAGGTTGGTTCCTCAAACTCCTCTGATTTAGATCTATATTTACACAACCACAGAGGTTCAGATCCTAATCCTACTCTAAATTGCAAGGAGACAGGGATAGAAATGCAAAAATGAAACTAACTAAAGATGGTGATGCACCAAAAGGAGTGGTGAATATTTTTGTCATGCAAATAGACACAAACCAAATATTGCAACATAAAACATACACATGATGATAAGATATAATTTAGGATCTGAAATGAAGCAAATAATACAAACAAAGGACTGAAACCCATTCACAAAGCTTGCATTATCATTTCCAATGTCAAAACCACTGCATTACAACCTCAGAGAGGTAGAAAACCTGTTACAATCCTTGAAGAGGTCTGATTCTTGCAACAATCACTTACTGGAGGTGAAATAAGAAGTCTGCTATGCCAAAAAGTGTTCCCCTGAAGAAATGAGCCAAATCTGGCTTTTACATTACATGGGTCGAGCCCAGGAGAGAGAAAACATACAAAACGTGGGAGCCCATTCCTCATTGACTACAAATGCATTAAAATGGCATGGAGGACCTTACAAACCCATACCCTGTCATTTTTGACCAAATTGGAGGAGAGTGCGACCCATTCTGCATTAAATTTAGTCGCTGAAATGTCATTTCTGGCCATGGACACGTACCAGAGCTGTTTTTGAATTTTCTCCATCCAAACTGAACCAAAATTAGAAATTGACCATGGAATCCTGTAGATAATTTCATAATCTTTCCAATGATATAAAGAACGTGCAAATCTGAGCTCTGGATCAAAAGATATGAAGGTCTGAAGTTTTAGGGAAAAACGGCCCAAAAAAGGATGTCGGGCAAAAATTTTAAATTTTGACCTTTTTGCATTTTGGAAAAAATTTCAAAAAATTTCCGCACTCCATCGGTTGGATGCCACGTGTCAGGTGCTGGTTCGCCGAGAAATTCTCTCTCCTCCACCTTTCCGGGCTTTCCTTTGAAAATTTTGATCTTTTTAACTTTTGGAAAAAAATTCATTTTCCCCGCGCCCGCCACCTGGGACATGTGGCATGCATTGATTGGTTGATAGGGCGCGGGGAAGACCTTTGCTTTTTTAGTTTTTGGCCAAAGAAATTTTGCAAAAAACTTCAAAGTTCCCCCGAGCTCCACACTTCCCTACTCCATTGGACACGTGTCTAATTCCTATTGGCTCGGGCCAACGCTCCAACTTGCTCCCTTTAAACTTGCATCGAACACTTAGCCAAAATTATGTTTCGCTCCCGCACCGCGAACTCCCCAGCCCTTAGGACACGTGTCCTATTCTGATTCATCCACGGGCCTGCCAGATTTCGGCGTCCTTCGTGTCCTTTTGTCCCGGATGTCCCAAACTATTAGGGACAAATTTCTCCGATCCACCCGATTCGGGCTTCCCTGTCCCTCTTTGAGGTGAAGACACATGGCACGCTTTCATTGGCTCTCGGCTCTTCCAGCTTTCCATGTCCCATGCGTCCCTTTGTCCCAACTATCCCGGACAAAAGTTCCCTGTGCTGGCCAATCTAGGCGGTTCGCGTCCTTCGCGTCCTCACGGCCCAAATGTCGGCACATTACGCATGTGCCAGCTTAGTCAATTTTGTTTTTGCCTTCGATCGGTTTGCCCTTTCGCGTCCCGTGCGTCCCCACGGCCCGGATGTCCCTTTGCTGCATGGACTGCCTAGTAGCCTTTCAGTCGATTCACGCCCCGACATCCCAACTTTCCCAAGGGCCGCCTGGACCAGGACTTAGCCAATTTTCATGATTTTTTCTGCCCCAAGCTTGTTTTTTTGCAACTTTTTCACCCTTTTTTAGAACTTGCTCTTTTCTCCTTGGGCAGAGAGTTAAAAAAAAAGCGAGGGACCCTGAAACATGATTTTTTCCTTGAATCAATCTATCTTTCTCGGGACCGAAGAATTTAATGCATGTTATCAAAATTACCTTGGGGGGTGAATTTTGGATAACAATTTGGCGACTCAGCGGGGTCACTGCCTGCTAGGTAGAAGATACCAGTTGCCTAAAGTAGTCCATTGGGCATGGAGTCATCAAATATTCTGTTTAGAACCCCAACTGACTCAGAATGTGCAAGGAGGAAGATGGAATATCACTGATGGAAGCAAGGATCGCAAAGCATCTCCATGGATAGCAAGTGTTGCAAAAGCACGCAGGGAAAACAAAACTAACCTATAGTGAAACAATGTGCACAAGCACTTGGAGAAATGAAAATCTAATATAATATTTAAAAGGTAGTGAATTTCCCTCTAAAGCAACGCTTGAGATAGATTCCATTTACGGAATCTGCAATTCTTCACCATCCAATGGGGCCAATTGGAAAGCATTGCTGTTCTTGCACTTCGTGGCCATGTATGGGCCACTCCAAATGGCATCAAATTTTAAATGCCTTCCCGGTTTTGCTCTATCCACATCCCATTTCAACACTAGATCTCTAACTGAAAAGATCTATCCTTGGCCTTCTATCAAAGGTCTTTTTGATCGAAGCTTGATCCTTTTCCATTGCTTGGGATGCCTGATTTCTGATCTCTTGTAGCTCCATCAACTCTGCATACCTCACCTCCATGGGCTCAAACTCTAGCAACTCCTGCTTTGCTTCATCGGTTCAATGTTGCAACTCAAGTGACATGGGAAAGATTGCCTCTCTTCCATGACAAGTTTGAATGGAGAGTTACCTATGGATCTTTTAGGAGTTATCCTATCAGCCCATAAGGCTGATTTCAATTTGGTATGCCAAGACCTCGATTCTCGTCAAGAGTCCTCCCGATGATTCTCAACAAGTTCTTGTTTGTAGACTCGGCCTGGCCATTACCTTGAGGGTAATAGTTTGATGAAGTGCTTAGGTAGATACCGTTCTTGACAGCCCACTCAGTCACCTTAGATCCAATGAATGCCAATGCATTATCAGAGATTATTGTAGTAGGTATACCAAATCTGGTTGTTATCCCCTCATAAAGGTCTAAGATGCTAGACTCATTTTCCTCTTTGAGTGCTACCGTCATCCATCCGGTGAAGTAGTCCGTGGTCATGTCAAAATCCATTTGTGCCCTTGGCTTGAATTGGGATTAATGACTCCAATGAAGTCCAAACCCCATTGCATGAATGGCTGGTCAACTGAGATTGGATGTAATGGAAGGGCAGCAAGTCTCTCTTTTCCTGTGAAGAATGCACAATTCTTACACCTCTTGATCCATGCATAGCGATCACGAAAGATTTTAGGCCAATAATAACCAGCCTTCATGATTTTTAGAGCTATCACTCTTGGCACAAAATGACCACTAGCTGGTCCACCATGGAACTCTTCCAACACCCTTTGAATCTGATTTGTGCTTATACATCTTAGCGGCACTCCATTCACATCCCTTTTGAACAAAACTCCATCAATAATGGCATACGGGACATCGTGCAATCTGAAGTATCTCCTTTGGGTCTTGTTCATCTCCGGAGGGCATAGGCATGTGCCTAGGAAGTGTATAATGCCTTGGGTCCAGCAAGGAGTGGGGGCAGCATTGTCTTCTTCTTGATTGCCACTTGGCTCATGGCTGTCTTGGACTGTCAAAACAACTTCTTCTTCATTGCATACTTCTCTTTGCTTCCCCAAAACCAGCTGCTCACACAATCCTTTCCCTCTTACCAGCTTGGTGATCTTGATCTCAATGTCATACTCCATGACACGGGTGATCCAACCTGCCCTTTTCTCATTCAAATCCTTGTTGAGGAGGAAGTCCTTAACCCCAGCGTGTGAGACCAGCAACTGGACCTTGTTGTTTGAGACTAAATGCTTGAATTTCTTCAAGCTTCTGATTACTGCAAGTACATGCTTCTCAATAAAAGAGTACCTCACCTCATAGTCATCTAGGCTCCGGCTGAAGAAGGCAATTGGCTGCTCATCATTATCCTTGTTTTGCTATACCAGAATGGCAGAAATAATGTCATTACCTCCAAATGCATAGAGGATGAAATCCTTGGAGAATTATGGGTTGATGAGAGTTGGTGCTTGATAGATGGCTACTTTGATTGCTTCAAAACTCTCCTTGCCTTCTGCTGTCCACTTGAAAGCCATGCTCTTCTTTAACATTTTGGTGATGGGCTTGACAAGGGCTACAAAATTTGGGACAAACCTCTGAACAAAGTTTATCCTTCCCAAGAAACTCTGAAGGGCTTTCTTGTGGCTTGGCAATGGTAGTGCTCTTATGGCTTCAACCCTCTCTGGATCAATTGCTAATCCTTCCTTGGAGACAATATGGCCAAGGAGATTTCCTTCATGTGTAAGAAAGATGCACTTCTTAGGATTCAAAGACACTCCAAATCTCCTACACCTTGTGAAGACTTGCCTCAAATGAGAGAGGTGGTCTGCTGCATTTTTGGAAAAAACAGTGATATCATCAAGGTAAATCAACACCACATTGTTAATCAAACCTTTGAATGCCATGTCCATTGCCCTTTGGAAGGTAGCACCAGCGTTGGACAACCCAAATGGCATTTTCCTGTATGCAAAAGTTCCCCATTTGGTTGTGAAGGCTGTCTTGAACTGGTCCTCTTCCTTCACCATAATCTGATTGTAGCCTGAGTAGCCATCAAGTAGTGAAAACCTCTCGGAGCCAGCCACAACTTGCAAGATTTTCTCCATGGAAGGGAGTGGGTAATGGTCCTTGAGAGAGGCTCTATTCAAGTCTCTGAAGTCAACACACAATCTAATCTCTCCACTCTTCTTTCTGACTGGAACTAAGTTGGCAACCCAACTAGAATGCTTGATTGGGAATATGATCCTTGACTCAATCAGCTTGTCCAATTCTTTCCTCATGAGAGGCTCCATGTGTGGATTGACTGGTCTTTGTTTCTGCCTAACAGGCTTAGTATTTGGATCCAATTCGATGGTATGCTGAGCTAAGTTGGGATTGAAACCTTTCAAGTCTTCATAGCTCCAAGAAAACACGTCAGGGAACTCTTGACACAGTTGTATGAACTCATACTTTTCTTGTTCAGTTGTCATCCTTCCAATTTGCAATGGTTTGTTCTCTTCTACCAAGATGGATACTGAATCCTCTCTCTTGACCTAAATGTTTGCTTTCTCCTTTCTAAACTGATCATTGGGGTTAAAAATGGACTCCAAGGTGATAAGTCCCTTGGGCAACTTGTTAGTTCTTAGTTGTACCACTTGGTCACCATCTGCTGTTCCAATTTTTCTTGATTCTTGGCTAAGAACTTAGCTTCCTCTCGCAAGAAATGGATGATTTCTGGTAATTTTTAAACACTTGCCAACCGACATTGTTATCCGGCCTTGAAGGCCTCACAATCACGTGGATGTTTGGCTATACCTTGTCTTTT